>CM062491.1:5999765-6252265 GCA_031479575.1 Coregonus ussuriensis | reverse complement strand
ATCTGAGCCCATTCCATCGTGCATGTTGAATGTACGTTAGTCAATGATCTGACAGATCTAAGCCCATTCCATCGTGCATGTTGAATGTACGTTAGTCAATGATCTGACAGATCTGAGCCCATTCCATCGTGCATGTTGAATGTACGTTAGTCAATGATCTGACAGATCTAAGCCCATTCCATCGTGCATGTTGAATGTACGTTAGTCAATGATCTGACAGATCTGAGCCCATTCCATCGTGCATGTTGAATGTACGTTAGTCAATGATCTGACAGATCTGAGCCCATTCCATCGTTGTCAAGCGTCAGTGTGTAGCGGTAGGACGGAGTCAGGCGCAGGACACAGAGCTAGTAGACAACATAATTTACTCGTAAATAACAAAGGAACATAAACTCCACGCAGGGAGGACAATCCCGCTCACCAGTCGATAACACCAAACATAGACCAAACACGCACACAACACAGTGGGAGCCAGAGGGTTAAATAGGAAACAAATAATAGACATAATGGGAACTAGGTGTATACAATGAAGACAAAAACAAGTAGAGCACCGAAACATCGATCGGTTGCAGCTAGTAATCCTGTGACGACGAATGCCGAAGCCTGCCCGAGCAAGGAGGAGGAGCAGCCTCGGCTGAATCCGTGACAGTACCCCCGCCCCTTGACGCGCGCCGACACCGGCCTCGGGGACGGCCAGGAGGACGCGGAGCAGGGCGAGTCGGATGACTCTGGTGGGAATCCCTCAACATGGAGGGATCGAGGATGTCCCTCCTAGGGACCCAGCACCGCTCCTCCGGACCGTACCCCTCCCACTCCACGAGATACTGCTGGCCTCCCACCCGACGCCTCGAATTCAGGATGGAACGGACCGAGTACGCCGGTGCCCCCTCGATGTCCAGTGGGGGCGGAGGAACCTCCCGTATCTCAGACTCCTGGAGTAGACCAGCTACCATCGGCCTGAGGAGAGACACATGGAACGAGGGGTTAATACGATACTCAGGAGGAAGCTGTAACCTATAACAAACCTCGTTCAATCTCCTCAGGACTTTAAATGGCCCCACAAACCGCCGACCCAGCTTCCGGCAGGGCAGGCGAAGGGGCAGGTTTCGGGTCGAGAGCCAGACCCGGTCCCCCGGTGCATACACCGGGGCCTCACTGCGGTGGCGGTCGGCGCTCGCCTTTTGTCGCCTGATGGCCCGTTGCAGTCGTACATGGGCAGCGTTCCAGGTCTCCTCCGAGCGCTGAAACCATTCATCCACCGCAGGTGCCTCGATCTGGCTCTGATGCCAAGGTGCCAGAACCGGCTGATAACCTAATACACACTGAAATGGAGACAGGTTAGTGGAGGAGTGGCGGAGGGAGTTCTGGGCCATCTCTGCCCAGGGGATGAAAACCGACCACTCCCCCGGCCAGTCCTGGCAATAGGACCGCAGAAACCTACCCACACCCTGGTTTACTCTTTCCACCTGCCCATTACTCTCGGGGTGAAACCCTGAGGTCAGGCTGACCGAGACCCCCAGACGTTCCATGAACGCCCTCCAGACCCTTGAGGTGAACTGGGAACCCCGATCAGACACTATATCCTCAGGTACCCCGTAGTGCCGGAAGACGTGTGTAAATAGGGCCTCCGCAGTCTGTAGGGCCGTAGGGAGACCGGGCAGAGGAATGAGACGGTAGGACTTAGAAAACCGATCCACAACGACCAGGATCGTGGTGTTCCCTTGTGACGGGGGAAGGTCCGTAACGAAATCTACCGATAGGTGGGACCACGGCCGTTGTGGAACGGGGAGGGGTTGTAATTTCCCTCTGGGCAGGTGTCTAGGTACCTTACACTGGGCGCACACCGAGCAGGAGGAAACATAAACCCTCACGTCCTTGGCTAACGTGGGCCACCAATACTTCCCACTAAGACAGTGCACTGTCCGACCGATGCCAGGATGACCAGAGGAGGGTGACGTGTGAGCCCAATAGATCAATCGATCGCGGACATCTAATGGCACGTACATACGACCCTCTGGACACTGGGGGGGAGTGGGCTCTGTACGTAACGCCCGCTCGATGTCCGCGTCAACCTCCCATACCACCGGTGCCAACAGACACGAAGCCGGAAGTATGGGAGGGGCTCCATAGGGAGGGACCTCTCCTCTGTGTCATACAGTCGGGACAGAGCGTCTGCCTTAGCGTTCTGGGAACCTGGTCTGTAAGAAAGGGTGAACACAAAACGGGTGAAAAACATGGCCCACCTTGCCTGGAGAGGGTTCAGTCTCCTCGCCGCCCGGATGTACTCCAGATTGCGGTGGTCAGTCAAAATGAGGAAAGGCTGTTTAGCCCCCTCAAGCCAATGCCTCCACGCTTTCAGAGCCTTAACCACAGCTAACAGCTCCTGGTCCCCCACATCATAGTTGCGCTCCGCCGGGCTGAGCTTCTTCGAAAAGAAAGCACAGGGGCGGAGCTTTGGTGCTTTGGTGGTGTACCCGAGCGCTGAGACAATACAGCTCCTATCCCAGCCTCGGCTGCGTCCACCTCAACCTGGAATGCCAAGGAAGGATCCGGATGAGCCAACACTGGAGCCGAGGTAAACAGGTCCTTCGGGTGACCAAAAGCCCTGCCGCCTCAGCTGACCACTGCAGTCGCACCGGTCCCCCCTTCAGCAAGGAGGTAATGGGAGCCGCTACCTGATCAAAGCCCCGGATAAACCTCCGGTAGTAGTTGGAAAAACCCAAGAATCGCTGCACCTCCTTAACCGTGGTTGGAGTCGGCCAATTACGCACGCCGGAAATGCGGTCAATCTCCATCTTCACCCCTGACGCGGACAGGTGGTGCCCTAGGAAGGAGATGGACTTTTGAAAGAACAGACATTTCTCCACCTTGACGTACAGGTCATGTTCCAACAGTCGACCAAGCACCTTGCGCACCAGGGACACATGCTCGCCGCGTGTAGCGGAGTATATGAGAATGTCATCTATATACTCCACTACACCCTGTCAGTGCAGGTCACTGAAAATCTCATCAACAAAGGATTGAAAGACTGATGGAGCATTCATCAACCCGTACGGCATGACGAGGTACTCATGGTACCAAGATGTGGTACTAAATGCCATAGCAGCCGTCTCTTCCTGTGACAGAGGACACACGTGACTCCGGGGAAGTGCAGCGCCTACCTGGAGATTTATCGCACAATCCCCCTGTCGATGGGGTGGTAATTGAGTCGCCTTCTTTTTACAGAAGGCGAGAGCCAAATCGGCATATTCAGGCGGAATGTGCATAGTGGAGACCTGGTTTGGACTTTCCACCGTAGTTGCACCTATGGAAACACCTACACACCTCCCCGAGCACTGACGTGACCATCCCTTGAGAGCCCTCTGTTACCATGAAATTGTGGGGTCATGACAGGTTAGTCAGGGAAGCCCCAACACCACTGGAAACGCAGGAGCATCAATCAGAAAGAGACTAACTCTTTCTTCATGTCCCTCCTGTGTCCTCATCCAGAGTGGAGCTGTGACCTCCCTAATCAGGCCTGACCCTAAAGGGTGACTATCTAAGGCATGTACAGGGAAGGGCACATCAACATGAACATTAGGAATCCCTAAACTACGGGAAAACGTACGATCAATAAAGTTCCCAGCTGCGCCTGAATCTATGAGCGCCTTATGCTGGGAATGTGGGGAAAACTCTGGAAATTCAATGTCAATACACATGTGCGCAACAGGGAGCTCTGGGTGAGTCGGGTGCCTACTCACCTGGGACGGTCCACCAGTGCTCTGCCTGCTGCCTCGACTCCCTGAGGACCCTCCCCAACACCGACCCGCAGTGTGTCCTCTGCGGCCACAGTTGGTGCAGGAGACGGCCCCCCCTTCCGGTCTCCCTGAGAGCAGCACCTCCGAGCTCCATCGGTGTAGGGTCGGAGGTGCTGGGGGATGGAATGGACGGACCCTGATCCGGACGTCCGCGGGTCGCCAACAGGTTATCCAGCCTTATCGACATGTCCACCAGTTGTTCCAGGTTAAGGGTGGTGTCCCTGCAGGCCAGCTCCCGACGAACGTCCTCCCGTAGGTTGCATCGGTAGTGGTCAATCAAGGCCCTCTCATTCCATCCCGCGCTGGCAGCCAGGGACCTGAAGTCCAGTGTGAAGTCCTGTGCGCTCCTCTTCCCCTGTCTGAGGTGGAACAGTCGTTCTCCCGCCACTCTCCCCTCCGGTGGATGATCGAATTCCGCCCGGAAGCGGCGGGTGAAATCTTCATAGCGCACTGACGGCGCGTCTATTTCTCCCCACTCGGCGTTGGCCCACTCGAGCGCTCTCCCCGACAGACAGGAGATGAGGGCGGACACGCTCTCGTATCCCGAGGGAGCCGGGTGGATGGTTGCCAGGTAGAGCTCTACCTGGAGCAGAAAACCCTGGCACCCGGCAACTGTACCATCATATACCCTCGGGAGCGAGAGCCGAATCCCACTGGACCCAGGTGACGAAGGGGTGGACAGCGGTGTGGGCTGCTGGGTAGTTGGAGGAGGTGTAGGAAAAAAAAACTCTCTCCCATCGCTCCATGGTGTTCAAAACGCGCTCCATTGCGTTGCCGAGAGTCTGTATCATGGTCGCCTGCTGTTGGACGCGTTCCTCCACTGATCTGGAAGGAATGAATGTACCTGCTGACTCCATTTGAGGTCAGGCGTCAGTGTGCAGCGGACGGACGGAGTCAGGCGCAGGACACAGAGCTAGTAGACAACATACTTTACTCGTAAATAACAAAGGAACATAAACTCCACGCAGGGAGGACAATCCCGCTCACCAGTCGATAACACCAAACATAGAACAAACACGCACACAACACAGTGGGAGCCAGAGGGTTAAATAGGGAACAAATCATAGACATAATGGGAACCAGGTGTGTACAATGAAGACAAAAACAAGTAGAGCACAGAAACATAGATCGGTAGCAGCTAGTATTCCTGTGACGACGAACGCCGAAGCATGCCCGAGCAAGGAGGAGGAGCAGCCTCGGCTGAATCCGTGACAATCGTGCATGTTGAACGTACGTTAGTCAATGATCTGACAGATCTAAGCCCATTCCATTGTGCATGTTGAATGTACGTTAGTCAATGATCTGACAGATCTAAGCCCATTCCATTGTGCATGTTGAATGTACGTTAGTCAATGATCTGACAGATCTAAGCCCATTCCATCGTGCATGTTGAACGTACGTTAGTCAATGATCTGACAGATCTAAGCCCATTCCATCGTGCATGTCGAACGTACGTTAGTCAATGATCTGACAGATCTAAGCCCATTCCATGAATGTACGTTAGTCCTACTCTTTATTTCTCTTGAGACAGTCCTCCCAGTGACTGTACGCGTAGCCCTCTCTTCTGAGTTTGGACCTAGTATCTAGGTGTGTAGCAGTACAATTAGACCTTGTGGTCTGTAAACAGGCAGCCCTGTGGAATTGACTGTGTGGACAGTGTGGGCCTAACCATAATACATAGTGTAGTGCCTCCACTTAGTAGGTAATATACCCATTAAGAATAAATGGTCTACCCACAAGGAATTATTAACCGGGCTGATTGGCTGAAAGCTGTGGTATATCAGACAATACCACACCTCCTCTGGCCTTATTGCTTAAATATAACATGACCACACAGTATATGAAACAACACAGTCAACTATTCCTTTAAGGCGAGGCACCACAGGCTGAAATGGAATGTTTGCAACTGATCCATTTTTAGATTTTTTGGGGGTATTTTGGTCCTTTAATATGTCAAAAACGTTCTGTTTTATTTTGTTCATCATACTACCGTCATGAACATTTCATGAATTTTAACCACATTCGAATGGACATCAAGCCATAATTTCTAAACTCACTACATGTAATCATATATCATTTAAATGCCCATTTCATAGAGAATGTTACAAACTGTACTAAACATTTCCATGACATAGACTGACCAGATGAATCCAGGTGAAAGCTATGATCCCTTACTGATGTCACCTGTTAAATCCACTTCAATCAGTGTAGATGAAGGGGAGGAGACAGGTTAAAGAAGGATTTTTAAGCCTTGAGCACCGTTTTGAGTCAAGAACTGCAACGCTGCTGGGTTTTTTACGCTCAACAGTTTCCTGTGTGTATCAAGAATGGTCCACCACCCAAAGGACATCCAGCCAACTTGACACAACTGTGGGAAGGAGTGGAGTCGACATGGGCCGGCATCAACATGAGAAGGCTTTCGACACCTTATAGAGTCCAAGCCCTGACGAATTGAGGCTGTTCTGAGGGCAAAAGGTGGTGCAAGATATTAAGGCAGACTTCATCCAGTGTCCAGAAAAATGTATTTGCTTTATATGCAATAAAATAACAACAGCACATACTGAATTTCATGAGATATCGCCTCATTTGCATATTTCAATACAATATTTCAGAAAGTTGTAATACAAAAAAAGTATTAGATTGGTGTCTATATTCAACTGGTAAAAGTTAATTGTGATATGATTAAGTGGGGGAAATCTGCATATTGGGGTGTGGCGCCTTGCCTTAACTAAACAACAACAAAGTAAAGTTATGAATTATTATTCAACTCAATTTAGTTTCAATAAACAACTCAAGTTGAACACATGTTATAAACCAACAATTATTATATTATTATGTAATTATTATACCCTTGGTATCACTACAGTGCCTTCGGAAAGTATTCAGACCACTTGGCTTTTTCCACATTTTGTTAGGTTACAGCCTTATTATAAAATAGATTAAATTGTAATTTCCCCCTCATTAATCTACATACAATACCCCATAATGACAAAACAAAAACAGAATTGGAGAAATGTTTGCAAATTGTTTATAAAAAAAAATCCCCGGAAATATTACATTTCCATAACTATTCAAACCCTTCACTAAGTACTTTGTTGAAGCACCTTTGGCAGCGATTACAGCCTCAAGTCTTCTTGGGCGTGACGCTACAAGCTTGGCACACCTGTATTTGGGGAGTTTCTCCCATTCTTCTCTGCAGATCCTCTCAAATAAAATAAAATCAAATCAAATTGTATTTGTCACATGCGCAGAATACAACAGGTGTAGACCTTACAGTGAAATACTTACTTACAAGCCCTTAACCAACAATGCAGTTTTAAGAAAAAATAAGTGTTAAGAAAGTATTTACTACATAAACTGAAGTAAACAATAAATAAATATAAATACAACAAAAAAAAAAAAAAGGAAAATAGTTGAGCTCTTCAGTACGGTACATTCCACTGCCATTGTTTGTCTATGGAGATTGCATGGCTACGTGCTCTTTTTTACACACCTGTCAGCAACGGGGGTGCAGCTGAAATAGCCGAATCCACTGACTTGAAGGGGTGTCCACATACGTGTATGTCCCACATGCAAACACAGTGAACAATACAGTCGGTGCTAGAAAAAGCTCAAAGTAACCAGGGGGTTTACATAGCTACGGATATGATGTAAACATATGGCTCCGTGTTCTCCTGTTCGCAGTTGATCCCTGAGATCTCCTCCCTGTCCTGGGTCACGACCACCGTGCCTCTGGTCCTGGTGCTGGTGATCACTGCAGTCAAAGATGCCACTGACGACTATGTGAGTTAGCTGTCCAGTTGCTATACCTATTGAATGATTGAATGAATGAATGATTGAATGAATGAATGATTGAATGAATGAATGAATGAATGAATGATTGAATGAATGAATGAGTGAATGAATGAATGAATGAGTGAATGAATGAATGATTGAATGAATGAATGATTGAATGAATGAATGAATGAATGAGTGAATGAATGAATGAACGAATGATTGAATGAATGAATGAGTGAATGAACGAATGAGTGAATGAATGAATGATTGAATGAATGAATGATTGAATGAATTATTTAATTAATTTGATTATTAAAAACGTATATACAGCCAAGAAAAAGTAGTACAGTTAACTCATTTACATTACATTTTAGTCATTTAGCAGATGCTCTTATCCAGAGCGACTTACAGGAGCAATTAGGGTTAAGTGCCTTGCTCAAGGGCACATCGACAGATTTTTCACCTAGTCAACTCGGGGGTTCAAACCAGCAACCTTTCTGTTACTGGCCCAATGCTCTTAAACGCTAAGCTACCTGCCACCCATTAGCCTTTCACATTGATATACATGTACACTACCAGTCAAAAGTTTGGACACACCTACTCATTCAAGGGTTTTTCTTTATTTTTACTATTTTCAACATTGTAGAATAATAGTGAAGACATCAAAACTATGAAATAACACAAATGAAATCATGTAGTAAACAAAACAGTGTTAAACAAATCAAAATATATTTTATATTTGAGATTCTTCAAATAGCCACCCTTTGCCTTGATGACAGCTTTGCACACTCTTGGCATTCTCTCAACCAGCTTCACCTGGAATGCTTTTCCAACAGTCTTGAAGGAGTTCCCACATATGCTGAGCACTTGTTGGCTGCTTTTCCTTCACTCTGCGGTCCGACTCATCCCAAACCATCTCAATTGGGTTGAGGTCGGGGGATTGGGGAGGCCAGGTCATCTGATGCAGCACTCCATCACTTTCCTTCTTGGTCAAATAGCCCTTACACAGCCTGGAGGTGTGTTGGGTCATTGACCTGTTGAAAAACAAATGATAGTCCCACTAAGCCCAAACCAGATGGGATGGCGTAGGGCTGCAGAATGCTGTGGTAGCCGTGCTGGTTAAGTGTGCCTTGAATTCTAAATAAATCACAGACAAAGCACCCCCACACCATAACACCTCCTCCTCCATGCTTTACGGTGGGAAATAAACATGCGGAGATCTTCCGTTCACCCATACCGCGTCTCACAAAGACAACAAATTTGGACTCCAGACCAAAGGACACATTTCCACCGGTCTAATGTCCATTGCTCGTGTTTCTTGGCCCAAGCAAGTCTCTTCTTATTATTGGTGTCCTTTAGTAGTGGTTTCTTTGCAGCAATTCGACCATGAAGGCCTGATTCACACAGTCTCCTCTGAACAGTTGATGTTGAGATGTGTCTGTTACTTGAACTCTGTGAAGCATTTATGGTCTTCCAATCCTGGTGCGGTCCTTATGAGAGACAGTTTCATCATAGCGCTTGATGGTTTTTGTGACTGCACTTGAAGAAACCTTTAAAGTTCTTGAAATGTTCAGGTTGACTGACCTTCATGTCTTAAAGTAATGATGGACTGTCGTTTCTCTTTGCTTATTTGATCTGTTCTTGCCATAAAATGGACTTGGTCTTTTACCAAATAGGGCTATCATCTGTATACCCCCCCTACCTTGTCACAACACAACTGATTGGCTCAGACACATTAAGAAGGAAAAAAATCCACAAATTAACTTTTAAGAAGGCACACCTGTTAATTGAAATGCATTCCAGGTGACTACCTCATGCAGCTGGTTGAGAGAATGCCAAGAGTGTGCAAAGTTGTCATCAAGGCAAAGGGTGGCTATTTGAAGAATCTCAAATATAAAATATATTTTGATTTGTTTAACACTTTTTTTTGGTTACTACATGATTCCATATGTGTTATTTCATAAAAATACATCCTCTCTATTTCAGTTCAGATATAAAAGCGATCAACAGGTCAACAATCGTCAGTCTCAGGTACTCAGGGGAAAGTAAGTATGTGAATCCTCAATGAACCTTCAATATGAACCTTTAATGTTAACATTTTCTTCCCTCATTGTGCAAAGAGCTAACTTTTTTTGTACCTTCAAAAATTGCACAGAGAGATGAGAAGACGTTTCTTTGAACAGGATAGATGTTATGCTTTTGTGCTTATTATAATCACCATTATGTCTGTTCTATTGAGAAAAGACTGTGTATCTGTTTCAGTCTACAGAATGAGAAGTGGATGAACGTATGTGTGGGAGATATCGTCAAGCTGGAAAACAATCAGTTTGTGGCAGTGAGTCATTTTCTTTCAATTTCACACTTAGATGCTCCCATAAACACATGAATAACATCCGCGTCATTCCTTGCAATGAGGGCTATTCCTCTACTGTACCTGTAATGGTCTACTGCAGGGTTCTTCAATTCCGGTCCTGGAGGGCCGAAAACACCTCTGTTTTTCATCCTCTCCTTCTAATCAGGGGCTAATTCAGACCTGGGACACCAGGTGAGTGCAATTAACTACCAGGTAGAAATAATAAAAAACAGAAGTGTTTCGGCCCTCCAGGACCGGAATTGAAGAACCCTGTTCTACTGTGAAGCAGTGGTGCAGAGATTGGTCTACTCCCTGCTGCCTGCCAGTAATGTCCTCTCCCTCTCCTACAGGCTGACACACTACTGCTCTCCAGTAGTGAACCATATGGACTGTGTTACATAGAGACGGCTGAGCTAGACGGGTAAAGATGCTGCATGTATTTGCTTCTGCGAGGCTGGGGAAACTGAATAATACATTTTAAGGGGGGGGGGGGGGGGGGGGGGGGGGGCTGGTTTGAAAGAGGGCTATCTGTGTCACAGTGGTTTCTACACTCTGAGCATTATCAGGAAATAAGACAGTTGCTGATGGTTGAGGATTTGTCCCAGTTTACCGTAGCTGTTCTGTGAACTGGTTTGTTTGAGCCAACTCTATTATACTACAGTACATGAATGAGTCACCTTGAACCACAAACAGCTCTCTGGTCTGTTTGCGCTCTCACCACTGACCACTATCTACCCCTGTTTAAATGTTTCAGTTGCAACTTGCACTTTATGTGTGGGAACCCCCCCAACCCAAAAAAAAAATACTTTTTTTTTTAGTGTGTGCTTTTTTTTGCCATGGGGCAAAGAGGGAAAATTGTAGTTTTATAGCTAATCTCATGCTATTGTACACATTTTGCTATGAGACTGAAAGACAATGTTGCTGTTTTAAAGCTCAGGTATTCTTGAAAGACCGGACAATCAACTTTTTTCCCACAAATATTTGTCTTAATATTAACAAAATGTGAAATATACTCTACCGCTCAAATGTTTTAGAACACCTACTCATTCAAGGGGTTTTCTTTATTTGTTACTATTTACTACATTGTAGAATAATAGTGAAGACATCAAACCTATGAAATAACACAGATGGAATCATGTAGTAACCAAAACAGTGTTAAACAAATCAAAATATATTTTAGATTTTAGATTCTTCAAATAGCCACCCTTTGCCTTGATGACAGCTTTGCACACTCTTGGCATTCTCTCAACCAGTCACAAAAACCATCAAGCGCTATGATGAAACTGTCTCTCATGAGGACCGCCACAGGAATGGAAGACCCAGAGTTACCTCTGCTGCAGAGGATAAGTTCATTAGAGTTAACAGCCTCAGAAATGGCAGCCCAAATTAATGCTTCACAGAGTTCAAGTAACAGACACATCTCAACATCAACTGTTCAGAGGAGACTGTGTGAATCAGGTCTTCATGGTCGAATTGCTGCAAAGAAACCACTACTAAAGGACACCAATAAGAAGAAGAGACCTGCTTGGGCCAAGAAACACGAGCAATGGACATTAGACCGGTGGAAATGTGTCCTTTGGTCTGGAGTCCTGTAGCTCAGTTGGTATAGCATGGCGCTTGCAACGCCAGGGTTGTGGGTTCGATTCCCACGGGGGGCCAGTATGAAATAAATGTATGAAAAAATGTATGCACTCACTAACTGTAAGTCGCTCTGGATAAGAGCGTCTGCTAAAATGTAAATGAGTCCAAATTGGAGATTTTTGGTTCCAACCGCCGTGCCTTTGTGAGACACGGTTTGGGTGAACGGATGATCTCTGCATGTATATTTCCCACCGTAAAGCATGGAGGAGGAGGTGTTATGGTGTGGGGGTGCTTTGCTGGTAACACTGTGATTTATTTAGAATTCAAGGCACAGTTAACCAGCATGGCTACCACAGCATTCTGCAGCGATACGCCATCCCATCTGCTTCGGGCTTAGTTGGACTATCATTTGTTTTTCAACAGGACAATGACCCAACACACCTCCAGGCTGTGTAAGGGCTATTTGACCAAGAAGGAGAGTGATGGAGTGCTGCATCAGTTGACCTGGCCTCCACAATCCCCCGACCTCAATCCAATTGAGATGGTTTGGGATGAGTCAGACCTGCAGAGTGAAGGAAAAGCAGCCAACAAGTGCTCAGCATAAGTGGGAACTGTTGGAAAAGCATTCCAAGTGAAGCTGGTTGAGAGAATGCCAAAAGTGTGCAAAGCTGTCAAGGCAAAGGGTGGCTATTTGAAGAATCTAAAATCTAAAATATATTTTGATTTGTTTAACACTGTTTTGTTTACTACATGATTCCATATGTGTTATTTCATAGTTGTGATGTCTTCACTATTATTCTACAATGTAGAAAATAGTAAAAATAAAGAAAAACCCTTGAATGAGTAGGTATTCTAAAACCTTTGACCGGTAGTGTATATTTTGATGGACCAAAGTATAAGCCATCACACCATGTAAAGGAACAAACTCCTACTTATAATTTTTTTCTTCATAAAATACAACTACTTGTATTCATGTAAACTCCGTCAGAAACCATAAAAGGCATTTCATTTTTACAATTATTGTCCAACAAGTGTTTAAAGGCCTTGATCGTATAATTCTAACATTAGATTATTCAAATATGTAATACAAATCTCAACTTCTTTTTGTTTGGTTTTATAGTACTATTGAAATATATAGTACTAATTTCGTTAGCATTTTTGTAACGTGTACGCTGGGAGTCGGGAAGCAAGTACAGGAAGTGAATTTAATAATAAATGAAACATGGAACAAAACAAGAAACACGAGTAGCGTCCAAACATGAAACACATTTAGAACATTAAACAACATTTATAAAGCAATCATTATCCCTTAAGTCTATCACAGCAAATACTTCAATTATTTAAGCATACAGTGCCTTCAGAAAGTATTCACACCCCTTGACTTTTTCCACATTCTGTTACGTTACAACCTGAGTTTAAAATGGATTAAATGTAGATGTTGTGTCACTGGCCTACACACAATACCCCATAATGTCAAAGTGGAATGATGTTTTCAGAACTTTTTTCTCAAAATCGTTAAAAATGAAAAGCTGAAATGTCTTGAGTCAATAAGTATTCAACCCCTTTGTTATGGCAAGCCTAAATAAGTTCAGGAGTAAACATTTGCTTAACAAGTCACATAATACGTTGCATGGATTCACTCTGTGTGCAATAATAGTGTTTAACATGATTTTTGAATGGCTACTTATTCTCTGTACCCCGCACATAAAATTATCTGTAAAGTTCCTCAGTCGAGCAGTGAATTTCAAACACAGATTCAACCACAAAGGCCAAGGAGGTTTTCCAATGCCTCGATAAGAAGGGCACTTATTGGTAGATGAGTCAAAATAAAAAAAAGCGGACATTGAACATCCCTTTGAGCATGGTAAAGTTATGAATTACTCTTTGGATGGTGTATCAATACACCCAGTCACTACAAAGATACAGGCGTCCTTCCTAACTCAGTTGTCGGAGAGGAAGGAAACCATTCAGGGATTTCACCATGAGGCCAATGGTGACTTTAAAACAGTTACAGAGTTTAATGGCTGTGATAGGAGAAAACTAAGGATGGATCAACAACATTGTAGTTAATCCACAATACTAACCTAGATGACAGAGTGAAAAGAATGGAGCCTGTACAGAATAACAATATTCCAAAACATGCAACCTGTTTGCAATAAGGCACTAAAGTAAAACTGTATAATGTTATGGGTATGCTTGTCATCAGCAAGGACTAAGGATTTTTTTTTAGGATAGAAAGAAACAGAATAGAGCTGTGCACAGCCAAAATCCAAGAGGAAAACCTGGTTCAGTCTGCTTTCCAACAGACACTGGGAGATAAAATCACCTTTCAGGCAGGACAAAAACCTAAAACACAAGGCCAAATATACACTGGAGTAGCTTACCTAGACATTGAATGTTCCTGAGTGGCCTAGTTACAGTTTTGATCTGCTTGAAAATCTAGAATTTTAAAAAGAATAATGTGCAAACATTGTACAATCCAGGTGTGGAAAGCTCTTAGAGACTTACCCAGAAAGACTCTCAGCTGTAATCACTGCCAAAGTTGATTCTAACATGTATTTTCTCAGGGGTGTGAATACTTATGTAAATTAGATATTTCTGTTTTTCATTTTCAATACATTTGCAAAAATTTCTAACATGTTTTCACTTTCTCATTATGGTGTATTGTGTGGAGATAGGTGAGAAAAATAGTCTATTTAATCCATTTTGAATTCAGGCTGTAACAACAAAACGTGTAATAAGTCAAAGGGCATTAATACTTTCTGAAGGCACTGTATGTTGCAGAACAGTGATTACCAATATTTTGTATGTATTCATATTTTTGACTTTTTGGGAGAGTTTGAAATTGGGATCCTTTGCTCCGGACAAGGGCATTTCCAGGCATAGAGCCAACATGGAAATGACTAGTACTTAGAAAATTCCCCCCCAAAATATTTTCCCTTATGAAATTCCCCTAAATTTAAATTTAAGCTCAAATAATGCAATAAAATCATCTTTATTTTTTTTTATGTCCTTGCCGGACAAGGATGTCCCGACTTTCAAGAATCTCTGAGCTAATTTCCTGCTATTCTACACATTTTGCCATGAGGCTGAGTGAAAATGTTGTAGTTTTAAAGCTAATTTCCTGTCATTCAAAACATGTTTTACATGGCTTATGATGTGTGGTACTTCCGCCAGTGGTACTTCCTGGTACTTCAACATTGTTTGTAACTGACAGTGCCCATGCAGTGCTCGTTTCATTGAATCCTAAAGAAACAAACAAACAAGTAATTCATAAGTTATTACTGTGTAATAGCATTTTACCATGTACTTTCTAAGCAAATACATGGTTAACTTATTCCTGTACTGTAAAATAAAATACCAATGTTTCTGCCACAGAGAGACCAACCTGAAGGTTCGCCAGGCTTTGACTGTGACCTCGGACTTGGGAGCAGACATAGCAAAGCTGGCTGACTTTAATGGTACAGTATTACAGCTCATACTGCATTCTGTGTGTATTAAAACTAGACCTCTGTAGTTTATATCACGTTACCTTGGCTCTCTTTTCTTGGTATTTGACCTTGGGTAGTCTGGTTGTTGCTATGACGAACTCGGGGGGGGGGGGGGTAATTTTGTCTGATACTTGAGTGTCTATTTGGAGGCTGTCCATTTTGAGGCAAGTGGAACGGGCGTTTCCATGGTTCATGACGTCTCACCGTTGTGCTGTTTTGCTCTCCTGTGGAATTACTGATCTGGAGACAGAGCTGGTCAGTAACGAGTGGAAATGAAGGCATAGTGTTAGTGTATGTTGTGTCGGGGAGGATTTTATGTTTACATCATAGTCTTACATATATTTGACTTTCTTTAGGTCTGTCTGTGTTCATACTATACGCCTATGTACACATGCTTTTTCCCTTTTATGTAGTTTTTCTATTTATTTATTTTTTGCAACGTAGGAGGCCCAGGTTGAAATCCCTGTTGTCTTTGTTGGGGTTGTATTGACACTGACAATACAACATAACACCACGTAAAGCGCCCAGCAGACAGAGCAACAGACAAGAGTAAACACCTTGCTGCCTGCTGACTGACTGGCTTCCTGTTGTGAACGTGAACAGCATAGAAATAAAAATAACTAGAATGGGGGTCATTCCGAATTCAAGTCAACATTCTGTTACGGCTTTACCCATTCTAGTCATTATAATTCTATGTTAAGACATCTTGCTGCTGCCTGCTGTGCTGACTGCCTGGCTTCCTGTGGTGAATCTGTGTCAACTGTTTTTCCCACTCAGGAGAAGTCATCTGTGAGCCTCCCAACAACAAGCTGGATAGGTTCACAGGTACTCTGTACTGGAGAGATAACAAGTACCCTCTGGATAACGAAAAGATGCTGCTGAGAGGCTGTGTGCTCCGGAACACGGACTGGTGCTTCGGAATGGTCATCTTTGCTGGTATGAATGTAATGAACAGTCTTGATGTACGGCATTCATATTATGAAGTCATCAGTTATCAGTCAAAATTCTGATGACTTCCTAATATGGATGCCGTGTTTCTTGGTGTTTTGTTGTCAGGGATTTCACCATGTCTGGCTGGCTACATGCATACATCTTATTCGACGAGAGAGTATTTCGAGAGTCTCGTTTGTAATCAAATGGGAAAACACAATGTAGCACAGGGTTGCTGTATGTCAATTGGCCCAGCGTCGTCCGGGTTTGGCCGGGGTACGCCGTCGTTGTAAATAAGAATTTGTTCTTAACTGACTTGCCTGGTTAAATAAAATAAAATAAATAAAAGTAGCTTCTCTCCTCATGATTGTCCTCCTCCATGTGATGTGCGATTCCTTGCCCCTCTAGGGCTGCAAACCAAACTGATGCAGAACTGTGGGAGGACTAAATTCAAAAGGACCAGCATTGATAAACTGATGAACACTTTAGTTTTATGGGTGAGCACTTTTTCTACATCCTGTGAAGTGCTCAAAAAAAGAACATTGTCTTTTTGATGGTAAAAAAAAAAAGTTGTGACTGGCTCAACCTTTGTGCATCCAACATATCAACATTAAGTTCGAACTGTTTATGAAACATTGTTGATACTGAATACCAACTTGCTGATCTCTACCTCCAGATATTTGGCTTCCTAGTCTGCATGGGTGTGATCCTGGCCATTGGCAACACCATCTGGGAGCAGAAGGTTGGGAGGAGCTTCAGTGTCTACCTCCTGTGGGATGAACCAATCAGAAACAACAACGTGGTGTTCTCTGGGTTCCTCACCTTCTGGTCTTACATCATCATCCTCAACACAATGGTGCCCATCTCTCTTTACCTCAGGTAGGTTTTGTCTGTCTGTCTGTCTGCCTGCCTGTCTCTCTTTCTCTTTCTCTCACTCTGTCTTTCTTTCTCTGTCTGTCTGTCTGTCTGTCTGTCTGTCTGCCTGTCTGTCTGTCTGTCTGTCTGTCTGTCTGTCTGTCTGTCTGTCTGTCTGTCTGTCTGCCTGCCTGTCTGTCTGTCTGTCTGTCTGTCTGTCTGTCTGTCTGTCTGTCTGTCTGTCTGTCTGCCTGCCTGCCTGTCTGTCTCTCTGTATGTCTGTCTGTCTGCCTTTGTGTCTGTCTGTCTGTCTGTCTGTCTCTCTTTCTCTCTCTCTCGCTCTGTCTGTCTGTCTGTCTGTCTGTCTGTCTGTCTGTCTGTCTGTCTGTCTGTCTGTCTGTCTGTCTGTCTGTCTGTCTCTTTTTCTCTCTCTCTCGCTCTATCTTTCTCTCTCTGTAAACAAACACTGTATAGCCTCAAAACATGGTTAAAACTATATGTTTTGTATCATGGATGGTCAGTCCTTGCATCCATAGCTCTGTCCATGAATTTGAGAGTGGTTAACATTTATCCAGGCCCATCCCTCAGCTTTTTACCAAAACACTTTGTTATTGTTTCAACTAAGGATTCTAGCTTGAACTTAGTTCAATTTAACTAAACTCTTAGTTTAACTGACCTCTTAGCTTAACTAATCTCTTAATTGACCTTGTACTCCTCTTTGTCTAAGTGTGGAGGTTATTCGTCTGGGTCACAGCTACTTTATTAACTGGGACAGGAAGATGTATTACATCCAGAGGGACACTCCAGCCGAGGCCAGAACCACCACGCTCAACGAGGAGCTGGGACAGGTGGGTGAATGAATGAATGGAAGGATTAATTAATGAATTAATGAATTATTTAATTAATACATTTACAGTGAGGGGGAAAAAAGTATTTGGTCCCCTGCTGATTTTGTACGTTTGCCCACTGACAAAGAAATGATCAGTCTATAATTGTAATGGTAGGTTTATTTGAACAGTGAGAGACAGAATAACAACCAAAAAAATCCAGAAAAATGCATTAAAAAAATGCTATACATTGATTTGCATTTTAATGAGGGAAATAAGTATTTGACCCCCTCTCAATCAGAAAGATTTTTGGCTCCCAGGTGTCTTTTATACAGGTAACGAGCTGAGATTAGGAGCATACTCTTAAAGGGAGTGCTCCTAATCTCAGTTTACCTGTATAAAAGACACCTGTTCACAGAAGCAATCAATCAATCAGATTCCAAACTCTCCACCATGGCCAAGACCAAAGAGCTCTCCAAGGATGTCAGGGACAAGATTGTAGACCTACACAAGGCTGGAATGGGCTACAAGACCATCGCCAAGCAGCTTGGTGAGAAGGTGACAACAGTTGGTGCGATTATTCGCAAATGGAAGAAACACAAAAGAACTGTCAATCTCCCTCGGCCTGGGGCTCCATGCAAGATCTCACCTCGTGGAGTTGCAATGATCATGAGAACGGTGAGGAATCAGCCCAGAACTACACGGGAGGATCTTATCAATGATCTCAAGGCAGCTGGGACCATAGTCACCAAGAAAACAATTGGTAACACTACGCCGTGAAGGACTGAAATCTTGCAGCGCCCGCAAGGTCCCCCTGCTCAAGAAAGCACATATACAGGCCCGTCTGAAGTTTGCCAATGAACATCTGAATGATTCAGAAGAGAACTGGGTGAAAGTGTTGTGGTCAGATGAGACCAAAATCGAGCTCTTTGGCATCAACTCAACTCGCCGTGTTTGGAGGAGGAGGAATGCTGCCTATGAGCCCAAGAACACCATCCCCACCGTCAAACATGGAGGTGGAAACATTATGCTTTGGGGGTGTTTTTCTGCTAAGGGGACAGGACAACTTCACCGCATCAAAGGGACGATGGACGGGGCCATGTACAGTCAAATCTTGGGTGAGAACCTCCTTACCTCAGCCAGTGTCAGGGGCTGATGTGGATGCGGTGTTGGAGTCAGGCGCAGGACACAGAAGCTTAGTTGATCCGACTTAAATAGTCACAGGAGCAAAATACAAATCCAACGGGCCTCAACAAACAGGAGGCGAGCGAATACGCAAAACAGTGCGAAAAGCACTAACAACAAGAAAACAAATAACCTACACCAACGGACAGGCGTACAACACACAACAACTACAAACAAAACCAAAGGAAACGTATAGGTGACATAATCAATACGAGATATGGAACAGGTGCACTAATCAGACAAGACCAAACAAACATAGATAACATCAAACGGTAGCAGCTAGTACTCCGGGGACGACGAACGCCGAAGCCTGCCCGAACAAGGAGGAGGAGCAGTCTCGGCGGAATTCGTGACAGCCAGGGCATTGAAAATGGGTCGTGGATGGGTATTCCAGCATGACAATGACCCAAAACACACGGCCAAGGCAACAAAGGAGTGGCTCAAGAAGAAGCACATTAAGGTCCTGGAGTGGCCTAGCCAGGCTCCAGACCTTAATCCCATAGAAAATATGTGGAGGGAGCTGAAGGTTCGAGTTGCCAAACGTCAGCCTCGAAACCTTAATGACTTGGCGAAAATCTGCAAAGAGGAGTGGAACAAAATCCCTCCTGAGATGTGTGCAAACCTGGTGGCCAACTACAAGAAACATCTGACCTCTGTGATTGCCAACAAGGGTTTTGCCACCAAGTACTAAGTCATGTTTTGCAGAGGGGGTCAAATACTTATTTCCCTCATTAAAATGCAAATCAATTTATAACATTTTTGACATGCGTTTTTTCTGGATTTTTTGTTGTTGTTATTCTGTCTCTCTCACTGTTCAAATAAACCTACCATTAAAATGATAGACTGATCATGTCTTTGTCAGTGGGCAAACGTACAAAATCAGCAGGGGATCGAATACTTTTTTCCCCCTCACTGTATATATGAACCGGATGAATTAATTAAGTTGCTTCAGCCAAGTGACAAACAATCCTCGTTGGTCCTCGTTGGTCCCAGGTGGAGTTTATCTTCTCAGACAAGACAGGAACTCTCACACAAAACATCATGGTCTTCAACAAATGCTCCATCAACGGGAAGAGCTATGGTACGCTACACATTTGCGTTCGGTTCCTGTGTGCTCTGGTTCCTCTCAAAGTGTCTTCCTTCTAGGGAGCTGTTCCTTGGCGCTTCTGCAATTTGATTGTCTGATTATTTGTTCTCTGTTGTGTCTCTTCAGGTGATGTTTATGATGAATTCGGCCATAAAGTAGAAATTACAGAGGTATGAATAAGAAACTGGATAACACAGATAACTACAGTATTGACAGTACAAGTTATACATTGCAGTAATACAATAGGACGGTTAAACTATAAGATAGTAACTGTGTTCTGGTCCTTCTCCCTCCAGAGAACGGCCTGCGTGGATTTCTCCTTCAACCCTTTGAGTGACAGGAAGTTTAGGTTCCATGACAGTAGCCTGGTGGAAGCCGTCAAGACAGAGGAGCCCTCGGTGCAGGAGTTCTTCAGACTGCTGGCTCTGTGTCATACTGTCATGCCTGAGGAGAAGAATGAAGGTAATGTGTAGATAATATACAGGACATGTAATGTATAGAAATTTACAGGACAGGTAATGTATAGATACTGTACAGGAGTTCTTTAGACTGATAACCTATAGATAACCTATAGATAGCCTATAGATAACCTAAAGATAACCTAAAGATAACCTATAGATAGCCTATAGATAACCTAAAGATAACCTAAAGATAACCTATAGATAGCCTATAGATAACCTATAGATAACCTATAGATAACCTATAGATAACCTATAGATAGCCTATAGATAACCTATAGATAGCCTATAGATAACCTAAAGATAGCCTATAGATAACCTAAAGATAACCTATAGATAACCTATAGATAACCTATAGATAACCTATAGATAGCCTATAGATAGCCTATAGATAGCCTATAGATAACCTATAGATAACCTATAGATAACCTATAGATAACCTATATATAACCTATAGATAGCCTATAGATAACCTATAGATAACCTATAGATAACCTATAGATAACCTATAGATAACCTATAGATAGCCTATAGATAACCTATAGATAACCTATAGATAACCTATAGATAGCCTATAGATAACCTATAGATAACCTATAGATAGCCTATAGATAGCCTATAGATAACCTATAGATAACCTATAGATAACCTATAGATAACCTATAGATAACCTATAGATAACCTATAGATAGCCTATAGATAACCTATAGATAACCTATAGATAACCTATAGATAACCTATAGATAGCCTATAGATAACCTATAGATAACCTATAGATAACCTATAGATAACCTATAGATAGCCTATAGATAACCTATAGATAACCTATAGATAACCTATAGATAACCTATAGATAGCCTATAGATAACCTATAGATAGCCTATAGATAACCTATAGATAACCTATAGATAACCTATAGATAACCTATAGATAGCCTATAGATAACCTATAGATAACCTATAGATAACCTATAGATAACCTATAGATAGCCTATAGATAACCTATAGATAGCCTATAGATAACCTATAGATAACCTATAGATAACCTATAGATAACCTATAGATAGCCTATAGATAACCTATAGATAACCTATAGATAACCTATAGATAACCTATAGATAGCCTATAGATAACCTATAGATAACCTATAGATAGCCTATAGATAACCTATAGATAACCTATAGATAACCTATAGATAACCTATAGATAACCTATAGATAGCCTATAGATAGCCTATAGATAACCTATAGATAACCTATAGATAACCTATAGATAACCTATAGATAACCTATAGATATTGTGAATGTCATGTATAGAGACTTTAGGCTAGTTTCCGGTAGTAACATCAGGTGCAGGTGTTCTTCAGATTGTTACACTGTCATGTCTTAGGGTGAAGGTAAACTAGGCTTCTGAGTGAAGGTAAACTAGGCTTCTGAGTGAAGGTAAACTAGGCTTCTGAGTGAAGGTAAACTAGGCTTCTGAGTGAAGGTAAACTAGGCTTCTGAGTGAAGGTAAACTAGGCTTCTGAGTGAAGGTAAACTAGGCTTCTGAGTGAAGGTAAACTAGGCTTCTGAGTGAAGGTAAACTAGGCTTCTGGGTGAAGGTAAACTAGGCTTCTGGGTGAAGGTAAACTAGGCTTCTGAGTGAAGGTAAACTAGGCTTCTGAGTGAAGGTAAACTAGGCTTCTGAGTGAAGGTAAACTAGGCTTCTGAGTGAAGGTAAACTAGGCTTATGAGTGAAGGTAAACTAGGCTTATGAGTGAAGGTAAACTAGGCTTCTGAGTGAAGGTAAACTAGGCTTATGAGTGAAGGTAATGTAGACTGCTGAGTGAAGGTAAACTAGGCTTCTGAGTGAAGGTAAACTAGGCTTATGAGTGAAGGTAAACTAGGCTTCTGAGTGAAGGTAAACTAGGCTTATGAGTGAAGGTAATGTAGACTGCTGAGTGAAGGTAATGTAGACTGCTGAGTGAAGGTAATGTAGACTTCTGAGTGAAGGTAAAGTAGACTGCTGAGTGAAGGTAATGTAGACTGCTGAGTGAAGGTAAAGTAGACTTCTGAGTGAAGGTAAACTAGGCTTATGAGTGAAGGTAAACTAGGCTTCTGAGTGAAGGTAATGTAGACTGCTGAGTGAAGGTAATGTAGACTGCTGAGTGAAGGTAATGTAGACTTCTGAGTGAAGGTAAAGTAGACTGCTGAGTGAAGGTAATGTAGACTGCTGAGTGAAGGTAATGTAGACTGCTGAGTGAAGGTAAAGTAGACTTCTGAGTGAAGGTAAACTAGGCTTCTGAGTGAAGGTAAACTAGGCTTCTGAGTGAAGGTAAACTAGGCTTCTGAGTGAAGGTAAACTAGGCTTCTGAGTGAAGGTAAACTAGGCTTCTGAGTGAAGGTAAACTAGGCTTCTGAGTGAAGGTAATGTAGACTGCTGAGTGAAGGTAAACTAGGCTTCTGAGTGAAGGTAATGTAGACTGCTGAGTGAAGGTAATGTAGTCTGCTGAGTGAAGGTAATGTAGACTTCTGAGTGAAGGTAAAGTAGACTGCTAAGTGAAGGTAATGTAGACTGCTGAGTGAAGGTAAAGTAGACTTCTGAGTGAAGGTAAACTAGGCTTCTGAGTGAAGGTAAACTAGGCTTCTGAGTGAAGGTAAACTAGGCTTCTGAGTGAAGGTAAACTAGGCTTCTGAGTGAAGGTAGTTTGAAGGATATTACTTAGGGACATGAGTCTTGTCTTGTAACCCAGCGGGCGAAGCTGGCTGTAATGACGTCGATTCAACCAGTTTTGTCTGCTGGGAAATCTGTCTAGATAATACTGATAAATTAATGATATGTTGACTCACAATTCCCTGCAACTACTCATGTGGATGGTGCAGCCTAACAAAAAACATATTCTTCTTCTTCTTCTTCTTCTTCTTCTTCTTCTTCTTCTTCTCCTTCTTCTTCTTCTTCTTCTTCTTCTTCTTCTTCTTCTTCTTCTTCTTCTTCTTCTTCTTCTTCTTCTTCTTCCTCCATGTAGGGGATCTGGTGTACCAGGCCCAGTCGCCTGACGAGGGAGCCCTGGTCACGGCCGCACGGAACTTTGGCTTTGTGTTTCGTTCCAGAACCCCGGAGACCGTCACGCTGTACGAGATGGGGACAGCCGTCAACTACCAGCTCCTGGCCATCCTCGACTTCAACAACGTGCGCAAGAGAATGAGTGTCATTGGTTAGGTCTTCACCTTTAAAAAGCAAACATCTTGTTTTGCTGTCACCAAAATGTGTTGTGTAGCAAAGCAAAACATTACGTTTTCGTAAAGTTGGAAGTATAAGACACAATACAGTCGATGATGACTTCATATTCTTGAATATTCTGTAAACACACACATAGCAGTGTTAGTATCAATAATTCAAGACCTAGACTGCATGGTGTTCTGTTCTTGTCCGGCAATCTTGACGTCATTAGGTATTCACTATCAATAAGGTCTTTGATCAATAGGCTTCGATCCACTGACTCATTGGTCACTGAAAATACCTGTACCTTCAAAGTCCCTTCAAGGCAATGACTCAGGTATTTGTCTGCTTCTGTTTCTACTGTCCTCCAGTGAGGAACCCAGCGGGCCACATCAAGCTGTACTGTAAAGGAGCTGACACCATCATCTTCGACAGACTGGACCCGTCCAACCAAGATCTCATGAACACTACCTCAGAGCATCTTTACGTAGGTCTATACACTACATACAGTATGTGTACTATCTCTCTCTCTCTCTCTCTCTCTCTCTCTCTCTCTCTCTCTCTCTCTCTCTCTCTCTCTCTCTCTCTCTCTCTCTCTCTCTCTCTCTCTCTCTCTCTCTCTCTCTCTCTCTCTCTCTCTCTCTCTCTCTCTCTCTCTCTCTCTCTCTCTCTCTCTCTCTCTCTCGCTCTCTCTCTTTCTCATCATATATCAATAAAAGTATATCTGACATTTGAATAACGCTCTTTGACATGTCCCCTAAATATATAAAAGCTTTGTATCCGAGGTTGATGGTTTGAGAGTGAGAGTGACCTTCAGTGTTGAAAGCAGTAATTTATTCTCTATTGTGGTGTGTGAGCTGTTGAGAGAGCTCTTGACACAGAATAGAAGATACAAAAATAGTCTCTCAACACGTTGCCTTCTGTTTTTAGATACCGTCTGCCTCACAGTCACTCACAACAACAGCCTCACAGTCACTCACAACAGTCAGCCTCACAGCCACTCACAACAAGCAGCCTCACAGTCACTCACAACAAGCAGCCTCACAGTCACTCACAACAAGCAGCCTCACAGTCACTCACAACAAGCAGCCTCACAGTCACTCACAACAAGCAGCCTCACAGTCACTCACAACAAGTAGCCTCACAGTCACTCACAACAAGCAGCCTCACAGTCACTCACAACAAGCAGCCTCACATTCACTCACAAAAAGCAGCCTCACAGTCACTCACAAAAAGCCCACGCAACATATTGCATGAAGCATCAACATGAGAGATAATAATATCATATAATATACTGTATATAAATATACACTACCAGTCAAAGGTTTGGACACACCAACTCATTCAAGGGTTTTTCTTAATTTTTACTATTTTCTACATTGTAGAATAATAGTGAAGACATCAACACTATGAAATAACACATATGGAATCATGTAGTAACCAAAAAAGTGTTAAACAAATCAAAATATATGTTACATTTGCTTTGCGCACTCTTGGCATTCTCTCAACCAGCTTCATGAGATTGTCACCTGGAATCCATTTCAATTAACAGGTGTGCCTTCTTAAAAGTTTTTTTGTGGAATTTCTTTCCTTCTTAATGCGTTTGAGCCAATCAGTTGTGTTGTGACAAGAAGATAGCCATATTTGGTAAAATACCAAGTCCATATTATGGCAAGAACAGCTCAAATAAGCAAAGTGAAACGACAGTCCATCATTATTTTATGACATGAAGGTCAGTCAATACGGATAATTTCAAGAACTTTAAAAGTTTCTTCAAGTGCAGTCGCAAAAACCATCAAGCGCTATGATGAAACTGGCTCTCATGAGGACCGCCACAGGAATGGAAGACCCAGAGTTACCTCTGCTGCAGAGGACAAGTTCAGTGGTGCAGTGGTCTAAGGCACTGCATCGCAGTGCTAGCTGTGCCATGGGGCGGCGCACAATTGGCCCAGCGTCGTCCAGGGTAGGGGAGGGAATGGCCGGCAGGGTTGTGGGTTCGATTCCAGTATGAAAAAATAAAAATAAAATAATGTAAGTCGCTCTGGATAAGAGCGTCTGCTAAATGACTAAAATGTAAAATGTTACCAGCCTCAGAAATTGCAGCCCAAATAAATGCTTCACAGAGTTCAAGTAACAGACACATCTCAACATCA
This sequence comes from Coregonus ussuriensis, assembly GCA_031479575.1. NCBI lineage: Eukaryota > Metazoa > Chordata > Actinopteri > Salmoniformes > Salmonidae > Coregonus > Coregonus ussuriensis. Next base: position 6,226,571 of record CM062491.1, on the reverse strand, counting down.
ACTGTTCAGAGTAGACTGTGTGAATCAGGCCTTCATAGTCGAATTGCTGCAAAGATACCACTACTAAAGGACACCAAACAAGAAGAAGAGACTTGCTTCGTCCAAGAAACACGAGCAATGGACATTAGACCGGTGGAAATGTGTCCTTTGGTCTGGAGACCAAATTTGAGATTTTTGGTTCCAACTGCCGTGTCTTTGTGAGACGCGGTGTGGGTGAACGGATGATCTCCGCATGTATATTTCCCACCGTAAAGCATGGAGGAGGAGGTGTTATGGTGTGGGGGTGCTTTGCTGGTGCCACTGTGATTTATTTAGAATTCAAGGCACACTTAACCAGCATGGCTACAACAGCATTCTGCAGCGATACGCCATCCCATCTGGTTTGGGCTTAGTGGGACTATCATTTGTTTTTCTTCTAGTGGTATTTTACCCCCTTTTTTCTCCCCTATTTCATGGTATCCAATTGGTAGTAGTTACAGTCCCTGTCCCATCGCTGCAACCCCCGTACGGACACGGGAGAGGTGAAGGTGAGAGTCGTGCGTCCTCCGAAACACAACCAACCGAGCCGCACTGCTTCTTGACACAGTGCCCGCTTAACCCGGAAGCCAGCCGCACCAATGTGTCGGAGGAAACATCGTACACCTGGCAACCGAGTCAGAGTGCACTGCGCCCGGCCCGCCACAGGGGTCACTATAGCACGATGGGACAAGGACATCCCTGCCGGCCAAACCCTCCCCTACCCTGGACAACGCTGGGCCAGTTGTGCGCCGCCCCATGGGTCTCCCGGTCGTGGCCAGCTATCGTCGAACCAGGATCTCTAGTGGCACAGCTAGCACTGTGATGCAGTGCCTTAGACCACTGCGCCACTCGGGAGGCCTATCATTTGTTTTTCAACAGGACAATGACCCAACACACCTCCAGGCTGTGGAAGGGCTATTTTACCAAGAAGGAGAGTGATGGAGTGCTGCATCAGATGACCTGGCCTCCACAATCCCCCGACCTCCACCCAATGGTGATGGTCTGGGATGAGTTGGACTGCAGAGTGAAGGAAAAGCAGCCAACAAGTGCTCAGCATATGTGGGAATTCCTTCAAGACAGTTGGAAAAGCATTCCAGGTGAAGCTCGTTGAGAGAATGCAAAGCTGTCATCAAGGCAAAGGGTGGCTATTTGAAGAATCTTTGTTGAAGATTTGTTTAACACTTTTTTGGTTACTACATGATTCCATATGTGTTATTTCATCGTTTTGATGTCTTCATTATTATTCTACAATGTAGAAAATAGTAAAAATAAAGAAAAACTCTGGAATGAGTAGGTGTGTCCAAACTTTTGACTGGTACTGTATATATTCATATATTAATCATAATAATAATACTAATACTAATAATACTATTATAATAATAGTATTATTATTATTAGTATAATAATAATAATAATATTTTTATAAACTATTTTATATAGCTAATACTAGAACATCTGGTTTACTGAATGATGAGGACATTTCTCTGATCAGATTCAACAACCTAGCAGCATACAAAACATACATAACTAAATGCATTTAAAAATAGTCCTAACCAATATGCTTAAACTCAATACAAAATCCTTGAATTATTGCATAATCTGAATGATGTTTGTTGCAGGAGTTTGCTGGTGAAGGCTTGCGAACTCTAGCCCTGGCATACAAAGACCTAGATGAGAATGTATTAGAGGAATGGATGAAGAGGCTTCTGTATGCCAGCACTGTGATAGAGAACAGAGAGGAGGGACTGGCTGATCTCTACGAGGAGATAGAGACAGGCCTGATGGTAAGAGACTGACTTATAGACTGACATATAGACTGATATATAGACTGACATATAGACTGACCTATAGACTGATATATAGACTGATATATAGACTGACCTATAGACTGACCTATAGACTGACCTATAGACTGATATATAGACTGATATATAGACTGACCTATAGACTGACCTATAGACTGACCTATAGACTGATATATAGACTGATATATAGACTGATATATAGACTGACATATAGACTGACCTATAGACTGACATATAGACTGACCTATAGACTGATATATAGACTGATATATAGACTGACATATAGACTGACCTATAGACTGACCTATAGACTGACCTATAGACTGATATATAGACTGATATATAGACTGACATATAGACTGACCTATAGACTGACCTATAGACTGACCTATAGACTGACCTATAGACTGATATATAGACTGACATATAGACTGACCTATAGACTGACCTATAGACTGACCTATAGACTGACCTATAGACTGACCTATAGACTGATATATAGACTGACCTATAGACTGACCTATAGACTGACCTATAGACTGACCTATAGACTGATATATAGACTGACCTATAGACTGATATATAGACTGACCTATAGACTGATATATAGACTGACATATAGACTGACCTATAGACTGACCTAAAGACTTATATATAGACTGACCTATAGACTTATATATAGACTGACCTATAAAGAACAGAGAGGAAGGACTGCCTACTCTCTACATGGTGATAAAGGCTTGATGTAAAACTGACCAGAGGCAACAGTATCCTAGACGCCATCTCCTGCCGTTATGCCCTTGATCAAGGCACTCAACCCTTAAACTGCTCCAGGGACGCTGCACCATGGCTGACCCTGTCTTCAAACCGCTGGGTTTGTGGGTGTGTTCTCAGGGGTTCCACTGGTTGTTTGTTTTCCCCCTCTTAAGCTCCTAGGGGCCACAGCAGTAGAAGACAAACTGCAGGAGGGGGTTCCTGAAACCATCGCCTGTTTGACCCTGGCCAACATCAAGATCTGGGTTCTCACCGGGGATAAGTTAGGTAAGCGCCAATGAAGGGATGGACCGATGTTTTGAACCATCAAAGTTTACTCCCTCTACAAAATACTTTACTTTACTTTAGAGTACTACTGAGATAGATTTACTGCATTGTTGGGAGAGAGCTTGCAAGAAAGGGCATTTCACAGTAATATATTTTTTATTCAGTGTCCAATGATACATTTGACAATACTGTACATGAAAACTGGAGGTAACGTGACATGTTCCGCGGTTGTAGAGACGGCGATGAACATCGGCTACTCCTGCAACATGCTGAGAGACGACATGAGCGAAGTGTTCATAATATCAGGACACACCGCCTCGGAGGTGCTGCAGCAACTCAGGTTAGGCCTCTGGCCAATGAAACATACTCTCTCAGTCACGATTACACCTGCAGGTAATCAATCATCTGCATCTGCATTGCAGGCTCTCTGGGGGGTTTTAGGCTGGTTTCTGTAAAAGCACTTTGTGACAACTGCTGATCGTAAAAAAAGGGCTTTTATAAAAAAAAAAAAATACATTTGATTGATCGACCTGCAGGTAAAAAGGCAAACCTGCTCCCCCCAGCAGCTTTTTTGAGAGTCAAAGAATGAGAGTTAGTTAGTGAGCGCAGGCTGGCTGACTGGGTCACGTGACAAGGTCCCCAGGGCATTCTGTTTCCTCCTTTAGTTTAGCTGGACTAAAGAACGTGTTATTCCCCCAACAGTTGATCCCAGAGGGAAGCTATCACCATGCCAGCCAGCCCCATTGGCCCCATCGGTCGTACTCTATCTGAGTGAGAGGGGTAGAGAGACAGAGTAGAATAGAGAGAACCATCCATTTTCTTTTCAGATCATGAACATTCATTGTAGCGTTGTTCTATTTCTATGGTTAAACATTAAATTGACACGTGAGTCGTTTAGCCAGACGCTCTTATCCAGAGTGACTACAGTCAGTGCATTCATCGTAGGGTAGCTAAGAGAGACAGCCGCATCTCTCATCTGTTTATGCCCCCCCCCCCCCTCCCACCCTCCCTCCCTCCCTCCCTCCCTCCCTCCCTCCATCTCCCTTTAGGAGTGCTAAGGAGCACATCCTGGGCCTGAGCAGAGTTAGCAGTACTGCAGATGTGGAGAAGGCAGATGAGTTCTCAGATGATTCTGTGTTTGAAGAAACCATCATAGCGGAATATGCCTTAATCATTAACGGACACAGTCTGGTAAGGAGGCTCCCCTCATGCTATTGCTACCCTTTGTTACTCTACATACAGTGAAATGGCTTTCCAAACCAGATGCCTGGACTATATTGTCATCCCTATGGGTTGAATGTGGGTTGTGTGTATGGGTGTGAGTCTATGCGATATGCTCAGGATAATGTTTCTTTACCTGGTGTTGAATGTGGGTTGTGTGTATGGGTGGGCTATCTATCTATCTGTTATAAACTGCATAGTGTCCCTTTACCTGACGTTGAACGTGCGTATGGGTGTGAGTCTATCTGGTATGGACCGTATAATATCTCTGCTCCTGTGGCGTCTGCTGAGTCTGCTTAGTTTCTAATGAGCAGACTGCTGGTGTTTAGGGAGTCCCCCAGCTCTGTGAGAGAGGCTGTCGTTAAGACATCTGGCAGACAGACACACTGCCCTGAGTGGTTGGTTGCCCAGGCTTCTCATCAGCAAACAGAGCCTCACATCATTACAGCATCTAGTCCTAGAGCTGTGTCTCAGATTCAAATTCGTAAACGCTTTATTGTCCCAATACTGGGCAATTGATTTGCAACTGGCTTCTAGACTTCTCATCAGCAGACAGAGACTCACTGCTCTGCTCCTAGTCCTGACCTGTCTCACACTCTGTACTCGGTACACACACTGAGGCCACACTGTTCTGCTACGTCCTGGCTCTGCTCTGCAGGAGGGCTGGGATGTTAACACCACAGAACTGGTTAACACTGCAGGGTGGTGATAATGGTTGTTTAACAGGCCTAATGTGTCTGTGTCTCTGGGGGTGTTGTGGAGAAAGGCACAAGATCATTTCCATTCTAACCAAATGGACAATAAAATCTTATAAAATGTTATCCCCTCCCCTCCCCTCCCCTCCCCTCCCCTCCCCTCTCCTCTCCTCTCCTCTCCTCTCCTCTCCTCTCCTCTCCTCTCCTCTCCTCTCCTCTCCTCTCCTCTCCTCTCCTCTCCTATTAATCCCCCCTGTAGGCCCATGCCCTGGAGCCTGACCTGGAGCAGGTCCTTCTGGAGACAGCCTGTCTGTGTAAGACAGTGATCTGCTGTAGGGTGACTCCCATGCAGAAGGCCCAGGTGGTGGAGCTGGTCAAGACAAACAAGATGGCCGTGACTCTGGCCATAGGAGACGGGGCCAACGACGTCAGCATGATCAAGAGTAATACACAGGTTACATTATATTCAGCTCACGGTGTTTCTCAGTCAGCAGCAGATATGAGCAGCAATGAACGGGGTTCACAGGATGACAGGAAGGACACAAGATCAGTTGAAAAAACAAAGCAGGCCCTCTATCATGTAGGAACTATCTTCCTTTATGTGCAATTGTGTGTCTAAATACAAAATCTGGTGTGAATATGATGTATGTTTCACGAGGAGAAGAGGATTTTGAGCATTAGCGTTACATACAGTTGGTCGCGAAAGTATTCACCCCCCTTGTCATTTTTCCTATTTTGTTGCCTTACAACCTGGAATTAAAATGGATTTTTGGGGGGTTTGTATCATTTGATTTACACAACATGCCTACCACTTTGAAGATGCAAAATATATTTTTTGTGAAACAAACAAGAAATAAGACAAAAAAACAGAAAACTTGAGCGTGCATAACTATTCACAGTCAATACTTTGTAGAGCCACCTTTTGCAGTAATTACACCTGCAAATCTCTTGGGGTATGTCTCTATAAGCTTGGCACATCTAGCCACTGGGATTTTTGCCCATTCTTCAAGGCAAAACTGCTCCAGCTCCTTCAAGTTGGATGGGTTCCGCTGGTGTACAGCAATCTTTAAGTCATACCACAGATTCTCAATTGGATTGAGGTCTGGGCTTTGACTAGGCCATTCCAAGACATTTAAATGTTTCCCCTTAAACCACTTGAGTGTTGGTTTAACAGTATGCTTAGGGTCATTGTCCTGCTGGAAGGTGAACCTCCGTCCCAATCTCAAATCTCTGGAAGACTGAAACAGGTTTCCCTCAAGAATTTCCCTGTATTTAGCACCATCCATCATTCCTTCAATTCTGACCAGTTTCCCAGTCCCTGCCGATGAAAAACATCCCCGGGGTGATGAGAGGTGTTGGGTTTGCGCCAGACATAGCGTTTTCCTTGATGGCCAAAAAGCTCAATTTTAGTCTCATCTGACCAGAGTACCTTCTTCCATATGTTTGGGGAGTCTCCCACATGGCTTTTGGCGAACACCAAACGTGTTGGCTTATTTTTTTCTTTAAGCAATGGCTTTTTTCTGGCCACTCTTCCGTAAAGCCCAGCTCTGTGGAGTGTACGGCTTAAAGTGGTCCTATGGACAGATACTCCAATCTCCGCTGTGGCGCTTTGCAGCTCCTTCAGGGTTTTCTTTGGTCTCTTTGTTGCCTCTCTGATTAATGCCCTCCTTGCTTGGTCCGTGAGTTTTGGTTGGCAGGTTTGTTGTGGTGCCATATTCTTTCCATTGTTTAATAATGGATTTAATGGTGCTCCGTGTGATGTTCAAAGTTTCGGATATTTTTTTATAACCCAATCCTGATCTGTACTTCTCCACAACCTTGTCCCTGACCTGTTTGGAGAGCTCCTTGGTCTTCATGGTGCCGCTTGCTTGGTGGTGCCCTTTGCTTAGTGGTGTTGCAGACTCTGGGGCCTTTCAGAACAGGTGTATATATACTGAGATCATGTGACAGATCATGTGACACTTAGATTGCACACATGTGTACTTTATTTAACTAATTATGTGACTTCTGAAGGTAATTGGTTGCACCAGATCTTATTTAGGGGCTTCATAGCAATTCAGTTGAAGTCAGAAGCTTCTGATAGGCTAATTGACATCATTTGAGTCAATCGGAGGTGTACCTGTGGATGTATTTCAAGGCCTACCTTCAAACTCAGTGCCTCTTAGCTTGACATAGAAATCAAAAGCTATTTCCATGTGTAAATGTTATGGGATTTGCTCCATTGGTTTTGTTGGTAGGCCTAGATTATGCTCAAATAGCCACAATAGTCTATTGGCTACTGTCTAAAACTGTAAGGGTACTGCCTCAGTGTTCACCGTAAACGCGTGCCAGAAGTTGCACAAAATTGTGCTCTCTTTCTCTCTCGGTATCAATTCAATTCAAGGGGCTTTATTGACATGGGAAACATATGTTTACATTGCCAAAGCAAGTGAAATGGATAAACAAAAGTGAAATAAACAATAACAAGTCAATAGTAAACATTACACTCACAAAAGTTCCAAAATAATAGAGACATTTCATATATCATATTATGTCTATATACAGTTTGTAACTATGTGCAAATAGTTAAAATACAAAATGGAAAATAAATAAACATAAATATGGGTTGTATTTACAATGGTGTTTGTTCTTCACTGGTTGCCCTTTTCTTGTGGCAACAGGTCACAAATCTTGCTGCTGTGATGGCACACTGTGGTATTTCAGACAATAGATATGGGAGTTTATCAAAATTGGGTTTGTTTTCAAATTCTTTGTGGATATGTGTAATCTGAGGGAAATATGTGTCTCTAATATGGCAGGAGGTTAGGAAGTGAAGCTCAGTTTCCACCTCATTTTGTGGGCAGTGTGCACATAGCCTGTCTTCTCTTGAGAGCCAGGTCTGCCTACGGCGGCCTTTCTCAATAGCAAGGCTATGCTCACTGAGTTTGTTATGGAAGGTTTGGGAATCGCTTCCTTTTAGGTGGTTGTAGAATTTAACGGCTCTTTTCTGGATTTTGATCATTAGCGGGTATCAGCCTAATTCTGCTCTGCATGCATTATTTGGTGTTTTACGTTGTACATGGAGGATATTTTTGCAGAATTCTGCATGCAGAGTCTCAATATGGTGTTTGTCCCATTTTGTGAATTCTTGGTTGGTGAGCTGACCCCAAACCTCACAACCATGAAGGGCAATGGGTTCTATAACTGATTCAAGTATTTTTTGCCAGATCCTAATTGGTATGTTGAATTTTATGTTCCTTTTGACGGCATAGAAGGCCCTTCTTGCCTTGTCACTCAGAGCGTTCACCAGCTTTGTGGAAGTTACCTGTGGCGCTGATGTTTAGGCCGAGGTATGTATCGTTTTTTGTGTGCTCTAGGGCAACGGTGTCTAGATGGAATTTATATTTGTGGTCCTGGCAACTGGACCTTTTTTGGAACACCATTATTTTTGTCTTACTGAGATTTACTGTCAGGGCCCAGGTCTGACAGAATCTGTGCAGAAGATCTAGGTGCTGCTGTAGGCCATCCTTGGTTGGGGACAGAAGCACCAGATCATCAGCAAACAGTAGACATTTGACTTCAGATTCTAGTAGGGTGAGGCCGGGTGCTGCAGACTTTTCTAGTGCCCTCGCCAATTTGTTGATATATATGTTGAAGAGGGTGGGGCTTAAGCTGCATCCCTGTCTCACCCCACGGCCCTATGGAAAGAAATGTGTGTGTCTTTTGCCAATTTTAACCACACACTTGTTGTTTGTTTACATGGATTTTACAATGTTGTATGTTTTTCCCCCAACACCACTTTCCATCAATTTGTATAGCAGACCTTCATGCCAAACTGAGTCAAAAGCTTTTTTGAAATCAACAAAGCATGAGAAGACTTTGCCTTTGTTTTGGTTTGTTTGTTTTGTCAATTAGGGTGTGCAGGGTGAATACGTGGTCTGTCATACGATAATTTGGTAAAAAGCCAATTTGACATTTGCTCAGTATATTGTTTTCCTGAGGAAATGTACGAGTCTGCTGTTAATGATAATGCAGAGGATTTTCCCAAGGTTGCTGTTGACACATATCCCACGGTAGTTATTGGGGTGAAATTTGTCTCCACTTTTGTGGATTGGGGTGATCAGTCCTTGGTTTCAAATATTGGGGAAGATGCCAGAGCTAAGGATGATGTTAAAGAGTTTAAGAATTGGAATTTGTCGTCTGTATATTTTATCATTTCATTGAGGATTCTCTCTCTCTCTGTCTCTCTCTCTCTCTCTCTCTCTCTCTGTCTCTCTCTCTCTCTCTGTCTCTCTCTCTCTCTCTCCAGCTGCTCATATAGGTGTAGGTATATCAGGTCAGGAGGGCATGCAGGCTGTGCTAGCCTCCGACTACTCCTTCGCCCAGTTCCGCTATCTGCAGCGTCTCCTGCTGGTCCACGGCCGCTGGTCCTATTTCCGCATGTGCAACTTCCTGTTCTACTTCTTCTACAAGAACTTTGCCTTCACCGTGGTGCACTTCTGGTTCGGCTTCTTCTGTGGTTTCTCAGCTCAGGTAAATAAAAGTGGCATAAAAAAAAGTGTGTTTTTATTTGGGGAAAACGTAGGAACTAAATGTACTTACGGTAGTTGTCTTTCTCCAATGTGTCTTGAAAATAAAAAAACATTGGGGCAAAGAGCAATACAACATTATAGTATATCTATGTTTTATAATTGTAAACATTTTGTGTGCATTTTTATCTTCACTTTATTCCATCTTCTCTTCTTAGACGGTTTATGACCAGTGGTTTATCACTCTCTTCAATATAGTCTACACATCCCTGCCAGTTCTGGCCATGGGGCTTTTTGATCAGGTAAGAACTGGTGTAAACTACATACAAGAACTCCGTGTATCTTTTCATCAGTTTCCAATGGCAACCCACCAAGCTTTTATTTTCTTTCACTTTCCTTTTCTTTCTTTCTTTCTTTCTTTCATTTTTCTTTTCAAGATTCTGTCGAGTCATACAGGTGAATATGTCATGTTTTTAGATCCCCTTTTTGCTCTGCTCTCCTCCTTAGGGACTCTATAAACGTCCAACTACCTCTACCTCTACCCCACCTAAACCTTAATAACTAACCTTATCCTCACCCAACTCTAACCCATTAGTCAATATAATTTAGAGCCGGTAAACTGACCTGGACACAGGTTAAGCCTAGTTCTGAACTAAAAAGCCTACCCAATGGAGAAAGTCCATTAAAGTGCTAATTAGTCCAGGACTTAGGCTAAATCTGTATCCAGGAAACCAGACAATGTAGTCCAGCGTACGTACACACACACACACACACACACACACCTGTCATCACAAAAACTATTTTCTTCCCCAGGATGTGAACGAAGCCAACAGCCACCGCTTCCCCAGCCTGTACCGTCCAGGGCAGCTCAACCTCCTGTTCAATAAGAGACAGTTCTTCCTGTGTACACTGCAGGGGATGGGGACCTCCTTCCTCCTCTTCTTCATCCCCTATGGAGCCTTCTGCCTCGCCGTCAGTGACGACGGATCACACATCTCAGACCAGCAGGCTTTCGCCGTCACCATAGCAACATCCTTGGTCATAGTGGTGAGCATTCAGGTAAGAGGCATAGTCAGATGGGTTATTCATCACAAAACCCACTGATATTGCCAACTACTTTAATGATTTTTTCATTGGCAAGATTAGCAAACTTAGGCTTGACATGCCAGCAACAAATGCTGACACTATACATCCAAGAATATCTGACCAAATTATGAAAGACAAGCATTGTAATTTTGAATTCCGTAAAGTAAGTGTGGAAGAGGTGAAAAAAGTATTGTTGTCTATCAACAATGACAAGCCACCGGGGTCTGACAAGATTACTGAGGATAATAGCGGACGATATTGCCACTCCTATTTGCCATATCTTCAATTTAAGCCTACTAGAAAGTGTGGGACCTCAGGCCTGGAGGGAAGCAAAAGTTATTCCCCTACCTAAGAATAGTAAAGCCCCCTTTACTGGCTCAAATAGCCGACCAATCAGCCTGTTACCAACCCTTAGTAAACTTTAGGAAAAAATTGTGTTTGACCAGATACAATGCTATTTTACAGTAAACAAATTGACAACAGACTTTCAGCACGCTTATAGGGAAGGACATTCAACAAGCACAGCACTTACACAAATTACTGATGATTGGCTGAGAGAAATGTATGATAAAAAGATTGTGGGGGCTGTTTTATTAGACTTTAGTGCAGCTTTTGACATTATCGACCATAGTCTGCTGCTGGAAAAACGTATGTGTCATGGCTTTACACCTCCTGCTATATTGTGGATAAAGAGTTACCTGTCTAACAGAACACAGAGGATGTTCTTTAATGGAAGCCTATCCAACATAATCCAGGTAGAATCAGGAATTCCCCAGGGCAGCTGTCTAGGCCCCTTACTTTTTTCAATCTTTACTAACGACATGCCACTGGCTTTGAGTAAAGCCAGTGTGTCTATGTATGCGGATGACTCAACACTATACACGTCAGCTACTACAGCAACTGAAATAACTGCAACACTTAATAAAGAGCTGCAGTTAGTTTCTGAATGGGTGGAATAAGTTAGTCCTAAATATTTCAAAAACTAAAAGCATTGTATTTAGGACAAATCATTCACTAAACCCTAAACCTCAACTAAATCTTGTAATGAATAATGTGGAAATTGAGCAAGTTGAGGAGACTAAACTGCTTGGATTGTAAACTGTCTTGGTCAAAACATATTGATACAACAGTAGCTAGGATGGGGAGAAGTCTGTCTATAATAAAGCGCTGCTCTGCCTTCTTAACAGCACTATCAACAAGGCAGGTTCTACAGGCCCTAGTTTTGTCGCACCTGGACTACTGTTCAGTCGTGTGGTCAGGTGCCACAAAGAGGGACTTAGGAAAATTGCAATTGGCTCAGAACAGGGCAGCACAGCTCGTCCTTGGATGTACACAGAGAGCTAACATTAATAATATGCATGTCAATCTCTCTTGGCTCAAAGTGGAGGAGAGATTGACTTCATCACTACTTGTATTTGTGAGAGGTATTGACATGTTGAATGCACCGAGCTGTCTGTTTGAACTACTGGCAAACAGCTCGGACACCCATGCATACCCCACAAGACTTTCCACCAGAAGTCTCTTCACAGTCCCCAAGTCAAGAATATACTATGGGAGGAGCACAGTACTACGTAGAGCCATGACTGCATGGAACTCTATTCCACATCAAGTAACTCATGCCAGCAGTAAAATTAGATAAAAAAAACAGATAAAAAGACACCTTTTGGAACAGCGGGGACTGTGAAGCAACACAAACATGGACACATCCATACAAACACACGACAACATACGCACTATACACACATACACACATGGATGTTGTGTTATAGATATGTGGTAGTAGAGTAGAGGCCTGAGGGCACACACTTTATATGTTGTGAAATCTGTTATGAATGTATTGTAATGCCTTTTGGTTGCTACGGCAATGATATAAACGATTAAATCAGAAGAAAAATAAGAAAATGCCTCCAGGTGCTGTTAGTGGGAGATGACCCAGGTGAATGGTTATTCTCAAAACACTGCATTATTAACTAACTAAAATCTAACTTGCTGATATACAAGATATGAACATGTGACCGTTTACTGACATGTAGTATGTGATATGAACATGCAGTTGTTTTGTTTTGTTCGGTTACAGATTGGACTGGACACCTCCTATTGGACAGCAGTGAACCACGTCTTTGTGTGGGGTAGCCTGGCTGTCTACTTTGCCATTCTATTCGCAATGCACAGTGACGGCCTCTTCAGCATATTCCCCAGCCACTTCCCTTTCATTGGTGAGTCAATCAATCACATGTATTTACAAAGCACTTTTTTTTTTTTTACATCAGTGCTTTACAGTAACCTAGTGTAATTCAGTTTTAAATCTTGAGTACAATAATGATACATGAAACTGTACAAGAGCATTTTTTTGAGTCCGAGGGTTGTGTTTTGTTGTGGTTTTCCCAGGCACAGCCCGTAACTGCCTGACTCAGAAGAGTGTGTGGCTGGTTATAATGCTGACCACTGTGGCGTGTGTCATGCCCGGGATGGCAGTTCGCTTTCTGAAGACAGACCTTTACCCCACTCTGACAGACAAGGTAAAGGGAACTTGATTGACACACACTGTTATGTACACCACTAGGAACAGGGGGAAGCATCACACTAAACATGCCAATGAAAGAGAAGAAATCAAAATCACTGAAGTAGTTCTTCTTCTTCTTGATTTCTATGAGGTATACAGCGCCTTCAGAAAGTATTCATTCCCCTTGACTTATTCCACATTTTGTTGTGTTACAGCCTGAATTCAAAATGGATTAAATATATATTTTTCTCACCCATCTACACACAATACCCCATAATGACAAAGTAAACACATTTTTTTAAACGTTTTTTGCTATTTTATTGAAAATGAAACACAGAAATATCACATTTACATAAGTATTTACACCCCTGAGAAAATACATGTTAGAATCACCTTTGGCTGCAGTTACACCTGCAAGTCTTTCTGGGTAAGTCTCTAAGAGCTTTGCACACCTGGATTGTACAATATTTGCCCATTATTATTTTCAAAATTCTTCCAAGTTTTGTAAAATTGGTTGTTGATCATTGCTAGACAACCATTTTCAAGTCTTGACATTAGATTTTCAAGCAGATTTAAGTCAAAACTGTAACTAGGACTCTCAGGAACAGTCAATGTCGTCTTGGTAACCAACTCCAGTGTATATTTGTCCTTGTGTTTTAGGTTATTGTCCTGCTGAAAGGTGAATTTGTCTCCCAGTGTCTTTTGGAAAGCAGACTAAAACTATTTTTACTCTAGGATTTTGCCTGTTACGTTTCTTTTTATCCTAAATAACTCCCTAGTACTTGCCAATGACAATCATACTAATAACACCATGCAGCCACCACCATGCTTGAAAATATGAAGTGTGGTACTCAGTGATGTGTTGGATTTGCCCCAAACATAACGTTTTGTATTCAGGACAAAAAGTTCATTTCTTTGCCACATTTTTTGCAGTATTACTCCAATATTTAGTGCCTTATTGCAAACAGGATGCATGTTTTGGGATAGTTTTATTCTGTACATGCTTCCTTCTTTTTCACTCTGTCAATTAGGTTAGTATTGTGGAGTAACTACAATGTTGTTGATCCATCCTCAGTTTTCTCCTATCACAGCCATTCAACTCTAACAGTTTTAAGGTCACCATTGGCCTCATGATGAAATCCCTGAGGGGTTTCCTTCCTCTCCGACAACTGAGTTAGGAAGGACGCCTGTATCTTTGTAGTGATTGGGAATATTGATACACCATCCAAAGTGTAATTAATAACTTCACCATGCTCAAATGGATATTCAATGTATTTATTTTTTTACCCATCTACCAATAGGTGCCCTTCTTTATGAGGCATTGGAAAACCTCCCTGGTCTTTGTGGTTGAATCTGTGGTTGAAATTTGCTGCTCTACTGAAGGTTAATTTTATGTGCGGGGTACAGAGATGAGGTAGTCATTCAAAAATCATGTTAAACACTATAATTGCACACAGAGTGAGTCCATGCAACGTATTATGTGACTTGTTAAGCACATTTTTACTCCTGGACTTATTTAGGCTTGCCATAACAAAGGGTATGAATACTTATTGACTCAAGACATTTCAGCTTTTCCTTTCTAATAAAAAATAAAATATTTTTTTTTTTAAGAAATCCACTTTGACATTATGGGGTATTGAGTGACACAAAATCTAAATGGAATCGATTTTAAATTCAGGCTGTAACACAACAAAATGTGGAAAAAGTCAAGGAGTGTGAATACTTTCTACTTCCTGAAGGCACTGTATGTCCTCTCTATCATATAGTCAGCAGACAAAGCCATTTGACACTGAGTATGTTTACATGCACAGGAATAACTCAATATAAAATTGATTATGACAGTAGGCAGGTTATACAACAGTCATGCAAACCCCTTACTCTGCTTATCTTAATTGTTGTAAGGTCAAAATCAAAGTAAGCATACGAGGATTAAAACATCTGGTTATCTGAGCAATCTTTCAATGCTTAATCGGCGTTCCAGCGGTGTATTTGATCTGCGCATGTGCCAGCACCAGCAGCGCGAGCCTCCCTCTTATGCGCGAGTGAAGTGAGTTCAGAAAAACTGAAAGTACGCATCTTAGAAATAGCTTTCACATACAAATGTTATATGTCCGAACTCAGAATCAAATAGGCTTCGCAAAAATAACATGGTCGCTGTGGTAGAACGTATATTTTTTGATTGGTGATTTTCTGCATTTATCAGAGTCCCATCGGGTAGCCTGATTTCAAATGTGTCCATGTAAACCAGATTATTAGGGAAATCGTTCTTCTTGCAAAGCATGTAAACGTTTTAGTCAAACTATTACATTAATCTGACTATCCACAATAACCGTACTCACTGTTGTTGTCCTTCCCCAGGTGCGGTGCCTGCAGCAGGCCAGCAGAAAGCTGGGTCCCCAGGAGCAGAACCTGAGACGCGTTCGGAGGACCAGCTCTCGACGCTCGGCCTATGCCTTCTCCCACCAACAGGGCTATGGAGAGCTCATAACCTCAGGGAAGAACATGAAGGTCTGTCAAATAAACTAATACAAAATAAAAGTATGTAGTGT
Organism: Coregonus ussuriensis; assembly: GCA_031479575.1. NCBI lineage: Eukaryota > Metazoa > Chordata > Actinopteri > Salmoniformes > Salmonidae > Coregonus > Coregonus ussuriensis. The sequence continues at coordinate 6,211,145 of CM062491.1, read as the reverse complement.
AGTGCCAAAACGTCAGTTCTCCTCTCTCCATTATGGGAGAACCCTTTGAATAACCCTTTTGGGTTTCAGATAGAATCCTTTTAAGTTCCATGTAGAATCCTCTGTGGAAAGGGTTCTACGTGGAACCCAAAAGGGTTCTTCAAAGGTTTCCCCCATTGGGGACAGCGGAATAAACATTTTAGGTTCTAGATAGAGTGTAAGCCTGTATTTCAAGTGCGTAACTTGACTTTTATTTTTCGAACAACATTAAGGTCACCGCCAGCACCGCTGGCCCCTCCCCACCCCTGTCCCCATCGTCCCCTGGTAGGGTCCACAACAGCAGAAGTTTGATAGAGAGCACGTTGAAGAGGAAGGGGGAAACACCGGTAGCCTGTGTCTCTGCTGAGGCCGACGGAACCTCTGGAACCTCGGAAGGCAACACTAGAACTCAACAGACTCTAATGGACTAATTGTGATTCCAATGGGGCAGTTCAGACATGACCCTTACATCCAGTTTTAATATAAAATAAAAAATAAAACTGTTTAGAGTATAAGATGATCCTATCAAGTTCTGATCAGTGCATCTACACCTGGCTCAGTGGGTAAGAGTTAGAGCATGATGCGGTCAACATCAGGGTTGCGGGTTCGATTCCCACATTGGACCGATCGGCTACATACAGCGCATTCGCAAAGTATTCAGACCCCTTGACTTCTTCCACATTTACGTTACGTTACGTTACAGCCTTATTCTAAAATTGATTAAATTGTATTTTTTTCCCCTCATCAATCTACACACAATACCCCATAATGACAAAGCAAAAAACAGGTTTTTAGACATTTTTGCTAATTTATAAAAAATACTAAACTGAAATATTTCATTTACATAAGTATTCAGACCCTTTACTCAGTACATTTGTTGAAGCACCTTTGGCAGTGATTACAGCATTGAGTCTTCTTGGGTATGACGTTACAAGCTTGGCACACTTGTATTTGGGGAGTTTCTCCCATTCTTCTCTGCAGATCCGTAAGCTCTTCTCAAGCTCTGCAAGGTTGGATGGGGAGCGTCGTTGCACAGCTATTTTCAGGTCTCTCCAGAGATGTTCGAGCGGGTTCAAGTCCAGGCTCTGGCTGGGCCACTCAAGGACATTCAGAGACTTGTCCCGAAGCCACTCCTGCTTTGTCTTGGTTGTGTGCTTAGGGTCGTTGTCCTGTTGGAAGGTGAACCTTCACCCTAGTCTGAGGTCCTGAGTGCTCTGGAGCAGGTTTTCATCAAGGATCTCTCTGTACTTTGCTCCGTTCATCTTTCTCTTGATCCTGACTAGTTTCCCAGTCCCTGCCGCTGAAAAACATCCCCACAGCATGATGCTGACACCACCATGCTGACACTACCATGCTTCACCGTAGGGATGGTGCCAGGTTTCCTCCAGACGTGACGCTTGGAATTCAGGCCAAAGAGTTCAATCTTGGTTACATCAGACCAGAGAATCTTGTTTCTCATGGTCTGAGAGTCTTTAGGTGCCTTTTGGCAGACTGCAAGCGGGCTGTCATGTGCCTTTTACTGAGGATTGGCTTCTGTCTGGCCACTCTACCATAAAGGCCTGATTGGTGGAGTGCTGCAGAGATGGTTGTCCTTCTGGAAGGTTCTCCCATCTACACAGAGGAACTCTGGAGCTCTGTCAGAGTGACTATCGGGTTCTTGGTCACCTCCCTGACTAAGGCCCTTCTCCCCCGATTGATCAGTTTGACCGGGCGGCCAGCTCTAGGAAGAGTCTTGGTGGTTCCAAACTTCTTCCATTTAAGAATGATGGAGGCCACTGTGTTCTTGGGGACCTTCAATGCTGCAGACATTTTTTGGTACCCTTCCCCAGATCTGTGCCTCGACACAATCCTGTCTTGGAGGAAACAGGATGCACCTGAGCTCAATTTCGAGTCTCATAGCAAAAGGACTGAATACTTATTTACATAAGGTATTTCTGTTTTGTATTTTTTTTATAAATCTACCAAAATTGATACAAACCTGTTTTCGCTTTGTCATTATGGGGTATTGTGTGTAGATTGATGAGGGAAAAAAGTATTTAATTCATTTTAGAATAAGGCTGCAAGGTAACAACATTTGGAAAGTCAAGGGGTCTGAATACTTTCCGAAGGCAAACTGAGAAATCGGAGGAGAAGGGCCTTAGTCAGGGAGGTGACCGAGAACCCGATGGTCACTCTGACAGAGCTCCAGAGTTCCTCTGCGGAGATGGGAGAACCTTCCAGAAGCACAACAGGCAACTGCCGAAAATAATGGAAACACTTGAGTAAATGAGGGTTCTGGAGGCTCTGTTATGGTGTGGGGTGCATTTTCCTGGCATGGTTTAGGTCCAATCAACCCCTTAGAGGGCGAGGTAAACTCCAATAAATACACAGCCATTCTGACTTACACCTTCAACCTATGGTGAAGCATTTCTATCCTGATGGGAGTTGTCTCTTCCAGGATGAGCATGATGATTATGAAAAGCGATGTAAGCCATATGCCATGGCCGTCTCAGTCACCAGATCTCAACCCAATTGAAAACTTATGGGAGATTCTGGAGCAGCGCCCGAGATAGCATTTTCCACCACCATCACCAAAACACCAAATGGAAAATGATTGTGGAAGAGTGGGGTCGCATCCCTCCAAAAAGAGTTTCAGACAATTATAGAATCTATGCCGAGGCGCATTGAAACTGTTCTGACGGCTCGTGGTGGCCCAACGCCCGCTTTATGTTGGCGTTGTCTTTATTTTGGCAGTTACCTGTATGTCACTGTCAACGTTGACAGTTCTGTGAGTCACTTTGGATAAAAGCATCTGGTAAATTACTATATTGTGGACACTGGACAAGCAGCACACAAGAAAACGAGAGTAAGTCAAACTCAATCATCAGAGGACACGACTGCACCAGCACACCAAAATAACAAAGCACAGGAATGTCCAAATCGGTTGCAGTTCTGGGATCAGCTCATATTCAGGAAGATCACTACAGGCTCTAGTCCATCTGGATCACTGGAGCGTTACAGATTGAAATTCAAAGGTCATTTCCTATTGCGCCGTCATCTGCAGTGTTTACCGTGAATGCAGTCTCCGCTAACATTGCCTTTAAATTTAAATCACACTGTAACGCTGAATATCCGCGATACGGCTTGAATAGAGCCCTAAGCATTGGAGTGTTGATTTTTGGTGGAGATCTCCTTTTGAATAAGTCGAGGACTAATTTCTCAGCAGCCTGGGCTGGACAGCTATGAGTTTGGTATCAAACTGTAGCCATCTGAAACAGCGCTGAAGCACAATTCTACAAGTGATATAATAGAAGGTATGTACTTCAGGCTGCTTTTGGAAAACATGAAGCACAACTCTATCATGGTTAGAACACTGTGTTGGAAATCATCTTATTCTTATGCCGATGACCATGAATGGCATTTACTTTAGACTTTTTATGCAAAATATATACTTTTTTTTTGGGTGGGGGGGGGGGGGGGGGGGTTTACACATACAGTAAGTCATCATAATTAGAGAAAGATTAGATAGAAGATAGAAGATAGATTAGATAGAAGATAGATGATAGATTAGATAGATTAGATAGATTAGATAGAAGATAGATTAGATAGAAAATAGATTAGATATTAGATAGAAGATAGATTAGATAGAAGATAGATTAGATAGATGATAGATTAGATAGAAGATAGATTAGATAGAAGATAGATTAGATATTAGATAGATTAGATAGAAGATAGATTAGATAGAAGATAGATTAGATAGAAGATAGAAGATAGATTAGATAGAAGATAGATTAGATAGAAGATAGATTAGATATTAGATAGAAGATAGATTAGATAGAAGATAGATTAGATAGAAGATAGATTAGATAGAAGATAGATTAGATAGAAGATAGATTAGATATTAGATAGAAGATAGATTAGATATTAGATAGAAGATAGATTAGATAGAAGATAGATTAGATAGATGATAGATTAGATAGAAGATAGATTAGATAGAAGATAGATTAGATATTAGATAGAAGATAGATTAGATAGAAGATAGATTAGATAGAAGATAGATTAGATAGAAGATAGAAGATAGATTAGATAGAAGATATATTAGATAGATGATAGATTAGATAGAAGATAGATTAGATAGAAGATAGATTAGATATTAGATAGATTAGATATTAGATAGATTAGATATTAGATAGAAGATAGATTAGATAGAAGATAGATTAGATAGATGATAGATTAGATAGAAGATAGATTAGATAGAAGATAGATTAGATAGAAAATAGATTAGATATTAGATAGAAGATAGATTAGATATTAGATAGAAGATAGATTAGATAGAAGATAGATTAGATAGATGATAGATTAGATAGAAGATAGATTAGATAGAAGATAGAAGATAGATTAGATAGAAGATAGATTAGATATTAGATAGAAGATAGATTAGATATTAGATAGAAGATAGATTAGATAGAAGATAGATTAGCTAGATTAGATAGAAGATAGATTAGATAGAAGATAGATTAGATAGAAGATAGATTAGATAGATTAGATATTAGATAGAAGATAGATTAGATAGAAGATAGATTAGATAGAAGATAGATTAGATAGATTAGATATTAGATAGAAGATAGATTAGATAGAAGATAGATTAGATAGATGATAGATTAGATAGAAGATAGATTAGATAGAAGATAGATTAGATAGAAAATAGATTAGATATTAGATAGAAGATAGATTAGATATTAGATAGAAGATAGATTAGATAGAAGATAGATTAGATAGATGATAGATTAGATAGAAGATAGATTAGATAGAAGATAGATTAGATATTAGATAGAAGATAGATTAGATATTAGATAGAAGATAGATTAGATAGAAGATAGATTAGCTAGATTAGATAGAAGATAGATTAGATAGAAGATAGATTAGATAGAAGATAGATTAGATAGATTAGATATTAGATAGAAGATAGATTAGATAGAAGATAGATTAGATAGAAGATAGATTAGATATTAGATAGAAGATAGATTAGATAGAAGATAGATTAGATATTAGATAGAAGATAGATTAGATATACAATAGATTAGATATTAGATAGATTAGATAGAAGACTACCTCAACAAAGATGAGGTTTAGAACGCTGACTGAAAGTATGTTCAGAATGTTCTAGATTCATGTTTTTACCTTGAATGGGGAGAAGATGATTGTGCCTTTAACGGTTCCTTCTGTTAAGGAATAAAGCATTTATCACCCGTCTAAACATAGACGTAACCTTTCTATAGTCAAGGTCACAGGGGGTTGGTGGTACCTTAATTGGGGAGGACGGGCTCGTGGGAATGACTGGAGCGGAATCTCATCAAGTACATCAAACACATGGTTTCCATGGTGTTTGACGCCATTCCATTTGCTCCGTTCCGGCCATTATCATGAGCCGTTCTCCCCTCAGCAGCCTCCACTGGTCAAGGTCTTCTTCATAAGTGGGCTTTGCCCTTCATTTACATTTAAAGGTGCAACCTGCAATAGCTACAGGCAAGCTGTTCAATGGGCATTTCAATTAAGGGTGTATACCAATTGCTTCTTAAAGAATATCATGTTGATCTGATGGACTGTCAGACCATCCTTGCATCCGTACAGCTCCATCTAGGAATTTAGGAGTGGTTTCCATTTCTCTAGCCCCATCCCTCAGCTTTATGGCAAAAACAGTGGCAGGGCTGCCGTTCGGCTGAAAAGTGAAATCACAGATTGAGACTTTTAAAACGGTATGAAGAGAAAGCTTTCCTGTCTACCTCCTGAAATGAAGGGGAATCCATACTGTAGGGAAGCTCAGCGCCAAGACTCCGGCTGTCAGCATTCTACAGCCAAATCGCTCTACAGCGTCACTCTCTCTCTGCCTAATACATTGGTCAATCTGCCAGACATGGCCGTTTCCATTAGGTCTATACTTTGAGTGCTGAAATTCAATACAAATCATTTATACATTTACATTTGTTAACAAAATAAAATGTTTAATTTGAATGTTTTTGTTTTTTTAAGCTAATAATGACTGTAATAATTATTTTCTTGAATGTATTGCTGATGTATCATTTCATTTTACGTTTGTTTCTACTGACAAACTGAAACACAATGTCATTTTATTTGTCAATGTCTGCTTCTTGCCTTGGAAATAATGTTTTTTTTTTCAACGGCAGTGCATTTTTATACAAATATACAGCTTGTGTTCATTGTCTGTTTTTGTGGAAATAATGCAAATAAACAGCCGGACAATGTAAACAAAATCCGTTTACTCCTTAGTTCCTCCAAACATACAACACACAGCAATGGAAGGAATGTACTGCACTGTGTGGAAAAATCACTGGACTTATATATAGCACTGTCCCTTAATAGCTGAAATCATTACACTCACAGTATAAAGAAAAGTCCCCTTTCTTGTAAAGAAGTTGTCCTTGAATCATTCGTTTTAACACTAGTTAATAACCGGAGTTCCTAGTTATAACCGTCTTAATCTTTGCCCCTATTAAATAGTGGCAGTCTTTTTGTGCTATCACGCCAACTTCCTGTCATGTTTGGCTTGAAAATGAAGCAATTAAGTTGGCAAGAGGACAAACAAATCTGGGATCAGGCTAGTTTTGATTATCATTGCCCTTGAAATTCCAGAATCATCAACATTTTGGCAAAGAGAATTTTAGAGTCATGACTAAAATAACAGTATAAAAACAAAAACATTGAAAAAGGTGAAACCGGAAGAAAGACATTTCACCTCAAAATTGTAAAGAGAAGCATCTTTGATTTCACTCTTCAAGGAAGATGGCCGCCCCTCCACCAGGCTTGGAGACAAACAGACTGTGTTTCTCTAGCTCTGCTCTACGTGGGTCTGGGGTGTAGTACAACTCTCTGACGCTCTTTAGGAAAGACTCCACCTTGTCAGTGGGGACCATGGAGACAGCGCAGCCTCCCCAGCCTGCTCCGGTCAGCCGGGATCCCACCGCGCCAGACTGCCTGTAGCCAGAGGAAACATAATAACATGGAAATAACACGGTTACAGGATCCTAATCCTTAATCAGGATCTATCAATTAACAATGCAATCAAGCAAGTAAACTTCATCAACAGTTGCACAATCCATTTGTCAAACACACTGCAAACAACTGGCTATAGGGTAGCCAGTGAAATCTAACATTTTAAATACATTTACATTTTAGTCATTTAGCAGACGCTCTTATCCAGAGTGACTTACAGTTAGTGAGTGCATACATTATTTTTTATTTATTTTTCATACTGGCCCCCCGTGGGAATCGAACCCACAACCCTGGCGTTGCAAACGCCATGCTCTACCAACTGAGCTACATCCCTGCCGGCCATTCCCTCCCCTACCCTGGACGACGCTGGGCCAATTGTGCGCCGCCCAATGGGTCTCCCGGTTGCGGCCGGCTACGACAGAGCCTGGATTCTAACCAGGATCTCTAGTGGCACAGCTAGCACTGCAATGCAGTGCCTTAGACCACTGCGCCACTCGGGAGGTAATTGACAGGTTTCTCTTGAAATTAGCTTTTATCTCAATGAGACTAATCTCTCATGAACAGACTACGTAAACATATAAATGGTATCTCACCAAATGACTGCGAGATTTTATTTATGGGTTAACGAGTGTACAGTGAGACGAACCTGTAAAACGTACAGGTTTAAACCCTTAATACAAAATATAGTTAACTTAAAAGAGAATGGAGGCATTCTGCTGATGCTGGACTCACAGACATATCTCCACCAGCCGGTCCAGTTCTGGACAGCTGCACTCGTACAGGTCTCTGCAGCTAGCATGGCTCTGCTTCATCAGGTCTCCTAGACGCTGTACGGCGTTCGGGGCGGAGGGAGCCTCATCACACACGCTCTTGAACCGCAGCACCCGTGCCGCCTCGCCGTATACATGCCTGGCCCGCTGGTACAGCTTGAACTGGGTCACTGGGAGGAGAGGAGAGGGTATATCGGGTCAAACCTGTTCTTTAATCTGTCATTTACCTTTAGAGGTTTTTAGACAGTATGGACATATACGGAGGAGTCATGGTCACAAGGAGGGACAGCAGGAAAGGCAGATGTGAACCTTTTTGAAAATAACATATCCGAGCCTGCACACACAGTATGGTTTGCATCAAAAGGGCGGAGGAGGCCCCTCCTCTCTGCTAGCCTACCAGTTATAATGTACTGGATACACAGTAGTGATCAAGGGTAGGAACCGGTTCAACGAAATGACATTTTTCAAGGAATGAAACGGAACAGGGAACGAAAGTGATTCATACTGTTCCGGAACAGAACTGTTATTTTAAATGCATGGGAACCGGTTAATAACGTTAATTTACGTTCCGGGCATTTATTTCTAGTCCCCCAACAAAGCACCTATGCAAAGCCCTCACTCAGAAACGTATTCCAGTGTGTGTTTAGGCTACCAGCCCATCCCCCCTCTAAAGCAGAGGCTACTCTTCCCAACGTTACAAGCTTTATTCAGAAGAAAGGGAGAGAGATTTTTAATTAGCTAGAGAAGAATGGATTCACTTTTTTTTCCCCCCAATGCTAGTTAAGGATACTATAGGCCTAGTGATCACGTTTCACGTTGGATTTATTAACTACAAAAAAGATAAGACGTGTTTAAAATTCTGGTGCCGCTCTGCACACACAAGCTTGTTAGCTAGTTAGCTTGTTAGCTAGTTAGCTTGTTAGCTAGTTAGCTCAAAAGGACATTCAAAGTTCCACCATTGAAGCTGCTCCTCTTAGGTATAATTCTGTAGACCTAGTTCATATGGGGCGGCAGGTAGCTTAGTGGGTAAGAGCGTTGTGCCAGTAACCGAAAGGTCGCTGGTTCTAATCCCCGAGCCGACTAGGTGAAAAATCTGTCGATGTGCCCTTAAGCAAGGCACTTAACCCTAATTGCTCCTGTAAGTCGCTCTGGATAAGAGCGTCTGCTAAATGACTAAAATGTAAATGTAAAATATAATGCATTTCATAAGATGCCCGGCGTAGACCTAGTTCATATAATGCATTTCATAAGATGCCCGGCGTAGACCTAGTTCATATAATGCATTTCATAAGATGCCCGGCGTAGACCTAGTTCATATAATGCATTTCATAAGATGCCCGGCGTAGACCTAGTTCATATAATGCATTTCATAAGATGCCCGGCGTAGACCTAGTTCATATAATGCATTTCATAAGATGCCCGGCGTAGACCTAGTTCATATAATGCATTTCATAAGATGCCCGGCGTAGACCTAGTTCATATAATGCATTTCATAAGATGCCCGGCGTAGACCTAGTTCATAAGATGCCCGGCGTAGACCTAGTTCATATAATGCATTTCATAAGATGCCCGGCGTAGACCTAGTTCATATAATGCATTTCATAAGATGCCCGGCGTAGACCTAGTTCATATAATGCATTTCATAAGATGCCCGGCGTAGACCTAGTTCATATAATGCATTTCATAAGATGCCCAGCGTTTCAAGCCAAGCCTCCTCCTCAACCCTCTGTCCCCATCCTCAACATTTCAGTGGCATCTTGCGCCATCGGGCTACACTCGTCTGTCCATCACGTATGTAAACAACTAGCTTTGCCTGCTCTATCCGCACTGATTGGTGAAGATATTTAATGAGCTAAATGTACAAAAATAAAACTTGATTTCACAGGTTAAAAAAGGAACATAAAGGAATGATATAAACTGGTACTTTTTTGGGGTTCAAACCGGTTCAGAACTTTATATTGCTGGTCGGAACAGTAGAACGGAACGAAAAAAATTCTGTTCAGAAACGAAACGATTGGAAAATAACTGGTAGTAATACTAGTGTCTTACCGTGCTGTGTGTTGGCGCTAAGGAGGTCTGTACAGAGCTGTTCTGTGGTGATTCCCAGAGCCTTGCAGACCTCCTCTCTGCTGTAGGGCTCAGGGTGCAGAACCTCAGCCACCAGCCGCAGCATCTCCTCCAGAGAGGCCTCCAGCTCTGTCTGCACCTGGGACAGCTTCAGCAGCCGGCCCCACTCCAGCCCCCGCGCCTTCGCCAGCATCTGACGGGGACCATAGAGTCATACCATATAGTTATTTAAAGCATACAGGGGGACAGCTTCAGCAGCCGGCCTCACTCCATGCCCCCGAGCCTTCGCCTAGCGTCTAGTGGTGGAGAGCAGCATAGAGTTATAATAAAACCTAGATGTAAAACTCCCTAAAGTTCACACCATAGAGTTAAGATAAAGCCTAGGAAACAGCTTCGGCAGCCTGCTCCACTCCAGGCCCCCTCGCATTGGCCAGAATCTGAGTCGAGTTGAGAACACAGTTAAATTAATTCTAGAACACCATAGAGTTCAATGCAGCCCTAGAGTGGGTTCCGCCATGGAGGCACTGCCTTCCCAGTTGACTACTTAACAATGGTGCATGCTATCAAAGTCTTTTGAGGTAAGTGTGCCCTCTAGGTTTTTATCTAAGTCTGCGGTAGACACAAGCCTCACATCACATCCCTTCTCATTTTCAGCTGATTACAATTTGTTTTGATGTACTAGCAGGACAAAACCTTGGACGCTTACTAACTCATAACACGTGTTGAATGTTCTCCACCAGGCATCTCTAGTGGCATTTGGTATATTCTATATATTTGTACGATGTTGAGAACAGCAATATCAATTCCGAGCCGCTGTAATAATAATTGACCTTGGTGGCTATGCGGCACTCGACCACCCTGATGTTGAAGTGAGAGGTAGCAGCCTTGTTCATCTCAACGCAGCAGTTAGAGATGACGAACACTGCTCCCTCAGGGAGACGCACGTCAGACGCCCGCAAGGGGTGGAACTCAATCAGCTTGGCCTGGGACAACAACAACAACAACAACAACAACAACAACAGACAGATCAAGGACTAATAACAAGCACCAACAAACCAGAGAATTTGACCGTAACTGTACATCATTTCATTAAACTCTCGTTAAACTATTGTTTTAACTTATAACATAGCATCATCAAACACTAATTAACACTCATACCATATAATACTCCTTTATATACAGAGTGTGTGTGGTGTGTGTGGTGTGTGTGTGTGTGTGTGTGGTTTGTGTGTGGTGTGTGTGTGGTGTGTGTGTGTGTGTGTGTGGTGGGTGGTGTGTGGGTGGTGTGTGTGGTGTGTGTGTGTGGTGGGTGGTGTGTGTGTGTGGTGTGTGTGGTGTGTGTGTGTGGTGTGTGGGTGGTGTGTGTGTGGTGTGTGTGTGTGTGTGTGTGGTGTGTGTGTGTGTGTGTTGTGGGTGGTGTGTGTGTGTGTGTGTGGTGTGTGTGTGTGTGGTGTGTGTGTGTGGTGTGTGGTTTGTGTGTGTGTGTGTGTGTGTGTGTGTGTGTGTGTGTGTGTGTGTGTGTGTGTGGTGTGTGTGTGTGTGTGTGTGTGTGTGTGTGTGTGGTGTGTGTGTGGTGTGTGTACCTACAGTTCCTTCCTCTGCCAGGAATGAAATGGACTGGTCCATGCCCCCGCCCTCAGTGCCAATATAGCGCTCACACTTGGCTGAAATCTCCGCCAGCGCCACCTGGTGGACAGAAAAGGGGACCGTCTAAGTCTCCTGTTTTGCTTGTCAGACTTTACAGCAAGATCGTGCATCAAGGTGTTGACAGAAAACAATTCCTAAAAGTAATTCAAATACATCTGACATTGATCAAACTGATGTTTGAACTCATAATAATATGGCATTTAGCAGACGCTTTTATCCAAAGCGACTTACAGTCATGTGTGCATACATTTTTACGTATGGGGTGGTCCCGGGGATCGAACCCACTACCCTGGCATTACAAGCGCCGTGCTCTACCAATTGAGCTACAGAGGACCGTATCAGAACTCATATCATCAGCAATTCATTATCTGAATCTTGTCTCAGCGTATAAGATTTTAAGAGTGTGGTTTGACAAACTACAGTTAAGTTCCTTGAGACATTCACCGAATAAATCCATGTCCTGTACTACCTTGTTGAGGGACTTGTGGTTAGCCTCCACGGTGAGGAGCCCAGCACAGCAGACCAGGGCACTGGAGCTGGACAGGCCGGAGCTAGCCGGGATGGTCCCGTCCACAACACACTTCATCCCAGACAGAGGAACATTCCCTAGGTGCTCCTGGTGAGGATGATGATGTAACACTATATGTTCAACAATGCCTCATGTTTATGTTTGATAAGGTTAATACTGTATCAACATGATAGATAAATACTGTAGACAGACAGACAGACAGACACAGAGACAGACAGACAGAGACAGAGAGACAGACAGACAGAGACAGAGAGACAGACAGACAGCGAGACAGACAGAGAGAGACAGACAGACAGACAGAGAGAGACAGACAGACAGACAGACAGACAGACAGACAGACATACAGACAGACAGACAGCGAGACAGACAGAGACAGAGAGACAGACAGACAGAGACAGACAGACAGAGTTGATATAATGAATTAGAATAGTAGAATAGAACAACATGAAGAAGAACATATACTGCATATTACAGTAATAACCAGAGTCTACACGACTCACCTGAATCCCTTTCACCCCACAGAGAAAGTAATAACCAGAGTCTACAACGACTCACCTGAATCCCTTTCACCCCACAGAGAAAGTAATAACCAGAGTCTACAACGACTCACCTGAATCCCTTTCACCCCACAGAGAAAGTAATAACCAGAGTCTACAACGACTCACCTGAATCCCTTTCACCCCACAGAGAAAGTAATAACCAGAGTCTACAACGACTCACCTGAATCCCTTTCACCCCACAGAGAAAGTAATAACCAGAGTCTACAACGACTCACCTGAATCCCTTTCACCCCACAGAGAAAGTAATAACCAGAGTCTACAACGACTCACCTGAATCCCTTTCACCCCACAGAGAAAGTAATAACCAGAGTCTACAACGACTCACCTGAATCCCTTTCACCCCACAGAGAAAGTAATAACCAGAGTCTACAACGACTCACCTGAATCCCTTTCACCCCACAGAGAAAGTAATAACCAGAGTCTACAACGACTCACCTGAATCCCTTTCACCCCACAGAGAAAGTAATAACCAGAGTCTACAACGACTCACCTGAATCCCTTTCACCCCACAGAGAAAGTAATAACCAGAGTCTACAACGACTCACCTGAATCCCTTTCACCCCACAGAGAAAGTAATAACCAGAGTCTACAACGACTCACCTGAATCCCTTTCACCCCACAGAGAAAGTAATAACCAGAGTCTACAACGACTCACCTGAATCCCTTTCACCCCACAGAGAAAGTAATAACCAGAGTCTACAACGACTCACCTGAATCCCTTTCACCCCACAGAGAAAGTAATAACCAGAGTCTACAACGACTCACCTGAATCCCTTTCACCCCACAGAGAAAGTAATAACCAGAGTCTACAACGACTCACCTGAATCCCTTTCACCCCACAGAGAAAGTAATAACCAGAGTCTACAACGACTCACCTGAATCCCTTTCACCCCACAGAGAAAGTAATAACCAGAGTCTACAACGACTCACCTGAATCCCTTTCACCCCACAGAGAAAGTAATAACCAGAGTCTACAACGACTCACCTGAATCCCTTTCACCCCACAGAGAAAGTAATAACCAGAGTCTACAACGACTCACCTGAATCCCTTTCACCCCACAGAGAAAGTAATAACCAGAGTCTACAACGACTCACCTGAATCCCTTTCACCCCACAGAGAAAGTAATAATACCACTGAGGATTGTCCTTGTCAATCTCAATGTCTTCTGAAGAGACTGTGAAGTCCCTGTAAAAAAAACAAAAAAACAAACATTTTATGATTTTGAGAGAGCCGTCTCTAGGTAAATACAATTTGATAGGTAATGCAATACAGTCGTCAATTTGTCTAGATGGGCGGCAAATCAAGACAGATTCAGGAAGATGCTTACATACGCAGATTATAGGGGAATTGCACAGGCATAAAAAGTAGGAGGAAGGCTTGAGTGGAGATTCACTGGCAGATCTTACTTGTATTTAGGTTCTGTGTTGGCCAGGTGTATTTTCTTGGAATCATTGACAGTGACAGCAGCAAGAATGCTCTGCTCAATAGCCATTGGGAGCACAGCATACCCACAGTAGTCAATGTGTTCTCCTAACAGTAATGAATGAAGAAAGACAATGTTTGAGATACAGTTACAGGTTTATAGCTAGCTAGGATCACATTTATAATTTTTTTTCCTGTAAATCACTTGTCTTTATACTGTATTTATGGATTTCTGCGTTATAATAGCATAGCTATATACATCTGAACTTAGTTTACATACCTATTAGATTGACTCTTCCAGGAGCTCGTGCATAAAAGAGAGGAGCTTCTCCATACTTTTTCTCGAAGGCCTCTTTCAGGTTTTGCAACCTAGGAATAAAGCAAATCGGGAAAATGCAAATGAATGCACAATTCAAGGAGTGAGTTGAGGAGTGAAAAACGGTCTTACTTTACTGTAACCTACTATAAATGTATAATACTTGCATTGATAGTTTTAGCAACTGTAATTACCAGTAGTATTTAGGAAATTATCAAGATAACTCACCTTTTATTTGCACTTATCAGAATCTTTGTCTTTGGCGGGTGTGCTGCCATTTTTCAAACCAAATAGACTATTGTTAAATCACCTAATCTAATTGCAACTAGATCAATACAGAGTACTGTACTGAGGAAAGATATTGAAACACACCTAATACTATCAGCTGACTCACACGCGGGTCCCCGGATATTATTGAAAAGCTGATCTACGACCAGCTCTTCCCGCCAGAACCGCTACCTCAAACACTTTCAGTTAAACAAAGAAACTGTTTCTAGACCAGCTGTAAACACAGTGCATTGTAACGAACCGTAACAATACGGAAGAGTAGGAAAGGGCCAGTTCAAAGGAATCACGATTCACGCTCATGTTCACGCTGCGCAGCAACGCATTGGTGGCGGATGACGTAGAAGCTAGTATCTTTGCTGCGACTGTCTGCTGCCACTAGCAAGGTCGCTATCGATCTAGCTAGCTAGCTTCGTAGTAAATATGTCTGATATAGAAGATGACTTCATGTGCGATGATGAAGAGGATTATGATCTGGTAAACTCCTCAGAAGTAAATATATATGGATATTGTAGCTGATTACCATATACAACGTATTTAGCTAGCTAGCTAATCAGCGTAAACATTCCATGTTGCACTCCACTTAGTAGCTAGCCAGCTAGCAGCTGAACTAGCTGTTGATGGTTCTCCTATCATTGACAGCTAACTGTTAACGTTAGTTAGTTAGCCAGCTAGGTCTCTAAGGATTTGTTCACTTACTATTGCAAGTTGCAACTAATTGTTGCTAAACCTTTTGCACCGTTAAATGATCCAGCTGTTTGCTTCACAAATCACCAAAACAACACATATCATGAGCTAGCTAGCTGAATGTCAAAAGTGGGGGTTGATCTTGTAAACTGCAGTGATGATTAATTGTGTGATTTCAGGAATACTCAGAGGACAGCAACTCTGAGCCCAATGTTGATTTGGAGAATCAGTACTACAATTCAAAGGCCCTAAAGGAGGATGACCCCAAAGCAGCTCTCAGTAGCTTTCAGAAGGTTAGTTCACACACAAACACCACAGGAGGCTGGTGAGGGGAGGACGGCTCATAATAATGGCTGGAATGGAGTGGTATCACACCATGTGTTTGTAATTATACCATTCCGGCCATTACTATGAGTCCGTCCTCCCCAATTAAGGTGCCACCAGCCACATGTGACACACACGCGCTATTGCCTGTCCCTTTATTAAATGCATCTTTCTGACCCCAGGTCTTGGAGCTGGAGGGTGAGAAAGGAGAATGGGGGTTCAAAGCCTTGAAACAGATGATTAAGATTAACTTCAAACTGGTAAGCAGCAGACATGTTACCAGTCAAAAGTTTGGACTCATTCCATTTTATTTTTATTTAAAAAAAAACTATTTTTACAGAATATAGCCCTATTTGGTAAAAGACCAAGTCCATATTATGGCAAGAAGAGCTCAAATAAGCAAAGAGAAATGACAGTCCATCATTACTTTAAGACATGAATGTCAGTCAACCCAGAAAATGTCAAGAACTTTGAACGTTTCTTCAAGTGCAGTCACAAAAACCATCAAGCGCTATGATGAAACTGGCTCTCATGAGGACCGCCACAGGAATGGAAGACCCAGAGTTACCTCTGCTGCAGAGGATAAATTCATTAGAGTTACCAGCCTCAGATTGCAGCCCAAATAAATGCTTCACAGATTTCATGTAACAGACACATCTCAACATCAACTGTTCAGGGGAGACTGCGTGAATCAGGCCTTCAAATCAAATCAAATTTTATTGGCCACATGCGCCGAATACAACAGGTGCAGACATTACAGTGAAATGCTTACTTACAGCCCTTAACCAACAGTGCATTTATTTTTAAAATAAAACAACAACAACAAAAAGTGTTGAGAAAAAAAGAGCAGAAGTAAAATAAAATAACAGTAGGGAGGCTATATATACAGGGGGGTACCGGTGCAGAGTCAATGTGCGGGGGCACCGGCTAGTTGAGGTAGTTGAAGTAATATGTACATGTGGGCAGAGTTAAAGTGACTATGCATAAATAATTAACAGAGTAGCAGAAGCGTAAAAGGATGGGGTGGGGGGGCAGTGCAAATAGTCCGGGTAGCCATGATTAGCTGTTCAGGAGTCTTCTGGCTTGGGGGTAGAAGCTGTTGAGAAGTCTTTTGGACCTAGACTTGGCACTCCGGTACCGCTTGCCGTGCGGTAGCAGAGAGAACAGTCTATGACTAGGGTGGCTGGAGTCTTTGACAATTTTGAGGGCTTTCCTCTGACACCTCCTGGTATAGAGGTCCTGGATGGCAGGAAGCTTGGCCCCAGTGATGTACTGGGCCGTACGCACTACCCTCTGTAGTGCCTTGCGGTCGGAGGCCAAGCAGTTGCCATACCAGGCGGTGATGCAACCAGTCAGGATGCTCTCGATGGTGCAGCTGTATAATTTTTTGAGCATCTGAGGACCCATGCCAAATCTTTTCACTCTCCTGAGGGGGAATAGGCTTTGTCGTGCCCTCTTCACGACTGTCTTGGTGTGTTTGGTGATGTGGACACCAAGGAACTTGAAGCTCTCAACCTGTTCCACTACAGCCCCGTCGATGAGAATGGGGGCGTGCTCAGTCCTCTTTTTTTCCCTGTAGTCCACAATCATCTCCTTTGTCTTGGTCACGTTGAGGGAGAGGTTGTTGTCCTGGCACCACACGGCCAGGTCTCTGACCTCCTCCCTATAGGCTGTCTCATCGTTGTCGGTGATCAGGCCTACCACTGTTGTGTCGTCGGCAAACTTAATGATGGTGTTGGAGTCGTGCCTAGCCATGCAGTCATGGGTGAACAGGGAGTACAGGAGGGGACTGAGCACGCACCCCTGAGGGGCCCCCGTGTTGAGGATCTGTGTGGCAGATGTGTTGTTACCTACCCTTACCACTTAGGAGCGGCCCGTCAGGAAGTCCAGGATCCAGTTGCAGAGGGAGGTGTTTAGTCCCAGGATCCTTAGCTTAGTGATGAGCTTTGAGGGCACTATGGTGTTGAATGCTGAGCTGTAGTCAATGAATAGCATTCTCACGTAGGTGTTCCTCTTGTCCAGGTGGGAAAGGGCAGTGTGGAGTGCAATAGAGATTGCATCATCTGTGGATCTGTTGGGGCGGTATGCAAATTGGAGTGGGTCTAGGGTTTCTGGGATAATGCTATTGATGTGAGCCATGACCAGCCTTTCAAAGCACTTCATGGCTACAGACGTCAGTGCTACGGGTCGGTAGTCATTTAGGCAGGTTATCTTAGAGTCCTTGGGCACGGGGACTATGGTGGTCTGCTTGAAACATGTTGGTATTACAGACTCAGTCAGGGACATGTTCAAAATGTCAGTGAAGACACTTGCCAGTTGGTCAGCACATGCTCGGAGTACACGTCCTGTTAATCCGTCTGGCCCTGCGGCCTTGTGAATGTTGACCTGCTTAAAAGTCTTATTCACATCGGCTACGGAGAGCGTGATCACATAGTCATCCGGAACAGCTGGTGCTCTCATGCATGCTTCAGTGTTGCTTGCCTCGAAGCGAGCATAGAAGTGGTTTAGCTCGTCTGGAAGTCTTGTGTTTCATGGTCGAATTGCTGCAAAGAAACCACTACTAAAGGACACCAATAAGAAGAAGAGACTTGCTTGGGCCAAGAAACATGAGCAATGGACATTAGACCGGTGGAAATCTGTCCTTTGGTCTGATGAGTCCAAATGTGAGATTTTTTTTCCAACCACCGTGTCTTTGTGAGATGCAGCGTAGGTGAACGGATGATCTCCGCATGTGTGGTTCCCACCGTGAAGCATAGAGGAGGAGGTGTGATGGTGTGGGGGGTGCTTTGCTGGTGACACTGTCTGTGATTTATTTAGAATTCAAGGCACACTTAACCAGCATGGTTACCACAGCATTCTGCAGCGATACGCCCTCCCATCTGGTTTGCACTTAGTGGGACTATCATTTGTTTTTCAACAGGACAATGACCCAAAACACACCTCCAGGCTGTGTAAGGGCTGTTTGACCAAGGAGTGCTGCATCAGATGACCTGGCCTCCACAATCACCCGAACTCAACCCAATTGAGATGGTTTGGGATGAGTTGGACCACAAAATGAAGGAAAAGCAGCCAACAAGTGCTCAGCATATGTGGGAACTCCTTCAAGACTGTTGGAAAAGCATTCCTCATGAAGCTGGTTGAGAGAATGCCAAGAGTGTGCAAAGCTGTCATCAAGGCAAAGGGTTGCTACTTTGAAGAATCTCAAATATAAAATATATTTTGATTTGTTTAACACTTTTTTGGATACTACATGATTCCATATGTGTTATTTCATAGTTGTGATGTCTTCACTATTATTCTACAATGTAGAAAATAGTAAAAAATAAGAAAAACCCTTGAATGAGTAGGTGTGTCCAAACTTTTGACTGGTACTGTATATATTGAGTATTTAGAAAATATATTCTTCATTGTGCTAAATATTTGATCAAATTTGTTCATGTTTTGTAAAGAGCTGCTACCATCCTGTACCACCTAAATTAGTATTTGAATTACATTTTTTTTTTTGTATTTTTCCCTCCAGACAAATTTCCCTGAAATGATGAACAGGTACAAGCAGCTGTTAACATACATCCGGAGTGCAGTTACAAGAAACTACTCTGAGAAATCCATCAATTCCATCCTTGACTATATCTCAACGTCAAAGCAGGTAATGTTTGTAACATTTAAGAACCAAACAATTATGCTTGATTCTGTGCACCGATCTGAGCTGTATTGAATTTTGGAAAAGTGTCTAAACTCTGAGGGCTGCTTTTCCCTGATTTTAAAGCTAGTGCTGGACGTATAGGCATGCTAAATGGAGAATCTCCTAAATGTACACATTGTACAGAAGGCCTACTTGACTTCTTCATTCATTTTCAGATGGACTTGTTGCAAGAGTTTTATGAAACAACGTTGGATGCATTAAAGGATGCCAAAAATGACAGGCTTTGGTTTAAAACCAACACTAAGGTATGCTTCATTAAAAAAAAAAACTTTTCATATAATGTCATTGATTCCATCCACAATATCATCTTTTTTTTAATGCAATCCAATAATGTACACTACCGTTCAAAAGTTTGGGGTCACTTAGAAATGTCCTTCTGGTTAGAGCCAGTTTGCGCTGTTCTGTGAAGGGAGTAGTACACAGCGTTGTACGAGATCTTCAGTTTCTTGGCAATTTCTCACATGGAATAGCCTTCATTTCTCAGAACAAGAATAGACTGACGAGTTTCAGAAGAAAGTTCTTTGTTTCTGGCCATTTTGATCCTGTAATCGAACCCACAATTGCTGATGCTCCAGATACTCAACTAGTCTCAAGAAGGCCAGTTTTATTGCTTCTTTAATCAGCACAACAGTTTTCAGCTGTGCTAACATAATTGCAAAATGATTTTCTAATGATCAATTAGTCTTCTAAAATGATAAACTTGGATTAGCAAACACAACGTGCCATTGGAACACAGGACTGATGGTTGCTGATAATGGGCCTCTGTACGCCTATGTAGATATTCCATTACAAATCAGCCGTTTCCAGCTACAATAGCCATTTACAACATTAACAATGTCTACACTGTATTTCTGATCAATTTGATGTTATTTTAATGAACAATTTTTTTGTTGCTTTTCTTTGGAAAACAAGGACATTTCTAAGTGACCCCCAAACTTTTGACCGTTAGTGTGTGTAGCATAGACGTTTTATGGAGACACTAAGGTTGATCCTTGTGTCATTTAGTTTCATTCCTCACGCCTCCTCCCTGTCCTGTGCTTTAGCTTGGGAAGTTGTACCTGGAGAGAGAAGAGTATGGTAAGCTTCAGAAGATCCTGAGGCAGCTGCACCAGTCCTGTCAGGTGAAGAAACACTCCTCATCAATGCAATCAGAGGTTTTCACAGAGGTCTTTACAGAGGTTTTACCACCAAATCTAATTCAGCATTATAACGTCATAATGAAAAAAATACGTACTTGTGTGTTCTTAGTGACAATAGATCATTGGAATCATATTGTATGATTTGTAGCCTGGTCCGAGATCTGTTTGGACTGTTTGGACAACTCCTATGGCTGTTGCCGTGACCACAGGAGACAAGAGAACACAAACAGATCTGGGGCTGGGCTAGTATGATTGTGGAATCATTGTGGAAATCTAGAATGCCCTGTTCATCCTCAAGTGTCTGTGTGAATGTATCTCTCAAGTATTTGTTCCATGTTCTGTTTTGGTGTATAGACGGATGATTAGTATTGGTCCCATGTTCTGTTTTGGTGTATAGACGGATGATTAGTATTGGTCCCATGTTCTGTCTTGGTGTATAGACGGATGATTAGTATTGGTCCCATGTTCTGTTTTGGTGTATAGACGGATGATTAGTATTGGTCCCATGTTCTGTTTTGGTGTATAGACGGATGATTAGTATTGGTCCCATGTTCTGTTTTGGTGTATAGACGGATGAGTAGTATTGGTCCCATGTTCTGTTTTGGTGTATAGACGGATGATTAGTATTGGTCCCATGTTCTGTCTTGGTGTATAGACGGATGATTAGTATTTGTTCCATGTTCTGTTTTGGTGTATAGACGGATGATTAGTATTTGTTCCATGTTCTGTTTTGGTGTATAGACGGATGATTAGTATTGGTCCCATGTTCTGTTTTGGTGTATAGACGGATGATTAGTATTGGTCCCATGTTCTGTCTTGGTGTATAGACGGATGATTAGTATTGGTCCCATGTTCTGTTTTGGTGTATAGACGGATGATTAGTATTGGTCCCATGTTTTGGTGTATAGACGGATGATTAGTATTGGTCCCATGTTCTGTTTTGGTGTATAGACGGATGATTAGTATTTGTTCCATGTTCTGTTTTGGTGTATAGACGGATGATTAGTATTGGTCCCATGTTCTGTCTTGGTGTATAGACGGATGATTAGTATTGGTCCCATGTTCTGTTTTGGTGTATAGACGGATGATTAGTATTGGTTCCATGTTCTGTCTTGGTGTATAGACGGATGATTAGTATTGGTCCCATGCTTTGTCTTGGTGTATAGACGGATGATTAGTATTGGTCCCATGCTTTGTCTTGGTGTATAGACGTATGATTAGTATTGGTTCCATGTTCTGTTTTGGTGTATAGACGGATGATTAGTATTTGTTCCATGTTCTGTTTTGGTGTATAGACGGATGATTAGTATTGGTCCCATGTTCTGTCTTGGTGTATAGACGGATGATTAGTATTGGTCCCATGCTTTGTCTTGGTGTATAGACGGATGATTAGTATTGGTTTCATGTTCTGTCTTGGTGTATAGACGGATGATTAGTATTGGTCCCATGCTTTGTCTTGGTGTATAGACGGATGATTAGTATTGGTCCCATGCTTTGTCTTGGTGTATAGACGGATGATTAGTATTGGTCCCATGTTCTGTTTTGGTGTATAGACGGATGATTAGTATTGGTCCCTGCTTTGTCTTGGTGTATAGACGGATGATTAGTATTGGTCCCATGTTCTGTCTTGGTGTATAGACGGATGATTAGTATTGGTTCCATGTTCTGTTTTGGTGTATAGACGGATGATTAGTATTGGTCCCATGCTTTCTTGGTGTACTATACAGACGGATGACGGTGAGGATGACCTGAAGAAAGGCACCCAGCTCTTAGAGATCTATGCTCTGGAGATCCAGATGTACACGGCCCAGAAGAACAACAAGAAGCTGAAGACTCTATACGAACAGTCTCTACACATCAAGTCCGCCATCCCTCACCCACTCATCATGGGAGTCATCAGAGGTAGACACATCTCTACCTACGCCTTAACTGCTTCACTTTACAACCACATCTCTACGTACGCCTTAACTGCTTCACTTTACAACCGCATCTCTACCTACGCCTTAACTGCTTCACTTTACAACCGCATCTCTACCTACGTCTTAACTGCTTAACTTTACAACCACATCTCTACCTACGTCTTAACTGCTTAACTTTACAACCACATCTCTACCTACGCCTTAACTGTTTAACTTTACAACCACATCTCTACCTACACCTTAACTGCTTCACTTTACAACCACATCTCTACCTACGTCTTAACTGCTTCACTTTACAACCACATCTCTACCTACGCCTTAACTGCTTAACTTTACAACCACATCTCTACCTACGTCTTAACTGCTTCACTTTACAACCACATCTCTACCTACGCCTTAACTGTTTAACTTTACAACCACATCTCTACCTACGTCTTAACTGCTTAACTTTACAACCACATCTCTACCTACGCCTTAACTGTTTAACTTTACAACCACATCTCTACCTACGTCTTAACTGCTTCACTTTACAACCGCATCTCTACCTACGCCTTAACTGTTTAACTTTACAACCACATCTCTACCTACGTCTTAACTGCTTCACTTTACAACCGCATCTCTACCTACGTCTTAACTGCTTAACTTTACAACCACATCTCTACCTACGCCTTAACTGCTTCACTTTACAACCGCATCTCTACCTACGTCTTAACTGCTTAACTTTACAACCACATCTCTACCTACGCCTTAACTGCTTCACTTTACAACCGCATCTCTACCTACGCCTTAACTGCTTAACTTTACAACCACATCTCTACCTACGCCTTAACTGTTTAACTTTACAACCGCATCTCTACCTACGCCTTAACTGTTTAACTTTACAACCACATCTCTACCTACGTCTTAACTGCTTAACTTTACAATCACATCTCTACCTACGCCTTAACTGTTTAACTTTACAACCACATATCTACCTACGCCTTAACTGCTTAACTTTACAACCACATCTCTACCTACGCCTTAACTGCTTAACTTTACAACCACATCTCTACCTACGTCTTAACTGCTTAACTTTACAACCACATCTCTACCTACGTCTTAACTGTTTAACTTTTCAACCACATCTCTACCTACGCCTTAACTGCTTCACTTTACAACCGCATCTCTACCTACGCCTTAACTGCTTCACTTTACAACCACATCTCTACCTACGTCTTAACTGCTTCACTTTACAACCACATCTCTACCTACGTCTTAACTGCTTCACTTTACAACCACATCTCTACCTACGCCTTAACTGTTTAACTTTACAACCGCATCTCTACCTACGCCTTAACTGTTTAACTTTACAACCGCATCTCTACCTACGTCTTAACTGCTTAACTTTACAACCGCATCTCTACCTACGTCTTAACTGCTTAACTTTACAACCACATCTCTACCTACACCTTAACTGTTTAACTTTAGAACCACATCTCTACCTACGCCTTAACTGTTTAACTTTACAACCACATCTCTACCTACGCCTTAACTGTTTAACTTTACAACCACATCTCTACCTACGTCTTAACTGCTTAACTTTACAACCACATCTCTACCTACGCCTTAACTGTTTAACTTTACAACCACATCTCTACCTACGTCTTAACTGCTTCACTTTACAACCGCATCTCTACCTACGCCTTAACTGTTTAACTTTACAACCACATCTCTACCTACGTCTTAACTGCTTCACTTTACAACCGCATCTCTACCTACGTCTTAACTGCTTAACTTTACAACCACATCTCTACCTACGCCTTAACTGCTTCACTTTACAACCGCATCTCTACCTACGTCTTAACTGCTTAACTTTACAACCACATCTCTACCTACGCCTTAACTGCTTCACTTTACAACCGCATCTCTACCTACGCCTTAACTGCTTAACTTTACAACCACATCTCTACCTACGCCATAACTGTTTAACTTTACAACCGCATCTCTACCTACGCCTTAACTGTTTAACTTTACAACCACATCTCTACCTACGCCTTAACTGTTTAACTTTACAACCACATCTCTACCTACGTCTTAACTGCTTAACTTTACAATCACATCTCTACCTACGCCTTAACTGTTTAACTTTACAACCACATCTCTACCTACGCCTTAACTGCTTCACTTTACAACCGCATCTCTACCTACGCCTTAACTGTTTAACATTACAACCACATCTCTACCTACGCCTTAACTGCTTCACTTTACAACCACATCTCTACCTACGCCTTAACTGCTTCACTTTACAACCACATCTCTACCTACGCCTTAACTGCTTCACTTTACAACCACATCTCTACCTACGCCTTAACTGCTTCACTTTACAACCACATCTCTACCTACGCCTTAACTGCTTCACTTTACAACCACATCTCTACCTACGCCTTAACTGCTTCACTTTACAACCACATCTCTACCTACGCCTTAACTGCTTCACTTTACAACCACATCTCTACCTACGCCTTAACTGCTTCACTTTACAACCACATCTCTACCTACGTCTTAACTGCTTCACTTTACAACCACATCTCTACCTACGTCTTAACTGCTTCACTTTACAACCACATCTCTACCTACGCCTTAACTGCTTCACTTTACAACCACATCTCTACCTACGTCTTAACTGCTTAACTTTACAACCACATCTCTACCTACGCCTTAACTGCTTAACTTTACAACCACATCTCTACCTACGTCTTAACTGCTTAACTTTACAACCACATCTCTACCTACGCCTTAACTGCTTCACTTTACAACCCAGACACATTCATGGGCTCTTTCTCAAGGGTCTTTTTCTTACTCTCAAACGTACAGTCTCTCCTCGCCTCTTTCTCAAAACGCATTGGAGGAGAAGATCCAAGGTCTCTCCTCTCTGACCTAGTCCTCCAATGGGCTTTAAGTAGGAGGCGTGTAGAGAGGATCCTTTGTCAGGACCACGTTGTCTGGTCTGTTGTCTTCTCCAGAGTGTGGAGGGAAAATGCATTTGCGAGAAGGGGAGTTTGAGAAGGCTCACACAGACTTCTTCGAGGCGTTTAAGAACTACGATGAATCAGGAAGTCCTCGACGCACCACCTGTCTGAAGTACCTGGTGCTGGCCAACATGCTGATGAAGTCTGGAATCAACCCCTTCGACTCCCAGGAGGTATGGAGGGACTCTTTAGTGATGAGAGATTCATCTCTATGGGATGGCTTCCCAGACCCAGATTTTTAAACTAGTCCTGGAATAAAACTTTTTCAATGGAGATGGGTCTTTACTGATTCATCTCTATGGTCCTGACTTTTTTAGAGTTGGCTTTTGTAAAGATGTCCTAAACATAAAGAAATGAAATAAATAAAAAGGCCTAAACATGTTGTATTAAGGACCCAATCACAATATAATAACCTGCTACTAAAGTCAATTACTCCAGCAGGTTTCCTATTTTAGTGAACATGGTGTATTGGTGCATCTGTCATAATGTTAGTGTCGTTACTAATGCTGATATTTGCTCCTCCTAGGCCAAACCCTATAAAAATGATCCAGACATCCTTGCAATGACAAACTTGGTCAGGTAAGACTGCATCTCATTGGCTATTACAATCTAACCTTTCTGGGAAGAGTTTTGCTTTGGCCATTTGTCTACACACAGTTTGTCTACACACTGTTTGATTATTGAACGCAAACCAATGTTTCATTCCCCACCCTAGTTCCTACCAGAACAACGACATCACAGAGTTTGAGAAGATCCTGAAGACCAATCACAGTAACATAATGGATGATCCATTCATAAGGGAACATATAGAAGGTGTGGTTTGGACGTCACTCTCAGCTTGATGTATTTGGTTAATGTTACTTAATTAGTAAGTAGTAACATGCTTTTAACAAGTTATACATCCTTATACCTGGAGGCAGGTAAAGAGTTACTGAAAGTTCCTTATATTTAATCATAGATTTTCTTGATTTTTGTCTTTTCAGAGTTATTACGAAACATAAGAACACAAGTGCTCATCAAATTAATCAAGCCTTACACGAGAATACACATACCTTTTATTTCAAAGGTAAGATCACTACAAAGATCTATCTGTAGCATATTGTTTTTTGTGAAAAAGTATATATTGTATCTAAATTTGAAGTTTTATAATATATCTTTTTTTGTCTCCTTCAGGAATTGAACATTGACGTCTGCGACGTGGAAAGCCTTCTAGTTCAGTGCATTCTAGACGGGTAAATTGCATCTTGGTACATGATTATTGTAGAGCTTTAAATGCACCACAGTTTTACGCATTTACCATAATTGACCTTCTATTTAACTTTTTCTTCTGATACCTGTCAGCACGATCAACGGCCGTATCGACCAAGTCAACCAACTGTTGGAACTGGTTCACCAGAAGAGGAACGGAGCCCAATACATGGCTTTAGATAAATGGACTAATCAGCTGAACACTCTCAACCAGGCCATCGTCAGCAAACTGGCCTAATCGGAGTAGTGTAACCCGAAAAGTTACTAATTCGATGTTGCGGGCGTGGGGGGGTAATTTCAACATGAGGAGCGAGTTAACCCAATTCATCTCATTTACAGTAGCAGTAGACTACATTCTCAAGATGGCAATAACAGATTGATGATCTCCCACAGCTTCCAATATCAAACGTACAGTCACTTCTTGTCATGTGACTGATCATTTAAGGTAGAAGTCAGAGGTGCCAGTTGCCCAGCTTGTGTTTCTCTGCCTAGGGCAAGTTTACCGGGCACAGATCAATAGTCCTGGACTAAGAATATGCTCAATGAGTGTTTTTTTTTTCTGGAGTCGGACTAGGCTTAATCTGTGTCCAGGAAACCAGTCCATAGTGTCCCAAAACCAGTAGACTTCATTACCATTAAAACACTAAACTGGCCATTCATTGTACAGAGAGAAGACTGTAAAATCCCCCTTATGTACATTTCCTATAGTGAAACATGTTTGCTCTACCACTGTATTGCCCCCTTCTAGGGAAATGTGAATACCCAAATGTATTGAAGCATTAATAATGTTGAGCAGTCAAAATCAGCATGACCGTTTCATGTCAAAATCAGCATGACCGTTTCTGCAAAATGTCCAGTGCTCCCTGTACAGTCTTTCATAAATGGAGCACCAGATTTCATATGGTACATTGTTGTGACACTGTTAGACACATTTTAGCTTTTGTTTTGTTACTGAAATAAAAGGTAATTGTTGCTTCAGTTTTTTTTATTTTTTTATTTTTTATTTTACAAATCGTGTGGAGCCATCCGGTGACTGATCTGTAAGTATCATACAGTAATGAAGTGGGTATACCCTAGTTTTGCGAAAAATATCCCAAACCCGTCTGCCCGGCAAAGGAAAAATATGATTTGACAAACAGTGACATACACTGGGTTAAGGACACCTGCTCTTTCAATGACATAGACTGACCAGGTGAAAGATATGATCCCTTATTGATGACACTTGTTAAATCCACTTCAATCAGTGTAGATGAAGGGGAGGAGACAGGTTAAAGAAGGATTTTCAAGCATTGAGACATGGATTGTGTATGTGTGCCATTCAGAGGGTGAATGGGCAAGACAAAATATTGAAGTGCCTTTGAACGGGGTATGGTAGTAGGTGCCAGGCAACATGGACCAGCATCCCTGTGGAACGATTTCGACACCTTGTAACTCAATATTAGGAAGGTGTTCTTAATGTTTTGTCCACTGAATGACCTAAAATGATCCCATATTGGTATTTTACAGTCAGGCCAACCCAAGCTGTACTGTGCCAGTAGGCTATTAGTAGTCATACTATTGAAACAGATTAACGAGGCTGTCAACTGTGTCAGAAATTCACAGATTTCTGATTTTTCAGGTTTTGGTTCTCAGTCACTTTATTTTTTTAATAGTAACAACAAACATTGGATGTTCTAAGTCCACAACAATGCTTAAACCATTACATTACATTTACACTTTAGTCATATAGCAGACGCTCTTATCCAGAGCGACTTACAGGAGCAATTAGGGTTAAGTGCCTTGCTAAAGGGCACATTTACGTCATTTAGCAGACGCTCTTAACCAGAGCGACTTACAAATTGGTGCATTCACCCTATAGCCAGTGGGATAACCACTTTACAATTATTTTTTTATTTTATTTTTTTTTTTTTTGGGGGGGGGGGTAGAAGGATTAATTTATCCTATCCCAGGTGTTCCTTAAAGAGGTGGGGTTTCAAATGTCTCCGGAAAGTGGTGAGTGACTCCGCTGTCCTGGCGTCGTGAGGGAGAGCTTGTTCCATATCAGGAGATCACTTTTGAGATCTGGGAAAATCTTAAGAAATTTAGATTTTTTTAGTGTAGTTACCCTTTAATTCAACTGGTCATGACCTAGCACTGTTGTTTGGTTAGAGGCGTTTCTTGTAGCGCATATGAGATGGAGTCTGTAAAACAAATGGCCGCTGGATTGATGCAAATAATCATGATATCATTCTGCCAGGTAGGAATAGGCTACTTTGTTGCTAGTTAACATCTAATTGAGAAGTGTTTTTGGGGGAAGCCTTTCCATTTACCAGAAGACGGTTAGGTCCTATCATTAGCGTTGCTATATTTTTTCCTGTCCCTTAATTGTTTTGAAACCTGGATGTTTTACTTCATATTACGAGGCATGTCTTACCTTGCTTCAAAGTAGCCTATAGCCAAAATCCCATCATAGAAACGTGGAGGCAATTATTTTATAAAGACCTCATATGAGCGCTCTTGTTCTATTGGTTTTCAAATCAACTATCTTTCATTGTCTAGCAACTTAGGCATTATCCTAGTCATATTAGCAACCCATGATAGTTGTTGCATCTTTTGATCTCCCCTCGTTCTACATCTCTAAAGGATATTTCCATCTCTGTCCATTAAACTGCTCATATGTGCAATGCGCATTTTAGAGTGGTGTTTTCCCGCAAATTGCATTTTGGAACATTTGCGCGTATAGGCCTACCGCCTGTGCACACTGCTGAGCTTAAAATGAGAATAAATAATAGATAATCAACATTTTAAGCTAAACATTCTGATCTGTTCCATCAGCCTGATTCATTGATAAGAGTATAGGCTACATCCACTACACTACTTTGATAGGCATAGTGGGGATTAAGAAGTGAGTATATGCAATGCCCACAAAAACATTGGTTGATACCTGCCTTTAGACGAGGAAAGAAGCAACTAGTTGAGGTTGAGTTGGAGAAGAAACTTAAAATCGCAAATTCAAGAATACACGTTGAGAGGGTAATTGGAAGTCTCATGCAGAAACATACTATACTTTTATAATAGGTTTCATTGTAGTATGGGTGAACTGAAATGTATTTTGTGTGCAATTGCCATCTCTGCTTTGCCTTGCCCCATGGCTAAATATTTCACTCCTCCATGCTCGTCCCCTGGTTTGAAAGCATCCTTCCTCTGGCAGAAAGGACATTTGATTTCCACACAGCCCATTCCACAGCAATTTGCAACTGACAAGTCCATCTGGACTGGCACCAATGAAGGGGTACTGCTGGTTGATGAATAAACCTGTCTTCATCATTTCCAAGTTCTCATGAGAGCAGGTCATCATGTTCTGATACTGAGCAGGTCAACATGTTCTGATACTGACCAGGTCATCATGTTCTGATACTGAGCAGGTCATCATGTTCTGATACTGACCAGGTCATCATGTTCTGATACTGAGCAGGTCATCATGTTCTGATACTGACCAGGTCATCATGTTCTGATACTGACCAGGTCATCATGTTCTGATACTGACCAGGTCATCATGTTCTGATACTGACCAGGTCATCATGTTCTGATACTGACCAGGTCATCATGTTCTGATACTGAGCAGGTCATCATGTTCTGATACTGACCAGGTCATCATGTTCTGATACTGAGCAGGTCAACATGTTCTGATACTGAGCAGGTCATCATGTTCTGATACTGTGCAGGTCAACATGTTCTGATACTGAGCAGGTCAACATGTTCTGATACTGACCAGGTCATCATGTTCTGATACTGAGCAGGTCATCAAGTTCTGATACTGAGCAGGTCATCATGTTCTGATACTGAGCAGGTCAACATGTTCTGATACTGACCAGGTCATCATGTTCTGATACTGAGCAGGTCATCATGTTCTGATACTGACCAGGTCATCATGTTCTGATACTGAGCAGGTTAACATGTTCTGATACTGACCAGGTCATCATGTTCTGATACTGAGCAGGTCATCATGTTCTGATACTGAGCAGGTCATCATGTTCTGATACTGAGCAGGTCAATATGTTCTGATACTGAGCAGGTCAACATGTTCTGATACTGAGCAGGTCAACATGTTCTGATACTGAGCAGGTCATCATGTTCTGATACTGAGCAGGTCATCATGTTCTGATACTGAGCAGGTCATCATGTTCTGATACTGAGCAGGTCAACATGTTCTGATACTGACCAGGTCATCATGTTCTGATACTGAGCAGGTCAACATGTTCTGATACTGACCAGGTCATCATGTTCTGATACTGAGCAGGTCAACATGTTCTGATACTGACCAGGTCATCATGTTCTGATACTGAGCAGGTCATCATGTTCTGATACTGAGCAGGTCAACATGTTCTGATACTGAGCAGGTCAACATGTTCTGATACTGACCAGGTCATCATGTTCTGATACTGACCAGGTCAACATGTTCTGATACTGAGCAGGTCATCATGTTCTGATACTGACCAGGTCATCATGTTCTGATACTGAGCAGGTCAACATGTTCTGATACTGACCAGGTCATCATGTTCTGATACTGACCAGGTCATCATGTTCTGATACTGAGCAGGTCAACATGTTCTGATACTGACCAGGTCATCATGTTCTGATACTGAGCAGGTCATCATGTTCTGATACTGACCAGGTCATCATGTTCTGATACTGAGCAGGTCAACATGTTCTGATACTGAGCAGGTCATCAGGCTCTCATACTGAGCAGGTCAACATTTTCACATTTACATTTTAGTCATTTAGCAGACGCTCTTATCCAGAGCAACTTACAGTTAGTTATTTTTATTTTTCATACTGGCCCCCCCGTGGGAATCGAACCCACAACCCTGGCGTTGCAAACGCCATGCTCTACCAACTGAGCTACATGTGCTGATACTGTAACATGTAACTTCTTTTGAGAATAAATGCAACACTTGCAAGCGCATACCGTGATGTGTGAATAAATAAACTGCTCAAAAAAATAAAGGGAACACTTAAACAACACATCCTAGATCTGAATGAATGAAATAATCTTATTAAATACTTTTTTCTTTACATAGTTGAATGGTGCTGACAACAAAATCACACAAAAATTATCAATGGAAATCAAATTTATCAACCCATGGAGGTCTGGATTTGGAGTCACCCTCAAAAATAAAGTGGAAAACCACACTACAGGCTGATCCAACTTTGATGTAATGTCCTTAAAACAAGTCAAAATGAGGCTCAGTAGTGTGTGGCCTCCACGTGCCTGTATGACCTCCCTACAACGCCTGGGCATGCTCCTGATGAGGTGGCGGATGGTCTCCTGAGGGATCTCCTCCCAGACCTGGACTAAAGCATCCGCCAACTCCTGGACAATCTGTGGTGGATGGAGCGAGACATGATGTCCCAGATGTGCTCAATTGGATTCAGGTCTGGGGAACGGGCGGGCCAGTCCATAGCATCAATGCCTTCCTCTTGCAGGAACTGCTGACACACTCCAGCCACATGAGGTCTAGCATTGTCTTGCATTAGGAGGAACCCAGGGCCAACCGCACCAGCATATGGTCTCACAAGGGGTCTGAGGATCTCATCTCGGTACCTAATGGCAGTCAGGCTACCTCTGGCGAGCACATGGAGAAATGCCACCCCACACCATGACTGATCCACCGCCAAACCGGTCATGCTGGAGGATGTTGCAGGCAGCAGAACGTTCTCCACGGCGTCTCCAGACTCTGTCACGTCTGTCACATGTGCTCAGTGTGAACCTGCTTTCATCTGTGAAGAGCACAGGGCGCCAGTGGCGAATTTGCCAATCTTGGTGTTCTCTGGCAAATGCCAAATGTCCTGCACGGTGTTGGGCTGTAAGCACAACCCCCACCTGTGGACGTCGGACCCTCATACCACCCTCATGGAGTCTGTTTCTGACCGTTTGAGCAGACACATGCACATTTGTGGCCTGCTGGAGGTCATTTTGCAGGGCTCTGGCAGTGCTCCTCCTGCTCTTCCTTGCACAAAGGCAGAGGTAGCGGTCCTACTGCTGGGTTGTTGCACTCCTACGGCCTCCTCCACGTCTCCTGATGTACTGGCCTGTCTCCTGGTAGCGCCTCCATGCTCTGGACACTACGCTGACAGACACAGCAAACCTTCTTGCCACAGCTCGCATTGATGTGCCATCCTGGATGAGCTGCACTACCTGGGCCACTTCTATGGGTTGTAGACTCCGTCTCATGCTACCACTAGAGTGAAAGCACCGCCAGCATTCAAAAGTGACCAAAACATCAGCCAGGAAGCATAGGAACTGAGAAGTGGTCTGTGGTCACCACCTGCAGAACCACTTCTTTATTGGGGGTGTCTTGCTAATTGCCTATAATTTCCACCTGTTGTCTATTCCATTTGCACAACAGCATGTGAAATGTATTGTCAATCAGTGTTGCTTCCCAAGTGGACAGTTTGATTTCACAGAAGTGTGATTGACTTGGAGTTACATTGTGTTGTTTAAGTGTTCCCTTTATTTTTTTGAGCAGTGTACAACACTTGCAAACATGTAAATTGATATTTGCATCAAGTCAATAAGATTTGCATGCATACAACTACATTTGAGAATGAAGGCAAGTAATGCAACTAATTTACTAAACTTGCGACTGGTGAATCTTCTTCTGTGTGTAATGTTGACGCTGGGAGTTTAGAAGCAGGTGGTCAGTTTAATAAAACAATGCACAAGGCTCGATAAAACCAGGAGTACATGTAGGTAGGGGTAAAAGTGACTAGGCAATCAGGATAGATAATAAACAGTAGCGGCAGCATATGTGAAAGTGTGTCTGTGGCGTCAATATGCGTGTGTGTTTGTAAGCATATGTAGTGTGTGAGTTGGAGTGTTAGTGTAGTATATCTGAGTGTCTTGGTAGAGTCCAATGAGCGTGAATAGAGCCAGTGCAAGAATGTCAGTGGGGGAAAAAGGGGGTCAATGCAAATAGTCTGGGTAGCCATTTGATTAAATGTTCAGCAGTCCTATGGCTTGGGAGTAGGCCTAGAAGCTGTTCAGGAGCCTTTTGGACCCATACTTGGTTGTCCGGTACCGCTTGCTGTGTGGTAGCAGAGAGAACAGTTTATTACTTGGGTGGTTGGAGTCTTTGACAATTTTTAGGGACTTCCTCTGACGCCTCTCTCTCTCTCTCTCTCTCTCTGAAACATATGTTAACATTGCCCAAGCAAGTGTAATAGATGATAAACAAAAGTGAATTAAACAATAGAAAAATGAACAGTAAACATTACACTCACGAAAGTTCCAAAAGAATAAAGACATAATAAAGTCATATTATGTATATATACAGTGTTGTAACAATGTGCAAATAGTTAAAACGAAAATAAATAAACATAAATGTAGGTTGTATTTACAATGGAGTTTGTTCTTCACTGGTTGCCCTTTTCTTTTGGCAACAGGTCACAAATCTTGCAGCTGTGATGGCACACTGTGGTATTTCACCCAATAGATATGGGAGTTTATCCAAATTGGATTTGTTTTCGAATTCTTTGTGGGTCTGTGTAATCTGAGGGAAATATGTGTCTCTAATATGGTCATACATTTGGCAGGAAGTTAGGAAGTGCAGCTCAGTTTCCACCTCATTTTGTGGGCAGTGTGCACATAGTCTGTCTTCTCTTGAGAGCCAGGTCTGCCTACGGCGGCCTTTCTCAATAGCAAGGCTATGCTCACTGAGTCTGTACATAGTCAAAGCTTTCCTTAAGTTTGGGTCAGTCACAGTGGTCAGGTATTCTGCCACTGTGTACTCTCTGTTCAGGGCCAAATAGCATTCTAGTTTTCTCTGTTTTTTTTTGTAAATTCTTTCCAATGTGTCAAGTAATTATCTTTTTTGTTTTCTCATGACTTGGTTGGGTCTAATTGTGTTGCTGGTCCTGGGGCTCTGTGGGGTCTGTTTGTGTTTGTGAACAGAGCCCCGGGGACCAGCTGGCCGAATTAAGTCGTCAGAGTGGCCTGACGTTTCTGCATATGAATGTAAGAAGTCTTCTCCCAAAGCTTGATTTAGTGAATATATGGATAAAAACTGCTGACCCTGACCTAGTTATGCTTTCTGAAACCTATTACAGACAAAAATATTGGCATAAATGGTTACAATATCTTTCGTGCAGATGGTAAATCTAAGGGTGGTGGTGTTGCTGTATACGTAAAAGACAAGTTCTCGGAGGTCCTTCTGGCTTCTGTTACTAAACCAATCAGCAATCTGAATATCTGTCTTTCAACCTAAAACCTCGGCTCATCTTTTAAATATGGTTGTATCTTGTTATAGACCTCCATCTGCTAATGCCGGCTCTCTGGATTGTATTTTCCGAATTGTTATCACAGCATGTCAACTCTGAGTTTGTCTTGATGGGTGATCTGAATCAGGATTGGTTAACATCTAGCTCTGATCAACTCAGAATTCTATGAAATACCTATAATCTCACTCAGATTGTCAACAGTGTAACCAGGTTGAATATAAAGTGTCCTCTGAAATCCTCTTTGATTGATTTGATCTTAACCGATACTCCTCATCGTTTTAATGCTTCTGGTATTTTTGCAAAATGACATTAGTGATCACTGTGCGCAGTGCCTGTGTGAGAGATGATACAATTCCTAAGCCATCTCCACGTGTCATTACGAAAAGAAACTGGAAGCAGTTTGATGTTCAAGGTTTTTTACATGATGTATTTAGCATCGAATGGAATAGAATATAATTAATCCCTGATGTTGAATTAGACTTTTCTTACTTCCACAACTCATTCCAGGATGGATGCAACAGGCCCCTTTCAAAACATTCAGCATTAAGAGCAGAGAAAACCCTTGGTTTACAGATGAACTTACTAAAATCATAATGGAACGAAATGCTATGTGGGCTAAAGTAAGAGGGTCTGGTTCGGCGGATGACTGGATGGCTTTTAAACGTCTTCGAAATCTGGGTGTGGCTATGACCCGAAAACTGAAAGCAGACCACTACCTTAAATCTACTTTGGATAATTTAAATAATCCCTCCAAATTTTGGCAAGTAGTGAAAGGTTTGGAGTGCAAGTAAAGATACACAGCTGCCCAAACAATTGTTGGTAGACACACAGATTGTAACTGAGAGAACCTCTATTCTGAAATCAAACTTTTCTAGATGCAGGCAGTTTATTTGAAAAGGTTAAAGGTCTAAATGAGCCCCCTGTGAATTTACCAGACACCCCTGTGCACTCCTTCGCCAGGTTTTCCTTCTCATCCTTCTCTGTTTCAGAAGTGCGTAAAGCCCTGAAAGAAATTGCTAGAAAGAAATCCCCTGATGATTTAGACACCCCCGCCTCCTACACCTGGCTGCAGACATCATTGCTCCCCCTTAACATGTCGTTTTAACCTCACGCTTGACGTTAATGAAATCCCGAAGTTATGGAAATCTGCTTTTGTACTGCCTCTCCTGAAAGGTGGAGATCCTTCGCTACTTGACAACTATCGACCCATATCAAAATTGTCTGTACCGTCTAAGGTACTGGAGTCCTTAGTCAGTAGGCAGCTGAAGGCCTACCTCCAAGAAAACAACATCTTAAATGGAATGCAGTCAGGTTTTAGGTCTGGCCACAGCACTGTTTCAGCAACATTGAAGGTTTTAAATGACATCCACTGTGCTCTAGACAATAAGTTACATTGTGTGTCCGTCTTTATTGATTTGTCGAAGGCATTTGATACCGTGGACCATGCTGTGTTGGTGCAAAGGTTAAAATGTTGTGGAATTACTGGTCATGCTCTCTAGATTGGTTTATAAATTACCTATAAAATCGTAAACAATGTGTAATGGCGGATGGTTGTAAATCTTAGTCCATGGAGTTGTGCTCAGGTGTTCCGCAAGGTTCTACTTTGGGCCCACTGTTGTTCATTTTGTATATCAACAACATTGGGGATCATATTGAAACAGCGGATGTTCATTTTTATGCAGATGATACTGTTCTTTATTCAAGTGGTAGTAGGTTATCTTTAGCTTTTGAAAATGCCTAAAGAGCATTTAACACCATACAACAGAATCTGTATGATTTGAAGCTGGTTCTGAATTCAGGTAAAACAACATGCACGGTATTTTCAAATGCCAGGCATGTTACTAATCATGCCATTGCTACATTGGATGGACATACTATTGAGCAAGTCAAAAGTGTACAGATATTTGGGAGTGTGGGTGGATGACAAGCTGAGCTTCACTGTTCATGTGGATAACTTGATAAGGAAGCTCAAGCTGAGAATAGGTTTTTATTACCGGCATAAGGCTTGTTTTTCTCTGGAGGCCAGGAAGGAGCTGGTACGATGTACATTACTGCCGGTTTTAGATTTTGGTGATGATATATATATGCAGGCCTCGACCACTACCCTGAGAGTACTTGATTCAGTATATCATGCGGCCCTCAGGTTCATTACCAATGGAAAACGTCTAACACATCATTGTGATCTCTACAGCGCTGTTGGCTGGTCGTCATTGACCTTGTGTAGGCTTAAAACACTGATACAGTTGAAGTCGGAAGTTTACATACACTGATAAACGTGCCCTGATAACCACACAACAGAACACGTACAGTTGAAGTCGGACGTTTACATACACCTTAGCCAAATACATTTAAACTCAGTTTTTCACAATTCCTGACATTTAATCCTAGTAAAAATTCCCTGTCTTAGGTCAGTTAGGATCACCACTTTATTTTAAGAATGTGAAATGTCAGAATAATAGTAGAGAGAATTATTTATTTCAGCTTTTATTTCTTTCATCACACTCCCAGTGGGTCAGAAGTTTACATACACTCAATTAGTATTTGGTAGCATTGCCTTTCAATTGTTTAACTTGGGTCAAACGTTTCGGGTAGCCTTCCACAAGCTTCCCACAATATGTTGGGTGCATTTTGGCCCACTCCTCCTGACAGAGCTGGTGTAACTGAGTCAGGTTTGTAGGCCTCCTTGCTTGCACAAGCTTTTTCAGTTCTGCCCACTAATTTTCTAAAGGATTGAGGTCAGGGCTTTGTGATGGCCACTCCAATACCTTGACTTTGTTGTCCTTAAGCCATTTTGGCACAACTTTGGAAGTATGCTTGGGGTCATTGTCCATTTGGAAGATCCATTTGCGACCAAGCTTTAACTTCCTGACTGATGTCTTGAGATGTTGCTTCAATATATCCACATAATTTTCCTTTCTCATGATGCCATCTATTTTGTGAAGTGCACCAGCCCCTCCTGCAGCAAAGCACCCCCACACCATGATGCTGCCACCCCCGTGCTTCACGGTTGGGATGGTGGTCTTAGGTTTGCAAGCATCCCCCTTTTTCCTCCAAACATAACGATGGTCATTATGGCCAAACAGTTCTATTTTTGTTTCATCAGACCAGAGGACATTTCTCCAAAAGTACGATCTTTGTCCCCATGTGTAGTTGCAAATCGTAGTCTGGCTTTTTTATGGCGGTTTTGGAGCAGTGGCTTCTTCCTTGCTGAGCGGCCTTTTCAGGTTATGTCAATATAGGACTCGTTTTACTGTGGATATAGATACTTTTGTACCTGTTTCCTCCAGCATCTTCACAAGGTCCTTTGCTATTGTTCTGGGATTGATTTGCACTTTTCACACCAAAGTACGTTCATCTCTAGGAGACAGAACGCGTCTCCTTCCTGAGCGGTATGACGGCTGCATGGTCCCGTGGTGTTTATACTTGCGTACTATTGTTTGTACAGATGAACGTGGTACCTTCAGGCGTTTGGAAATTGCTCCCAAGGATGAACCAGACTTGTGGAGGTCTACAATTCTTTTCTGAGGTCTTGGCTGATTTATTTTGATTTTCCCATGATGTCAAGCAAAGAGGCACTGAGTTTGAAGGTAGGCCTTGAAATACATTCACAGGTACACCTCCAATTGACTCAAATGATGTCAATTAGCCTATCAGAAGCTTCTTAAGCCATGACATCATTTTCTGGAATTTTCCAAGCTGTTTAAAGGC
This sequence comes from Coregonus ussuriensis, assembly GCA_031479575.1. NCBI lineage: Eukaryota > Metazoa > Chordata > Actinopteri > Salmoniformes > Salmonidae > Coregonus > Coregonus ussuriensis. The sequence goes on along the minus strand of CM062491.1, from coordinate 6,172,545 downwards.
GCAGTCAAGTTAGTGTATGTAAACTTCTGACCCACTGGAATTGTGATACATTGAATTATAAGTGAAATAATCTGTCTGTAAACAATTGTTGGAAAAATTACTTGTGTCATGCACAAAGTAGATGTCCTAACTGACTTGCCAAAACTATGGTTTGTTAACAAGAAATTTGTGGAGTGGTTGAAAAACAAGTTTTAATATCGCCAACCAAAGTGTATGTAAACTTCAACTTTATCTCTGTTCTTTTTTAATCAGGTCAGTAAATAAATATCAATTATGGTCCCATTCTCATTTGCTTTTAACAGTACCAAGAATTAGAACAGGTCATAGTAGAAATAGTTTTAGTTACTCAGCTCCGTGGTCCTGGAATTCTCTCCTGAACATTAAAACATTTGATGATCTAGTCACGTCGGTGGAGTTTAAACACTTGGTCGATGTAAATATCATAGAAGAGTGTAATTATCTTCAGGACAGCTGTTTTTTAGTTATGACATTCGTGTTTCTTTATGTAATATGTAATTGTTGTACTGTATGTGTGTCTATAGTTTTGTTCAATGTTGTGTTAGTGTATGTAAGTTGTTTTGTCTGAAACTTTGTTCCCCCTGCTGCTGTTGGACCAAGTCTCTCTTTAAAAAGAGATTTGATCTCAATGAGAAAAACCTGTATAAATAAAGGTTAAATAAAAAAAATTAAAAGGTCTGTGCCTAAGGGCCTAAAGGGGCAGCTTCTACCCGAAGCGTCAGTGCTCCTCCTGCCGGTGCAACCCTGCTCCTGTGCAACCCTGAACGACAATGTCACAATGGCTAATACATGGATACAAAACCACATTTTGGGACCATTCCGTTTTAGCTATGTCGTATGGATCTGTACCAACGACTTACATGTTTTTCAAATACCGTGCCTTTTCTGGCCCAGAGAGATTTAAAACAGATTGTGCCATCTTCGCAAAAGGCCAGCAGGGAGCGCTATTCTTCCACCACAGTGACACTCTGGTCTTCCAACATGGCGCCTGGTGTGGTTGCTAGGTGATTTGTGACGCAGCTGCAAGCCCTCCGCTAAACCACTGGCAGCAACCATCTCAAAAAATCTTCCCAAAGCACTCTTCTAGCTTCTAAGTTTTCTGATTTGGGGTTATTAGCAACAAACATCTGTGTTTGAGCGTGGGGTTTGATGGGGTCGTTTGAGGACGCTTGTTGAATCCACCAATCAGTCACTTTTGGCGCAGTTTGGGCTTTCAAAGGGGTCTGAACAGGAAGTGGACTACTAGCGAGCTAGCCAGTTATCTAACGTTAGTTAGCCTTTTTGTTCATAGGCACCTTTTTATCTGTTCGACAACTGCTAACCAAATTGTACTTTTATCAGACTATAAGTAGGTGCTTCATTTGTTTTAAGTGGTTGCTATGTTAGCTAGCTAATGTTAGCTGACCAGGCAGCCGGTTTCATCATGTTCATCTTCTGACTGCAGTTTTTTGCTTGCTACTTTTAATTTGGACCCTGCAGGTCTTCTCTTGGTATTAGCACTGATCATCATCATCATCATCATGTCCATCGACTTTGATAGTGCTGCTCTGCAAACTCAACATGAGGAGTAGTACGACCCAGCGGACTATGCCAGAGAACAAGAGGTAAAAATCACAGGAAAAAAAAGTTCCCACACCCCATCTAATCGTGACTGATGATGTTACATTGTAGCCATCTATCTAGATGTCAGATAGCTGCCATCCTGCTTCCTGTTTATTTTTGTTGCATGCTTGTTGCTAGGGTAACTCTGCCAGACCAGTGGGTGATTCACACCCAATTTTCCCAGAGCCCTGCATCATGGGCCTTCTAGGAACAATATTGCTCCTGTGTTTTCTGCCAGTGATTTCAGTGTGACTTCAAAACAATCCAGTATGCACTTAATCAGCCTACAGTAACCACTGCATCAGTGAGTGTTAATTGAAGTGTGTTCATTGTTGAATTGAGTGAAAAATGATGGTAGTCTATTTGATCCTAATTTGTAATGCACTGCTGCGTCAAGGTTGAGTAACAGTTCAGCATGCACAACCATAGGTGGAATTTTCTTTAGTTGGTCTTCTCTTTTGGCAAATCTGTCAGACCACATTCTAATCCCATTCTGATCCCGGGTTATTTTTCCAGACCTGGCTCTTTATGGTCATATTTTCATCTGTTAATACTGTACTAGTAGTTTTTGTTGCTATTTACTGTATTCGTACATTGTCAGTGGAAACCTTGAGGAAAGTACCAGGGGAAGCCTTCAGGCTATAGGGACTGTAGGAGGTTACAATTTCAAACACACCGCCTGCTCCAATCAGATGCTCAGTGTGTTATTACTCTACCCTGAACCTGTTACCAGGGGTGTAATCATTAGTCCAAAACGTTTTTGCAACGGAAACCGTCTACTCCAAAACGGAAAACGTTTTGCAACGAAAACAAGAGTTTCTATTGGACAAATTCAGGTTGGTCCCTCCCCGTTCTGTTTGGTTCTGTTTGGTTTCTAGTGAATACACCCCCGTTACCTGTCCTGTGGAATGATTAGCCCAGGCAGGCAGCGCAGGTGAAGGTGTGTCATACACTGAAACAAGCTCTGCCCTATATTACCACTCATTGATCTTTTTCTGGAATCATGTGGCTCAGCTCGGTAGCTGAAGTAGGGGCTGTTTCTTCAGTTCTCTTGATAATTGCCTGAGTGGGACTGTGGGACATTATGGGTCCTGCTCTGGTTGGGGATATGCATCCTATGGTTGAGGACACAGTGGAAGATGTGAGAAACCTCCAACAGTCCTTATGGGAAGGAAGTAGCAGCCTTTTACCGTTCTCTTCACTCAGACTGTGTCTGAAATGGCACCCTATTCCCTATCTAGTAAGTGCAATACTTTTTGAGCATGGCTGGTCAAAAGTAGTTAACTATAGGGAATAGGGTGCTTTTTCCGACTGAGGTTTAGTCTTCACTCAGGGCTCCCTGTAGCTCTCTGCAGTGTAGAGCACATGAATGTCGATGGCTGTCAGGGAAACCTATTAGTGGTAGTCTCTCAACAGCTCCGTCTTTCGCCTGGGCATGATGCTGGACATAGTGGAGAGTTGCTGTCTTTCGCCTGGGCATGATGCCGGACATAGGAGAGAGTTGCTGTCTTTCGCCTGGGCATGATGCCGGACATAGTGGAGAGTTGCTGTCTTTCGCCTGGGCATGATGCCGGACATAGTGGAGAGTTGCTGTCTTTCGCCTGGGCATGATGCCGGACATAGTGGAGAGTTGCTGTCTTTCGCCTGGGCATGATGCCGGACATAGTGGAGAGTTGCTGTCTTTCGCCTGGGCATGATGCCGGACATAGTGGAGAGTTGCTGTCTTTCGCCTGGGCATGATGCCGGACATAGTGGAGAGTTGCTGTCTTTCGCCTGGGCATGATGCCGGACATAGTGGAGAGTTGCTGTCTTTCGCCTGGGCATGATGCCGGACATAGTGGAGAGTTGCTGTCTTTCGCCTGGGCATGATGCCGGACATAGTGGAGAGTTGCTGTCTTTCGCCTGGGCATGATGCCGGACATAGTGGAGAGTTGCTGTCTTTCGCCTGGGCATGATGCCGGACATAGTGGAGAGTTGCTGTCTTTCGCCTGGGCATGATGCCGGACATAGTGGAGAGTTGCTGTCTTTCGCCTGGGCATGATGCCGGACATAGTGGAGAGTTGCTGTCTTTCGCCTGGGCATGATGCCGGACATAGTGGAGAGTTGCTGTCTTTCGCCTGGGCATGATGCCGGACATAGTGGAGAGTTGCTGTCTTTCGCCTGGGCATGATGCCGGACATAGTGGAGAGTTGCTGTCTTTCGCCTGGGCATGATGCCGGACATAGTGGAGAGTTGCTGTCTTTCGCCTGGGCATGATGCCGGACATAGTGGAGAGTTGCTGTCTTTCGCCTGGGCATGATGCCGGACATAGTGGAGAGTTGCTGTCTTTCGCCTGGGCATGATGCCGGACATAGTGGAGAGTTGCTGTCTTTCGCCTGGGCATGATGCCGGACATAGTGGAGAGTTGCTGTCTTTCGCCTGGGCATGATGCCGGACATAGTGGAGAGTTGCTGTCTTTCGACTGGGCATGATGCCGGACATAGTGGAGAGTTGCTGTCTTTCGCCTGGGCATGATGCCGGACATAGTGGAGAGTTGCTGTCTTTCGCCTGGGCATGATGCCGGACATAGTGGAGAGTTGCTGTCTTTCTGTTGGATATTAAGTCAGGAGGAGCTAATCTTTTTCTCAAACAAAGACTGGCTTATTTTTCTTAACACACGTTTATTTGCTTCAAACATACAGCTTATTGTTTGTGTCAAATCAGAAATAAATGACTACAGTGAAAATGGAAAAACTATTTTCACGTGATTTGGATTTTGGAGGAGAGGTGCACTTTAAAAAGGGGGATGTGTTTTTGTTTAGAAATAATTACTTTTCTGTTAAGCATCCCTGTGAACATTCACGTAGTTTCAGTGGTTGAGTGAATTCTTTGACCTATTTGAGCAGTTGCCCCCACTGTTTTCCTAGACTCTGTCACTGTATAACTCTGTTACCAAGGCAGTGTCTCAGTACAGTGAGTCATACCCATGTGTTGTGTTTCTTCTTCTGCAGCTCTACAAGCTGCTGACGGATCTGCCTGATGACATGTGTTGTGTTTAGGCTTGGGCGGTATCCAGATTTTCATATCGTCATACCGTCCTTCTCTCATCCCGGGATTTACGGTATTACCGGCGTGGCACACAAGGGGGCGCTAAAATAGCAAGAAAAAGCCCATTGGGCCTCTATTACTAGAATACTAACAAAATTAGCACAAACTGGGGCCTCCCGAGTGGCGCAGCGGTCTAAGGCACTGCATCGTAGTGCTTGAGGCGTCACTACAGACCCGGGTTCGATCCCAGGCTGTGTCTCAACCGGCCGTGACCAGGAGTCCCATAGGGCGGCGCACAATTGGCCCATCGTCGTCCGGGTTAAGGTAGGGTTTGGCCAGGGGGGGCTTTACTTGGCTCATCGCGCAATTTTTTTGTGTGCAAATGAACAAAGTTGTCATGCTTTTCTGAGGGAAGAGCAGCATGTTTACACGGAGCAGAGGGGAGAAGAACGGAGGAGGAAGAGCAGCATGTTTACACGGAGCAGAGGGGAGGAGAACGGAGGAGGAAGAGCAGCATGTTTACACGGAGCAGAGGGGAGAAGAACGGAGGAGGAAGAGCAGCATGTTTACACGGAGCAGAGGGGAGGAGAACGGAGCAGGAAGAGCAGCATGTATACACGGAGCAGAGGGGAGGAGAACGGAGCAGGAAGAGCAGCATGTTTACACGGAGCAGAGGGGAGGAGAACGGAGGAGGAAGAGCAGCATGTTTACACGGAGCAGAGGGGAGGAGAACGGAGAAGGGAAAAAACGCAAGTAGGAAGCACAGGGAAAAATGGCAGCTGTACAAATAACTCATCCAGAGCTCTTTGACTTCTGGCAGAAAGACATTATAAGATATCTGATGGCAAACAGTAGTGAATTGCATACAAGTGTAACTTCATCACCTCATGTGCACTGTACAACAGAGACTCACTGATAGATATAGAACGCTATGGACTCACCAGCTCACTTTCTCCTGTTGTGCTATTTACAAACAAACACGTGACTGGCTCAACTGTTCTGGGGAACTATGGTAAGCTTCATAATGTAAAATAATGTGACAGGTGAAATGAAGAACGCAACCTGCTTTATCTCCTAATGTATTGCACAAGTTGACTGCAGGTATTAACTTAAAAAGTAGCTACAAATATTCAAATTGATTGAAAAACCTCCAATAAATAGTTTTGACAGTATTGAAAAAACGATCCCGTGGCTTTTTCCAAATACCACGGTATACGGTATACCTCCCAAGCCTTGTGGTGTTTCTTCTTCTTTAGCTCCTCAAGCTGCTGACGGACCTGCCTGATGACATGTTGTTTCTTCTTCTTTAGCTCCTCAAGCTGCTGACGGACCTGCCTGATGACATGTTGTTTCTTCTTCTTTAGCTCCTCAAGCTGCTGACGGACCTGCCTGATGACATGTTGTTTCTTCTTCTTTAGCTCCACAAGCTGCTGACGGACCTGCCTGATGACATGTTGTTTCTTCTTCTTTAGCTCCTCAAGCTGCTGACGGACCTGCCTGATGACATGTTGTTTCTTCTTCTTTAGCTCCTCAAGCTGCTGACTGACCTGCCTGATGACATGTTGTGTTTCTTCTTCTGCAGCTCCTCAAGCTGCTGACGGACCTGCCTGATGACATGTTGTTTCTTCTTCTTTAGCTCCTCAAGCTGCTGACGGACCTGCCTGATGACATGTTGTTTCTTCTTCTTTAGCTCCTCAAGCTGCTGACTGACCTGCCTGATGACATGTTGTGTTTCTTCTTCTGCAGCTCCTCAAGCTGCTGACGGACCTGCCTGATGACATGCTGGAGGACAGCAGAGACTTCTCCTCTCCGGAGCTGGACGGCTCTGCCTGCAGCAACACAGACACATGCAACAGGTAAGGTTTTTTATTGAATTATTTATCAATTTGGCCAGAGAACAGAGATTAAAGGAGAAGGGAGACGCAGAGAGCGGGAGGGAGTCGCAGAGAGGGGGAGGGAGACGCAGAGAGCGGGAGGGAGACTCAGAGAGGGGGAGGAGTACGGGAGGGAGACGCAGTAGAGGGGGAGGAGACGCAGAGAGGGGGAGGGAGACGCAGAGTAGGGGAGGGAGACGCAGTAGTGGGGGAGGGAGACGGACAGAGAGCGGGAGGGAGACGCAGAGAGGGTGTGAGGGAGACGGAGGGAGACGCAGAGAGGGGGAGGTGAGACGCTGAGAGGGGGGAGGGAGACGCAGAAAGCGGGAGTGTGAGACTGCAAAGAGGGGGAGGGATGACGCAGATAGGGGGAGGGAGACGCAGAGAGGGGGAGGGAGGACGCAGAGAGGGGGAGGGAGACGCAGAGAGGGGGAGGGAGACGCAGAGAGCGGGAGGGAGACGCAGAGAGGGGGAGGGAGACGGGAGGGAGACGCAGAGAGGGGGAGGGAGACGCAGAGAGGGGGAGGGAGACGGGAGGGAGAGCGCAGAGAGGGGGAGGGAGACGGGAGGGAGACGCAGAGAGGGGGAGGGAGACGGGAGGGAGACGCAGAGAGGGGGAGGGAGACGGGAGGGAGACGCAGAGAGGGGGAGGGAGACGGGAGGGAGACGCAGAGAGGGGGAGGGAGACGCAGAGAGGGGGAGGGAGACGCAGAGAGCGGGAGGGAGACGCAGAGAGCGGGAGGGAGACGCAGAGAGCGGTGAGGGAGACGCAGAGAGAGGGAGGGAGACGCAGAGAGCGGGGAGGGAGACGCAGAGAGCGGGAGGGAGACGCAGAGAGGAGGAGGGAGACGCAGAGAGCGGGGAGGGAGACGCAGAGAGCGGGAGGGAGACGCAGAGAGGGGGAGGGAGACGCAGAGAGGGGGAGGGAGACGCAGAGAGGGGGAGGGAGACGCAGAGAGGGGGAGGGAGACGCAGAGAGGGGGAGGGAGACGCAGAGAGGGGGAGGGAGACGGGAGGGAGTCGCAGAGAGGGGGAGGGAGACGCAGAGAGCGGGAGGGAGACGCAGAGAGCGGGAGGGAGACGCAGAGAGGGGGAGGGAGACGCAGAGAGGAGGAGGGAGACGCAGAGAGGGGGAGGGAGACGCAGAGAGGGGGAGGGAGACGCAGAGAGGGGGGAGGGAGACGGGAGGGAGTCGCAGAGAGGGGGAGGGGGACGCAGAGAGGGGGAGGGGGACGCAGAGAGCGGGAGGGAGACGCAGAGAGGGGGAGGGAGACGCAGAGAGGGGGGAGGGAGACGGGAGGGAGTCGCAGATAGGGGGAGGGAGACGCAGAGAGGGGGAGGGAGACGCAGAGAGGGGGAGGGAGACGCAGAGAGCGGGAGGGAGATGCAGAGAGGGGGAGGGAGATGCAGAGAGGGGGAGGGAGACGCAGAGAGGGGGAGGGAGACGCAGAGAGGGGGAGGGAGATGCAGAGAGGGGGAGGGAGACGCAGAGAGCGGGAGGGAGACGCAGAGAGGGGGAGGGAGACGGGAGGGAGACGCAGAGAGGGGGAGGGAGACGCAGAGAGGGGGAGGGAGACGGGATGGAGATGCAGAGAGGGGGAGGGAGACGGGAGGGAGACGCAGAGAGGGGGAGGGAGACGGGAGGGAGACGCAGAGAGGGGGAGGGAGACGCAGAGAGCGGGAGGGAGACTTAGAGAGGGGGAGGGAGACGGGAGGGGGAGGGAGAGGGGGAGGGAGATGCAGAGAGGGGGAGGGCGACGCAGAGAGGGGGAGGGAGACGCAGAGAGGGGGAGGGAGACGCAGAGAGGGGGAGGGAGACACGAGGGAGACGCAGAGAGCGGGAGGGAGACGCAGAGAGCGGGAGGGAGACGCAGAGAGGGGGAGGGATACTGAGAGAGCGGGAGGGAGACGCAGAGAGGGGGAGGGAGACGGGAGGGAGTCGCAGAGAGGGGGAGGGAGACGCAGAGAGGGGGAGGGAGACGCAGAGAGGGGGAGGGAGACGCAGAGAGGGGGAGGGAGACGGGAGGGAGTCGCAGAGAGCGGGAGGGAGACGCAGAGAGCGGGAGGGAGACGCAGAGAGCGGGAGGGAGACGCAGAGAGCTGGAGGGAGACGCAGAGAGGAGGAAGGGAGACGCAGAGAGCGGGAGGGAGACGCAGAGAGGGGGAGGGAGACGCAGAGAGGGGGAGGGAGACGGGAGGGAGTCGCAGAGAGGGGGAGGGGGACGCAGAGAGGGGGAGGGAGACGCAGAGAGCGGGAGGGAGACGCAGAGAGGGGAGGGAGACGCAGAGAGGGGGAGGGAGACGGGAGGGAGTCGCAGATAGGGGGAGGGAGACGCAGAGAGGGGGAGGGAGACGCAGAGAGGGGGAGGGAGACGCAGAGAGGGGGAGGGAGACGCAGAGAGGGGGAGGGAGATGCAGAGAGGGGGAGGGAGACGCAGAGAGCGGGAGGGAGACGCAGAGAGGGGGAGGGAGACGGGAGGGAGACGCAGAGAGGGGGAGGGAGACGCAAAGAGGGGGAGGGAGACGGGAGGGAGACGCAGAGAGGGGGAGGGAGACGGGAGGGAGACGCAGAGAGGGGGAGGGAGACGCAGAGAGCGGGAGGGAGACTTAGAGAGGGGGAGGGAGACGGGAGGGGGAGGGAGAGGGGGAGGGAGACGCAGAGAGCAGTAGGGAGACGCAGAGAGCGGGAGGGAGACGCAGAGAGGGGGAGGGAGACGCAGAGAGGAGGAGGGAGACGCAGAGAGCGGGAGGGAGACGCAGAGAGGGGGAGGGAGACGCAGAGAGGGGGAGGGAGACGGGAGGGAGTCGCAGAGAGGGGGAGGGGGACGCAGAGAGGGGGAGGGAGACGCAGAGAGGGGGAGGGAGACGCAGAGAGGGGGAGGGAGACGCAGAGAGGGGGAGCGGGATGGAGACGCAGAGAGCGGGAGGGAGACGCAGAGAGCGGGAGGGAGACGCAGAGAGGGGGAGGGAGAAGCAGAGAGGGGGAGGGAGACGGGAGGGAGTCGCAGAGAGGGGGAGGGAGACGCAGAGAGGGGGAGGGAGACGCAGAGAGGGGGAGGGAGACGCAGAGAGGGGGAGGGAGACGCAGAGAGCTGGAGGGAGACGCAGAGAGGGGGAGGGAGACGCAGAGAGGGGGAGGGAGACGGGAGGGAGTCGCAGAGAGCAGGAGGGAGACGCAGAGAGGGGGAGGGAGACGCAGAGAGGGGGAGGGAGACGCAGAGAGGGGGAGGGAGACGCAGAGAGGGGGAGGGAGACGCAGAGAGGGGGAGGGAGACGCAGAGAGCGGGAGGGAGACGGGAGGGAGACGCAGAGAGGGGGAGGGAGACGGGAGGGAGACGCAGAGAGGGGGAGGGAGACGGGAGGGAGACGCAGAGAGGGGGAGGGAGACGCAGAGAGCGGGAGGGAGACTTAGAGAGGGGGAGGGAGACGGGAGGGGGAGGGAGAGGGGGAGGGAGACGCAGAGAGGGGGAGGGGCGACGCAGAGAGGGGGAGGGAGACGCAGAGAGGGGGAGGGAGACGCAGAGAGGGGGAGGGAGACACGAGGGAGACGCAGAGAGCGGGAGGGAGACGCAGAGAGCGGGAGGGAGACGCAGAGAGGGGGAGGGATACTGAGAGAGCGGGAGGGAGACGCAGAGAGGGGGAGGGAGACGGGAGGGAGTCGCAGAGAGGGGGAGGGAGACACAGAGAGGGGGAGGGAGACGCAGAGAGGGGGAGGGAGACGGGAGGGAGTCGCAGAGAGCGGGAGGGAGACGCAGAGAGCGGGAGGGAGACGCAGAGAGCGGGAGGGAGACGCAGAGAGCTGGAGGGAGACGCAGAGAGGGGGAGGGAGACGCAGAGAGCTGGAGGGAGACGCAGAGAGCGGGAGGGAGTCGTAGAGAGGGGGAGGGGGACGCAGAGAGCGGGTGGGAGACGCAGAGAGGGGGAGGGAGACGCAGAGAGGGGGAGGGAGACGCAGAGAGGGGGAGGGAGACGCAGAGAGGGGGAGGGAGACGCAGAGAGGGGGAGGGAGACGCAGAGTGGGGGAGGGAGACGCAGAGTGGGGGAGGGAGACGGGAGGAAGATGCAGAGAGCGGGAGGGAGACGCAGAGAGGGGGAGGGATACGCAGAGAGGGGGAGGGAGACGCAGAGAGGGGGAGGGAGACGCAGAGAGGGGGAGGGAGACGCAGAGAGGGGGAGGGAGACGCAGAGAGGGGGAGGGAGACGCAGAGAGCGGGAGGGAGACGCAGAGAGGGGGAGGGAGACGCAGAGAGGGGGAGGGAGACGCAGAGAGGGGGAGGGAGACGCAGAGAGCGGGGAGGGAGACGGGAGGGAGACGCAGAGAGCTGGAGGGAGACGCAGAGAGGGGGAGGGAGACGCAGAGAGGGGGAGGGAGACGCAGAGAGGGGGAGGGAGACGCAGAGAGCGGGAGGGAGACGCAGAGAGGGGGAGGGAGACGCAGAGAGGGGGAGGGATACGCAGAGAGGGGGAGGGAGACGCAGAGAGGGGGAGGGAGTCGCAGATAGGGGGAGGGAGACGCAGAGAGGGGGAGGGAGACGCAGAGAGCGGGAGGGAGTCGTAGAGAGGGGGAGGGAGACGCAGAGAGCGGGAGGTGGGGTCAGGGTTCGTACCCATTCTGAGGTTGTAGTATGCAGTGCGTTCAGAAAGTTTTCAGACCCCTTGACTTTTTCCATATTTTGTTACGTTACAGCTTTATTCTAAAATTGTTTCCCTCATCAATCTACATACAATACCTCATAATGACAAAGCAAAAACAGGTTTTTAGAAATGTTTGCTAATTAAAAGAAATACTGAAATGACATTTGCATAAGTATTCAGACCCTTTACTCTGTACTTTGTTGAAGCACCTTTGTCAGCGATTACAGCCTCAAGTTTTCTTGGGTATGACGCTACAAGCTTGGCACACCTGTATTTGGGGAGTTTCTCCCATTCTTCTCTGCAGATCATCTCAAGCTCTGTCAGGTTGGATGGGGAGCGTCGCTGCACAGCTATTTTCAGGTCTCTCCAGAGATGTTCGATTGGGTTCAAGTCCGGGCTCTGGCTGGGCCACTCAAGGACATTCAGAGACTTGTCCCGAAGCCACTCCTGCGTTGTCTTGGCTGTGTGCTTAGGGTCGTTGTCCTGCTGGAAGGTGAACCTTCACCCAAGTCTGAGGTCCTGAGTGCTCTGGAGCAGGTTTTCATCAAGGATCTCTCTGTACTTTGCTCCATTCATCTTTGCCTCGATCCTGACTAGTCTCCCAGTCCCTGCCGCTGAAAAACATCCCCACAGCATGATGCTGCCACCACCATGCTTCACCGTAGGGATGGTGCCAGGTTTCCTCCAGACGTGACGCTTGGCTTTCAGGCCAAAGAGTTCAATCTTGGTTTCATAAGACCAGACAATCTTGTTTCTCATGGTCTGAGAGTCCTTTAGGTGCGCAGAGAGGGGGAGGGAGACGGGAGGGAGACGCAGAGAGGGGGGAGGGAGACGCAGAGAGCGGGAGGGAGACTTAGAGAGGGGGAGGGAGACGGGAGGGGGAGGGAGAGGGGGAGGGAGACGCAGAGAGGGGGGAGGGCGACGCAGAGAGGGGGAGGGAGACGCAGAGAGGGGGAGGGAGACGCAGAGAGGGGGAGGGAGACACGAGGGAGACGCAGAGAGCGGGAGGGAGACGCAGAGAGCGGGAGGGAGACGCAGAGAGGGGGAGGGATACTGAGAGAGCGGGAGGGAGACGCAGAGAGGGGGAGGGAGACGGGAGGGAGTCGCAGAGAGGGGGAGGGAGACGCAGAGAGGGGGAGGGAGACGCAGAGAGGGGGAGGGAGACGCAGAGAGGGGGAGGGAGACGCAGAGAGGGGGAGGGAGACGGGAGGGAGTCGCAGAGAGCGGGAGGGAGACGCAGAGAGCGGGAGGGAGACGCAGAGAGCGGGAGGGAGACGCAGAGAGCTGGAGGGAGACGCAGAGAGGGGGAGGGAGACGCAGAGAGCTGGAGGGAGACGCAGAGAGCGGGAGGGAGTCGTAGAGAGGGGGAGGGGGACGCAGAGAGCGGGTGGGTGACGCAGAGAGGGGGAGGGAGACGCAGAGAGGGGGAGGGAGACGCAGAGAGGGGGAGGGAGACGCAGAGTGGGGGAGGGAGACGCAGAGTGGGGGAGGGAGACGCAGAGTGGGGGAGGGAGACGGGAGGGAGACGCAGAGAGGGGGAGGGAGACGCAGAGAGGGGGAGGGAGACGCAGAGAGGGGGAGGGAGACGCAGAGAGGGGGAGGGAGACGCAGAGAGCGGGAGGGAGACGCAGAGAGGGGGAGGGAGACGCAGAGAGGGGGAGGGAGACGCAGAGAGGGGGAGGGAGACGCAGAGAGCGGGAGGGAGACGCAGAGAGCGGGAGGGAGAAGCAGAGAGGGGGAGGGAGACGCAGAGAGGGGGAGGGAGACGCAGAGAGGGGGAGGGAGACGCAGAGAGCGGGAGGGAGACGCAGAGAGGGGGAGGGAGTCGCAGATAGGGGGAGGGAGACGCAGAGAGGGGGAGGGAGACGCAGAGAGCGGGAGGGAGACGCAGAGAGGGGGAGGGAGACGGGAGGGAGTCGCAGAGAGGGGGAGGGAGACGCAGAGAGCGGGAGGGAGACGCAGAGAGGGGGAGGGAGACGCAGAGAGGGGGAGGGAGACGCAGAGAGGAGGAAGGGAGACGCAGAGAGGGGGAGGGAGACGGGAGGGAGTCGCAGAGAGCGGGAGGGAGACGCAGAGAGGGGGAGGGAGACGCAGAGAGGGGGAGGGAGACGCAGAGAGGGGGAGGGAGACGCAGAGAGGGGGAGGGAGACGCAGAGAGGGGGAGGGAGACGCAGAGAGCGGGAGGGAGACGGGAGGGAGACGCAGAGAGGGGGAGGGAGACGGGAGGGAGACGCAGAGAGGGGGAGGGAGACGGGAGGGAGACGCAGAGAGGGGGAGGGAGACGCAGAGAGCGGGAGGGAGACTTAGAGAGGGGGAGGGAGACGGGAGGGGGAGGGAGAGGGGGAGGGAGACGCAGAGAGGGGGAGGGCGACGCAGAGAGGGGGAGGGAGACGCAGAGAGGGGGAGGGAGACGCAGAGAGGGGGAGGGAGACACGAGGGAGACGCAGAGAGCGGGAGGGAGACGCAGAGAGCGGGAGGGAGACGCAGAGAGGGGGAGGGATACTGAGAGAGCGGGAGGGAGACGCAGAGTGGGGGAGGGAGACGGGAGGGAGTCGCAGAGAGGGGGAGGGAGACACAGAGAGGGGGAGGGAGACGCAGAGAGGGGGAGGGAGACGGGAGGGAGTCGCAGAGAGCGGGAGGGAGACGCAGAGAGCGGGAGGGAGACGCAGAGAGCGGGAGGGAGACGCAGAGAGCTGGAGGGAGACGCAGAGAGGGGGAGGGAGACGCAGAGAGCTGGAGGGAGACGCAGAGAGCGGGAGGGAGTCGTAGAGAGGGGGAGGGGGACGCAGAGAGCGGGTGGGAGACGCAGAGAGGGGGAGGGAGACGCAGAGAGGGGGAGGGAGACGCAGAGAGGGGGAGGGAGACGCAGAGAGGGGGAGGGAGACGCAGAGAGGGGGAGGGAGACGCAGAGTGGGGGAGGGAGACGCAGAGTGGGGGAGGGAGACGGGAGGGAGACGCAGAGAGGGGGAGGGATACGCAGAGAGGGGGAGGGAGACGCAGAGAGGGGGAGGGAGACGCAGAGAGGGGGAGGGAGACGCAGAGAGGGGGAGGGAGACGCAGAGAGGGGGAGGGAGACGCAGAGAGCGGGAGGGAGACGCAGAGAGGGGGAGGGAGACGCAGAGAGGGGGAGGGAGACGCAGAGAGGGGGAGGGAGACGCAGAGAGCGGGAGGGAGACGGGAGGGAGACGCAGAGAGCTGGAGGGAGACGCAGAGAGGGGGAGGGAGACGCAGAGAGGGGGAGGGAGACGCAGAGAGCGGGAGGGAGACGCAGAGAGGGGGAGGGAGACGCAGAGAGGGGGAGGGAGACGCAGAGAGGGGGAGGGAGACGCAGAGAGGGGGAGGGAGACGCAGAGAGGGGGAGGGAGACGCAGAGAGGGGGAGGGAGACGCAGAGAGCGGGAGGGAGTCGTAGAGAGGGGGAGGGAGACGCAGAGAGCGGGAGGTGGGGTCAGGGTTCGTACCCATTCTGAGGTTGTAGTATGCAGTGCGTTCAGAAAGTTTTCAGACCCCTTGACTTTTTCCATATTTTGTTACGTTACAGCTTTATTCTAAAATTGTTTCCCTCATCAATCTACATACAATACCTCATAATGACAAAGCAAAAACAGGTTTTTAGAAATGTTTGCTAATTAAAAGAAATACTGAAATGACATTTGCATAAGTATTCAGACCCTTTACTCTGTACTTTGTTGAAGCACCTTTGTCAGCGATTACAGCCTCAAGTTTTCTTGGGTATGACGCTACAAGCTTGGCACACCTGTATTTGGGGAGTTTCTCCCATTCTTCTCTGCAGATCATCTCAAGCTCTGTCAGGTTGGATGGGGAGCGTCGCTGCACAGCTATTTTCAGGTCTCTCCAGAGATGTTCGATTGGGTTCAAGTCCGGGCTCTGGCTGGGCCACTCAAGGACATTCAGAGACTTGTCCCGAAGCCACTCCTGCGTTGTCTTGGCTGTGTGCTTAGGGTCGTTGTCCTGCTGGAAGGTGAACCTTCACCCAAGTCTGAGGTCCTGAGTGCTCTGGAGCAGGTTTTCATCAAGGATCTCTCTGTACTTTGCTCCATTCATCTTTGCCTCGATCCTGACTAGTCTCCCAGTCCCTGCCGCTGAAAAACATCCCCACAGCATGATGCTGCCACCACCATGCTTCACCGTAGGGATGGTGCCAGGTTTCCTCCAGACGTGACGCTTGGCTTTCAGGCCAAAGAGTTCAATCTTGGTTTCATAAGACCAGACAATCTTGTTTCTCATGGTCTGAGAGTCCTTTAGGTGCCTTTTGGCAAACTCCAAGCGGGCTGTCATGTGCCTTTCATTCCTTCGACCTCATGGCTTGGTTTTTGCTCTGACATGCACTGTCATCTGTGGGACCTTATATACAGTGAGGGAAAAAAGTATTTGATCCTGTTTACCTGTTTCCTCCAGCATCTTCACAAGGTCCTTTGCTGTTGTTCTGGGATTGATTTGCACTTTTCGCACCAAAGTACGTTCATTTCTAGGAGACAGAACGCGTCTCCTTCCTGAGCGGTATGACGGCTGCGTGGTCCCATGGTGTTTATACTTGCGTACTATTGTTTGTACAGATGAACGTGGTACCTTCAGGGGGTTGGAAATTGCTCCCAAGGATGAACCAGACTTGTGGAGGTCTACAATTTTTTTCTGAGCTCTTGGCTGATTTCTTTTGATTTTCCCATGATGTCAAGCAAAGAGGCACTGAGTTTGAAGGTAGGCCTTGAAATACATCCACAGGTACACCTCCAATTGACTCAAATGATGTCAATTAGCCTATCAGAAGCTTCTAAAGCCATTACATCATTTTCTGGAATTTTCCAAGCTGTTTAAAGGCACAGTCAACTTAGTGTATGTAAACTTCTGACCCACTGGAATTGTGATACAGTGAATTATAAGTGAAATAATCTGTCTGTAAACAATTGTTGGAAAATGTACTTGTGTCATGCACAAAGTAGATGTCCTAACCGACTTGCCAAAACTATAGTTTGTTAACAAGAAATGTGTGTAGTGGTTGAAAAACAAGTTTTAATGACTCCGACCTAAGTGTATGTAAACTTCCGACTTCAACTGTATATCATTCCTGTAAGAGGAAAAAGGTATGACATGTTGCACAAGCCCTGCACTTTTAAAATCGAAAAAAAAGGGCTGTGTTCCAATGGGAAATTGCGCATGTTTAGAGTGCAACCATTAGGTAAAAGATCAGAGGATGTTTTTAAAAAAAAAATTACATTCCTTTTGGAACAGTATTTGGTGACATATCTTATCTCAAACCTTTCAAATCTCTTAATCCCCAACATGGGGACAATTGTGGGACCCCAACCACCCCCTCCCAAAAAAACGGTACATTTCAGTTTTTTTTGTCTGCTGTATTTCGGGCTCTGTAGTAGTCACATTTTCTGACACGTTTATCTGAACATTCTAACAGTACTAAGCATGTGTTTGTATGACTTTTTTTTTTATACCGAAATGTACTTTATGCGGGTAGTATACAATATTTTGTGTCATTTAGAAAATGCCACCAGAGGGGCTCAGAGTTTAACAGTTTAAGGTTGAATGTATCATCAGAGCTTGAAAAAAGTCAATGGCAATTTAAAATCAACAGAAGGGCTTGAGTGTGAGTGCTAATGGGCAATGCGTTTTGCTTTTGCATGAATCCGCTAGAATGCTCAGTGTTAGAATGAACTGAATATTTTTTTGACTCTCTAGGTTCAGTGCAGGAGATGGGCCAGCTGCAAATCAAACTACAGCGGACTCAGTCGGCCAAGACCATGAACGACGACATGAACAAAGCCTTGCAGGTATTTTCTCACGTCCTTTTACACTGAGTGTACAAAACATTAGGAACACCTGCTCTTTCCATGACATAGACCCCTCAAAATCAACTCTGGACCTCGAAGCCAGTTCCACTGCATTTTTTTATTGTTCCCCTCTAATCAGGGACTGATTTAGACCTGGAACACCAGGTGTTTGCAATTAATTATCAGGTAAAATAGAACCAGCAGACCCCGGACCTCGTAGGGTCAGAGTTGAGTACCCCTTTACATAGACTGACCAGGTGAATCCAGGTGAAAGCTATGATCCCTTATTGATGTCACTTGCTAAATCCACTTCAATCAGTGTAGATGAAGGGGAGGAGACAGGTTAAAGAAGGATTTTTAAGCCTTGAGACAATTGAGACATGGATTGTGTATGTGTGCCATTCAGAGGGTGAATGGGCAAGACAAAAATATTTAAGTGCCTTTGAACAGGGTATGGTAGTAGGTGCCAGGCGCACCGGTTTGAGTGTGTCAAGAACTGCAACGCTGCTGGGTTTTTCATGCTCAACAGTTTCCCGTGTGTATCAAGAATGGTCCATGACCCAAAGGACATCCAGCCAACTTGACACAACTGTGGGAAGCATTGGAGTCAACATGGGCCAGCATCCCCGTGGAACGCTTTCGACACCTTGTAGAGTCCATGCCCCGACGAATCGAGGCTGTTCTGAGGGCAAAAGGGGGTGTGGCAACTCAATATTAGGAGGGTGTATTTTTTGTTGTTGTTTGTTTCCATGGAGAAATGTAGATATTGAGTGGAGTTGTTGATAAAATAAATAGTATCATGCAAACACTTTTCTTGTTTCTTTGCACAAGTGCACATGTTGTGTTTAAATAATTTTAATGTAATGAAAGTAAAATGTGCATCATGTAAAACCTTAATTCTTGGTTTCTATAGGAGGAGCTCTCTGAGCTGACGGAGCAGGTCAACCTTGTTATAAGCATGTATGAGCCTTTATAATGCCTTATTATAGCCTTACTAGAGCCTTATTAGAGCCTTACTAGAGCCTTACTAGAGCCTTACTAGAGCCTTATTAGAGCCTTACTAGAGCCTTATTAGAGCCTTATTAGAGCCTTACTAGAGCCTTACTAGAGCCTTATTAGAGCCTTACTAGAGCCTTACTATAGTCTACTAGAGCCTTACTAGAGTCTATTATAGCCTTACTAGAGCTATAATAAATAATGGAAAGGTTGTGCGTGCATATGTGTTCACCCCCTTTGCTATGAAGCCCCTAAATAAGATCTGGTGCAACCAATTACCTTCAGAAGTCACATAATTAGTTAAATAAAGTTCACCTGTGTGCAATCTAAGTGTCACATGATCTGTCACATGATCTCAGAATATATACACCTGTTCTGAAAGGCCCCAGAGTCTGCAACACCACTAAGCAAGGGGCACCACCAAGCAAGCGGCACCATGAAGACCAAGGAGCTCTCCAAACAGGTCAGGGACAAAGTTGTGGAGAAGTACAGATCAGGGTTGGGTTATAAAAAAATATCCGAAACTTTGAACATCCCACAGAGCACCATTAAATCCATAATAAAACAATTTGAATGAATATGGCACCACAACAAACCTGCCAAGAGAGGGCCGCCCACCAAAACTCATGGACCAGGCAAGGAGGGCATTAATCAGAGAGGCAACAAAGAGACCAAAGATAACCCTGAAGGAGCTGCAAAGCTCCACAGCGGAGATTGGAGTATCTGTCCATAGGACCACTTTAAGCCGTACACTCCACAGAGCTGGGCTTTACGGAAGAGTGGCCAGAAAAAAAGCCATTGCTTAAAGAAAAAAATAAGCCAACACGTTTGGTGTTTGCCAAAAGGCATGTGGGAGACTCCCCAAACATATGGAAGAAGGTACTCTGGTCAGATGAGACTAAAATTGAGCTTTTTGGCCATCAAGGAAAACGCTATGTCTGGCGCAAACCCAACACCTCTCATCACCCTGAGAACACCATGTTTTTCATCGGCAGGGACTGGGAAACTGGTCAGAATTGAAGGAATGATGGATGGTGCTAAATACAGGGAAATTCTTGAGGGAAAACTGTTTCAGTCTTCCAGAGAATTGATACTGGGACGGAGGTTCACCTTCCAGCAGGACAATGACCCTAAGCATACTGCTAAAGCAACACTCGAGTGGTTTAAGGGGAAACATTTAAATGTCTTGGAATGGCCTAGTCAAAGCCCAGACCTCAATCCAATTGAGAATCTGTGGTATGACTTAAAGATTGCTGTACACCAGCGGAACCCATCCAACTTGAAGGAGCTGGAGCAGTTTTGCCTTGAAGAATGGGCCAATATCCCAGTGGCTAGATGTGCCAAGCTTATAGAGACATACCCCAAGATACTTGCAGCTGTAATTGTTGCAAAAGGTGGCTCTACAAAGTATTGACTTTAGGGGGGTGAATAGTTATGCACGCTCAAGTTTTCTGTTTTTTTGACTTATTTCTTGTTTGTTTCACAACAAAAAATATTTTGCATCTTCAACGTGGTAGGCATGTTGTGTAAATCAAATGATACAAACCCCCCAAAAATCCATTTTAATTCCAGGTTGTAAGGCAACAAAATAGGAAAAATGCCAAGGGGGGTGAATACTTTCACAAGCCACTGTATCTCCATTGAACTGAAGTCAACAGAAGTCCCATTACATGATTGCTCAGTTGGTAGGGCATGGCGCTTGCAATGCCAGGATCGTGGGTTCGATTCCTGGGACCACCCGTACGTAAAACATGTATGACTGTAAGTCGCTTTGGATAAAAGTGTCTGCTAAATGGCATTTAGTATGAGTCATCAACCTCTCTTTACAGCACACATCTTAGTGATACATTGTCAGTTGTTTTCCTGTCTGTCTGTCTGTCCGTCTCTCCGTCCATCCCCCTCCCTCCCAGGCCCTAGAGAAGAGGAACGTGGAGCTGAAGCAGAGTGAGGGGAAGGTGAAGGGGGCTAACTCTGAGCTGTGTACCAAGATGAGAGAGATGATTCAGGAGCTGGACCAGGAGAAGCAGGAGGCTGCTCAGAGGTCAGTCTGGGGTGTTGTGGCTGTCCACGTCAATACTGCACGTCTAACGTTGACATCTGACTCTTGTACTGTGTAATACTTCTGATGTGCTGCATGTCAGATATGTGAATATCTGTGTCCTGGCATCCTAGAGAGAATAGTTGTATCTCTATAGATGGTGCTGTATGACACAGAGAGAATAGTTGTATCTCTATAGATGGTGCTGTATGACACAGAGAGAAGTTTTATCTCTATAGATGGTGCTGTATGACACAGAGAATAGTTTTATATCTATAGATGGTGATGTATGACACAGAGAATAGTTTTATATCTATAGATGGTGCTGTATGACACAGAGAGAAGTTTTATCTCTATAGATGGTGCTGTATGACACAGAGAATAGTTTTATCTCTATAGATGGTGATGTATGACACAGAGAGAAGTTTTATCTCTATAGATGGTGCTGTATGACACAGAGAATAGTTTTATATCTATAGATGGTGATGTATGACACAGAGAGAATAGTTGTATCTCTATAGATGGTGCTGAATGACACAGAGAGAATAGTTGTATCTCTATAGATGGTGCTGAATGACACAGAGAGAATAGTTGTATCTCTATAGATGGTGCTGTATGACACAGAGAGAATAGTTGTATCTCTATAGATGGTGCTGAATGACACAGAGAGAATAGTTGTATCTCTATAGATGGTGCTGTATGACACAGAGAGAATAGTTGTATCTCTATAGATGGTGCTGAATGACACAGAGAGAATAGTTTTATCTCTATAGATGGTGCTGAATGACACAGAGAGAATAGTTTTATCTCTATAGATGGTGCTGTATGACACAGAGAGAATAGTTGTATCTCTATAGATGGTGCTGAATGACACAGAGAGAATAGTTTTATCTCTATAGATGGTGCTGAATGACACAGAGAGAATAGTTTTATCTCTATAGATGGTGCTGTATGACACAGAGAATAGTTTTATATCTATAAATGGTGATGTATGACACAGAGAGAATAGTTTTATCTCTATAGATGGTGCTGTATGACACAGAGAATAGTTTTATATCTATAGATGGTGCTGTATGACACAGAGAGAATAGTTGTATCTCTATAGATGGTGCTGAATGACACAGAGAGAATAGTTTTATCTCTATAGATGGTGCTGAATGACACAGAGAGAATAGTTTTATCTCTATAGATGGTGCTGTATGACACAGAGATAATTTCCTAAAGGATACAAATAGTCGTCACATGGAAAAATGAGTGACTGTGCAGGTGTGTAATTACTCATTGCATTACTGCTGTACTGAGAGCGTATGTATGTGTGTGTGTGTGTTGTGTGTGGTTGTGTGTGTTTGTGTTTGTGTGTGTTGTCCAGGTATGAGCGGACCCAGCAGCAGATGACGTAGTGAACCGTGTTCGTTCTGAACTGGCCCTGGAACACACAGCACGGACAGATGACATCACAGCAGACCACCAGCTGCAGATACAACAGCTACAGTAAGGGCTTACAGCAACGGCCTGGCCCAGTAAGGGCTGCTCTGTGTGGGGCACCAGCAACGGACCCCTGGGGTCAATTCCCACAGGGGTCACATACTAAAAAATATATATGTTTGTATTCATTGTACTGTAAGTCGCTTTGAGTTAAAGTGTCTGCTAGGCAGGATATACACCATACTCTACTATCTCAACCTACGTCAGGAACCGTTTAAAAGGTGTGCTGTATAACCTCATCTACAGTGACATCCTTTCTTCTCTGGACAGAGCCAAGCTGTGTGAGGCGAATGGGGAGATGGCGGCAGTACAGGAGTGTTACATCTCACTCTGCAAGGAGAAAGACAGGCTGGAGGAAAACCTGCAGGGAAGAACGGAAGAGGAGGAGGAAAGGAGAGAGAAGGAGGTATAAAGTCTAGTACACACACACACACTTTATAAAGATACAATAGCCAGGTCCCAGATCTGTTTGTGTTGTTGTCTTTGCTTGTCTTGTGTTGTCCTATGTTTGTTGTCATGTTGAGTTGGCTATAGAGCACAAACCAGTCTGGAAACGGGCTAGGAACACTGGTGCAAAGAATGGCTTTTGACGGTGTTGTCCTATTCTCAGCTGAACACTCTAGAAGAGGGCGGAGCTGCTCTGGAGAAGCTCAGAGCAGACCTGGAGACCCAGCACCAGGAGACTGTGACCCAGCTCAGAGCAGACCTGGAGACCCAGCACCAGGAGACTGTGACCCAGCTCAGAGCAGACCTGGAGACCCAGCACCAGGAGACTGTGACCCAGCTCAGAGCAGACCTGGAGACCCAGCACCAGGAGACTGTGACCCAGCTCATAGCAGACCTGGAGACCCATCACCAGGAGACTGTGACCCAGCTCAGAGCAGACCTGGAGACCCAGCACCAGGAGACTGTGACCCAGCTCAGAGCAGACCTGGAGACCCAGCACCAGGAGACTGTGACCCAGCTCAGAGCAGACCTGGAGACCCATCACCAGGAGACTGTGACCCAGCTCAGAGCAGACCTGGAGACCCAGCACCAGGAGACTGTGACCCAGCTCAGAGCAGACCTGGAGACCCAGCACCAGGAGACTGTGACCCAGCTCAGAGCAGACCTGGAGACCCAGCACCAGGAGACTGTGACCCAGCTCAGAGCAGACCTGGAGACCCAGCACCAGGAGACTGTGACCCAGCTCAGAGCAGACCTGGAGACCCAGCACCAGGAGACTGTGACCCAGCTCAGAGCAGACCTGGAGACCCAGCACCAGGAGACTGTGACCCATCTCAGAGCAGACCTGGAGACCAAGCACCAGGAGACTGTGACCCAGCTCAGAGCAGACCTGGAGACCCAGCACCAGGAGACTGTGACCCAGCTCAGAGCAGACCTGGAGACCCAGCACCAGGAGACTGTGACCCAGCTCAGAGCAGACCTGGAGACCCAGCACCAGGAGACTGTGACCCAGCTCAGAGCAGACCTGGAGACCCAGCACCAGGAGACTGTGACCCAGCTCAGAGCAGACCTGGAGACCCAGCACCAGGAGACTGTGACCCAGCTCAGAGCAGACCTGGAGACCCAGCACCAGGAGACTGTGACCCAGCTCAGAGCAGACCTGGAGACCCAGCACCAGGAGACTGTGACCCAGCTCAGAGCAGACCTGGAGAGTCAGCACCAGGAGACTGTGACCCAGCTCAGAGCAGACCTGGAGACCCAGCACCAGGAGACTGTGACCCAGCTCAGAGCAGACCTGGAGACCCATCACCAGGAGACTGTGACCCAGCTCAGAGCAGACCTGGAGACCCAGCACCAGGAGACTGTGACCCAGCTCAGAGCAGACCTGGAGACCCAGCACCAGGAGACTGTGACCCAGCTCAGAGCAGACCTGGAGACCCATCACCAGGAGACTGTGACCCACCTCAGAGCAGACCTGGAGACCCAGCACCAGGAGACTGTGACCCAGCTCAGAGCAAACCTGGAGACCCAGCACCAGGAGACTGTGACCCAGCTCAGAGCAGACCTGGAGACCCAGCACCAGGAGACTGTGACCCAGCTCAGAGCAGACCTGGAGACCCAGCACCAGGAGACTGTGACCCAGCTCAGAGCAGACCTGGAGACCCAGCACCAGGAGACTGTGACCCAGCTCAGAGCAGACCTGGAGACCCAGCACCAGGAGACTGTGACCCAGCTCAGAGCAGACCTGGAGACCCATCACCAGGAGACTGTGACCCAGCTCAGAGCAGACCTGGAGACCCAGCACCAGGAGACTGTGACCCAGCTCAGAGCAGACCTGGAGACCCATCACCAGGAGACTGTGACCCACCTCAGAGCAGACCTGGAGACCCAGCACCAGGAGACTGTGACCCAGCTCAGAGCAGACCTGGAGACCCAGCACCAGGAGACTGTGACCCAGCTCAGAGCAGACCTGGAGACCCATCACCAGGAGACTGTGACCCAGCTCCGAGCCCTGTGGGCTGAAGAGAAGGACGAGGAGGTCAGACAACGGGTCCAAACCCAGCTGACCAAGTCCAAGGCTACATGGAGGAAGGAGGTAGGAGTTGTCTTGTTGTGTTCCATCTGCAGCTAGCTCTTCTTGCTTTCAGAGCGTATCAGTACTGCCTGCCACCCCATGGACTACAAATAAATGTTGATTTCTCATATACACAGGATACAGAGGGGTGTAAAAGGTACAATGAAATGCTTACTTGAAAGCTCTCCTCAACACTGCAGTGAAATATACAGGATAACAATAGTAAGGCAATAAGTACATTAAAAAAAATAATAAAGCACGAAAGATGTATTGAAAAATCTAGAGAATGTACTATGAAATCTAGTATGTCAGATATAATGGTGGACTAGTGGTGCAGATCTGTGATAACCAGGGTTATGGTTTTTGCAGGGAATTCCCTCAATTGACCTTCCCCCTCCTAAACCAACATGGTATACTACTTTTATTGATGTTCTGTGATTGTCCAGATCACATCATCATCCCTGGATAAAATACATCTCTCTCTGGGGTTCCCCGTCCCCCCCCTGTCTGCCCTGTGAAGACGGAGAGGTCCTTGGCTCAGAGGATAGAGGCAGCCGTAGCAGACGCCAGAAGACCGAGATCCACAGACACCCAGGAGTCTTCCTCTCAGAAAGACCTCACTGGGGAGGAGAAGGCCTGTCAGACAATCAGCCCTGAGAAGACCAAGGCTGCTCCAAGCTGCAGTATGGAGGAGCTGGACACCAGGTATTTTTCATCTTTGTCACAAAGTTATTCCGTATTTAACATACAAACAATGAACGAATTGAAAGATTAGCGGGGAAATGGTCCTTTAGCTAACTTCATCCCAGTAGTCAGATGGGTAACAAAACGTAGCACTTATTTTGCTTCACTACAAAGCACCTTGTAGTTCTAGTTTCTCTCTCTCCTCTCTGATTGTGTCAGGTGTCCCTAGCCCTGAGGGCAGCAGAGAGGAGGCCTAGGAGTTCAGAAGGAGCAGGAGGAGACCAGAGGGTTGAGGAGGTGCAGCGTTGCAGGCAGCTGGAGGAGGATCTGAAGACAGAGGTGGATGATCTGCAAAGCCAGCTAGACCGTGAGAGGGAGGAGAAGGGTGCCCTGCTGGAGGCAGAGATGGCTGCAGCCAGAGCCTCCTGGAGCAGAGATAAACAGCAGGAGATCTCCTCCCTGCAGGCCTTCCAGGAGGAGCAGCTGAAACAGGCCCGGGAAGAGGCACAAGGGGAGGTGGAGCTCCTCTTTCAGAAGGAGGCTAAGCTGCAGCAGGCTCTGAGGGACCAAGAGGAGGACTGGAGGAGGCCGGAGGACAGCAGGGGCCAGGAGCATAGGCAGGCCAGAGAGGAGGCACGGGAGGAGGTTCTCCAGGAGCTTCAGGCTGGGCTGAAGGAGGTGCAGGCTGTGCTCCTCAGTGGAGCCCACAAAGAGAAGGAGAATGGAGGAGAGGTGGAGGGGAGGAGGAGGACCAGTGGAAGCATTAAAGAACTCCTCATGTCTACGTCTAATTGACCAACATCAGTTCAATTATTTGAATTCCGTTTAGTAGATTTTTTGTTTTGTTCTGTGTGCTCAATGCACACATTGCACAGTTTCTCTAGAGATAAATCAGATCCAGCCTGAACTGTGCTATGTAGTAGGGAGTT
This sequence comes from Coregonus ussuriensis, assembly GCA_031479575.1. Taxonomy (NCBI): domain Eukaryota; kingdom Metazoa; phylum Chordata; class Actinopteri; order Salmoniformes; family Salmonidae; genus Coregonus; species Coregonus ussuriensis. The sequence continues at coordinate 6,146,933 of CM062491.1, read as the reverse complement.
GTAGTTTCCAACAGGCCAATATTCTACATAATTTAGCACAATTCCTTTTGTCCGCGCTACAGACGGCTATATCGGTCTGCTAATGGAGGGATTGTAATGGCCCAGTGCACTACTTTTGTGGCAAAAAACAACAACAAATCTACTATTTTTCTATTACTATTTTATTTTATTCCTGTTTTTTTTACGGGGGTGGTGCTGCACACTCAGCACCCCTACTTCCTGGTTTAGCGCATAAAACATGGTAATTAACTACAATGACCATAACCCATTGCACATTTACTTGTCCGGTCCTGCTACGTAAGAGGCGGAAGAATGCGCGATCGTGAGGGGATGTAGAGAGCAGCTGTTGCTAGGCGAGGTATCTCTACCTGAACATGCATCATGATCTAAGTGATTTGATAGTTGGTATTCAGCAGTCATAAAATTATATCTTATTTACTTTGAAGAACTACAAAATAGTGATTTTTGTCAGACGGCAATATGCAGCAGCTCTATATGAAATAATAAAGTCACCAAATAAAACAAATGTAATATACACAACTGAAATATTTTATTACAATTAATTAATGTAATTAAAAAGATGGTTAATAAGTGTTAAGCAGTAATGGGCAGTCACTACCATCATGGGACTTTTTATGAATTGTTTTATTCTGTGTTACAGCGTTCAACTAAAATAATGAAAACCAAAATCGAAAAACCGTGTTAATTGTTTAATAATTTAACCGAAACCGAACCAAACCTCAAAAAGCACTAATCGTTCAGCACTAATATTGGATATAACTCTAGTCAGATGTGTAGTCGCTGGTTACCAAATTAAAGGTTGAGCAAGTTAGATTTGCCCACAAATGTACCCACATTTATTTTATATGTAAATAGTTTAAGATCCGTGAATGCCATAATTTACTTATTTGTTACATACTTCTCCCTATTAGCTGGAGACACTCACCACCTTCCGGAGACACTTGAAACCCCACCTCTTTAAGGAATACCTGGGATAGGATAAAGTAATCCTTCTACCCCCCCCTTACCCCACCCCCCCCCCCCCCCCCCCCCAAAAAAAACAAAAAAAAAAACATTGTAAAGTGGTTATCCCACTGGCTATAAGGTGAATGCACCAATTTGTAAGTCGCTCTGGATAAGAGCGTCTGCTAAATGACGTAAATGTAAATCGTATTATTTCAAAGCTCTTTTTATATTCCGCTGTGTTTTGTATTTATGTCTATTTTCCTATTTTTTTGGGACTCCCTGGAGTGTTTTGGAGGTATAAACTATTTGCCTCATCGTGGAAGTGGCTAATTCAGTTGAACTAGGATATTTCTATACTTACAGAGAAAGCTGTCATTTGTATAATTTTGGGTAATTAACTGTTAAGCACCTTTTCACTCCTGGCTCAATAAAAAAACAATTTACAATTTACTCTACAATTTAGTAGAGAGGAAACTTTTCGCCACCAATTTTTGTGATGCCAGATCGTCTAAATACCATCCACACCAACTATAAATGTTGTAATATTTAACGTATTTAACCAGGCTATTTTAGTAGGCTGTCAATACGTTATCACGTCATGTTATTCAGACGTTCAATGATGGGCGATATCCAGACAGTGGTGCTGTTGCTCCTCCTGATTAAAGTCCTTATCCATCCCTAATACTAGTCAACCCCCCCTGTACTTGCCTGGGCAGACCTGCCTCTCCTCCGCATAAAATCAGTGTGAGAAACTTGCTAGCAAATGTTTGTGCTATAACACTAAAAAAATACTTAACTCCGACCCATAAAAACCTATTTACTAGATTCATGATAGTGTTCTTAGACAAAGCAAGGAAAGTGTGATTCGCAGCTGATGTTGGTAATGAATCTGCTAGCTTCTGAAATGACTTACTCATCGGTTAATTTTCTAAATGAATGAATGTTCACCACAGAGGATCAGACATGAAGCAGCGTCTCCATGCTGGCCTTGAACAGATGAAGGAGCAGTACATGAAGGCTGTTGAAAAAATAATAATAATAATAATAATAATATGCCATTTAGCAGACGCTTTTATCCAAAGCGACTTACAGTCATGCGTGCATACATTTTTTTTTGGTGCATGGGTGGTCCCGGGGATCGAACCCACTACCATGGCGTTACAAGCGCCGTGCTCTACCAGCTGAGCTACAGAGGACCACAAAAATCAGAGGTCAGTGAAATAATCTACTACTTTAGCTACAAAGGCTTTGACAAACCCACCCCAGTTGGGTGTGAATGGTGTTTTGGATATGCTGCAGGCCTCTCCTCATGTACCATGGTGTTTTTGTTCTCCAGGGTACATGCTGCAGGCCTCTCCTCCTGTACCGTGGTGTTTTGTTCTCCAGGGGACATGCTGCAGGCCTCTCCTCATGTCCCGTGGTGTTTTGTTCTCCAGGGGACATGCTGCAGGCCTCTCCTCCTGTACCGTGGTGTTTTGTTCTCCAGGGGACATGCTGCAGGCCTCTCCTCCTGTACCGTGGTGTTTTGTTCTCCAGGGGACATGCTGCAGGCCTTTCATGTACCATGGTGTTTTGTTCTCCAGGGGACATGCTGCAGGCCTCTCCTCCTGTACCGTGGTGTTTTGTTCTCCAGGTGACATGCTGCAGGCCTCTCCTCCTGTACCGTGGTGTTTTGTTCTCCAGGTGACATGCTGCAGGCCTCTCCTCCTGTACCGTGGTGTTTTTGTTCTCCAGGGTACATGCTGCAGGCCTCTCCTCCTGTACCGTGGTGTTTTGTTCTCCAGGGGACATGCTGCAGGCCTCTCCTCCTGTACCGTGGTGTTTTGTTCTCCAGGGGACATGCTGCAGGCCTCTCCTCATGTACCATGGTGTTTTGTTCTCCAGGGGACATGCTGCAGGCCTCTCCTCCTGTACCGTGGTGTTTTGTTCTCCAGGGGACATGCTGCAGGCCTCTCCTCCTGTACCGTGGTGTTTTGTTCTCCAGGGGACATGCTGCAGGCCTCTCCTCATGTCCCGTGGTGTTTTGTTCTCCAGGGGACATGCTGCAGGCCTCTCCTCCTGTACCGTGGTGTTTTGTTCTCCAGGGGACATGCTGCAGGCCTCTCCTCCTGTACCGTGGTGTTTTGTTCTCCAGGTGACATGCTGCAGGCCTCTCCTCCTGTACCGTGGTGTTTTGTTCTCCAGGGGACATGCTGCAGGCCTCTCCTCCTGTACCGTGGTGTTTTGTTCTCCAGGGGACATGCTGCAGGCCTCTCCTCGTGTACCATGGTGTTTTGTTCTCCAGGGGACATGCTGCAGGCCTCTCCTCATGTCCCGTGGTGTTTTGTTCTCCAGGGGACATGCTGCAGGCCTCTCCTCCTGTACCGTGGTGTTTTGTTCTCCAGGGGACATGCTGCGCTATCTCCAGCAGAGTAAGGAGCGAGCGGCAGAGATGATCCGTGTTGAGGTGCTGAGGGAGGGACAGGACACAGCCAGGAAGATGAGACACTACTACCTCGCCTGTCTACAGGAACTGCTGGAGGACAGGGGGGGGGGGCTGTTTTATCTGAACAGTCTGATAGGCTGTTTTATCCGATATTGCATACACCCGTCCAATCCTCTCAGATCTCTACCAGCGCCCAGGGGGTAGCGGCTAGGGGTTGATTTGGGATTGAGGGTTTCAGTAAGGCTAATGTATCCTTCCTTTCCTTCCCTCCCCTTCAGGGCTGACAAGAAAATCATTAACGCTGCGAGTATGCTGGCCGCCATTGGCCAAGGTGTTGGAGACCCCTACCAAGAGGAAAAGGGGGAAGAGCCACAGCTTACCGGGTAGGACATGTTGATTTAATACAAGATGAGGGTCATCAAATGGAATCGACCTTCTAGGGAGTTTTTCACCGCCTTTGTCTCTGCTTGATCTTTGGGGTCTAGGGTGACTTACTGGAAAGTAAGGGGCTTTAAAAATGATCTCTTGTATCAACAGGCTCGTCATCAAAGACAGAGGCAGATACTGACAACCATCCAGGTAATGCTTCAGGTTCTACTTCTAGTAAAACCCAATCTCCAGCTAGCCACCTCCCTGAGACCACCAGGTCCAGTGGCGGTGAGGGGAGAACCCTGACTGCCTCTAGTAAAACCCAATCTCCAGCTAGCCACCTCCCTGAGACCACCAGGTCCAGTGGCGGTGAGGGGAGGACCCTGAAGACCAAGAAACCTCCTCAGCTGCAGTCAAGACCACCACAACTACTAGGCCCATGAGTAAAGCTTTGACTCAGTCTGACCCCAGTATGAAGACCGGTAGTGGTAGATCCAGTCACAGAGAGCCTGTCCCTGGCTCTGAGGGGGACCGGAAGAATCAGAACCAGTTCCAGAACAGGCTGTGTTCTAAGAGTCTGTTCTCTGAGCTGAAGCTGAGCCAACAGCAGGACAGTGGTTTTGACAGTCCATTCTCTCATCAGAAATGACTAAGAGGAGACTGCACTCTTCAGAAGTTATATAAAGGGAGGGAATGGAGGAAGTGAAGATTGGAGTGAGTCTTGAATTTGTGTTTTGGTTCATCTTCACATGATATGATGTGGGAAATGACCGTGAGGTAATCATGACTGTGAGGTAATCATGGCTGTGAGGTAATCATGACTGTGAGGTAATCATGACTGTGAGGTAATCATTACTGTAAGGTAATCAAAAGTTCAAGTAAACATCAAGTTCATGTGTGTTAGGACCAATAGATATCTATGTTGTGGTGTGCAGTGAATGTGCATTCAAACACTGATGAAAACATACAACCTTGTGTGACTGGCGTCTATTCAATGATTACCACATTTCTAAAACGTTACAGTTCTTCTGTGTGTCTCTGTTCTTTTAATGGATTTTAATGTAGTTTTTCTAAATTAAACTATGTTATATCAAGGTTGTGATATATGCTGTGCATATATTCAAAATAAACTTCTTATAATAATAATAATAATAATAATGTGGTCCTCTGTAGCTCAGCTGGTAGAGCACGGCGCTTGTAACGCCAGGGTAGTGGGTTCGATCCCCGGGACCACCCATACACAAAAATGTATGCACGCATGACTGTAAGTCGCTTTGGATAAAAGCGTCTGCTAAATGGCATATTATTATTATTATTTATTATTATTCTAATAATGTTGCATTAATGTAATTTATAATGAAACGTTTTTCTCTTGCTCATTTATCTCACCGATATGTAGTAATATTATATGGACAATATAATATAATGTTACAATTATCAAGCATTCTGTATTTATAAGGGCTTCTGTTCACTCATCTGTTCACAGTGAAACATGCCAACACCAGGTATATTGCGCCTCCTAGTGTCTGACATAACACCACCATGCCTACCTTCACATTTTACATTTTTATTCATTTAGCAGACGCTCTTATTCAGAGCGACTTACAGGAGCAATTAGGGTTAAGTGCCTTGCTCAAGGGCACATCGACAGATTTTTCACCTAGTCGGCTCGGGGATTAGAACCAGCGACCTTTCGTTTACTGGCACAACGCTCTTAACCACTACGCTACCTGCCGCCCCTTTCACTTTCATAAAGTGTAATAATTTTCCTGCCGACAGCCAGGCCAATAGATTTGTCATTTAACGTATGTGACGGTCTCACCTCCTCTCCAGCCTAACCATGTTCTGAATCATACTTTTGGCTTTGCTTTTACTTGGATTTTTATTAGATAAACTATACTTTCTACATGATGTCATCCAGTACATGGGTCAGATATTGTCTATTGAATATCGGAGAGAAGAAGTAGATCGATTGTTAGATTCTGTGAAGAGGCACCCTCACAAACCATTCATTCTATTCCAGGATAAATCATACTCGTACTTGGATACGGATCATCAGAGCAACAAGGTTGCCAGAGTCTTGCTGCAACACAAACATCAGAAAAGGGGATACGGTTGCCGTTTTCTTAAGAAATGTGCCGTTTTATCTGTGGATTTGGTTAAAATAGAATGTTCCCGCTGCATTTCTGAAGTGCAACATGAGATCCAAATCATTGTTGCGTTACTTTTCCATCAGTGGAGCTAATTTATTGATTGCAGCTGAAGGTACAGTATCATAATTTCTCTTCGGAATATGTAGGTCCAAATTCTTCCATAACTACCAGTGGTGTAGTGGAGGGTATACGATGGTATACACCCACTTATATTTCAGTGAGCGATGTGTATAGGCCTACTCACTGCTTAGTCCCACGATGCGTATCAAACTAGTGTTAAGTTGCGTCAATTCAAATCTGGTATTAGGAACAAAAGAGGTCAATACACGTCTTCTAAAATAGACTAGTATTTTAATTAATGCAAACCACTTCAATGGTAAATATGATGTTCGTATATACGGGTCCACTGAAATACCACGCAAGGCACTCAGAGAACTGATCCATTGTTCTATGTTCTTCTTCAAATACTCTGACAGAGATAGTTCCCCAATCTGGTATTGGAATAAGAGAAAACATGATCAAGAGATATTCAATCCAAGCTAAATTTATTATATGCAAAATGTATGTATGATAAGTATGATGGTTCGTATACGGGCTCACTGAAATACTGCGCAGGGCAGACAGAGAACTGATCCATTGTTACAGGCTCTTCTTCAAATACTCTGACAGAGATAGTTCCCACTCCCTGCTGGCCAATCAGAGTAGAGACTGAGCGTGGTTTAGACTTACTCAGCCAATCGTTGGCGCATAGGCTGGTCCCAGGCCCTTGGCGCTCCACTGTTGCACACTGTTGCCAGGCATAAGTTTGTTATCATCACAACCTGTCCAGAGAGTCAGCACCTTTTTGCAGTACACGTCCTTGGACGGTTCACAGATCACAAAGAGGCAGTGTTCATGTCTGTGAAAAATACAAGTCTTATCTCATCCTACCCCCTAACGTTCCTCACATGAATCACAGCTTGTTATGTGAAACAATTTATATCAGTACAGTACAAACCCATTATGTTTAATCATTAATGCATTCCTTCTAAGCTAGTCATCACATCTAGATCTCCACAATCCCCCTTTTCACACCCACTGGGTGTGAATCCAAAACAAGAAAACACAGGGTGTCACTCATTAAAATACAATACAAACAAAAATAATCACACTTTTATTAATAGGCAATAATGATAATAAAAAGGCCTTCAGTCCTTCCATCTACACCCAACTGGTACTAGGTTGGCTACCAGCCACCCAGTAACTTCAAACCTTCACATAAGGAAAGACAAACATTCACAATGGTTAACTTGATTAATAAAGCATAAAACACAGGATTAATAGAACACAAGATTATTAAAACATAAAACACAAACAGGGAAGTAAATGTTGGCCCCCTTTAGACACCCTCTAGGGTGTCACTCCACCAAGCCTGGTAGGTCATATCCTTCATTCCTTAGGTCGGAGTCCGGGATTGGGCGGTATCTCACCATCTGTTGGGAAACCGCCTCCTCCATCTCCTTTCTCACCAACCCTCGGACACAGGGAATAAGACAACATCCACAAAGAACAAGTATACCTATAGAAGCTATAACTCCACCCAGAATAGTTACAACAATAGTTTTCCATTTACCAAATATGTTATCAAACCAACCGTTTAGGGAGCTATCAATACCAGAGTTCTCAGCCAGTTCGTTCGCCAGCGTGGTGAGTCCCTGAAGCGCTTTGGTCACGGACCCATCCGGTTCTGTATTGTTGGGGATGAAAGTACAGCACATAGATCCAAACAGAACACAAACTCCGCCCCGCTCAGCCAAAAGCATATCTAAAGCTATTCTATTCTGCCATGCCATTAAGCTAGTTGCCGCTGTCTGCTCAGCCAATCCCTTTATTGCATCACGAGTGTGGTTTATAAATCTTTGCTGGTTATAGTAAATATAATTTATCCAATCTACGTTTTTATTAATTGTTGACCACCAGAAAATACTTGATTCAAACCCAGCTGCGATCTGATTCCTAGCTTTCAATTCTTCTGGAACCCCTCGAGGTACTCCTATCCCATCAATATATATCCTTTCATCAAAGGATCCCGGGAGGAGGTCCCACTTTCTACGTGACAACTCACCAGTCTCTGACACGTTTGATTGTTTGCGTATGTAGGTGAGTTCACAATCTGTTATCACCACACAACCACCAGATGTCAGCACGGGCCTGGTTTTGGTTCCTAAAATCCTCTGGCTGCAACAAAGAGGAGAGATTAGTCATGGTCTCTTTAGTTGTGACATTCTCTGTGTGGGAGCAGGAGCTAAGATGCACTACCCTGTATCCTATCTTATTAGTCCTAGAAAAACAATAATAAGAATCCCCTGAGACTTCAAACGGTGGCAACCTAGGTCGGGGTGACTTTGTTATCGGGGGATACAAATAGTGCAAGTTACTACAAGACTCCTTCACCACATTCCCAGGTGGCTTGAACAATTTAATCATGGAGGATAAACCTGACGGAGAGTTAAAGCCTGTCAAGGGGAACGGAGTAGTTGTTAACCTTGGTTTGGCTGTCCCACAGGCTTAACAGTCCTCTTTAGACATAGTTCTTGCCGTATACTGAATCCATTCCAACCACAGGTTAGGATCTCTATACCCCGTCTCCACCTGGACTACTTCCTTCAGGTCTATAGTTTGCACTATCTTCACCACAGCCCCGGTCTCAATACCTCCCTCAGAGAGGTTTACTCTATAGGGTGCCCCAGTTGAAGAGGATATCTCACTCGTCAGGTCTGTAACCTGTTTTAGCGTAATTCAGACTTTCAGACAGTACCTACCCTTATATGGGTCGCACTGCCATTTCTGGTAATTCCCTACTTTCACAATACTACACCTGTCCTTAAACTGTGTATGGAGATTGAAATATCCCCCACCCCCCCCCGCTCGGTATGAGCAACTACATAGTCCCAGGATGTACATGGTGACATACATATGTGCCTCCCGAGTGGCGCAGTGGTCTAAGGCACTGCATCGCAGTGCTAGCTGTGCCACTAGAGATCCTGGTTCGAATCCAGGCTCTGTCGTAGCCGGCCGCGACCGGGAGACCCATGGGGCGGCGCACAATTGGCCCAGCGTCGTCCAGGGTAGGGGAGGGAATGGCCGGCAGGGGATGTTGGTAGAGCATGGCGTTTGCAACGCCAGGGTTGTGGGTTCGATTCCCACGGGGGGGCCAGTATGAAAAAAATATATATAATGTATGCACTCACTAACTGTAAGTCGCTCTGGATAAGAGCGTCTGCTAAATGACTAAAATGTAAATATATATCTCCCATCCTTTACGATACTACCAGCCAGTAGTCCCCAACTCGTCTGCAAAGACCTCAAAAGGTGATGTCCTTCCCTAAAGTCCCTAGTACTTCCCCTTTCCCTGCGTCTAGCCGTCTCCTATGCCTTCGTAGACTGTGCTCAGGTATTATTTTATTAACTTGTGTTAGGTTAACTACTACTTCTGGCGGATCAGGAGGGTTTGAGTGTGTTAGGAATATGACCCCCACAATCAGACAGCTACCTACCGTCAGGAGACCTGTGAATCCCCACCCTCGCCCTGAGAACATGTCAGACGCCAGAGGCCAACCCATTGCTTTACCTTCTATCGAACTCACACAGGGATGATCAGACAGGGTAAGGGAATCTTCGTTAAGGAGCCAACCCCCGAGCCCTAGTGGTGATCGGTTCTTTCTCCTAACTCTGTGTTTGTTCGTCAGGTGTAACTGGGTTTACCTTTTTGCAGTGTGTGACATTCACCCAGGTGGATCTCTCAGCTATTCCAATGGCAAAGGCAGTGACCAATATAACCTGATAGGGCCCTTCCCAACAGGCCTGCTTCCAGTTTTTCTTCTTTAGGGACTGGATGCTCACCAGTCACCTGGTTAGATAGAGTGGGTCACCTTCTCCTTTAGTTCACCTGTGGGGCACAAAACCTCTGACATACGGGTGTGGTTAATAAACTATCTTCACACATACATGTTCAGCTCTCAATTTCGTCGGGGTCACCAATTGTTAGAAATAGCGTAATTCAAATCTGGTATTGGAATAAGAGAAAACATGATCAAGAGATATTCAATCCAAGCTAAATTTATTATATGCAAAATGTATGTATGATAAGTATGATGGTTCGTATACGGGCTCACTGAAATACCGCGCAGGGCAGACAGAGAACTGATCCATTGTTACAGGCTCTTCTTCAAATACTCTGACAGAGATAGTTCCCACTCCCTGCTGGCCAATCAGAGTAGAGACTGAGCGTGGTTTAGACTTACTCAGCCAATCGTTGGCGCACAGGCTGGTCCCAGACCCTTGGCGCTTTACCGTTGCACACTGTTGCCAGGCATAAGTTGTTATCATCACACCCTGTCTCGAGTCAGCACCCATAGACACTATTCCCCTGTACTCCTTGTACCTACGTCCTTGGACGGTTCACAGATCACAAAGAGGCAGTGTTCGGGTATTGTGAGACACAAGTTCTTATCTCCCCCTACTCCCTAAAACAGCTCCTCACATTAATCACAGCTTGTTAGGTTAAACAATTTATATCAGTACAGTACAAACCTTTTATGTTTAATAATTAATGCATTCCTTCTAAGCTAGGCATCACATCCAGTTATGAGAAAATAGAACCCCACAAAATGTTTTTTTTTAACCATTCAAGTCTATGGCCCTTTCCCCCCCCCATTGAAATGCATTGGGCACTCATAAAAAAAAAAAAATTGTAATACAAAAAGTATAAATGCTATCAAATATTTTCTCAAACAATTTAAGCTAGGGCAGTCTGCACATTTGAAAGTATTTATGGTTGTGAAATAAGTTATAGTAGTGGTAGTGACTGCAGTAGTAATGGTAGTTACTGGTAATAGTTGAAAAAGTAGGTAGATGTAAAACTTGATTGATTGGGTAGGATAGCCTGAACATGTGAAAGTCAGTTTGGTGTCTCTAGCTTGAACGGTTCAAGAGTTACTGTTGGTGGGATATATTATTCTAATGTAGCAAATTCTATATAGTTATAGTTGAAAAATGTTTTTAAGAAGTTAGGATGGCTTACATTATTGCTCAAACAGCCACAATAGCCTATTGGCTACTGTCTAAAACTGTAAGGTTACAGCCTCAATGGTCACTGTAAACGCTTGCTGGAAGTTTCACAATACCTAAAATTTGCTCAGTGCCCCCAAAAATTGGAGGGAACGTTGTTCAGGAGATACACCAGTCCCAACCAGAGACTTGATGAACTGGAGTGCTCCCACAAGAAGAAACTGCTTTTTTCACTCTCATTTTTCTGTTTCAACTTAGGACACTGAGAGACAGTGTCCTTTCTCACGGCAGTAATGATAAACTGGCGGATACGAAAAACCAGTTTTCTGCCGATCTTTATCTTTGGGCCACGGTAGAAATGGACTGAAACCTTGCAGTAGTAGGTGACTGCTCTGGATTGCTTTTTGTGTAGGCATAACTGCTGGTTGCTTTGTTTGTGAAGGTAGTTTTATGTGTCAACACAAACTCATCTGCAAGAACTGCAGCTTTCTCAAAAGTGAGATCCTTGTGCTCATAAATGTAAGTCGCAACCCTTTTCGTGAAGGCAATTCTTGAACTGCTTGAGAAGTACGAGTGTCTTTTTAAATCCTCAAGGTCCTTGACCTCTTGAGAACCACACCACCGATCAAAAGACACGCTTGTTCCCTTGCGAACTCAACATGGCTTTGTGATTCTGTCTTTCGTAATTTACAGAACTGTTGTCTGTATGCGTCTGGGACCACCTCGTAAACCCGAAGGATAGCAGCTTTAACTGTGCCATAATCTGAACTCTGGTCAAGAAATAAAGCAGTGTACACTTTCTGAGCTTTTCCCGCAAGAACACTTTTTTGGAGGAACACTGACCAAATAATTTGCGGCCATTTTAGGGATGTGGCAATCCACTGAGAGTAAAAATATAAATCCACCTCTTTTTTGTTAAAAGGCGGTACGAGCCGGCTGTTCCGTTGAGGGTGCAGGATGGCCTGACTGGATTCAGAGTGCCTCCAGATCTATCTCCCTTTGTCGAATGGCATGCTCACGTTCCTGTTCTTGTTGTCTGGCTGCACGCTCATCTTGTCTTTCCCTGTGCTCCAACTCCTAATTTATGTCTTTCAAACTCTAATTGTTGTTGCTCCAACTTTGCCTTTAGTTCTAACTCCCTTAGTTGCACGTCTACGGAATGTACTCTACTACCCGGAGCGCCCTTTACATCAGCCCCTATCTCCAAGAGGATTTCGCCAGATGTCATAATGCTTTGCAATGACGAGCAGATTCGCCTTCGTACATTTATCTAGCATCTCCCATGTAGGGTTTTCCACAAATTCTTCCAGCTTAAAGTCCATGGCTTTATTTTATTCTACTAGCCTGTGTGCCACTTTCAAAATGATTCCACCAATCTTCTAACCCCTCAAGGTGGATGTCAGTGACAGAACCGCTACCACAAAAGTGTATTTTGAACACTCAAATATCTGGGCACAGCAGAGCTTCAGAGTTTGTGACTAGAGCGACTACCATACTCATGGGAAATCAAGATCCCGGACGAGCCCCCATTTTTGTTACGTTCCCCAGCAAGAAAACCAAAAATGTTGCTCAAACAGAAGCGGGAACTAACAGAGTCACTGACAACAACCAAAACGAAACAGGCGGGGTTTTAGGAGGGGTTCTGAAAGACACTCATGGGGGTGTCCACTGAAAGTTGACTAGCCACAACAACTGGAACCTAACAGACACCCACCATGAGCGCCCACTAAATTTGCCCAAGAAGAGGCAGACAAAAGAAAACCCCCAAACTAAAGACAGGAAGCAAACCACAAAGTGGAGCAAAATGAAATCAGATAAAGGATTGTTTGTCTAGAAATCAGAATAGGGAGAGACAACTAAAGATGTTGACCCTCCAAGTCTACCAAGAAAACTAAAGATGTTGACCCTCCAAGACTACCAAGAGAACTAAAGATGTTGACCCTCCACGTCTACCAAGAGGACTAAAGATGTTGACCCTCCACGTCTCTCAAGACAACTAAAGATGTTGACCCTCCACGTCTACCAAGACAACTAAAGATGTTGACCCTCCACGTCTACCAAGACAACTAAAGATGTTGACCCTCCACGTCTACCAAGACAACTAAAGATGTTGACCCTCCACATCTCTCAAGACAACTAAAGATGTTGACCCTCCACGTCTACAAAGACAACTGGAGCACTGGGCCAGCATAGGTGAACCCCCTTCCTACTAATGAGATGGCAACCAGCACAGGTGTAACACATACTGACTAACGAGGTGACACCAATCGGCGTGCCCTACATGCTAATGAGCTATAAGTGCTAAAGTCCAAACTCAAAACATAAATGGAAAAACCAAAGCCTGTAACATTATCATTACACCCAGTCGCTACAAAGATACAGGCGTCCTTCATAACTCAGTTGCCGGAGAGGAAGGAAACCGCTCAGGGATTTCACCATCAGGCCAATGGTGACTTTAAAACAGTTACAGAGTTTAATGGCTGTGATCAGAGAAAACTGAGGATGGATCAACAACATTGTAGTTACTCCACAATTCTAACCTAATTGACTGAGTGAAAAGAAGGAAGCCTGTACAGAAAATAAATATTCCAAAACCTGCATCCTGTTTGCAATAAGTGACTAAAGTAATACTGCAAAAAATATGGCAAATCAATTATATTTTTGTCCTGAAGACAAAGTGTTATGTTTTGGGCAAATCCAATACAACACATTACTGAGTACCACGCTCCATATTTTCAAGCATAGTGGTGGCTGCATCATGTTATGGGTATGCTTGTAATCGTTAAACTCCCCAGTCCTTTTCAGGATAAAAATGAAACGGAACGGAGCTAAGCACAGGCAAAATCCTAGAGGAAAACCTGGTTCAGTCTGCTTTCCACCAGACACTGGGAGATGAATTTACCTTTCAGCAGGACAATGACCTAAAACACAAGGCCAAATCTACACTGGAGTTGCTTACCAAGAAAACAGTGAATGTTCTTGAGTGGCAGAGTTACAGTTTTGACTTAAATCTACTTGAAAGTCTTTGTCAAGACCTGAAAATGGTTGTCTAGCAATGATCAACAACCAATTTGGCAGACCTTGAAGAATTTTGAAAAGAATAATGGGCTTATAATATTATTTTATTTATATATTATTATATATATATTCTTTATTTATATATATATATATATATATATATATATATATATATTTTTTTTTTATAATAATGATGTTGCACAATCCAGGTGTGGAAAGCTCTTAGAGAATTACCCATAAAGACTCACAGCTGTAATCGCTGCCAAAGGTGATTCTAACATGTATTGACTCAGGGGGTTGAATACTTATCTAATCAAGATATATTTGTGTTTTTATTTATCATAAGAAAATTCTGTGTAGATCATTGACGAAGAATGTCAAATCAATTTTAATCCCACTTTAACACAACAAAATGTGGAAAAAGTCAAGGGGTGTGAATATTTTCTGAAGGCACTGAATGTGAAAACAGCGCGTTTCTATGATCTGTGGTTTAAAAAAATATAAGAAGAAAGGTCCTAGAAAATGCTTCTTTGTAGCTAGCTTTCCATCTGATTGGTGAATTTTCACCCGAATATTCTAAAATCCGAATTTTCCCACCAGAGATGTTTCCATCAAATGGACATGTTGCAGATAAACGGCTGTGCGTGACGACGTAGTGCACATAAAAACACCTTTTGCGGTTAAATTCCCATGTACAGAATAAAAAATACAAGTTAAATGGGGTTTCCATCGCATTTTACACTCTACTGATGGGTTTGTCTCAAAATATGTTGCGTCAGCGAACACGCCCACGCTACCTGCATGCTGTTGGCTAGAGCGTACATATAGCCTACATGATGAGATTATTATGGACAAAAGCAAGATTCTTTTTTATTTGTCGAACGGCAGCCAAGCATCGATTATCATGTCACCAGAATAAGACCCTCGATATTGGAAAGGAGCATCAAGCTCATCACTTTGCACTTTCACCACCCTGTGAAGTTCATCATTTATTTCATCTGTAGCCTAATAAACTGCACGCTTTCCCGACGAGTCATAGTGGGTGGACCACACGTCATCACGTGACTCCAAGTTTACTTCGATGTGATGGTTATTATATCAATATTTGCACATAAAAGCGTTTCCACCGACATTTCTCGCATAATTCATTTTGTCGATCCCACCTTGTCTAGTGTATTTGGGTTTTGTCAACATTTGAAAAGTTTCCATCAGGCCTGTCATGACATTTTTTATCCACATGTACAATACTCGCATAAAAAGTTTGTATATAAACCTGGTTACTGACATCCGTGTAGAATTTAAAAGTAAGAAAGTGATTTTCAAAAAACTGCAACGAGTTTCTAGTCAGAGGGAGGGTATTTTCTTGCTCCCCATGTCGCCGCGAATCTGTGTTTTGAAAATTACCTTTGATGTAGAAACTGGTATTGTGCTGGAGATAATGAAAATGAGGTTGAAAAGTGGAATTTCCCTTTAAGCGAGAAACGTACTGCCAGATCAGTGAGGGGATTCGATTAATGCCCTGGGTGAACCAGGTTAGTGTTAATTTAATTTGTTTTGGAACCGGGCTGCCTCCCGGGCGTGAGTCAGGTTCCGTTTTGGCCAACGGCGAAGTCTGCTCAAAACAAAAGTGACGTGGGTTCAGCACGTGGAGTAATAAGTAGGATTCTGTGTTTTTACATGCAAGTGATTTTTTGGGGTGATCGCTTTGGATCAAATGCTTTATCTATCTTCCCAGTGAAAAGTAGTTTGAAAATGCAAACATATATTTAATGGAAAATATATGTATGTTTCTGAATAATGCATCATGCTTCCTTGTTGACAACATGACTGAGTCAGAACAGATTACTGTTCGATTTGAGAAGGTCGCTCCTCCCTCACTTATGTTTCCTGTTCACGTCACAGGCAATAGCCCGGTGCACCGCGGTTCAGCTTAATCAAACTCCCCTCAATAATACTCAGTAACGTATTATATTCTCACGATTGAAGTCTCAAACCAAGCACTACTTTAAAAATGATTTTATTTATTAATACAGTGGTATACTTAGAAATGTGTTGCAAAGGGTGGAAAAAAAAGCATTGAACATAAATAAAAAATAAATAAAAGAAATGGCAGCCACACTGGAAAAAGAAAGAAGTAGTGTCAGATTGAAGCAGTGTTATCATCATATCAAAGAAAATAGTACGGATGTGCCATAATAAATTGTCTATTAGTACAAAAATACATTTCAATAGAACAGAGCATCCTGTATCACAAATAGAGAGAAGGACCGCTCCTTAAAACCGCTCCCCTCAAGTACAGAGCTTTTTAAATGATTTAAACCGAGCACTTTTTCTATTTTTGTAAATAAGAATAAAAAGTTATTTGACTGTTAAAAATGCCTTTAAGTAGTAGTAGTGGTGTGTGTGTGTGTGTGTGTGTGTGTGTGTGTGTGTGTGTGTGTGTGTGTGTGTGTGTGTGTGTGGTGTGTGTGTGTGTGTGTATGTATGTATGTATGTGTATATATATATATATATATATATGTTGGTAGAAAAATTGTATTTTATTACTGCTTAGGTCAGTTCCAAGGCTCAGGGTAGGTATAACCAGAATACAAACATAACCAATGAAATCATCACTTTCTCTCTTTTTTTTTTAAGAAACTTTTTTTTTTTTTTTCACCTCTTTCATACAAAATAACAAAGATGTACAAAAGTGAATTTAAAGCGAACCAAGGCCATATGCTAGCATTATATACAGCCACTATTTAAACGTTCTAGTGTTTTCCTCTGAAACTTCAATATGCATAGCAGGAAAATTAAACAGTACCTCTTCATCAGCCTCAAATATTATTGTACGCTAAATCCAAGTTCACTAATACAATGGGTTGAAAATGCAGATTTATTCAAATATTAATATATATATATTTTTTTTTACTTCTTCCATAATTGATAAATCACTAAAACTTAAAGATCTGATGTTTTTAAGTGAGTTTTTATCCTGAAAAAAAGGTCAGATGCAGATAAGGCATCACTGCTTGCAGTGTAAGATGGGACTTTTAATGTGTTTGAACTTAGTAGTAGCAATGCTTCTGGACCTGAGTCAAAGCACATGCATAGATCTCTAGACGGCTGGAGGAGTTTGTCAAATCAAGTCAGTTACATTTATTTATCTACGGTAAAACCATAGCTGCAAAAGATTCAGTAGTTCTTCTAAACATGGAGAGACCAACCAAAACGGGGGGCATCCCATGCCAATATATTACCTTCAGTCTTCAGTATTACCTTCATACAGTATTGAGTGTTTTTTAATATCTTCATAAACGATGCCTACAGTACCAATCTTCCTTCAGTCATGCTCAGCTACAAAGTCCTCAGATATCCTTAAGAGCGAAACGCAGGACCACAAACAACCTCACAAACAAAAAAGTTTTTGCATATACCAACTTTTCTGTTTGTGAGTGCATACAGTAAGTTGTACAATTTCTGTTGCAATATTCAATTAATAAAAAAATAAGGATAATATTATCTATAATGGGTTTTTTTTTTGTTCCTCTTTCTTGCAACTTGCTCAAAATGTGGGCAAAAAAAAGATTATTATTCAGTCAGTCTGTGGCACTGGTCATGCATTCCAACGACAGTTCCATTTTTATAATATATTTTCGTTTTTTAAAAGTTTAGATTTTTTGCAAGCCTTTAGTTAAAGCACCAAAAAAAACAGGTGGGTGGGGAAAAAGAGCACAGCACTGGGATAGGATGCTACATTGAGACTCCTCCCACTTCACTGGGACACCTCCCACTTCACTGGGACTCCTCCTACTTCTTTTTTTGGGGGGGGGGGGGGGGTGGTCACCATAAACAACTTATCAATGTTCAATGTTCAAGAATCAAGTTTGTACTTCATCAAGTCAAGCAGTGCTGCCCCCTGCTGCCTGGGAGGGGGACAACAGGGTGAAGGGGTCACAGCAGCAGGAGAGGGGGAGGGGAGGGGAGGGGGGGGGAGGGGAGGGGAGGGGGGGGGGGAGGGGGGGGGGGGGGGGGGGGGGGAGGGGGGGTGACGTTTAAGTCTGTAGCCGTCCCCTTATCTAACACATTCAGTAACAGGCCAGCTGTCTCCCTCTGTTTAGAAGTGATCGATGAGCACAGACACACAGTTGGCTCCCACCAGGTAGTTGGGGTCACCTGGAAGAGACTTGTTCTGCCATGTCTTGGGGTCACCTGGAGGATTTAGAGAAACAAGAACAGTTATCGGTCGGTCGGGTCGGTCATTTGTCTTTCTTAGTGTGCGGTTCTTTACGTTGGTTTTGAAGGCCCGGTGTTACGTTAAGAGTGACCTACAGACCGTAAATAACAGCATCTGCTGACGAGAACTTACACAAAATCATCAGTCATACGATGTTGTTTGTGAGAAATGTATATTTAGATGCTGTACATAAATCATCGATAGCTTTTAATACTTCAGAACTACTTTTACTCAAAATATTGTCACATTTTAATACTGTGTACAAATTCAGCTTCTTACAAATGTCAAAGCCTTTAAAATGGATTAGCAATGTCAGGTGCAAAGAAATTATATATTTCATAATTCCTCACATTGTAACTACTGTCAGAAATAATGAAGTAGGTGAATACTGAATGTTGCAAAACCCCATAAAGAAAATGGAATGTTGTGACTAGAAAATGGAATGTTGTGACTAGAAAATGGAATGTTGTGACTAGAAAATTGAATGTTGTGACTAGAAAATGGAATGTTGTGACTAGAAAATGGAATGTTGTGACTAGAAAATGGAATGTTGTGACTAGAAAATGGAATGTTGTGACTAGAAAATGGAATGACTGGAACATGGGAACCAGGAGATGACCAATAGAACCAGTAGAAACCAGTAGATTAGATTATTTAAAAGATTGATCATGAACAAGCCAGATCACTCCTTGACAGGGGTCAATTACATTTCAATTCATACAATTCAGGAAGTGATTATTAAAAACAATTATAAAATACATTTAAGAGCTCTTCATTCTGTTTATTGAGATATCAATGCATTTTTTAAAACATATATTATTGACTTAGAATTTCCATTTACTTGACTGACCGAATCAAAATGGAGCTGTACCCTGTATCCAACTCTATGGTGACCCCTCCTCAATCACACCAACCAATCACACAAGCCCGACCCAACCCCCCAACCAATCACACAAGCCACCTGAAGCCCTGACCCAACTCCCAAAAGGACAGAGATAGAGGACAGCGTACCCGACGAGGAGTCGGAGGATTTTAGAGCAAAAGACCAACCATCAGGGGTCATAGACGCACAGTGAGGTAGGCGCAGCTCCACCGGCTTCAGGAACTTGAGGCCGTGAGGCCCACACATCACCAGAGGGCTGAGCAGGGTCTCTCCTGGATGGAATAAGACAGAGGCAAGACTGACATTCATATTCTGCTCTCCTTTCATATTTAAGATCTTGAGAAAGGAGGAAACTGTTGAAAGGGATGGAAGTTAAGAGGTTGACCAGGGGATTTGAACCCCTGTTTTCAGGGTTCTGAGTTGGCAGCAATACTACTAGAGAAATAAAAATACGATATACTATCCACTGGGCATAATGATTAAGAAAACATAATACAAAGGCAAGCGCTAGACGCACCTTTCTCCTTGTCCAGGGGGGGCAGAATGCTGTTGTCCCGGCAGACCTTGAAGTAGATCTCCTGTTCCACACTGTCTGCGATGGCTCCCTGGGGGATGATGATGCTGACTCCCGTCTCGATGGAGCTCAGCACCCCGCCGTTACAGTTGAAGATCCCCCGGGCCGTGGCCACCACTGTGTGACCTTCATCCTCCTCGTCATCCTCCAGCGCACTGGGGCTAGAGAGGAGGGAGAGCTGTGACTATTAGTTACTAGACCATCCTGTATAGACTAGAGGGGGAAGGGGGGAGACTAGAGGGGGGAGAGGTGGAAGGGGGGAGCGGGGGGTGAGACTAGAGGAGGAAGGGGGGAGCGGGGGGTGAGACTAGAGGTGGAAGGGAGGGGAGTAGGGGGTGAGACTAGGGGTGGAAGGGAGGGGAGTAGGGGGTGAGACTAGAGGTGGAAGGGAGGGGAGTAGGGGGTGAGACTAGGGGTGGAAGGGAGGGGAGTAGGGGGTGAGACTAGAGGTGGAAGGGAGGGGAGTAGGGGGTGAGACTAGGGGTGGAAGGGAGGGGAGTAGGGGGTGAGACTAGGGGTGGAAGGGAGGGGAGTAGGGGGTGAGACTAGGGGTGGAAGGGAGGGGAGTAGGGGGTGAGACTAGGGGTGGAAGGGAGGGGAGTAGGGGGTGAGACTAGGGGTGGAAGGGAGGGGAGTAGGGGGTGAGACTAGGGGGGGAGAGGTGGAAGGGAGGGGAGTAGGGGATGAGACTAGGGGGGGAGAGGTGGAAGGGGGGGGAGTAGGGGGTGAGACTAGGGGGGGAGAGGTGGAAGGGGGGGAGACTGGGGGGGAGAGGTGGAAGGGAGGGGAGTAGGGGGGGAGACTAGGGGGGGAGAGGTGGAAGGGGGGAGACTGGGGGGGAGAAGTGGAAGGGAGGGGAGACTGGGGGGGAGAGATGGAAGGGAGGGGAGACTGGGGGGGAGAGGTGGAAGGGAGGGGAGACTGGGGGGGGAGAGGTGGAAGGGAGGGGAGACTGGGGGGGAGAGGTGGAAGGGAGGGGAGACTGGGGGGGAGAGGTGGAAGGGAGGGGAGACTGGGGGGGAGAGGTGGAAGGGAGGGGAGACTGGGGGGGAGAGGTGGAAGGGGGGAGACTGGGGGGGAGAGGTGGAAGGGGGGGAGACTAGGGGGGGAGAGGTGGAAGGGAGGGGAGTAGGGGATGAGACTAGGGGGGGAGAGGTGGAAGGGGATGAGTAGGGGGTGAGACTAGGGGGGGAGAGGTGGAAGGGGGGGGAGACTATGGGGGGGAGAGGTGGAAGGGGGGGGAAGACTAGGGGGGGAGAGGTGGAAGGGAGGGGAGTAGGGGGTGAGACTAGGGGGGGAGAGGTGGAAGGGGGGGAGACTGGGGGGGAGAGGTGGAAGGGGGGGAGACTAGGGGGGGAGAGATGGAAGGGAGGGGAGTAGGGGGTGAGACTAGGGGGGGAGAGGTGGAAGGGAGGGGAGACTGGGGGGGAGAGGTGGAAGGGAGGAGAGTAGGGGGTGAGACTAGGGGGGGAGAGGTGGAAGGGGGGGAGACTGGGGGGGAGAGGTGGAAGGGAGGGGAGTAGGGGGTGAGACTAGGGGGAGAGGTGGAAGGGGGGGGAGTAGGGGGGGAGAGGTGGAAGGGAGGGGAGTAGGGGGTGAGAGGTGGAAGGGAGGGGAGTAGGGGGTGAGACTAGGGGGAGAGGTGGAAGGGGGGGGAGTAGGGGGTGAGACTAGGGGGGAGAGGTGGAAGGGAGGGGAGTAGGGGGGGGGAGTAGGGGGGGAGACTAGAGGGGGAGACTGGGGGGAGAGGTGGAAGGGAGGGGAGTAGGGGGGGAGAGGTGGAAGGGAGGGAGTAGGGGGGGAAAGGTGGAAGGGAGGGGAGTAGGGGGTGAGACTAGGGGGGGAGAGGTGGAAGGGAGGAGAATAGGGGGTGAGACTAGGGGGGGAGAGGTGGAAGGGGGGGAGACTGGGGGGGAGAGGTGGAAGGGAGGGGAGTAGGGGGTGAGACTAGGGGGGGAGAGGTGGAAGGGAGGGGAGTAGGGGATGAGACTAGGGGGGGAGAGGTGGAAGGGGGGGAGTAGGGGGGGAGACTAGGGGGGGAGAGGTGGAAGGGAGGAGAATAGGGGGTGAGAAGGGGGGGAGAGGTGGAAGGGGGGGAGACTGGGGGGGAGAGGTGGAAGGGAGGGGAGTAGGGGGTGAGACTAGGGGGGGAGAGGTGGAAGGGAGGGGAGTAGGGGATGAGACTAGGGGGGGAGAGGTGGAAGGGGGGGAGTAGGGGGTGAGACTAGGGGGGGAGAGGTGGAAGGGGGGGAGTAGGGGGGGAGACTATGGGGGGGAGAAGACTAGGGGGGGAGAGGTGGAAGGGAGGGGAGTAGGGGGTGAGACTAGGGGGGAGAGGTGGAAGGGGGGGGAGTAGGGGGGGAGACTAGGGGGGGAGAGGTGGAAGGGAGGGGACTAGGGGGGGAGAGGTGGAAGGGAGGGGAGTAGGGGATGAGACTAGGGGGGGAGAGGTGGAAGGGGGGGGGAGACTGGGGGGGAGAGGTGGAAGGGAGGGGAGTAGGGGGTGAGACTAGGGGGGAGAGGTGGAAGGGGGGGAGTAGGGGGTGAGACTAGGGGGGGAGAGGTGGAAGGGGGGGAGACTAGGGGGGGAGAGGTGGAAGGGAGGGGAGTAGGGGGTGAGACTAGGGGGGGAGAGGTGGAAGGGAGGGGAGACTGGGGGGGAGAGGTGGAAGGGAGGAGAGTAGGGGGTGAGACTAGGGGGGGAGAGGTGGAAGGGGGGGAGACTGGGGGGGAGAGGTGGAAGGGAGGGGAGTAGGGGGTGAGACTAGGGGGAGAGGTGGAAGGGGGGGAGTAGGGGGTGAGACTAGGGGGGAGGGGAGTAGGGGGGGGAGTAGGGGGGGAGACTAGGGGGGGAGACGGGGGGAGCGGTGGAAGGGAGGGGAGTAGGGGGGAGAGGTGGAAGGGAGGGGAGTAGGGGGAGACTAGGGGGGGAGAGGTGGAAGGGAGGGGAGTAGGGGGGGAGACTGGGGGGGAGAGGTGGAAGGGAGGGGAGTAGGGGGGAGACTAGGGGGGGAGAGGTGGAAGGGGGGGAAAGGTGGAAGGGAGGGGAGTAGGGGGTGAGACTAGGGGGGGAGAGGTGGAAGGGGGGGGGAGAGGTGGAAGGGGGGGAGTAGGGGGGGGAGACTAGGGGGGAGAGGTGGAAGGGAGGAGAGTAGGGGGTGAGACTAGGGGGGGAGAGGTGGAAGGGAGGGGAGTAGGGGGGGAGACTAGGGGGGGAGAGGTGGAAGGGAGGGGAGTAGGGGATGAGACTAGGGGGGGAGAGGTGGAAGGGGGGGAGACTGGGGGGGAGACTAGGGGGGGAGAGGTGGAAGGGGGGGGAGTAGAGGGGGAGACTATGGGGGGGAGAAGACTAGGGGGGGAGAGGTGGAAGGGAGGGGAGTAGGGGGTGAGACTAGGGGGGGAGAGGTGGAAGGGGGGGAGTAGGGGGGGAGACTAGGGGGGGAGAGGTGGAAGGGAGGGGAGTACGGGATGAGACTAGGGGGGGGAGAGGTGGAAGGGGGGGGAGTAGGGGGTGAGACTAGGGGGGAGAGGTGGAAGGGGGGGAGACTGGGGGGGAGAGGTGGAAGGGAGGGGAGTAGGGGGTGAGACTAGGGGGGAGAGGTGGAAGGGGGGGAGTAGGGGGTGAGACTGGGGGGGAGAGGTGGAAGGGGGGGGAGTAGGGGGTGAGACTAGGGGGGAGAGGTGGAAGGGGGGGAGACTAGGGGGGGAGAGGTGGAAGGGTGGGAGACTAGGGGGGAGAGGTGGAAGGGGGGGAGACTGGGGGGGGAGAGGTGGAAGGGAGGGGAGTAGGGGGTGAGACTAGGGGGGGAGAGGTGGAAGGGGGGGAGTAGGGGGTGAGACTAGGGGGGGAGAGGTGGAAGGGGGGGAGACTGGGGGGGGAGAGGTGGAAGGGAGGGGAGTAGGGGGTGAGACTAGGGGGGGAGAGGTGGAAGGGGGGGAGTAGGGGGGAGACTAGGGGGGGAGAGGTGGAAGGGGGGGAGACTGGGGGGGAGAGGTGGAAGGGAGGGGAGTAGGGGGTGAGACTAGGGGGGAGAGGTGGAAGGGGGGGAGTAGGGGGGGAGAGGTGGAAGGGAGGGGAGTAGGGGGTGAGACTAGGGGGGGAGAGGTGGAAGGGAGGGGAGTAGGGGGTGAGACTAGGGGGAGAGAGGTGGAAGGGGGGGAGACTAGGGGGGGAGAGGTGGAAGGGGGGGAGTAGGGGGGGAGACTAGGGGGGGAGAGGTGGAAGGGGGGGGGACTAGGGGGGGAGAGGTGGAAGGGGGGGAGACTAGGGGGGGGGAGAGGTGGAAGGGAGGGGAGGGGAGCGGGGGGTGAGGCAGAAAAAGTGAGTTATACACAACAGCAGGCTACATAACGAGGTCCCTACATGAACCTACAAGGTCATAAATATGCTTTCTCAGATGTATAATTATTCCATTGCTTGTGTATGACATAGTTCAAGACAGGTAATGAGTGTTGATACAGTACGTATTGTTTAGGCAGAGAAAATGACTTCTACAACATCAGCACAGTAGTATATGCAGCCATAGAGGTCACACTGAGAACTGTGCTGTTTATGCAGATGCTTCTATCCGACGCGACTGTGGCCCCAGCGGGAATCAAACCCACAATCCTTGGCGTCGCAAGCGCCATGCTCTACCGACGGAGCCATACAGGACCAGTTAGTATATCTGGAATTATGGCCATTGCCTGTATGATGCATGCACCTCATCCCCCTTATCTAACAGGGTCTACTACCTGACCAGATTATTACCTCATCCCCTTTATCTAACAGGGTCTACTACCTGACCAGATTATTACCTCATCCCCCTTATCTAACAGGGTCTACTATTACTACCTGACCAGATTATGACCTCATCCCCCTTATCTAACAGGGTCTACTACCTGACCAGATTATTACCTCCTCCCCCTTATCTAACAGGGTCTACTACCTGACCAGATTATTACCTCATCCCCCTTATCTAACAGGGTCTACTACCTGACCAGATTATTACCTCATCCCCCTTATCTAACAGGGTCTACTACCTGACCAGATTATTACCTCATCCCCCTTATCTAACAGGGTCTACTACTACCACCTGACCAGATTATTACCTCATCCCCCTTATCTAACAGGGTCTACTACCTGACCAGATTATTACCTCATCCCCCTTATCTAACAGGGTCTACTACCTGACCAGATTATTACCTCATCCCCCTTATCTAACAGGGTCTACTACCTGACCAGATTATTACCTCATCCCCCTTATCTAACAGGGTCTACTACATGACCAGATTATTACCTCATCCCCCTTATCTAACAGGGTCTACTACTACTACCTGACCAGATTATTACCTCATCCCTCTTATCTAACAGGGTCTACTACCTGACCAGATTATTACCTCATCCCCCTTATCTAACAGGGTCTACTAACTGACCAGATTATTACCTCATCCCCCTTATCTAACAGGGTCTACTACTACTACCTGACCAGAATATTACCTCATCCCCCTAATCTAACAGGGTCTACTACCTGACCAGATTATTACCTCATCCCCCTTATCTAACAGGGTCTACTACCTGACCAGATTATTACCTCATCCCCCTTATCTAACAGGGTCTACTATTACTACCTGACCGGATTATTACCTCATCCCCCTTATCTAACAGGGTCTACTATTACTACCTGACCAGATTATTACCTCATCCCCCTTATCTAACAGGGTCTACTACCTGACCAGATTATTACCTCATCCCCCTTATCTAACAGGGTCTACTATTACTACCTGACCAGATTATTACCTCATCCCCCCTATCTAACAGGGTCTACTACTACTACCTGACCAGATTATTACCTCATCCCCCTTATCTAACAGGGTCTACCATTACTACCTGACCAGATTATTACCTCATCCCCCTTATCTAACAGGGTCTACTATTACTACCTGACCAGATTATTACCTCATCCCCCTTATCTAACAGGGTCTACTACCTGACCAGATTATTACCTCATCCCCCTTATCTAACAGGGTCTACTATTACTACCTGACCAGATTATAACCTCATCCCCCTTATCTAACAGGGTCTACTACCTGACCAGATTATTACCTCATCCTCCTTATCTAACAGGGTCTACTATTACTACCTGACCAGATTATTACCTCATCCCACTTTATCTAACAGGGTCTACTACCTGACCAGATTATTACCTCATCCCCCTCATCTAACAGGGTCTACTACTACTACCTGACCAGATTATTACCTCATCCCCCTTATCTAACAGGGTCTACTACCTGACCAGATTATTACCTCATCCCCCTTATCTAACAGGGTCTACTAATACCACTTTACCAGATTATGACCTCCTCCCCCTTATCTAACAGGGTCTACTACTACTACCTGACCAGATTATGACCTCATCCCCCTTATCTAACAGGGTCTACTACTACCACCTGACCAGATTATTACCTCATCCCCCTTATCTAACAGGTTCTACTACCTGACCAGATTATTACCTCATCCCCCTTATCTAACAGGGTCTACTACTACCTGACCAGATTATTACCTCATCCCCCTAATCTAACAGGGTCTACTATTACTACCTGACCAGATTATTACATCATCCCCCTTATCTAACAGGGTCTACTACTACCTGACCAGATTATTACCTCATCCCCCTTATCTAACAGGGTCTACTATTACTATCTGACCAGATTATTACCTCATCCCCCTTATCTAACAGGGTCTACTACCTGACCAGATTATTACCTCATCCCCCTTATCTAACAGGGTCTACTACTACTACCTGACCAGATTATTACCTCATCCCCCTTATCTAACAGGGTCTACTACTACCTGACCAGATTATTACCTCATCCCCTTTATCTAACAGGGTCTACTACCTGACCAGATTATTACCTCATCCCCCTAATCTAACAGGGTCTACTACTACCACCTGACCAGATTATTACCTCATCCCCCTTATCTAACAGGGTCTACTACCTGATCAGATTATTACCTCATCCCCTTTATCTAACAGGGTCTACTACCTGACCAGATTATTACCTCATCCCCCTTATCTAACAGGGTCTACTACTTGACCAGATTATTACCTCATCCCCCTTATCTAACAGGGTCTACTACTACTACCTGACCAGATTATTACCTCATCCCCCTTATCTAACAGGGTCTACTACTACTACCTGACCAGATTATTACCTCATCCCCCTTATCTAACAGGGTCTACTACTTGACCAGATTATTACCTCATCCCCCTTATCTAACAGGGTCTACTACTACTACCTGACCAGATTATTACATCATCCCCCTTATCTAACAGGGTCTACTACTACTACCTGACCAGATTATTACCTCATTCCCTTTATCTAACAGGGTATACTAATACCACTTTACCAGATTATGACCTCCTCCCCCTTATCTAACAGGGTCTACTACTACCACCTGACCAGATTATTACCTCATCCCCCTTATCTAACAGGGTCTACTACTACCACCTGACCAGATTATTACCTCATCCCCCTTATCTAACAGGGTCTACTACCTGACCAGATTATTACCTCATCCCCCTTATCTAACAGGGTCTACTACCTGACCAGATTATGACCTCATCCCCCTTATCTAACAGGGTCTACTACCTGACCAGATTATGACCTCATCCCCCTTATCTAACAGGGTCTACTACTACTACCTGACCAGATTATGACCTCATCCCCCTTATCTAACAGGGTCTACTACCTGACCAGATTATGACCTCATCCCCCTTATCTAACAGGGTCTACTACTACTACCTGACCAGATTATTACCTCATCCCCATTATCTAACAGGGTCTACTACTACTACCTGACCAGATTATTACCTCATCCCCCTTATCTAACAGGGTCTACTACCTGACCAGATTATTACCTCATCCCCCTTATCTAACAGGGTCTACTACCTGACCAGATTATTACCTCATCCCCCTTATCTAACAGGGTCTACTACCTGACCAGATTATTACCTCATCCCCCTTATCTAACAGGGTCTACTACCTGACCAGATTATTACATCATCCCCCTTATCTAACAGGGTCTACTACCTGACCAGATTATTACCTCATCCCCCTTATCTAACAGGGTCTACTACCTGACCAGATTATTACCTCATCCCCCTAATCTAACAGGGTCTACTACTACTACCTGACCAGATTATTACCTCATCCCCCTTATCTAACAGGGTCTACTACTACTACCTGACCAGATTATTACCTCATCCCCCTTATCTAACAGGGTCTACTACCTGACCAGATTATTACATCATCCCCCTTATCTAACAGGGTCTACTACCTGACCAGATTATTACCTCATCCCCCTTATCTAACAGGGTCTACTACCTGACCAGATTATTACCTCATCCCCCTTATCTAACAGGGTCTACTACTACTACCTGACCAGATTATTACCTCATCCCCCTTTATCTAACAGGGTCTACTACCTGACCAGATTATTACCTCATCCCCCTTATCTAACAGGGTCTACTACACCTGACCAGATTATTACCTCATCCCCCTTATCTAACAGGGTCTACTACTACTACCTGACCAGATTATTACCTCATTCCCCTTATCTAACAGGGTCTACTACCTGACCAGATTATTACATCATCCCCCTTATCTAACAGGGTCTACTACCTGACCAGATTATTACCTCATCCCCCTTATCTAACAGGGTCTACTACTACTACCTGACCAGATTATTACCTCATCCCCCTTATCTAACAGGGTCTACTACTACTACCTGACCAGATTATTACCTCATCCCCCTTATCTAACAGGGTCTACTACCTGACCAGATTATTACCTCATCCCCCTTATCTAACAGGGTCTACTACTACTACTACCTGACCAGATTATTACCTCATCCCCCTTTATCTAACAGGGTCTACTACCTGACCAGATTATTACCTCATCCCCCTTATCTAACAGGGTCTACTACCACCTGACCAGATTATTACCTCATCCCCCTTATCTAACAGGGTCTACTACTACTACCTGACCAGATTATTACCTCATCCCCCTTATCTAACAGGGTCTACTACTACTACCTGACCAGATTATTACCTCATCCCCCTTATCTAACAGGGTCTACTACTACTACCTGACCAGATTATTACCTCATCCCCCTTATCTAACAGGGTCTACTACCTGACCAGATTATTACCTCATCCCCCTTACCTAACAGGGTCTACTACCTGACCAGATTATTACCTCATCCCCCTTATCTAACAGGGTCTACTACTACCACCTGACCAGATTATTACCTCATCCCCCTTATCTAACAGGGTCTACTACCTGACCAGATTATTACCTCATCCCCCTTATCTAACAGGGTCTACTACTACTACCTGACCAGATTATTACCTCATCCCCCTTATCTAACAGGGTCTACTACTACCACCTGACCAGATTATTACCTCATCCCCCTTATCTAACAGGGTCTACTACCTGACCAGATTATTACATCATCCCCCTTATCTAACAGGGTCTACTACCTGACCAGATTATTACCTCATCCCCCTTATCTAACAGGGTCTACTACCTGACCAGATTATTACCTCATCCCACTTATCTAACAGGGTCTACTACCTGACCAGATTATTACCTCATCCCACTTATCTAACAGGGTCTACTACCTAACCAGATTATTACCTGATCCCCCTTATCTAACAGGGTCTACTACCTGACCAGATTATTACCTCATCCCCCTTATCTAACAGGGTCTACTACTACCACCTGACCAGATTATTACCTCATCCCCCTTATCTAACAGGGTCTACTACTACCACCTGACCAGATTATTACCTCATCCCCCTTATCTAACAGGGTCTACTACTACCACCTGACCAGATTATTACCTCATCCCCCTTATCTAACAGGGTCTACTACCTGACCAGATTATTACCCCCTCCCCCTTATCTAACAGGGTCTACTACCTGACCAGATTATTACCTCATCCCCCTTATCTAACAGGGTCTACTACCTGACCAGATTATTACCTCATCCCCCTTATCTAACAGGGTCTACTATTACTACCTGACCAGATTATTACCTCATCCCACTTATCTAACAGGGTCTACTACCTGACCAGATTATTACCTCATCCCCCTTATCTAACAGGGTCTACTACTACTACCTGACCAGATTATGACCTCATCCCCCTTATCTAACAGGGTCTACTACCTGACCAGATTATTACCTCATCCCCCTTATCTAACAGGGTCTACTACCTGACCAGATTATTACCTCATCCCCCTTATCTAACAGGGTCTACTACCTGACCAGATTATGACCTCATCCCCCTTATCTAACAGGGTCTACTACCTGACCAGATTATTACCTCATCCCCCTTATCTAACAGGGTCTACTACCTGACCAGATGATTATCTAAGAGGTATGGCCTTGGGCACAGTGTTGCCTGTATGATGCTGTGTATGTTCAAGTGATGTAATAAGTATGATTACTGTATGTGCCGTTTGTGGGTGTAGGGAGGCTGGGCTAGAGGCAGAACAAGTCAGACAACAGCGCAAGGTAGACAGTAGGGTCTGGATAGAGGTATCTGCTAAATTACTATACAGAAACAA
Source organism: Coregonus ussuriensis (assembly GCA_031479575.1). Lineage (NCBI taxonomy): Eukaryota > Metazoa > Chordata > Actinopteri > Salmoniformes > Salmonidae > Coregonus > Coregonus ussuriensis. Next base: position 6,116,664 of record CM062491.1, on the reverse strand, counting down.
CCTTGCCAAACAAACACCTAGCCATTTTGTCAAGATGTTCGGATCTCTTGGGTTAACAGTTGCCCGACCAGGGTTTGAGTCCTGTTCAATGTTACACCCCCCAACCCCCCCTGCAACAGTATATCCTTACCTGACAGGTATGGCCTTGGACACAGCATTGTTGACTAGGTTGTTGTGCTGCTGGTACTTGGGCCCCCTGTTGTCCATGGTGCGTGTGAACGTGTCCAGCCCACTGTCGTGGTCCAGAGGCTGAGGGGACAGCGGTGGCTTGGTACTGCTGTTGTTGTTGTTGACCACGCTGGGTTTGGGGATGCTGCTACTGATCAGGAGGTCTGTCTTCCCACTGTCGTTGGGGAGGAGGTTGTGGTTGAACTTGGGGCTCTCAAACTTCCTCTCAAAGGGCCGGGCCGAGGAGGTGTAAGGCTTGGGGACGTAGCGGTTGTAGCTTTGCGGGGTGGGGGTGGTTCCAGGGGTTTTGGGGGGTGCGTCAGTGCCGTTAACCCCCACTGGGGACCTCTGGGCCAGGTAGGGCTGGGAAGGGGGGTCCTGGAGGACAGGGGGGCGGAGACCAGATAGGTCAGGTTTTGGAGAGGAGCTGAGGAGCTGGTCGGGGTGTGAGGTCACTGGGGAGAGAGGGAAAAGGACGTGAGCACCTACATACAGCCAGAGGTTTACTAAACTATTACACTTAAAGAAGACGTCAACATAATTCTAAGTACTTTTCGCACTGCTCTTTGTTTTATCAAACGTAACACTATCTTTGAAGGGAGGTGGCTCCACTAATATTAGATAATACTAAGTGTTACATTAAGGGTGGAGACTAACTGCCTCGCTATTGAGATCCCCTGAGACATGTGGCTGTCTGTTCTTACCTTCGTTGGTGATGAGTTTGGGCAGGCTGTTGGGCGGTACGGCAGGGCCAGGGGGTCCGTACTGAGACACAGGGCTGATCTGGGGGAGGGGGTCGTACCTCTTCTCCACCGGACTCACCTTCTCCACAGACTCCGCCCTGAAGCGCAGACACAACACAGGGTGTGTTTAAGATCAACTACGTCACAGTCGATTTTGGGCAGAATCACTTAATCTACAAATCAATGTCACCTTGAATCCCCCAATAACTCATTATGTGTTCAAGATTAGCAGTTCTGACTCAGGACTTGATCCTCTCAAACGCGGTCAGCCTGACTTATTGATTGAACCTATCCTCTCAGATCTACAGTACACGTGCCTTGGGGCTAGGTGTTGATTTGGGTAGGATTGTGGGGGTAAGCCAGCTGGGCCTGCTGGAAAGGAAATGGTTCTAGGGGTTATGGGTAGTGTAGTTTACCAGGTGTAGGGGTTATGGGTAGTGTAGTTTACCTGTTGTAGGGGTTATGGGTAGTGTAGTGTACCTGTTGTAGGGGTTCTGGGTAGTGTAGTGTACCTGTTGTAGGGGTTCTGGGTAGTGTAGTGTACCTGTTGTAGGGGTTCTGGGTAGTGTAGTGTACCTGTTGTAGGGGTTCTGGGTAGTGTAGTGTACATGTTGTAGGGGTTCTGGGTAGTGTAGTGTACCTGTTGTAGGGGTACTGGGTAGCGAGCGCATCACCTCCTAGTGTCGTCGTTTTTTTCCGGTATCGTCTACCGCCCAGCCATCATGTCGTCCAGAACATTTTTCGTAGGAGGAAACTGGAAGATGAACGGTGACAAGAAGAGCCTGGGCGACCTTATAACGACCCTGAACACTGCGAGCCTCAACGATGAAACCGAGGTGGTGTGTGGTGCTCCCACCGTCTACCTTGACTTTGCCCGCTCTAACCTGGATGCAAGGATCAGCGTGGCCGCACAGAACTGCTACAAAGTCGCCAAGGGGGCCTTCACTGGCGAGATCAGCCCTGTGATGATCAAGGACTGTGGCGTGGAGTGGGTGATTCTGGGCCACTCGGAGAGGCGCCACGTGTTCGGGGAGAGCGACGAGCTGATTGGTCAGAAGGTGGCCCATGCCCTGGAGAGTGGCCTGGGGGTGATCGCCTGCATCGGAGAGAAGCTGGAGGAGAGAGAGGCTGGAACCACAGAGGTGGTGGTGTACACCCAGACCCAGGTCATCGCAGACAACGTGAAGGACTGGAGTAAAGTGGTGCTGGCTTACGAGCCTGTGTGGGCCATCGGTACTGGCAAGACGGCCTCACCCGAACAGGCCCAGGAGGTGCATGAGAAGCTGAGGGAGTGGATGAGGGCCAACGTCTCTGAGGCCGTGGCTGACTCCGTCCGCATTATCTACGGAGGCTCCGTGACGGGGGCCAACTGCAAAGAGCTGGGCTCCCAAAACGATGTGGACGGCTTCCTGGTGGGTGGAGCCTCCCTCAAGCCCAAGTTTGTTGACATCATCAACGCGCGTGCCTAGAGCGCACAAGAGCAATCTAACCTGCTGCTAGTAGTGTCCTGTGACTGCCTCTCTTCCCAGAGTGTCTGTGTGACAATGGCTTTACCTGTGTTTGTGTCAACAAGGGACTATTTGACTCATTTTGTACTGCACTGTAGTTTAGGGACCCGCCACAGTAAAAGTCCCACATTGATAAGACATGTCAGTCCAGATTATTTCTCCATTGGTTGATGCAGATGGTATTCTGTGTGTTGAGGATGGGACTTTTATTATGGAACGTCTCTTTGGATGGCGGTTCCTAACAACTACTATATCAACTATATACAGTGGGGGAAAAAAGTATTTAGTCAGCCACCAATTGTGCAAGTTCTCCCACTTAAAAAGATGAGAGAGGCCTGTAATTTTCATCATAGGTACACGTCAACTATGACAGACAAAATGAGATTTTTTTTCTCCAGAAAGTCACATTGTAGGATTTCTAATGAATTTATTTGCAAATTATGGTGGAAAATAAGTATTTGGTCAATAACAAAAGTTTCTCAATACTTTATATACCCTTTGTTGGCAATGACACAGGTCAAACGTTTTCTGTAAGTCTTCACAAGGTTTTCACACACTGTTGCTGGTATTTTGTCCCATTCCTCCATGCAGATCTCCTCTAGAGCAGTGATGTTTTGGGGCTGTCGCTGGGCAACACGGACTTTCAACTCCCTCCAAAGATTTTCTATGGGGTTGAGATCTGGAGACTGGCTAGGCCACTCCAGGACCTTGAAATGCTTCTTACGAAGTCACTCCTTCGTTGCCCGGGCAGTGTGTTTGGGATCATTGTCATGCTGAAAGACCCAGCCACGTTTCATCTTCAATGCCCTTGCTGATGGAAGGAGGTTTTCACTCAAAATCTCACGAAACATGGCCCCATTCATTCTTTCCTTTACACGGAATAGTCGTCCTGGTCCCTTTGCAGAAAAACAGCCCCAAAGCATGATGTTTCCACCCCCATGCTTCATAGTAGGTATGGTGTTCTTTGGATGCAACTCAGCATTCTTTGTCCTCCAAACACGACGAGTTGAGTTTTTACCAAAAAGTTCTATTTTGGTTTCATCTGACCATATGACATTCTCCCAATCCTCTTCTGGATCATCCAAATGCACTCTAGCAAACTTCAGACGGGCCTGGACATGTACTGGCTTAAGCAGGGGGACACGTCTGGCACTGCAGGATTTGAGTCCCTGGCGGCGTAGTGTGTTACTCATGGTAGGCTTTGTTACTTTGGTCCCAGCTCTCTGCAGGTCATTCACTAGGTCCCCCCGTGTGGTTCTGGGATTTTTGCTCACCGTTCTTGTGATCATTTTGACCCCACGGGGTGAGATCTTGCGTGGAGCCCCAGATCGAGGGAGATTATCAGTGGTCTTGTATGTCTTCCATTTCCTAATAATTGCTCCCACAGTTGATTTCTTCAAACCAAGCTGCTTACCTATTGCAGATTCAGTCTTCCCAGCCTGGTGCAGGTCTACAATTTTGTTTCTGGTGTCCTTTGACAGCTCTTTGGTGTTGGCCATAGTGGAGTTTGGAGTGTGACTGTTTGAGGTTGTGGACAGGTGGCTTTTATACTGATAACAAGTTCAAACAGGTGCCATTATTACAGGTAACGAGTGGAGGACAGAGGAGCCTCTTAAAGAAGAAGTTACAAGTCTGTGAGAGCCAGAAATCTTGCTTGTTTGTAGGTGACCAAATACTTATTTTCCACCATAATTTGCAAATAAATTCATTAAAAATCCTACAATGTGATTTTCTGGAAAAGAAATTCTCAATTTGTCTGTCATAGTTGACGTGTACCTATGATGAAAATTACAGGCCTTTCTCATCTTTTTAAGTGGGAGAACTTGCACAATTGGTGGCTGACTAAATACTTTTTTCCCCCACTGTATAATCTAAAATGTACATTTCTGATATATTAATAAGCACTGCACTTAGTGATGTTCCATATAGAATATGTGCTCACTCATTACTGTAAGGGGACCAGTACTTTGTGTATCGCTAGTGACTACAAGTTCCATTGTCACTAGAAGCAGTCTCTTCTGCAGTCACACGCTTGGTTTAGTCCCTCTTTTCTCTTGCATCAGACATTGCATCAACGGAAGCCACAAGTCTCTCCAGTTACTGCATGACTCTAGCAGAAATATGGCTCCTTCCATCCACCCAAAGCAGTCTGGATAATACTTTTCAAAATGATTGAAAAAGAAAAGGCGCAAAGATCCCCGGGACCACCCATACACAAAAATGTATGCACGCATGACTGTAAGTCGCTTTGGATAAAAGCGTCTGCTAAATGGCATATTATTATTATTATTATTATTATTATTATTAGTGTAGTGTACCTGTTGTAGGGGTTCTGGGTAGTGTAGTGTACCTGTTGTAGGGGTTCTGGGTAGTATAGTTTACCTGTTGTAAGGGTTCTGGGTAGTATAGTGTACCTGTTGTAAGGGTTCTGGGTAGTGTAGTGTACCTGTTGTAGGGGTTATGGGTAGTGTAGTGTACCTGTTGTAGGGGTTCTGGGTAGTGTAGTGTACCTGTTGTAGGGGTTCTGGGTAGTGTAGTGTACCTGTTGTAGGGGTTCTGGGTAGTGTAGTGTACCTGTTGTAGGGGTTCTGGGTAGTGTAGTGTACCTGTTGTAAGGGTAAGCCAGCTGGGTCTGTGGTGGGAAGCGGTTGATGCCAGGGCTGGGGTTCATGGCCTTGCTGTCGAAGCTGCGTCGGTCAAAGTAGGACAGCTGCTTCCTGTAGTACTCCTCATCCTCGTCAGGATCGTAGTGGTTGGAGGAGCGGACCACATCATCCAGGGGTTTAGACCCAGGGGGCTTCTGGGGCTCAGGGGCTCTGCGGGGGAGATGGAGGGAGGGACAGTGAGAAAGCAGCACAGATACACATCAGGGTTGGGGTTCAGAGAGTAAACCCACATTCCACATTTTCCCAATTGAAGAGAATTGTAATTAGAATTTCAATGTACTTCCTGATTTGACAGGAATTAAAATGGAATTGACCCAAACCTTCATACACTTACAAATCCATTCCACAAAGTAGAGGGTAGAGTGAGAGACAGGACGGCCAGTTAGAGAGCCACACAGACAGATCCACACAAGAGAAAGTAGAGCGAGAGACAGACATTGATAACGGAGGGATAGACAGTCAGACAGAGGGGCAGACGTTCAGATCTAGTAGCTCAGATCAGAGGGGGAAAGAGAGAGAGAGGGGGGAGGGGTCTGGGGTCCGCTCACCAACCAAGAATGCATGCAAAATTCTGCAAAAAATATCCTCTGTGTACAACGTAAAAACACCAAATAATGCATGCAGAGCAGAATTTGTCCGACACCCGCTAATTTTCCAAATCTAGAAAAGAGCGGTTAAATTCTACAACCACCTAAAAGGAAACGATTCCCAAACCTTCCATAACAAAGCCATCACCTACAGAGAGATGAACCTGGAGAAGAGTCCCCTAAGCAAGCTGGTCCTGGGGCTCTGTTCACTATACACAGACTGGCCAATAAAAATAAAAGATTAAGATGGGCAAAAGAACACAGACACTGGACTTTTTCTTTGCAACTCTGCCTAGAAGGTCAGCATCCCGGAGTCGCCTCTTCACTGTTGACGTTGAGACTGGTGTTTTGCGGGTACTATTTAATGAAGCTGCCAGTTGAGGACCTGTGAGGCGTCTGTTTCTCAAATGTATTTGTCCTCTTGTTCAGTTGTGCACCGGGGCCTCCCACTCCTCTTTCTATTCTGGTTAGAGACAGTTTGCGCTGTTCTGTGAAGGGAGTAGTACACAGCGTTGTACGAGATCTTCTGTTTCTTGGCAATTTCTCGCATGGAATAGCCTTCATTTCTCAGAACAAGAATAGACTGACGAGTTTCAGAAGAAAGTTATTTGTTTCTGGCCATTTTGAGCCTGTAATCGAACCCACAATTGCTGATGCTCCAGATACTCAACTAGTCTCAAGAAGGCCAGTTTTATTGCTTCTTTAATCAGCACAACAGTTTTCAGCTGTGCTATCGTAATTGCAAAAGGGTTTTCTAATGATAAGTTAGCCTTTTTAAAATGATAAACTTGGATTAGCAAACACAAAGTGCCATTGGAACACAGGACTGATGGTTGCTGATAATGGGCCTCTGTACGCCTATGTCGATATTCCATTAAAAATCAGCCGTTTCCAGCTACAATAGCCATTTACAACATTAACAATGTCTACACTGTATTTCTGATCCATTTGATGTTATTTTAATGGACAAGGACATTTTTAAGTGACCCCGAACTTTTGAATGGTAGTGTATACACTACCAGTCATAAGTTTTGACACACCTACTCATTCAAGGGTTTTTCTTCATTTTTTACAGTTTTTTACATTGTAGAATAATAGTGAAGACATCAAAACTATGAAATAACACATGTGAAATCATGTAGTAACCAAAAAAAAGTGTTAAACAAATCAAAATATATTTTATATTTGAGATTCTTCAAAGTAGCCACCCTTTGCCTTGATGACAGCTTTGCACACTCTTGGCGTTCTTTTCTGGTTACTACATGATTCCATATGTGTTATTTCATAGTTTTGATGTCTTCACTATTATTCTACAATGTAGAAAATAGTACAAATACAGAAAAACCCTTGAATGAGTAGGTGTGTCCAAACTTTTGACTGGTAGTGTATATTATTTTATACATTTGCTCAGAGAAAGAGATTTAGTATAAAAAGTCATACTTTTTTTCTCAAAAAAGGTAAGGGTCAAAATGATTGACACCCCTAAAAATTCGTAGAAATAAAGTGGTCAAATGTTTAGTATTTGGTCCCATATTCCACGCAATAACTACATCAAGCATGGGACTCTACAGGCTGGTTGGATGCAGTTCGTTTTGGTTGTGTCTCAGATTATTTTGTACCCAATAGCAATGAATGGTAAATAATGTATTGTGTCATTTTGGAGTCACTTTTATTATAAATAAGAAAATAATATGTTAATGTGGATGCTACCATGATTACGGATAATCCTGAATGAATCGGGAAATTTGATGATCATACCCCCAATACATGCTAACCTCTCACTAATAACAGCATGTCTTGGGGGTATGATCATCAAATTTCCCGATTCATTCAATAACAGGTTGGCATGTCTTGGGGGTATGATCTTTGACCCTCTAACTTTTCCACTCATCAAATTATTATTTTCTTATTTATAAATAAAATGACTTGTTAAACAAAAATCTTTCTCTGAGCCATTGTATTAATTATTTATTTTATTCAGTCATTATTGTGTTAATAATATTATGATAATCTGATTTGATCCAACATGACAGTACAGTGAGGGTGTACACTGAGTGGACACAACATTATGAACACCTGCCAGAACAGGTGAAAGCTATGATCCCTTATTGATGACACCTGTTAAATCCACTTCAAATCAGTGTAGATGAAGGGGAGGAGACAGGTTAAATGATTTTTAAGCCTTGAGACATGGATTGTATGGGCAAGACAAAATATGTAAGTGCCTTTGAACGGGTTATGGTAGTAGGTGCCAGGCGCACCGGTTTGTGTCAAGAACTGCAACGCAGCTGGGTTTTTCATGCTCAACAGTTTCCCGTGTGTGTCAAGAATGGTCCACCACCCAAAGGACATCCAGCCAACTTGACACAACCGTGGGAAGCATTGGAGTCAACATGGGCTGCCATCCCTGTGGAACGCTTTCGACACCTTGTAGAGTCCATGCCCTGACGAACTGAGGGCAAAAGGGGGGGGAGGGGGGAGGGGTGCAACTCAATATTAGGAAGGTGTTCTTAATGTTTTGTAAATTCAGTGTACCATTTCTAGTACAGTATGTGATCATTTCAGGAGTTGAACCCATAGACCAGATGAGACAAGGTCAAGGGTCACATGGAGAGAAACCAGGGTCATGTTCATTAGGTCCCAAACAGAAGAGAATGGACTGAGGGAATACAGTTGAAGTCGGAAGTTTACAAACACTTAGGTTGGAGTCATTTAAACTTGTTTTTCAACCACTCCACAAATTTCTTGTTAACAAACTATAGTTTTGGCATGTCGGTTAGAACATCTACTTTGTGCATGACAAGTAATTTTTCAAACAATTGTTTACAGACAGATTATTTCACTTATAATTCACTGTATCACAATTCCAGTGGGTCAGAAGTTTACATACACTAAGTTGACTGTGCCTTTAAACAGCTTGGAAAATTCCAGAAAATGATGTCATAGCTTTAGAAGCTTCTGATAGGATAATTGACATAATTTGAGTCAATTGGAGGTGTACCTGTGAATGTATTTCAAGGCCTACCTACAAACTCAGTGCCTCTTTGCTTGACATCATGGGAAAATCAAAAGAAATCAGCTGAGTCCTCAAAAATAAAATTGTAGACCTAGCCTGGTCCATCCTTGGGAGCAATTTCCAAACGCCTGAAGGTACCACGTTCATCTGTACAAACAATAGTACGCAAGTATAAACACCATGGGACCACGCAGCCGTCATACCGCTCAGGAAGGAGATGAGTTCTGTCTCCTAGAGATGAACGTACTTTGGTGCGAAAAGTGCAAATCAATCCCAGAACAATAGCAAAGGACCTTGTGAAGATGCTGGAAGAAACAGGTACAAAAGTATCTATATGCACAGTAAAACAAGTCCTATATCGACATAACCCGAAAGGCCGCTCAGCAAGGAAGAAGCCACTGCTCCAAAACTGCCATAAAAAAGCCAGACTACGGTTTGCAACTGCACATTGGGAAAAAGATCGTACTTTTTGGAGAAATGTCCTCTGGTCTGATGAAACAAAAATAGGGTGGCTTGCAAGCCGAAGAACACCATCCCAACCGTGAAGTACGGGGGTGGCAGCATCATGCTGTGGGGGTGCTTTGCTGCAGGAGGGACTGGTGCACTTCACAAAATAGATGGCATCATGAGGAAGGAAAATTATGTGAATATATTGAAGCAACATCTCAAGACATCAGTCAGGAAGTTAAAGCTTGGTCGCAAATGGGTCTTCCAAATGGACAATGACCCCAAGCATACTTCCAAAGTTGTGGCAAAATGGCTTAAGGACAACAAAGTCAAGGTATTGGCGTGGCCATCACAAAGCCCTGACCTCAATCCTATAGAAAATGTGTGGGCAGAACTGAAAAAGCGTGTGTGAGCAAGGAGGCCTACAAATCTGACTCAGTTACACCAGCTTTGTCAGGAGGAATGGGCCAAAATTCACCCAACTTATTGTGGGAAGCTTGTGGAAGGCTACCCGAAACGTTTGACCCAAGTTAAACAATTTAAAGGCAATGCTACCAAATACTAATTGAGTGTATGTAAACTTCTGACCCACTGGGAATGTGATGAAAGAAATAAAAGCTGAAATCAATCATTCTCTCTACTATTATTCTGACATTTCACATTCTTAAAATGAAGTTGTGATCCTAACTGACCTAAGACAGGGCATTTTTTACTAGGATTAAATGTCAGGAATTGTGAAAAACTGAGTTTAAATGTATTTGGCTAAGGTGTATGTAAACTTCCGACTTCGACTGTACCTGTAAGTAGACTTCTCCTGCTCCAGGTTGCTGAGGGAGTTGGCTTTGGGGACAGGGCCAGGTGCAGTCACAGGTCTGGGCAGGTCTGCAGGCTGGAACGCCAGACAGACGAGAAGGAAGGTTAAACCAGAGTATTGCAGAGTACATCTACACAGGTTGCCACTATCTGCCCTGCTCTACAATTTATCTTCTTAAAATCTGATTTAAAACCAAACCCTGACCTTAACCACTCTGCTAGCATTATCCCTAACCCTAAATTAACGCTAAATTTAAATGTTTTCATACATTTGTACGATATAGCCAATATTGACTTTGCAGCTTGGCCATAAAGTGGGAACCAACTACACAACCTCACATATTATCCTATCACATTCATCAGTGGTTCATTACCCCAAACACAGAAAAAAAAAAACTTGATCATTAGGTCTACTGTATGTTCTTTCCAAGTACCCCATTTAGATAGGCCAGGTACCTCCCAGGGGTACTAGATAGTACCCAAGGTTGAGAACCCCAGACATCCATTATAAGCATGCTGTCTAGGTGTTTGGCCGTGTGCTAGTGTGAGAGACCTACCCTCATCACGGTGGAGTCGCCAGCCTCCTTGGCCCGGTCCACAGACAGCGACCTCTTATTTTCAAACATCTTGACCCTGTTGAGCACCGACTGGGGCTTCATGGCCGGTTCGTCCCTCTCCTCCTCCCTCCAGGGCGGCGGAGGGAGGGGTTTTGACCCCGCGTTTGCCCCCATCTCTCCTGGGGAGGCCAGGGGTTCGGGTTTGGGAGGGGGCGGGGGCGGGTCAGAGTTCATTAGAGGCTCATGGTTGTAGCCCCCACCACTGCCCCGGCTGGGAGGTCCGGGGTTATAGGGGGATCTAAGGCCAGGAGCAGAGTCTCCGTAATACTGCTTGGGGGGGTCCGGGGAGCGGGGAGAGCTGAGGGGGTAGCAGTGAGGGGGCTCCGGCTCGTAGGGGGAGCGAGCGTCGTAAGGGCCAGCCAAGGGCGGGGGAGGCGGTTCATCGTACCGCCCTGGAGGTTTACCGTGACGAGGCCTGCCATCGTAGCCCTGCATCCCCGCCGGGGCCTCATCGTAGCGGGGCTGGGGGGGGCTGTAGTCCCTGACGGGGCCGTCCTCGTAGGGGGTGGTCCCCCTTGGGGTGTAACCCTGCTGGTGGCCCGGCCCAGTCTGGTACCCCGGGGGCTGAGGAGAAGAGGTCTGCTGGTCGTAGGGGGGCCACTGGCCGTCGTCGTAGTGTTGAGGCACACGGTTGTTGTAGTGCAGGTGAGGAGCGTGAGAGTCAAAGTTCCCCTGGTGAGGCTGCTTTGGTTTGGCATAGCCCCCCCCGCCCCCGTCGCTACAGTAGGCGGAAGGCGGGTGGTCGTACTGGCGGTATGGCTGTTTGTCCTGGTAGGGCTGGTGGGTGTAGCTCAGAGACGACTTCATGCCGCCGTGGTTCACTCTCACTGGCTCCTCCAGACTGTATAGATCCTTCTTGTACATCTGCAGGGGAGAGGGATTGAACATGGAGACGTTAACACCTGGAGAAACTAGCTAGTTATAGGCTACAGTTTCAACATAAGCGCTTGGGTCAGAGCTCGGGTGAATAAGATTTTCCGATGTATCAATCATTACACATGGCAAATTAAGTTGAAAACTTGTAAACCTCATTAGTTTTAAAACAATTTAAATTAAAATAATTACAGAAACTACAGAAAATCCCCCAAATCAGAGGGGATTGAATGAAAGATTTTTAAAAAGGGAGGTTTCTGAGAAGTTAAGCTCAAACCTTATTCAAGGACTGAATGAAGATACAACACGTCATCATCCATACAATTCAATTGTAGTAACTCCAAATACCAATAAATTAAACAAACATCAAGTCAAAGTGCAAGTCGACAAGCAATTATCTTATCAATTATTCCTAATCAGTTCTAAAGGCATATTTGACAAGAAGCCTTTCAAGAGTGACTGAACATTTCCATATTCTCATAATGTTACGTTTTTGGATGATGTTGTCAATAATGTTTGTTTTTTTACAATTCTGAAAGGCTTCATTTCAAACCGGTGATGTACAGCCTGTAGACAGTAACAATAGACAGTTACAGTGAGGGAAAAAAGTATTTGATCCCCTGCTGATTTTGTACGTTTGCCCACTGACAAGGACATGATCAGAGATTCCTAACCCCTCCTCCCTAACCCCTCCTCCCTAACCCCTCCTCCCTAACCCCTCCTCCCTAACCCCGTCTCCCTAACTCCTCCTCCCTAACCCCTCCTCCCTAACCCCGTCTCCCTAACCCCTCCTCCCTAACTCCTCCTCCCTAACCCCTCCTCCCTAACTCCTCCTCCCTAACCCCTCCTCCCTAACCCCTCCTCCCTAACCCCGTCTCCCTAACCCCTCCTCCCTAACCCCTCCTCCCTAACCCCTCCTCCCTAACCCCGTCTCCCTAACCCCTCCTCCCTAACCCCGTCTCCCTAACCCCTCCTCCCTAACTCCTCCTCCCTAACCCCTCCTCCCTAACCCCGTCTCCCTAACCCCTCCTCCCTAACTCCTCCTCCCTAACCCCTCCTCCCTAACCCCTCCTCCCTAACCCCTCCTCCCTAACCCCTCCTCCCTAACCCCTCCTCCCTAACCCCGTCTCCCTAACCCCTCCTCCCTAACCCCGTCTCCCTAACCCCTCCTCCCTAACTCCTCCTCCCTAACCCCTCCTCCCTAACCCCGTCTCCCTAACCCCTCCTCCCTAACTCCTCCTCCCTAACCCCTCCTCCCTAACCCCTCCTTCCTAACTCCTCCTCCCTAACCAAATAACAGTGATGTGCAGAACAGCATCTCGGTACTAGTTACATCCCCAATAACTACTCATACACACGATCAAGATAAGCAATTCTGCGCAGGCAACGCCTTCCTCCAAACACCTCCCCTCAAACACGCTGTCAAATATAATGCTGTGGTCACACAGTGGGCAGTCACACAGTGTGGGCGGGGCATGCAGACAAGGGAGCCAGTCAGAGGAGAAAGAAGCGTGTGCGAAGAAGTCAGGCAAGTTAAAACAGAACAGCAGGCTGGGGGGGGCGGGGCAGAGAACCGGGCGGGGCAGTTAAGGATGTGACTGGCCCAGGCCTGGTCCAGGTGTTCTAGTGAGGCAGCAGGTAGGTGCTGGGGTGGTGGTAGTAGGTAGGTGAGTACCTTCGGTTTGGGACCAGGGCCGAGCTGCGGGTCAGACAGGGGTTGGGGTTCGAGTGATGGTGGTGTTGGGGGCGGGGCTAGCTCAGTAGGAGCATGGCTGCTGGGGAGTGAGTCTGCAGCCTGAGGAGCTGCAGCCGGAGCCGCCTCCTCGGGTTCAGGGGTCATACCCTCTACCTGCAGTGCAGGGTGCTGTGACTCAGCCTCAACAACAGGGGGCACCACCGCCGCAGGTAGCAGAGAGGAAGGAATGGCCAGAGCAGCACTGTCTTGCTGTGAAGTATCATTAAGAGACATTTTATTGCAACAGGCTGCCAAGAGGACAGCAACACTCCACAAACTACAGCAGTTTATCTCTCTGTCTCCATAGTAACCTTCTCTCTCCAAGTTCCTCCTCCTTGAATCATTTTTACGCCATCCAGAAACCCGTATACAACGTATTTGCAACAATGTGGTTAGCTACAACAGATAGCTTTACAATATTCAATATATATTGTGTATACTATGTAAAGGGTCTCTCTTACTGAAGGAACAAATACATGTCATGTTTAACAACAGCAAAAACATTACTCTGAACAGAATAAGGTCGCAGGTTGTAATAACGTAATTCCTGCCCGTTTTGCCCCTAGAGAGGCGCCTCTACTGCTACACCTCTCCTCTTCTCTCCCTCTCTCTCCTACCTGCTGAGGAGCGGCGGCCATCTTGAACCCGGACGGTTCGATGCGGTTGACCGGGTCAGGCAGAGTCACAGCAATGTGCTGGTATCCAGGGTAACCGCCAGACGAGGGGTCCTGGATGACGGGCTCTGAGGAGCGGGTGATGGCTGGCTCTGTGGACAGGCCAACCTAAATGGGATTTAGAAACTGGACTTACTACAAACTGAGACTTTTAAAAACTTGTATGAAGTATATTGTGTTGTGTTTTTTTCTCCAAGTATTGTCTTAATGCATAATTCAGTATTTTTTGAATGTGAACATACAGTGCCAGTCAAAGGTTTGGACACACCTACTCATTCAAGGATTTTTCTTACATCTTTTACAGTTTTTTACATTGTAGAACAATAGTGAAGACATCAAAACTGTGAAATAACACATATGGAATCATGTACGGGGCGGCAGGTAGCTTAGTGGTTAAGAGCGTTGTGCCAGTAACCGAAAGGTCGCTGGTTCTAATCCCCGAGCCGACTAGGTGAAAAATCTGTCGTCGTGCCCTTGAGCAAGGCACTTAACCCTAATTGCTCCTGTAAGTCGCTCTGGATAAGAGCGTCTGCTAAATGACTAAAATGTAATGTAAATGTGAAAATGTAGTAACCAAAAAAGTGTTAAACAAATCAAGATATATTTTATATTTGAGATTCTTCAAATAGCCACCCTTTGCCTTGATGACAGCTTTGCACACTCTTGACATTCTCTCAACCACCTTCACCTGGAATGCTTTTCCAACAGTCTTGAAGGAGTTCCCACATATGCTGAGCACTTGTTGGCTGCTTTTCTTTCACTCTGCCGTCCGACTCATCCCAAACCATCTCAATTGGGTTGAAGTCAATTGGGTTGAAGTCATTCTGTTAACAGCGCTTGTCTGGCGGGAGGTAAGCTTGGCTTATATGGTGTCGAGTAAAGATTAAACCATGTATTTAGATTGTAGGTAGGTAGGTATTGTAGTTAGGTATTGTAGGTAGTTTATCTAAGTAGTTATTGTAGGTTATTGTAGGTAATTATTGTAGGTAAGTATTGTATTCGGCTGAGCCCGGTGAAACACGAGGCTAGCTAACTCACTACCTGGACAAATAAAGCTAACTAGCTAGCGGGTAGCTACTGGTAACTATTAGCAACTGTGGATAGTTGTTTCCAATGTTATTTCACGCTTAAGAGTACCTGTAATTATGCCAGCTAGCTAGCTACCATTCAGCTGTTTTTCTAACCTCATTATCTGAAGCGTTAACACTAGGTAGTTATTAGCTACTGTACTCGAAATGTAGCTACCTGGATAGCTAACTAAACAATAGCTGGAACGACCTAGCTTTAATATTTGGAGACGCTTTCTCTCCATTGGGACAGACGCGAACTGGCTGAATCGATTCAGTGGCTAGCTTTGCACTTAACTGGCTAACAGTAGCTACTAAGGGTAAGCTATAACCTACATTTATTTTTGTTTTTACATACTGGTAACCAGATTCGTTCAAGGGAATTCGGGACATGGGTGACTAGCTAACGTTAGCTTGGCTCTCTGTGTGTTCGTGCCGTGGGAGGAGGGGTTAGTTCGTTGGCAGAGAGCAATGGCTAGCTAGTATGCTAACTATTCTAGCTAACTAACTGGCTGAATAAGTTGACGACGTACTCACTCAAACTGTAAAAACGAACCCAAAACTTTACACAACGTTAGACACAGACACGAATGATCTGCTTGGCGTGTTAACACACTGGTGGTTTGTTGTAACCGAGTATTGGTGCTAAACTGTGTTATTGGAGGCTGGCATGCTAGTTGGCTTTGGCGTCATAGGATTCGGTGTACCAAGCTAGCTAGCTGAATAAACTAAGTTAGAGTCTATTCCTAGAAACATTGAACCGCTGTAGTTTACAACAATTATAATTTCTAAAGTGGAAGTTGGGAGAGTTATATTTGTTCATCTGTCTATCTCCTCATTTGAATTCCATGCTGTCACAGTCACTAGCCCATTCAAGCTTAACATCCTTGTCATTTATCGCCCTCCAGGTTCCCTTGGAGAGTTCATCAATAAGCTTGACCAGTATCCCTACTACAGACCAGTATCCCTTCTTTCTTTTCTCTCCAAAACTCTTGAGCGTGCCGTCTCTAGCCAACTCTCCTGCTATCTCTCTCAGAATTACCTTCTTGATCCAAACCAGTCAGGTTTCAAGACTGGTCATTCAACGGAGACTGCTCTTCTCTGTGTCACGGAGGCTCTCTGCACTGCTAAAGCTAACTCTCTCTCCTCTGCTCTTATCCTTCTAGACCTATCTGCTGCCTTTGATACTGTGAACCATCAGATCCTCCTCTCCACCCTCTCCGAGTTGGGCATCTCCGGCGCTGCTCACTCTTGGATTGCGTCCTACCTGACAGGTCGCTCCTACCAGGTGGCGTGGCGAGAATCTGTCTCCGCACCACGTGCTCTCACCACTGGTGTCCCCCAGGGCTCAGTTCTAGGCCCTCTCCTATTCTCTCTATACCCCAAGTCACTTGGCTCTGTCATATCCTCACATGGTCTCTCCTATCATTGCTACGCAGACGACACACAATTAATTTTCTTCTTTCCCCCTTCTGATAACCAGGTGGCGAATCGCATCTCTGCATGTCTGGCAGACATATCAGTGTGGATGTCGGATCACCACCTCAAGCTGAACCTCGGCAAGACGGAGCTGCTCTTCCTCCCGGGGAAGGACTGCCCGCTCCATGATCTCCCATCACGGTTGACAACTCCATTGTGTCCTCCTCCCAGAGTGCAAAGAGCCTTGGCGTGACCCTGGACAACACCCTGTCGTTCTCCGCTAACATCAAAGCAATGACCCGATCCTGCAGGTTCATGCTCTACAACATTCGCAGAGTACGACCCTACCTTACACAGAAAGCGGCACAAGTCCTAATCCAGGCACTTGTCATCTCCCGTCTGGATTACTGCAACTCGCTGTTGGCTGGGCTCCCTGCCTGTGCCATTAAACCCCTACAACTTATCCAGAACACTGCAGCCCGTCTGGTGTTCGACCTTCCCAAGTTCTCTCATGTCACCCCGCTCCTCTGCACACTCCACTGGCTTCCAGTTGAGGCTCGCATCTACTACAAGACCATGGTGCTTGCCTACGGAGCTGTGAGGGGAATGGCACCTCCTTACCTTCAGGCTCTGATCAGACCCTACACCCAAACGAGGGCACTACGTTCATCCACCTCTGGCCTGCTAGCTCCCCTTCCTCTGCGGAAGCACAGTTCCCGCTCAGCCTAGTCAAAACTGTTCGCTGCTCTGGCACCCCAATGGTGGAACAAGCTCCCCCACGACACCAGGACAGCGGAGTCACTGACCACCTTCCGGAGACACTTGAAACCCTACCTCTTTAAAGAATACCTGGAATAGTATAAAGCAATCCTTCTACCCCCCCCCCCCCCCCTCCACCCCCCCCCCCCCCCCCCACTGGCTATCATAAGTTGAATGCACCAATTTGTAAGTCGCTCTGGATAAGAGAGTCTGCTAAATGATGTAAATGTTAATGTAAATGTAAGTCGGGGGATTGTGGAGGCCAGGTCATCTGATGCAGCACTCCATCACTCTCCTTCTTGCTAAAATAGCCCTTTTACAGCCTGGAGGTATGTTGGGTCATTGTCCTGTTGAAAAACAAATGATAGTCCCACTAAGCGCAAACCAGATGGGATGGCGTATCGCTGCAGAATGATGTGGTAGCCATGCTGGTTAAGTGTGCCTTGAAATCTAAATAAATCACAGACAGAGTCACCAGCAAAGCACCCCCACACCATAACACCTCCTCCTCCATGCTTTAAGGTGGGAACTACACATGCGGAGATCATCCGTTCACCCACACCGCGTCTCACAAAGAAACGGCGGTTTGAACCAAAAATCTCAAATTTGAACTCCAGACCAGAGGACAAATTCCCCCAGGTCTAATGTCCATTGCTTGTGTTTCTTGGCCCAAGCAGGTCTCTTCTTCTTATTGGTGTCCTTTAGTAGTGGTTTCTTTGCAGCAATTCGAACATGAAGGCCTGATTCACGCAGTCTCCTCTGAACAGTTGATGTTGAGATGTGTCTGTTACTTGAACTCTGTGAAGCATTTATTTGGGCTGCAATTTCTGAGGCTGGTAACTCAAATGAACTTATCCTCTGCAGCAGAGGTAACTCTGGGTCTTCCATTCCTGTGGCTGTCCTCATGAGAGCCAGTTTCATCATAGCGCTTGATGGTTTTTGCGACTGCACTTGAAGAAACTTTCAAAGTTCTTGAAATTTTCCGAATTGACTGACCTTCATGTCTTAAAGTAATGATGGACTGTCGTTTATTTGAGCTGTTCTTGCCATAATATGGACTTGGTCTTTTACCAAATAGGGCTATCTTCTGTATACCCCCCTACCTTGTCACAACACAACTGATTGGCTCAAACTCGTTAAGAAGGAAAGAAATTCCGCCAATTAACTTTTAAGAAGGCACACCTGTTAATTGAAATGCATTCCAGGTGACTACCTCATGAATCTGGTTGAGAGAATGCCAAGAGTGTGCAAAGCTGTCATCAATGCAAAGGGTGGGCTATTTGAAGAATCTCAAATATAAAATATATCTTGATTTGTTTAACACTTTTTTGGTTACTACATGATTCCATATGTGTTATTTCATAGTTTTAATGTCTTCACTATTATTCTACAATGTAAAAAAAAATAAAAAAATAAAGAAAAACCCTTGAATGAGTAGGTGTGTCCAGACTTTTGACTGGTAGTGTATGTAAATGAAATCAAATGTAAAAAAATCAGGCCCACCTCGTCGTTGAGCGTCTCGTCTAGTTCCTGGTCGGTGTAGGCCCCGCCCTCTGTGTCCGTGTCCTCGTAGTCAGAGGTGTGGCGGCTGTCCGTGCTGTACATGGAGTATTCACTGCCTGGAGCTGACAGGTATGACAGACGGTCATCGTGGATGTCCAGGTCATCGTCCGGAGCTCCGTCCGCCTGGGGAGAAGAGGAGGAGGAGGAGGAAGAGGAGGAGGGAGATGGTAGTGGTGGATGTGAAGAAATATGCTGTTTTCTTAGGGTTGCTTCAGCAGGTGAGTGGGAAATGTTTAGATGTTATTCAAAGGAAAGAAGCTCCTGCACACTGTGTTCGCAAAGTATCATATTCATAAGTAGATGTATTTTTAAACGTGAAACTACAATGGACAGCTGAGTGTTTCTCTCACCTTGCCCTCGGACACCCAGACCAACTGGTTCTGCTGCTGCTGGACGGTCTCCTTCAGAGCTCCGTACCAGCCGTCGTTCATGTTGTTCATGTTGATGGTGGCTAAGACAGGAGGCCAAAAGGGTTACCATTTATATCTGTTAAAGGGATAGTGCCAGATTTGGGAAATTAAGCCAAATTAAGCACATTTTTATGTCTCTGCGTCCAATCTAAAGGTTGTTAAGATGTACTTTCACGAGCCAATTCACTTTTCTTAACATGCTACTTTCATTAACCAAGCAAACAAATGGTTGCGATAGAGAGAAGTTTGTGTATGCAAACAGCCGGGTATCTAATAGGGCCAAGATATTTTGTGGAGTTCCTCAGGGATATATTATCGGACCCTTGTTGTTTAGGAAACACTTAATTTGAACTATACCTCATAACACTGTCATAATATTGTCATAAACGTGACATAACAAATGCCCCTCTCTTTACTCACTGGTGAAGAGGTGATGGTTGTTCTTCCTTAGTTTCAGGGCTCTCTCTCTCTTACTCCACCCTCTCTTTCTCCCCCACCTCCTCTCTTCCTATCTCTCCCTTCCATCTTCCCCCCTCTTTACTCACTGGTGAAGAGGTGGTGGTTGTTCTTCCTTAGTTTCAGGGCTCTCTCATAGAGTTTCCGGGCGGACTTCCTGGACTCGGAACAGAGCCTGGTTCTCATGTTCTTTACCCCCTGCTTGTTGTCTGGGTTCAAGAACACTACGATGGGGTACCACTGGGCATAGTTCAGACGGTCCACTGCATTGGGGGTGATGTCCAGCACCGCATGTTTGTCCTATATACCAGAAAAGACATAACTTACATGATCTATTCCTCCTACTGGAGCAAAGGTCCTCAACACAGTCAGTATTCTTCCTACTGGAGCAAAGGGCCTCAACACAGTCAGTATTCTTATACTGGAGCAAAGGGCCTCAACACAGTCAGTATTCTTATACTGGAGCAAAGGGCCTCAACACAGTCAGTATTCTTCCTACTGGAGCAAAGGGCCTCAACACAGTCAGTATTCTTATACTGGAGCAAAGGGCCTCAACACAGTCAGTATTCTTATACTGGAGCAAAGGGCCTCAACACAGTCAGTATTCTTCCTACTGGAGCAAAGGGCCTCAACACAGTCAGTATTCTTCCTACTGGAGCAAAGGGCCTCAACACAGTCAGTATTCTTCCTACTGGAGCAAAGGGCCTCAACACAGTCAGTATTTCTGCTACTGGAGCAAAGACTACATTTGAAAAAGCCATTCTGCATCACAAAAATATCTAAAGAGAACATCATTCCAGAATAATTTTGCAATTGTGGAAAAGAAAATCCTAAATTCCTCAAATCAAAATGAGTCCTATTGAAATGAGTGTCTGTGTATGTAAAGGCAAACTCACTTTGTCGATGATCTGCTTGATGGTGTGGAGACGGATGATTCCTGAACTACGCTGGTCTTTCCCCGCGTCTCTAGGTTCACTCTCTGGAACACAGGGGGAAGGAACAGTTTCATTACATAGTTCTTTAATCAGTTTAATCATTCTACAATTAACTAGTTACTGGCATTTTAGAAAACTATCAGAGCATTTGAATGTCATTTTGATACACTTTGTTACTCACTTGCGAGCTCAAACAGATCGGGCTCCTCTCGGGAGATTTTCTCTCGTGCCACGTCTGCGATGGGTCCAAATATCACCACAGGCCTGAGGAAACCAGCTGGACAAACACACCAACAGAAGGCCATCAAAGTACGTTAGACTGAGTGGGAGGATTAGTGATTTTTTTTGTGGTTTTTATTCAGATCCCCATTAACTGTGGAAGAAGAAACAGCTATTCTTCCTGGGTCCACACAAAACATTGAACATGACAAAATACAGAACACTAATGGACAAGAACAGTAACACAAATGTAAAACTAACACTACAACTAAAGAAAAAATATATTCTAAAAGCTTGAAAACAGCATAACATTTTGTAAAAGCAGAATATTTGGATCAGGATGGTGTAGCAGTAAACTGTAGTGTTATATCCCACACCATGGTGCCCTTTCTCCCTCTATCTACTGAAAGACAATAACTTTATAGCCTTTCCAACTTTCTACATTTACTGAGAAATACAAAAAGTTGGTGCTACATTATGAAAGCTCACCACTATTAGAGGCAGGTTAAGATTTACAAGAGTGGTTAGGGAGGAGGGGCTAGGGAGGAGGGGTTAGGGAGGAGGGGCTAGGGAGGAGGGGCTAGGGAGGAGGGGTTAGGGAGGAGGGGCTAGGGAGGAGGGGCTAGGGAGGAGGGCTGAGGGAGGAGGGGCTAGGGAGGAGGGCTGAGGGAGGAGGGGCTAGGGAGGAGGGGCTAGGGAGGAGGGGCTAGGGAGGAGGGGCTAAGGAGGAGGGCTGAGAGAGCAGGGGCTGAGGGAGGAGGGCTGAGGGAGGAGGGGCTAGGGAGGAGGGGCTAGGGAGGAGGGGTTAGGGGTTAGGGAGGAGTGGTTAGGGAGAAGGGGTTAGGGAGGAGGGGCTAGGGAGGAGGGGTTAGGGGTTAGGGAGGAGTGGTTAGGGAGAAGGGGTTAGGGAGAAGGGGTTAGGGAGGAGGCTTTATATGTTATAAGCATGTATGAGCGTTTATAATGTGTTATTACAAGGCAAGTCATCCTCACCCTCTCTAAGCACCACCCTCTCGTATGCGGGGAACTTGGACTGGACGGGCTGGGCCGACAGGTCCTCTCTGCTCTTCCTCAGGTTCCTCTTGGAGCTCCTCAGGCCCCTGAACCTCCAGAAGTCAGCCCTGTCGCCCCCTGCTGTCTTGGGGAGGGTGTACTGCACACTGGACAGCTGCTCCGCTCTGGAGACAGATAGAGGAGAGGCAGTTGGATAACTAACTAACTAACTAGATAACTAACCCTAACCCTGCTGTCTTGGGGAGGGTGTACTGCACACTGGACAGCTGCTCCGCTCTGGAGACAGATAGAGGAGAGGCAGTTGGATAACTAACTAACTAGATAACTAACCCTAACCCTGCTGTCTTGGGGAGGGTGTACTGCACACTGGACAGCTGCTCCGCTCTGGAGACAGTTAGTTATCCAACTGCCTCTCCTCTATCTGTCTCCAGAGCGGAGCAGCTGTCCAGTGTGCAGTACACCCTCCCCAAGACAGCAGGGTTAGGTTTAGTTATCTAGTTAGTTAGTTAGTTATCCAACTCCCTCTCCTCTATCTGTCTCCAGAGCGGAGCAGCTGTCCAGTGTGCAGTACACCCTCCCCAAGACAGCAGGGTTAGGGTTAGTTATCTAGTTAGTTAGTTAGTTATCCAACTCCCTCTCCTCTATCTGTCTCCAGAGCGGAGCAGCTGTCCAGTGTGCAGTACACCCTCCCCAAGACAGCAGGGTTAGGGTTAGTTATCTAGTTAGTTAGTTAGTTATCCAACTGCCTCTCCTCTATCTAACTAACTAGATAACTAACCCTAACCCTGCTGTCTTGGGGAGGGTGTACTGCACACTGGACAGCTGCTCCGCTCTGGAGACAGATAGAGGAGAGGGAGTTGGATAACTAACTAACTAACTAGATAACTAACCCTAACCCTGCTGTCTTGGGGAGGGTGTACTGCACACTGGACAGCTGCTCCGCTCTGGAGACAGATAGAGGAGAGGGAGTTGGATAACTAACTAACTAACTAGATAACTAACCCTAACCCTGCTGTCTTGGGGAGGGTGTACTGCACACTGGACAGCTGCTCCGCTCTGGAGACAGATAGAGGAGAGGGAGTTGGATAACTAACTAACTAACTAGATAACTAACCCTAACCCTGCTGTCTTGGGGAGGGTGTACTGCACACTGGACAGCTGCTCCGCTCTGGAGACAGATAGAGGAGAGGCAGTTGGATAACTAACTAACTAACTAGATAACTAACCCTAACCCTGCTGTCTTGGGGAGGGTGTACTGCACACTGGACAGCTGCTCCGCTCTGGAGACAGATAGAGGAGAGGCAGTTGGATAACTAACTAACTAACTAGATAACTAACCCTAACCCTGCTGTCTTGGGGAGGGCGTACTGCACACTGGACAGCTGCTCTGCTCTGGAGACAGATAGAGGAGAGGGAGTTGGATAACTAACTAACTAACTAGATAACTAACCCTAACCCTGCTGTCTTGGGGAGGGTGTACTGCACACTGGACAGCTGCTCCGCTCTGGAGACAGATAGAGGAGAGGGAGTTGGATAACTAACTAACTAACTAGATAACTAACCCTAACCCTGCTGTCTTGGGAAGGGTGTACTGCACACTGGACAGCTGCTCCACTCTGGAGACAGATAGAGGAGAGGGAGTTGGATAACTAACTAACTAACTAGATAACTAACCCTAACCCTGCTGTCTTGGGGAGGGTGTACTGCACACTGGACAGCTGCTCCGCTCTGGAGACAGATAGAGGAGAGGGAGTTGGATAACTAACTAACTAACTAGATAACTAACCCTAACCCTGCTGTCTTGGGGAGGGTGTACTGCACACTGGACAGCTGCTCCGCTCTGGAGACAGATAGAGGAGAGGGAGTTGGATAACTAACTAACTAACTAGATAACTAACCCTAACCCTGCTGTCTTGGGGAGGGTGTACTGCACACTGGACAGCTGCTCCGCTCTGGAGACAGATAGAGGAGAGGGAGTTGGATAACTAACTAACTAACTAGATAACTAACCCTAACCCTGCTGTCTTGGGGAGGGTGTACTGCACACTGGACAGCTGCTCCGCTCTGGAGACAGATAGAGGAGAGGGAGTTGGATAACTAACTAACTAGATAACTAACCCTAACCCTGCTGTCTTGGGGAGGGTGTACTGCACACTGGACAGCTGCTCCGCTCTGGAGACAGATAGAGGAGAGGGAGTTGGATAACTAACTAACTAACTAGATAACTAACCCTAACCCTGCTGTCTTGGGGAGGGTGTACTGCACACTGGACAGCTGCTCCGCTCTGGAGACAGATAGAGGAGAGGGAGTTGGATAACTAACTAACTAACTAGATAACTAACCCTAACCCTGCTGTCTTGGGGAGGGTGTACTGCACACTGGACAGCTGCTCCGCTCTGGAGACAGATAGAGGAGAGGGCAGTTGGATAACTAACTAACTAACTAGATAACTAACCCTAACCCTGCTGTCTTGGGGAGGGTGTACTGCACACTGGACAGCTGCTCCGCTCTGGAGACAGATAGAGGAGAGGGAGTTGGATAACTAACTAACTAACTAGATAACTAACCCTAACCCTGCTGTCTTGGGGAGGGTGTACTGCACACTGGACAGCTGCTCCGCTCTGGAGACAGATAGAGGAGAGGGAGTTGGATAACTAACTAACTAACTAGATAACTAACCCTAACCCTGCTGTCTTGGGGAGGGTGTACTGCACACTGGACAGCTGCTCCGCTCTGGAGACAGATAGAGGAGAGGGAGTTGGATAACTAACTAACTAACTAGATAACTAACCCTAACCCTGCTGTCTTGGGGAGCGGTGTACTGCACACTGGACAGCTGCTCCGCTCTGGAGACAGATAGAGGGGAGGGAGTTGGATAACTAACTAACTAACTAACTAGATAACTAACCCTAACCCTGCTGTCTTGGGGAGGGTGTACTGAACACTGGACAGCTGCTCCGCTCTGGAGACAGATAGAGGAGAGGGAGTTGGATAACTAACTAACTAACTAGATAACTAACCCTAACCCTGCTGTCTTGGGGAGGGTGTACTGCACACTGGACAGCTGCTCCGCTCTGGAGACAGATAGAGGAGAGGGAGTTGGATAACTAACTAACTAACTAGATAACTAACCCTAACCCTGCTGTCTTGGGGAGGGTGTACTGCACACTGGACAGCTGCTCCGCTCTGGAGACAGATAGAGGAGAGGGAGTTGGATAACTAACTAACTAACTAGATAACTAACCCTAACCCTGCTGTCTTGGGGAGGGTGTACTGCACACTGGACAGCTGCTCCGCTCTGGAGACAGATAGAGGAGAGGGAGTTGGATAACTAACTAACTAACTAGATAACTAACCCTAACCCTGCTGTCTTGGGGAGCGTGTACTGCACACTGGACAGCTGCTCCGCTCTGGAGACAGATAGAGGAGAGGGAGATGGATAACTAACTAACTAACTAGATAACTAACCCTAACCCTGCTGTCTTGGGGAGGGTGTACTGCACACTGGACAGCTGCTCCGCTCTGGAGACAGATAGAGGAGAGGGAGTTGGATAACTAACTAACTAACTAGATAACTAACCCTAACCCTGCTGTCTTGGGGAGGGTGTACTGCACACTGGACAGCTGCTCCGCTCTGGAGACAGATAGAGGAGAGGGAGTTGGATAACTAACTAACTAACTAGATAACTAACCCTAACCCTGCTGTCTTGGGGAGGGTGTACTGCACACTGGACAGCTGCTCCGCTCTGGAGACAGATAGAGGAGAGGGAGTTGGATAACTAACTAACTAACTAGATAACTAACCCTAACCCTGCTGTCTTGGGGAGGGTGTACTGCACACTGGACAGCTGCTCCGCTCTGGAGACAGATAGAGGAGAGGGAGTTGGATAACTAACTAACTAACTAGATAACTAACCCTAACCCTGCTGTCTTGGGGAGGGTGTACTGCACACTGGACAGCTGCTCCGCTCTGGAGACAGATAGAGGAGAGGGAGTTGGATAACTAACTAACTAACTAGATAACTAACCCTAACCCTGCTGTCTTGGGGAGGGTGTACTGCACACTGGACAGCTGCTCCGCTCTGGAGACAGATAGAGGAGAGGGAGTTGGATAACTAACTAACTAACTAGATAACTAACCCTAACCCTGCTGTCTTGGGGAGGGTGTACTGCACACTGGACAGCTGCTCCGCTCTGGAGACAGATAGAGGAGAGGGAGTTGGATAACTAACTAACTAACTAGATAACTAACCCTAACCCTGCTGTCTTGGGGAGGGTGTACTGCACACTGGACAGCTGCTCCGCTCTGGAGACAGATAGAGGAGAGGGAGTTGGATAACTAACTAACTAACTAGATAACTAACCCTAACCCTGCTGTCTTGGGGAGCGTGTACTGCACACTGGACAGCTGCTCCGCTCTGGAGACAGATAGAGGGGAGGGAGTTGGATAACTAACTAACTAACTAACTAGATAACTAACCCTAACCCTGCTGTCTTGGGGAGGGTGTACTGAACACTGGACAGCTGCTCCGCTCTGGAGACAGATAGAGGAGAGGGAGTTGGATAACTAACTAACTAACTAGATAACTAACCCTAACCCTGCTGTCTTGGGGAGGGTGTGCTGCACACTGGACAGCTGCTCCGCTCTGGAGACAGATAGAGGAGAGGGAGTTGGATAACTAACTAACTAACTAGATAACTAACCCTAACCCTGCTGTCTTGGGGAGGGTGTGCTGTACACTGGACAGCTGCTCCGCTCTGGAGACAGATAGAGGAGAGGGAGTTGGATAACTAACTAACTAACTAGATAACTAACCCTAACCCTGCTGTCTTGGGGAGGGTGTACTGCACACTGGACAGCTGCTCCGCTCTGGAGACAGATAGAGGAGAGGGAGTTGGATAACTAACTAACTAACTAGATAACTAACCCTAACCCTGCTGTCTTGGGGAGCGTGTACTGCACACTGGACAGCTGCTCCGCTCTGGAGACAGATAGAGGAGAGGGAGTTGGATAACTAACTAACTAACTAGATAACTAACCCTAACCCTGCTGTATTGGGGAGCGTGTACTGCACACTGGACAGCTGCTCCGCTCTGGAGACAGATAGAGGAGAGGGAGTTGGATAACTAACTAACTAACTAGATAACTAACCCTAACCCTGCTGTCTTGGGGTGCGTGTACTGCACACTGGACAGCTGCTCCGCTCTGGAGACAGATAGAGGAGAGGGAGTTGGATAACTAACTAACTAACTAGATAACTAACCCTAACCCTGCTGTCTTGGGGTGCGTGTACTGCACGCCATAAGTGGAGAGAAGTTTGCTATGATGTTTTTCTCTGCAAAAGAGAAAGAGATTGAGTTCTCTGTAAAACCCAGTTGATGATGGTCTATTGATTGAAATGTTGGTGAAAAATATGCATTACATTTTTTTTTTGGGGGGGGGGGGGGGGGGGGGGGGCATGAAAATCACCCGTGTGCTGGAGTTAATGTTCTATTCAGAACAAGAAAATGAGAGGGACAGACAGAGTTCTCAGTAGAGCCACCTCTGTAGAGGGCTTTCATGTGTCTGTGGCTCTGTCCTGGCACGGCTAACGTCCAACACAGAGGCACCCACATGGCAATGATAACCATAACAAATGTGATTAAGACAACGTGACATTAAGATTGTTATGATAAATTGTGACCAGTGTGAATCTTGTTCCCTTATTATTTTTATGTATTTATAGTATTGTCTTAACCAGGTAAGTTATATGGAACACATTCATGTTTTCAAATAAACAAACTGACTTCTGTGAGAACCTTGATTTCTGTGAAAACTCAACCACATTACGTCTTGCTGATAAACCCCCCAGAGGAGCCAAAGGACTGAAGACAAGATGGAAATAAACAATGTGTCATCATCACCTGTTCTTGTTGGGTATGATGCCTCTCTCCACCTCCTGGTGGTTCTTCCCGATGCGGATGGCCAGCCAGGAGCCCAGCTTGCCGTTGTAAAGGGTGTCCACCACTCTGAACACCTCTCCCTTGTTGAAGCTCAGGCCGTACGGAGACTCCTTCTCATACTCAAAGTGGGTCCGGATGTAGAACGAGTCGCCCACATCAGACTCCACGATCCGCCGGTACACTGGAGCAGAACACAGACTGAGTTAGAGACAGAGAGTTAGAGAGTTAGAGACAGAGACAGAGTTAGAGACAGAGACAGAGTTAGAGACAGAGTTAGAGACAGAGTTAGAGACAGAGTTAGAGACAGAGAGTTAGAGAGTTAGAGACAGAGACAGAGTTAGAGACAGAGTTAGAGACAGAGTTAGAGACAGAGTTAGATACAGAGTTAGATACAGAGTTAGAGACAGAGTTAGAGACAGAGACAGAGTTAGAGACAGAGTTAGAGACAGAGTTAGAGACAGAGACAGAGTTAGAGACAGAGTTAGAGACAGAGTTAGATACAGAGTTAGAGACAGAGACAGAGTTAGAGACAGAGACAGAGTTAGAGACAGAGACAGAGTTAGAGACAGAGTTAGAGACAGAGACAGAGTTAGAGACAGA
Organism: Coregonus ussuriensis; assembly: GCA_031479575.1. NCBI lineage: Eukaryota > Metazoa > Chordata > Actinopteri > Salmoniformes > Salmonidae > Coregonus > Coregonus ussuriensis. The sequence continues at coordinate 6,088,432 of CM062491.1, read as the reverse complement.
GACAGAGTTAGAGACAGAGTTAGAGACAGAGTTAGAGACAGAGTTAGAGACAGAGTTAGAGACAGAGTTAGATACAGAGACAGAGTTAGAGACAGAGTTAGAGACAGAGTTAGAGACAGAGTTAGAGACAGAGACAGAGTTAGAGACAGAGTTAGAGACAGAGACAGAGTTAGAGACAGAGTTAGAGACAGAGTTAGAGACAGAGTTAGAGACAGAGTTAGAGGCAGAGTTAGAGACAGAGTTAGAGACAGAGACAGAGTTAGAGACAGAGTTAGAGACAGAGTTAGATACAGAGTTAGAGACAGAGTTAGAGACAGAGACAGAGTTAGAGACAGAGACAGAGTTAGAGACAGAGACAGAGTTAGAGACAGAGTTAGAGACAGAGACAGAGTTAGAGACAGAGACAGAGTTAGAGACAGAGTTAGAGACAGAGTTAGAGACAGAGTTAGAGACAGAGTTAGATACAGAGACAGAGTTAGAGACAGAGTTAGAGACAGAGTTAGAGACAGAGTTAGAGACAGAGTTAGAGACAGAGTTAGAGACAGAGACAGAGTTAGAGACAGAGTTAGAGACAGAGACAGAGTTAGAGACAGAGACAGAGTTAGAGACAGAGTTAGAGACAGAGACAGAGTTAGAGACAGAGACAGAGTTAGAGACAGAGACAGAGTTAGAGACAGAGACAGAGTTAGAGACAGAGACAGAGTTAGAGACAGAGTTAGAGACAGAGACAGAGTTAGAGACAGAGTTAGAGACAGAGTTAGAGACAGAGACAGAGTTAGAGACAGAGTTAGAGACAGAGTTAGAGACAGAGTTAGAGACAGAGACAGAGTTAGAGACAGAGTTAGAGACAGAGACAGAGTTAGAGACAGAGTTAGACAGAGTTAGAGACAGAGTTAGAGACAGAGTTAGAGACAGAGTTAGAGACAGAGTTAGAGACAGAGTTAGAGACAGAGACAGAGTTAGAGACAGAGTTAGAGGCAGAGACAGAGTTAGAGACAGAGACAGAGTTAGAGACAGAGACAGAGTTAGAGACAGAGACAGAGTTAGAGACAGAGACAGAGTTAGAGACAGAGTTAGAGACAGAGACAGAGTTAGAGACAGAGTTAGAGACAGAGACAGAGTTAGAGACAGAGTTAGAGACAGAGTTAGAGACAGAGACAGAGTTAGAGACAGAGTTAGAGACAGAGTTAGAGACAGAGTTAGAGACAGAGTTAGAGACAGAGACAGAGTTAGAGACAGAGTTAGAGACAGAGTTAGAGACAGAGTTAGAGACAGAGTTAGAGACAGAGTAGAGACAGAGTTAGAGACAGAGTTAGAGACAGAGTTAGAGACAGAGACAGAGTTAGAGACAGAGTTAGAGACAGAGTTAGAGACAGAGTTAGAGACAGAGTTAGAGACAGAGACAGAGTTAGAGACAGAGTTAGAGACAGAGTTAGAGACAGAGTTAGAGACAGAGACAGAGTTAGAGACAGAGTTAGAGACAGAGTTAGAGACAGAGACAGAGTTAGAGACAGAGTTAGAGACAGAGTTAGAGACAGAGTTAGAGACAGAGTTAGAGACAGAGAGTTAGAGACAGAGACAGAGTTAGAGACAAAGACAGAGTTAGAGACAGAGTTAGAGACAGAGTTAGAGACAGAGTTAGAGACAGAGTTAGAGACAGAGTTAGAGACAGAGTTAGAGACAGAGACAGAGTTAGAGACAGAGACAGAGTTAGAGACAGAGTTAGAGACAGAGACAGAGTTAGAGACAGCGTTAGAGACAGAGTTAGAGACAGAGTTAGAGACAGAGTTAGAGACAGAGTTAGAGGCAGAGACAGAGTTAGAGACAGAGTTAGAGACAGAGTTAGAGACAGAGTTAGAGACAGAGACAGAGTTAGAGACAGAGTTAGAGACAGAGTTAGAGACAGAGTTAGAGACAGAGTTAGAGACAGAGACAGAGTTAGAGACAGAGACAGAGTTAGAGACAGAGTTAGAGACAGAGACAGAGTTAGATACAGAGTTAGAGACAGAGTTAGAGACAGAGTTAGAGACAGAGTTAGAGACAGAGACAGAGTTAGAGACAGAGTTAGAGACAGAGTTAGAGGACAGAGTTAGAGACAGAGACAGAGTTAGAGACAGAGTTAGAGACAAAGTTAGAGACAGAGACAGAGTTAGAGACAGAGTTAGAGACAGAGTTAGAGACAGAGTTAGATACAGAGTTAGAGACAGAGTTAGAGACAGAGTTAGAGACAGAGTTAGAGACAGAGACAGAGTTAGAGACAGAGTTAGAGACAGAGTTAGAGACAGAGTTAGAGACAGAGACAGAGTTAGAGACAGAGACAGAGTTAGAGACAGAGTTAGAGACAGAGTTAGAGACAGAGACAGAGTTAGATACAGAGTTAGAGACAGAGTTAGAGACAGAGACAGAGTTAGAGACAGAGTTAGAGACAGAGTTAGAGACAGACAGAGTTAGACACAGAGTTAGAGACAGAGTTAGAGACAGAGACAGAGTTAGAGACAGAGTTAGAGACAGAGTTAGAGACAGAGTTAGAGACAGAGACAGAGTTAGAGACAGAGTTAGAGACAGAGTTAGAGACAGAGTTAGAGACAGAGACAGAGTTAGAGACAGAGTTAGAGACAGAGTTAGAGACAGAGACAGAGTTAGAGACAGAGTTAGAGACAGAGTTAGAGACAGAGTTAGAGACAGAGTTAGAGACAGAGACAGAGTTAGAGACAGAGTTAGAGACAGAGACAGAGTTAGAGACAGAGTTAGAGACAGAGTTAGAGACAGAGTTAGAGACAGAGACAGAGTTAGAGACAGAGACAGAGTTAGAGACAGAGACAGAGTTAGAGACAGAGACAGAGTTAGAGACAGAGACAGAGTTAGAGACAGAGTTAGAGACAGAGTTAGAGACAGAGACAGAGTTAGATACAGAGTTAGAGACAGAGTTAGAGACAGAGTTAGAGACAGAGACAGAGTTAGAGACAGAGTTAGAGACAGAGTTAGAGACAGAGTTAGAGACAGAGTTAGAGACAGAGTTAGAGACAGAGACAGAGTTAGAGACAGAGTTAGAGACAGAGTTAGAGACAGAGTTAGAGACAGAGTAAGAGACAGAGTTAGAGACAGAGTTAGAGACAGAGTTAGAGACAGAGACAGAGTTAGAGACAGAGTTAGAGACAGAGTTAGAGACAGAGTTAGAGACAGAGTTAGAGACAGAGACAGAGTTAGAGACAGAGTTAGAGACAGAGTTAGAGACAGAGTTAGAGACAGAGTTAGAGACAGAGACAGAGTTAGAGACAGAGTTAGAGACAGAGTTAGAGACAGAGACAGAGTTAGAGACAGAGTTAGAGACAGAGTTAGAGACAGAGTTAGAGACAGAGTTAGAGACAGAGAGTTAGAGACAGAGACAGAGTTAGAGACAAAGACAGAGTTAGAGACAGAGTTAGAGACAGAGTTAGAGACAGAGTTAGAGGCAGAGTTAGAGACAGAGACAGAGTTAGAGACAGAGACAGAGTTAGAGACAGAGTTAGAGACAGAGACAGAGTTAGAGACAGAGTTGGAGACAGAGTTAGAGACAGAGTTAGAGACAGAGTTAGAGACAGAGTTAGAGGCAGAGACAGAGTTAGAGACAGAGTTAGAGACAAAGTTAGAGACAGAGTTAGAGACAGAGACAGAGTTAGAGACAGAGTTAGAGACAGAGTTAGAGACAGAGTTAGAGACAGAGTTAGAGACAGAGTTAGATACAGAGTTAGAGACAGAGTTAGAGACAGAGACAGAGTTAGAGACAGAGACAGAGTTAGAGACAGAGTTAGAGACAGAGACAGAGTTAGATACAGTTAGAGACAGAGTTAGAGACAGAGTTAGAGACAGAGTTAGAGACAGAGTTAGAGACAGAGACAGAGTTAGAGACAGAGTTAGAGGCAGAGACAGAGTTAGAGACAGAGTTAGAGACAGAGTTAGAGACAGAGTTAGAGACAGAGACAGAGTTAGAGACAGAGTTAGAGACAAAGTTAGAGACAGAGACAGAGTTAGAGACAGAGTTAGAGACAGAGTTAGATACAGAGTTAGAGACAGAGTTAGAGACAGAGTTAGAGACAGAGTTAGAGACAGAGACAGAGTTAGAGACAGAGTTAGAGACAGAGTTAGAGACAGAGTTAGAGACAGAGACAGAGTTAGAGACAGAGACAGAGTTAGAGACAGAGTTAGAGACAGAGACAGAGTTAGATACAGAGTTAGAGACAGAGTTAGAGACAGAGACAGAGTTAGAGACAGAGTTAGAGACAGAGTTAGAGAGACAGAGTTAGAGACAGAGTTAGAGACAGAGTTAGAGACAGAGACAGAGTTAGAGACAGAGTTAGAGACAGAGTTAGAGACAGAGTTAGAGACAGAGACAGAGTTAGAGACAGAGTTAGAGACAGAGTTAGAGACAGAGACAGAGTTAGAGACAGAGTTAGAGACAGAGTTAGAGACAGAGACAGAGTTAGAGACAGAGTTAGAGACAGAGTTAGAGACAGAGTTAGAGACAGAGTTAGAGACAGAGACAGAGTTAGAGACAGAGTTAGAGACAGAGACAGAGTTAGAGACAGAGTTAGAGGACAGAGTTAGAGACACGAGACAGAGTTAGAGACAGAGTTAGAGACAGAGTTAGAGACAGAGTCTAGAGACAGAGTTAGAGACAGAGTTAGAGTACAGAGTTAGAGCAGGATGTAAGAGACAGAGTTAGAAGAGACAGAGTTAGAGAACAGAGTTAGAGACAGAGACAGAGTTAGAGACAAGTTAGAGACAGAGTTAGAGACAGAGTTAGAGACAGAGGACAGAGTTAGAGACAGAGACAGAGTGAGAGACAGAGTTAGAGACAGAGTAGAGACAGAGTTAGAGACAGAGTTAGAGACAGAGTTTAGAGACAGAGTTAGAGACAGAGTTAGAGACAGAGTTAGAGACAGAACAAGTTAGAGACGTAGAGACAGAGTTAGAGACAGAGTTAGAAGAACAGAGTTAGAGACAGAGTTAGAGACAGAGTTAGAGACAGAGTTAGAGACAGAGGGGAACAGAGTTAGAGACAGAGTTAGAGACAGAGTTAGAGACAGAGTTAGAGACAGAGACAGAGTTAGAGACAGAGTTAGAGACAGAGTTAGAGACAGAGTTAGAGACAGAGACAGAGTTAGAGACAGAGTTAGAGACAGAGTTAGAGACAGAGTTAGAGACAGAGTTAGAGACAGAGACAGAGTTAGAGACAGAGTTAGAGACAGAGACAGAGTTAGAGACAGAGTTAGAGACAGAGTTAGAGACAGAGACAGAGTTAGAGACAGAGTTAGAGACAGAGTTAGAGACAGAGTTAGAGACAGAGACAGAGTTAGAGACAGAGTTAGAGACAGAGTTAGAGACAGAGTTAGAGACAGAGTTAGAGACAGAGTTAGAGACAGAGTTAGAGACAGAGACAGAGTTAGAGACAGAGTTAGAGACAGAGTTAGAGACAGAGTTAGAGACAGAGACAGAGTTAGAGACAGAGTTAGAGACAGAGTTAGAGACAGAGTTAGAGACAGGACAGAGTTAGAGACAGAGTTAGAGACAGAGTTAGAGACAGAGTTAGAGACAGAGACAGAGTTAGAGACAGAGTTAGAGACAGAGTTAGAGACAGAGTTAGAGACAGAGTTAGAGACAGAGGACAGAGTTAGAGACAGAGTTAGAGACAGAGACGAGTTAGAGAGACAGAGTTAGAGACAAGACAGAGTTAGAGACAGAGTTAGAGACAGAGTTAGAGACAGAGTTAGAGACAGAGTTAGAGACAGAGTAGAGACAGAGTTAGAGACAGAGACAGAGTTAGAGACAGAGTTAGAGACAGAGGACAGAGTTAGAGACAGAGTTAGAGGACAGAGTTAGAGACAGAGTTAGAGACAGAGTTAGAGACAGAGTTAGAGACAGAGTTAGAGACAGAGATAGAGGAGAGACAGAGTTAGAGACAGAGTAGAGACAAGTTAGAGACAGAGTTAGAGACAGAGTTAGAGACAGAGACAGAGTTAGAGACAGAGTTAGAGACAGAGTTAGAGACAGAGTTAGAGACAGAGTTAGAGGCAGAGACAGAGTTAGAGACAGAGTTAGAGACAAAGTTAGAGACAGAGTTAGAGACAGAGACAGAGTTAGAGACAGAGTTAGAGACAGAGTTAGAGACAGAGTTAGAGACAGAGTTAGAGACAGAGTTAGATACAGAGTTAGAGACAGAGTTAGAGACAGAGACAGAGTTAGAGACAGAGACAGAGTTAGAGACAGAGTTAGAGACAGAGACAGAGTTAGATACAGTTAGAGACAGAGTTAGAGACAGAGTTAGAGACAGAGTTAGAGACAGAGTTAGAGACAGAGACAGAGTTAGAGACAGAGTTAGAGGCAGAGACAGAGTTAGAGACAGAGTTAGAGACAGAGTTAGAGACAGAGTTAGAGACAGAGTTAGAGACAGAGACAGAGTTAGAGACAGAGTTAGAGACAAAGTTAGAGACAGAGACAGAGTTAGAGACAGAGTTAGAGACAGAGTTAGATACAGAGTTAGAGACAGAGTTAGAGACAGAGTTAGAGACAGAGTTAGAGACAGAGACAGAGTTAGAGACAGAGTTAGAGACAGAGTTAGAGACAGAGTTAGAGACAGAGACAGAGTTAGAGACAGAGACAGAGTTAGAGACAGAGTTAGAGACAGAGACAGAGTAAGATACAGAGTTAGAGACAGAGTTAGAGACAGAGTTAGAGACAGACAGAGTTAGAGACAGAGTTAGAGACAGAGTTAGAGACAGAGACAGAGTTAGAGACAGAGTTAGAGACAGAGTTAGAGACAGAGTTAGAGACAGAGACAGAGTTAGAGACAGAGTTAGAGACAGAGTTAGAGACAGAGTTAGAGACAGAGACAGAGTTAGAGACAGAGTTAGAGACAGAGTTAGAGACAGAGACAGAGTTAGAGACAGAGTTAGAGACAGAGTTAGAGACAGAGTTAGAGACAGAGTTAGAGACAGAGTTAGAGACAGAGACAGAGTTAGAGACAGAGTTAGAGACAGAGACAGAGTTAGAGACAGAGTTAGAGACAGAGTTAGAGACAGAGACAGAGTTAGAGACAGAGTTAGAGACAGAGTTAGAGACAGAGTTAGAGGCAGAGTTAGATACAGAGACAGAGTTAGATACAGAGACAGAGTTAGAGACAGAGTTAGAGACAGAGTTAGAGGCAGAGTTAGATACAGAGACAGAGTTAGATACAGAGACAGAGTTAGAGACAGAGTTAGAGACAGAGTTAGAGACAGAGTTAGAGACAGAGTTAGAGGCAGAGTTAGAGGCAGAGTTAGATACAGAGACAGAGTTAGATACAGAGACAGAGTTAGAGACAGAGTTAGAGACAGAGTTAGAGGCAGAGTTAGAGACAGAGTTAGAGACAGAGTTAGAGACAGAGACAGAGACAGAGTTAGAGACAGAGACAGAGTTAGAGACAGAGTTAGAGACAGAGTTAGAGACAGAGTTAGAGACAGAGACAGAGTTAGAGACAGAGACAGAGTTAGAGACAGAGTTAGAGACAGAGTTAGAGACAGAGTTAGAGACAGAGTTAGAGACAGAGTTAGAGACAGAGACAGAGTTAGAGACAGAGTTAGAGACAGAGTTAGAGACAGAGTTAGAGACAGAGACAGAGTTAGAGACAGAGTTAGAGACAGAGTTAGAGACAGAGTTAGAGACAGAGACAGAGTTAGAGACAGAGACAGAGTTAGAGACAGAGTTAGAGACAGAGTTAGAGACAGAGTTAGAGACAGAGACAGAGTTAGAGACAGAGTTAGAGACAGAGACAGAGTTAGAGACAGAGTTAGAGACAGAGTTAGAGACAGAGTTAGAGGCAGAGACAGAGTTAGAGACAGAGACAGAGTTAGAGACAGAGACAGAGTTAGAGACAGAGACAGAGTTAGAGACAGAGTTAGAGACAGAGACAGAGTTAGAGACAGAGACAGAGTTAGAGACAGAGTTAGAGACAGAGTTAGAGACAGAGTTAGAGACAGAGTTAGAGACAGAGTTAGAGACAGAGACAGAGTTAGAGACAGAGTTAGAGACAGAGTTAGAGACAGAGTTAGAGACAGAGTTAGAGACAGAGTTAGAGACAGAGACAGAGTTAGAGACAGAGTTAGAGACAGAGTTAGAGACAGAGTTAGAGACAGAGTTAGAGACAGAGACAGAGTTAGAGACAAGTTTAGAGACAGAGTTAGAGACAGAGACAGAGTTAGAGACAGAGTTAGAGGACAGAGTTAGAGACAGAGTTAGAGACAGAGTTAGAGACAGAGTTAGAAGACAGAGTTAGAGACAGAGTTAGAGACAGAGTAGAGTAGAGACAGAGACAGAGTTAGAGACAGAGTTAGAGACAGAGACAGAGTTAGAGACAGAGACAGAGGTTAGAGACAGAGTTAGAGACAGAGACAGAGTTAGAGACAGAGACAGAGTTAGAGACAGAGTTAGAGACAGAGTTAGAGACAGAGACAGAGTTAGAGACAGAGTTAGAGACAGAGTTAGAGACAGAGACAGAGTTGAGAGACAGAGTTAGAGACAGAGTTAGAGACAGAGACAGAGTTAGAGACAGAGTTAGAGACAGAGTTAGAGACAGAGTTAGAGACAGAGTTAGAGACAGAGTTAGAGACAGAGTTAGAGACAGAGACAGAGTTAGAGACAGAGTTAGAGACAGAGTTAGAGACAGAGACAGAGTTAGAGACAGAGACAGAGTTAGAGACAGAGTTAGAGACGAGTTAGAGACAGAGTTAGACAGAGTTAGAGACAGAGTTAGAGACAGAGTTAGAGACAGAGTTAGAGACAGAGTTAGAGACAGAGTTAGAGACAGAGTAGAGACAGAGTTAGAGACAGAGTTAGAGACAGAGTTAGAGACAGAGTTAGAGACAGAGTTAGAGACAGAGTTAGAGACAGAGTTAGAGACAGAGTTAGAGACAGAGACAGAGTTAGAGACAGAGACAGAGTTAGAGACAGAGTTAGAGACAGAGTAGACAGAGTTAGATACAGTTAGAGACAGAGTTAGAGACAGAGTTAGAGACAGAGTTAGAGACAGAGTTAGAGACAGAGACAGAGTTAGAGACAGAGTTAGAGACAGAGACAGAGTTAGAGACAGAGTTAGAGACAGAGTTAGAGGACAGAGTTAGAGACAGAGTTAGAGACAGAGACAGAGTTAGAGACAGAGTTAGAGACAAAGTTAGAGACAGAGACAGAGTTAGAGACAGAGTTAGAGACAGAGTTAGATACAGAGTTAGAGACAGAGTTAGAGACAGAGTTAGAGACAGAGTTAGAGACAGAGACAGAGTTAGAGACAGAGTTAGAGACAGAGTTAGAGACAGAGTTAGAGACAGAGACAGAGTTAGAGACAGAGACAGAGTTAGAGACAGAGTTAGAGACAGAGACAGAGTTAGATACAGAGTTAGAGACAGAGTTAGAGACAGAGACAGAGTTAGAGACAGAGTTAGAGACAGAGTTAGAGACAGACAGAGTTAGAGACAGAGTTAGAGACAGAGTTAGAGACAGAGACAGAGTTAGAGACAGAGTTAGAGACAGAGTTAGAGACAGAGTTAGAGACAGAGTTAGAGACAGAGACAGAGTTAGAGACAGAGTTAGAGACAGAGTTAGAGACAGAGTTAGAGACAGAGACAGAGTTAGAGACAGAGTTAGAGACAGAGTTAGAGACAGAGACAGAGTTAGAGACAGAGTTAGAGACAGAGTTAGAGACAGAGTTAGAGACAGAGTTAGAGACAGAGTTAGAGACAGAGACAGAGTTAGAGACAGAGTTAGAGACAGAGACAGAGTTAGAGACAGAGTTAGAGACAGAGTTAGAGACAGAGACAGAGTTAGAGACAGAGTTAGAGACAGAGTTAGAGACAGAGTTAGAGGACAGAGTTAGATACAGAGACAGAGTTAGAGACAGAGTTAGAGACAGAGTTAGAGACAGAGTTAGAGACAGAGTTAGAGGACAGAGTTAGATACAGAGACAGAGTTAGAGACAGAGTTAGAGACAGAGTTAGAGACAGAGACAGAGTTAGAGACAGAGTTAGAGACAGAGTTAGAGGCAGAGTTAGAGACAGAGTTAGAGACAGAGTTAGATACAGAGACAGAGTTAGAGACAGAGACAGAGTTAGAGACAGAGTTAGAGACAGAGTTAGAGACAGAGTTAGAGACAGAGTTAGAGACAGAGTAGAGACAGAGTTAGAGACAGAGACAGAGTTAGAGACAGAGTTAGAGACAGAGTTAGAGACAGAGTTAGAGACAGAGTTAGAGACAGAGTTAGAGACAGAGTTAGAGACAGAGACAGAGTTAGAGACAGAGTTAGAGACAGAGTTAGAGACAGAGTTAGAGACAGAGTTAGAGACAGAGTTAGAGACAGAGTTAGAGACAGAGTTAGAGACAGAGTTAGAGACAGAGACAGAGTTAGAGACAGAGTTAGAGACAGAGTTAGAGACAGAGTTAGAGACAGAGACAGAGTTAGAGACAGAGACAGAGTTAGAGACAGAGTTAGAGACAGAGTTAGAGACAGAGTTAGAGACAGAGACAGAGTTAGAGACAGAGTTAGAGACAGAGACAGAGTTAGAGACAGAGTTAGAGACAGAGTTAGAGACAGAGTTAGAGGCAGAGACAGAGTTAGAGACAGAGACAGAGTTAGAGGACAGAGTAGAGACAGAGTTAGAGACAGAGTTAGAGACAGAGTTAGAGACAGAGACAGAGTTAGAGACAGAGTTAGAGACAGAGTTAGAGACAGAGTTAGAGACAGAGTTAGAGACAGAGTTAGAGACAGAGTTAGAGACAGAGTTAGAGACAGGAGAAGAGACAGAGTTAGAGACAGAGTTAGAGACAGAGACAGAGTTAGAGACAGAGTTAGAGACAGAGTTAGAGACAGAGTTAGAGACAGAGTTAGAGACAGAGTTAGAGACAGAGACAGAGTTAGAGACAGAGACAGAGTTAGAGACAGAGTTAGAGACAGAGTTAGAGACAGAGTTAGAGACAGAGTTAGAGACAGAGTTAGAGACAGAGTTAGAGACAGAGTTAGAGACAGAGACAGAGTTAGAGACAGAGTTAGAGACAGAGTTAGAGACAGAGTTAGAGACAGAGTTAGAGACAGAGAGTTAGAGACAGAGACAGAGTTAGAGACAGAGACAGAGTTAGAGACAGAGTTAGAGACAGAGTTAGAGACAGAGTTAGAGACAGAGACAGAGTTAGAGACAGAGACAGAGTTAGAGACAGAGACAGAGTTAGAGACAGAGTTAGAGACAGAGACAGAGTTAGAGACAGAGTTAGAGACAGAGTTAGAGACAGAGTTAGAGACAGAGTTAGAGACAGAGTTAGAGGCAGAGACAGAGTTAGAGACAGAGTTAGAGACAAAGTTAGAGACAGAGTTAGAGACAGAGACAGAGTTAGAGACAGAGTTAGAGACAAAGTTAGAGACAGAGACAGAGTTAGAGACAGAGTTAGAGACAGAGTTAGATACAGAGTTAGAGACAGAGTTAGAGACAGAGACAGAGTTAGAGACAGAGACAGAGTTAGAGACAGAGTTAGAGACAGAGACAGAGTTAGATACAGTTAGAGACAGAGTTAGAGACAGAGTTAGAGACAGAGTTAGAGACAGAGTTAGAGACAGAGACAGAGTTAGAGACAGAGTTAGAGACAGAGTTAGAGGCAGAGACAGAGTTAGAGACAGAGTTAGAGACAGAGTTAGAGACAGAGTTAGAGACAGAGACAGAGTTAGAGACAGAGTTAGAGACAAAGTTAGAGACAGAGACAGAGTTAGAGACAGAGTTAGAGACAGAGTTAGATACAGAGTTAGAGACAGAGTTAGAGACAGAGTTAGAGACAGAGACAGAGTTAGAGACAGAGTTAGAGACAGAGTTAGAGACAGAGTTAGAGACAGAGTTAGAGACAGAGACAGAGTTAGAGACAGAGACAGAGTTAGAGACAGAGACAGAGTTAGAGACAGAGTTAGAGACAGAGACAGAGTTAGATACAGAGTTAGAGACAGAGTTAGAGACAGAGACAGAGTTAGAGACAGAGTTAGAGACAGACAGAGTTAGAGACAGACAGAGTTAGAGACAGAGTTAGAGACAGAGTTAGAGACAGAGTTAGAGACAGAGACAGAGTTAGAGACAGAGTTAGAGACAGAGTTAGAGACAGAGTTAGAGACAGAGTTAGAGACAGAGACAGAGTTAGAGACAGAGTTAGAGACAGAGTTAGAGACAGAGTTAGAGACAGAGTTAGAGACAGAGACAGAGTTAGAGACAGAGTTAGAGACAGAGTTAGAGACAGAGTTAGAGACAGAGACAGAGTTAGAGACAGAGACAGAGTTAGAGACAGAGACAGAGTTAGAGACAGAGACAGAGTTAGAGACAGAGACAGAGTTAGAGACAGAGTTAGAGACAGAGACAGAGTTAGAGACAGAGTTAGAGACAGAGTTAGAGACAGAGTTAGAGACAGAGACAGAGTTAGAGACAGAGTTAGAGACAGAGTTAGAGACAGAGACAGAGTTAGAGACAGAGTTAGAGACAGAGACAGAGTTAGAGACAGAGACAGAGTTAGAGACAGAGTTAGAGACAGAGTTAGATACAGAGTTAGAGACAGAGTTAGAGACAGAGTTAGAGACAGAGACAGAGTTAGAGACAGAGTTAGAGACAGAGTTAGAGACAGAGTTAGAGACAGAGACAGAGTTAGAGACAGAGTTAGAGACAGAGACAGAGTTAGAGACAGAGTTAGAGACAGAGTTAGAGACAGAGTTAGAGACAGAGTTAGAGACAGAGACAGAGTTAGAGACAGAGACAGAGTTAGAGACAGAGTTAGAGACAGAGACAGAGTTAGAGACAGAGACAGAGTTAGAGACAGAGTTAGAGACAGAGACAGAGTTAGAGACAGAGTTAGAGACAGAGACAGAGTTAGATACAGAGTTAGAGACAGAGTTAGAGACAGAGTTAGAGACAGAGTTAGAGACAGAGACAGAGTTAGATACAGAGTTAGATACAGAGTTAGAGACAGAGTTAGAGACAGAGTTAGAGACAGAGACAGAGTTAGATACAGAGTTAGATACAGAGTTAGAGACAGAGTTAGAGACAGAGTTAGAGACAGAGTTAGAGACAGAGTTAGAGACAGAGTTAGAGACAGAGAAAGGAGAGCAGTTCAATAGAGCTACATCTCTGATGAAGGTAGTTCAATAGAGATCCATCTCTGATGATGGTAGTTCAATAGAGCTACATCTCTGATGATGGTAGTTCAATAGAGATCCATCTCTGATGATGGTAGTTCAATAGAGCTACATCTCTGATGATGGTAGTTCAATAGAGCTACATCTCTGATGATGGTAGTTCAATAGAGATACATCTCTGATGATGGTAGTTCAATAGAGCTACATCTCTGATGATGGTAGTTCAATAGAGCTACATCTCTGATGATGGTAGTTCAATAGAGCTACATCTCTGATGATGGTAGTTCAATAGAGATCCATCTCTGATGATGGTAGTTCAATAGAGCTACATCTCTGATGACGGTAGTTCAATAGCTACATCTCTGATGACGGTAGTTCAATAGCTACATCTCTGATGATGGTAGTTCAATAGAGCTACATCTCTGATGACGGTAGTTCAATAGAGATCCATCTCTGATGACGGTAGTTCAATAGAGCTACATCTCTGATGATGGTAGTTCAATAGCTACATCTCTGATGATGGTAGTTCAATAGAGTTGATCCAAGATGGCGAAGTAGTGCAGTTCTGTTTTTGTTGTGTGTCTGTAAATAGCCTGTAAATACCCTGTTTTTTTGTATTTTTCGTACATATTTCCCTATCAGACCTTTCATCCTTCTACAAAATATACTTTCCTGCAACCCGCCTCACTCAATGTGGAACGGATTCTATTATTGACTTACCTTTTATATAGAATCTCCAGTTGAAACTAGCTAGCCAGCTAACTAGCTACTTGCTATTAGCCACAGTTAGCGGTATTTCACCCAGAACATTGGATTTTTTTTCTGCGGGATTAATTGAATCACTGGATATTAATCACCGGATATTCGGCCAGTCTGCACAGCGCGTTATCGACCCAGAACATATCAGTTTTTCTGCCGGAATCACTGAATCACTGGACCTTTAACTCCGGATTCATCGCTACCAGCTAGCTGCAACAAAATGGACGCTGTGGTCTGGCTAATCATCCTGAGCTAGGCCCATCTCCCGGCTATCTACCTCTCTGTCAACCGGACGGGACCACCTAGTGTTGACACGGAGCCCCGCCGATCCTACACGACTGGTCTGCCGACAAAATCGTCTGATGTGGTTACGACGACGTCGACCACGAAGATTCCATCTGCTAGCCCCGGCCCGCTAGCACACGCTAGCCGTGGCCTCTTACCTGCTAGTGCTTTAGCAGCCTCCGAACTATCCTATTGCTGTTCACCGGACCTTATGATAACTCAGCTATACAGCTGATGTCTGCTGGACTGTTCCTTTTTACGGTACTACATCCTGTTTATGTTTAGCCTCAGCCCAAACATGGTTAGCTTATTGTTGTTTCGGTTATTTCTAATTGTACTATTTCACTGTAGATCCCCCAGCCCAGCTAAACCTGCCTTAGATAGCTCCTTTGTCCCACCCCCCATACACGCAGAGACCGACTCAATTGATGCCTCTAGTGATCCTATCTCTTTCATTGTTACCCAACGCTTAGGTTTACACCCACTTTACTCATATCCTTCCATATCCTTGTCTGTACATAATGCCCTGAATCTTTTCTACAACACCCGGAAATCTGCCCCCTTTATTCTATGTACCCAACGCACTAGAAGACCAGTTCTTAAAGCCTTTAACCGTATCCTTATTCTAGTCCTCCTCTGTTCCTCTGGTGATGTAGAGGCTAACCCAGGCCCTGCAGCCCTCAGTATCACTCCTACTCCCCAGGCGCTATCATTTGCTGACTTCTGTAATCGCAAAAGTCTTGGTTTCTTGCACGTAAACATCAGAAGTCTACTTCCTAAGTTTGAGTTATTCACTGCGTTAGCACACTCCGCCAACCCTGATGTTCTAGCAGTGTCTGAATCCTGGCTCAGGAAGGCCACCAAAAATTCTGAAATGTCCATCCCCAACTATAACATTTTCCGTCTAGATAGAACTGCCAAAGGGGGTGGAGTTGCAATCTACTGTAGAGATAGCCTGCAGAGCTCTATCATACTATCCAGGTCTGTTCCCAAACAGTTTGAGCTTCTACTTCTAAAAATCCACCTTTCCAGAAATAAGTCTCTCACTGTTGCCGCTTGCTACAGACCCCCCTCAGCCCCCAGATGTGCCCTGGACTCCATATGTGAATTGATTGCCCCCCATTTATCCTCAGAGTTCGTACTGTGACCTAAATTGGGATATGCTTAATACCCCGGCCATCCTACAATCCAAACTAGATGCCCTCAACCTCACGCAAATTATCAACGAACCTACCAGGTACAACCCTAAATCCGTAAACATGGGTACCCTCATAGATATCATCCTGACTAACATACCCTCTAAATACACCTCAACTGTCTTCAACCAGGATCTCAGCGATCACTGCCTTATTGCCTGCGTCCGTAACGGGTCCGCGGTCAAACGACCACCCCTCATCACTGTCAAACGCTCCCTAAAACACTTTAGCGAGCAGGCCTTCCTAATTGACCTGGCCCAGGTATCCTGGATGGATATAGATCTCATTCCGTCAGCAGAGGATGCCTGGTTGTTCCTTAAAAGTAATTTCCTCTCAATCTTAAATAAACATGCCCCATTCAAAAAATACAGAACTAAGAACCGATATAGCCCCTGGTTCTCCTCAGACTTGACTGCCCTTGACCAGCACAAAAACATCCTGTGGCGTACTGCATTAGCATCAAATAGCCCCCGCGATATGCAACTTTTCAGGGAAGTTAGGAACCAATATACACAAGCAGTCAGGAAAGCAAAGGCAAACTTTTTCAAACAGAAATTTGCATCCTGTAGCACTAACTCCAAAAAGTTTTGGGACACTGTAAAGTCCATGGAGAATAAGAGCACTTCCTCCCAGTTGCCCACTGCACTGAGGCTAAGAAACACTATCACCACCGATAAATCTACAATAATCGAGAATTTCAACAAGCATTTTGCTACAGCTGGCCATGCTTTCCATCTGGCTACCACTACCCCGGCCACCAACTCTGCACCCTCCGCTGAAACTTGCCCATGCCCCCCCCCGCTTCTCTTTCACACAAATTCAGACAGCTGACATTTTGAAAGAGCTGCAAAATCTGGACCCCTACAAATCAGCTGGGCTAGACAATCTGGACCCTTTCTTTCTAAAACTAGCCGCCGAAATTGTCGCAACCCCTATTACTAGTCTGTTCAACCTCTCTTTCATAACGTCTGAGATCCCCAGAGATTGGAAAGCTGCCGCGGTCATCCCCCTCTTCAAAGGGGGTGACACTCTAGATCCAAACTGCTACAGACCTATATCCATCCTGCCCTGCCTTTCGAAAGTATTTGAAAGCCAAGTTAACAAACAGATCACCGACCATTTCGAATACCACCGTACCTTCTCCGCTATGCAATCCGGTTTCCGAGCTGGTCATGGGTGCACTTCAGCCACGCTCAAGGTCCTAAACGATATTATAACCGTGATTGATAATAGACAGTACTGTGCAGCCGTCTTCATCGACCTGGCCAAGGCTTTCGACTCTGTCAACCACCGCATTCTTATTGGCAGACTAAATAGCCTTGGTTTCTCAAATGACTGCCTCGCCTGGTTCACCAACTACTTCTCAGATAGAGTTCAGTGTGTCAAATCGGAGGGCCTGTTGTCTGGACCTATGGCAGTCTCTATGGGGGTGCCACAGGGTTCAATTCTTGGGCCGACACTTTTCTCCGTGTATATCAATGATGTCGCTCTTGCTGCTGGTGACTCTCAGATCCACCTCTACGCAGACGACACCATTTTGTATACATCTGGCCCTTCATTGGACACTGTGTTAACAAACCTCCAAACGAGCTTCAATGCCATACAACACTCCTTCAGTAGCCTCCAACTGCTCTTAAACACTAGTAAAACTAAATGCATGCTTTTCAATCGAACGCTGCTGGCACCCGCCCACCCGACTAGAATCACCACTCTTGACGGGTCTGACCTAGAGTATGTGGACAACTACAAATACCTAGGTGTCTGGTTAGACTGTAAACTCTCCTTCCAGACTCACATAAAGAATCTCCAATCCAAAGTTAAATCTAGAATCGGCTTCCTATTTCGCAACAAAGCCTCCTTCACTCATGCTGCCAAACATGCCCTCGTAAAACTGACTATCCTACCGATCCTTGACTTCGGCGATGTCATTTACAAAATAGCCTCCAACACTGTACTCAGCAAATTG
The DNA here is from genome assembly GCA_031479575.1 of Coregonus ussuriensis. NCBI lineage: Eukaryota > Metazoa > Chordata > Actinopteri > Salmoniformes > Salmonidae > Coregonus > Coregonus ussuriensis. Next base: position 6,071,067 of record CM062491.1, on the reverse strand, counting down.
GATGTAGTCTATCACAGTGCCATCCGTTTTGTCTCCAAAGCCCCATACGCTACCCACCACTGTGACCTGTACGCTCTTGTTGGCTGGTCCTCACTACATGTTCATCGTCAAACCCACTGGCTCCAGGCCATCTATAAATCACTGCTAGGCAAATCCCCGCCTTATCTTAGCTCATTGGTCACCATAGCAGCACCCACCCGTAGTCTGCGCTCCAGCAGGTATATCTCACTGGTCATTCCCAAAGCCAACACCTCCTTTGGCCGCCATTCCTTCCAGTTCTCTGCTGCCAATGACTGGAACGAATTGCAAAAATCTCTGAAGCTGGAGACTCTTATCTCCCTCACTAACTTTAAGCATCAGTTGTCAGAGCACCTTACCGATCACTGCACCTGTACACAGCCCATCTGAAATTAGCCCACCCAACTACCTCATCCCTATATTGTTATTTATTTTGCTCTTTTGCACCCCAGTATCTCTATTTGCACATAATCTCTTGCACATCTAGCATTCCAGTGTTAATACTATTGTAATTATTTTGCACTATAGCCTATTTATTGCCTTACCTCCATAACTTGCTACATTTGCACACACTGTATATATATTTTCTGTTGTATTTTTGACTTTATGTTTTTTACCCCATATGTAACTCTGTGTTGTTTTTATCGCACTGCTTTGCTTTATCTTGGCCAGGTCGCAGTTGTAAATGAGAACTTGTTCTCAACTGGCTTACCTGGTTAAATAAAGGTGAAATAAAATAAAAATAAAAAAAGAGCTACATCTCTGATGATGGTAGTTCAATAGAGCTACATCTCTGATGATGGTAGTTCAATAGAGCTACATCTCTGATGACGGTAGTTCAATAGAGATCCATCTCTGATGACGGTTGTTCAATAGAGCTACATCTCTGATGATGGTAGTTCAATAGAGATACATCTCTGATGATGGTAGTTCAATAGAGATCCATCTCTGATGATGGTAGTTCAATAGCTACATCTCTGATGATGGTAGTTCAATAGAGATCCATCTCTGATGACGGTAGTTCAATAGAGCTACATCTCTGATGATGGTAGTTCAATAGCTACATCTCTGATGACGGTAGTTCAATAGCTACATCTCTGATGATGGTAGTTCAATAGAGTTACATCTCTGATGACGGTAGTTCAATAGCTACATCTCTGATGATGGTAGTTCAATAGAGTTACATCTCTGATGACGGTAGTTCAATAGCTACATCTCTGATGATGGTAGTTCAATAGAGATCCATCTCTGATGACGGTAGTTCAATAGCTACATCTCTGATGATGGTAGTTCAATAGAGATCCATCTCTGATGACGGTAGTTCAATAGCTACATCTCTGATGATGGTAGTTCAATAGAGATCCATCTCTGATGACGGTAGTTCAATAGCTACATCTCTGATGATGGTAGTTCAATAGAGCTACATCTCTGAAAACGGTAGTTCAATAGAGCTACATCTCTGATGATGGTAGTTCAATAGAGCTACATCTCTGATGATGGTAGTTCAATAGCTACATCTCTGATGATGGTAGTTCAATAGAGATCCATCTCTGATGACGGTAGTTCAATAGCTACATCTCTGATGATGGTAGTTCAATAGAGCTACATCTCTGAAAATGGTAGTTCAATAGAGCTACATCTCTGATGATGGTAGTTCAATAGAGCTACATCTCTGATGATGGTAGTTCAATAGCTACATCGCTGATGATGGTAGTTCAATAGAGATACATCGCTGATGATGGTAGTTCAATAGCTACATCTCTGATGATGGTAGTTCAATAGAGATACATCTCTGATGATGGTAGTTCAATAGAGATACATCTCTGATGATGGTAGTTCAATAGAGATCCATCTCTGATGATGGTAGTTCAATAGAGATCCATCTCTGATGATGGTAGTTCAATAGAGATACATCTCTGATGATGGTAGTTCAATAGAGATACATCTCTGATGATGGTAGTTCAATAGAGATACATCTCTGATGATGGTAGTTCAATAGAGATACATCTCTGATGATGGTAGTTCAATAGAGATACATCTCTGATGATGGTAGTTCAATAGAGCTACATCTCTGATGATGGTAGTTCAATAGAGATACATCTCTGATGATGGTAGTTCAATAGAGCTACATCTCTGATGATGGTAGTTCAATAGAGATACATCTCTGATGATGGTAGTTCAATAGCTACATCTCTGATGATGGTAGTTCAATAGAGATCCATCTCTGATGACGGTAGTTCAATAGCTACATCTCTGATGATGGTAGTTCAATAGAGATCCATCTCTGATGACGGTAGTTCAATAGCTACATCTCTGATGATGGTAGTTCAATAGAGCTACATCTCTGAAAATGGTAGTTCAATAGAGCTACATCTCTGATGATGGTAGTTCAATAGAGCTACATCTCTGATGATGGTAGTTCAATAGCTACATCTCTGATGATGGTAGTTCAATAGAGATCCATCTCTGATGACGGTTGTTCAATAGAGCTACATCTCTGATGATGGTAGTTCAATAGAGATACATCTCTGATGATGGTAGTTCAATAGAGATCCATCTCTGATGATGGTAGTTCAATAGCTACATCTCTGATGATGGTAGTTCAATAGAGATCCATCTCTGATGACGGTAGTTCAATAGAGCTACATCTCTGATGATGGTAGTTCAATAGCTACATCTCTGATGACGGTAGTTCAATAGCTACATCTCTGATGATGGTAGTTCAATAGAGTTACATCTCTGATGACGGTAGTTCAATAGCTACATCTCTGATGATGGTAGTTCAATAGAGTTACATCTCTGATGACGGTAGTTCAATAGCTACATCTCTGATGATGGTAGTTCAATAGAGATCCATCTCTGATGACGGTAGTTCAATAGCTACATCTCTGATGATGGTAGTTCAATAGAGATCCATCTCTGATGACGGTAGTTCAATAGCTACATCTCTGATGATGGTAGTTCAATAGAGATCCATCTCTGATGACGGTAGTTCAATAGCTACATCTCTGATGATGGTAGTTCAATAGAGCTACATCTCTGAAAACGGTAGTTCAATAGAGCTACATCTCTGATGATGGTAGTTCAATAGAGCTACATCTCTGATGATGGTAGTTCAATAGCTACATCTCTGATGATGGTAGTTCAATAGAGATCCATCTCTGATGACGGTAGTTCAATAGCTACATCTCTGATGATGGTAGTTCAATAGAGCTACATCTCTGAAAATGGTAGTTCAATAGAGCTACATCTCTGATGATGGTAGTTCAATAGAGCTACATCTCTGATGATGGTAGTTCAATAGCTACATCGCTGATGATGGTAGTTCAATAGAGATACATCGCTGATGATGGTAGTTCAATAGCTACATCTCTGATGATGGTAGTTCAATAGAGATACATCTCTGATGATGGTAGTTCAATAGAGATACATCTCTGATGATGGTAGTTCAATAGAGATCCATCTCTGATGATGGTAGTTCAATAGAGATCCATCTCTGATGATGGTAGTTCAATAGAGATACATCTCTGATGATGGTAGTTCAATAGAGATACATCTCTGATGATGGTAGTTCAATAGAGATACATCTCTGATGATGGTAGTTCAATAGAGATACATCTCTGATGATGGTAGTTCAATAGAGATACATCTCTGATGATGGTAGTTCAATAGAGCTACATCTCTGATGATGGTAGTTCAATAGAGATACATCTCTGATGATGGTAGTTCAATAGAGCTACATCTCTGATGATGGTAGTTCAATAGAGATACATCTCTGATGATGGTAGTTCAATAGCTACATCTCTGATGATGGTAGTTCAATAGAGATCCATCTCTGATGACGGTAGTTCAATAGCTACATCTCTGATGATGGTAGTTCAATAGAGATCCATCTCTGATGACGGTAGTTCAATAGCTACGTCTCTGATGATGGTAGTTCAATAGAGCTACATCTCTGAAAATGGTAGTTCAATAGAGCTACATCTCTGATGATGGTAGTTCAATAGAGCTACATCTCTGATGATGGTAGTTCAATAGCTACATCTCTGATGATGGTAGTTCAATAGAGATCCATCTCTGATGACGGTAGTTCAATAGCTACATCTCTGATGACGGTAGTTCAATAGAGCTACATCTCTGAAAATGGTAGTTCAATAGAGCTACATCTCTGATGATGGTAGTTCAATAGAGCTACATCTCTGATGATGGTAGTTCAATAGCTACATCTCTGATGATGGTAGTTCAATAGAGATACATCTCTGATGATGGTAGTTCAATAGCTACATCTCTGATGATGGTAGTTCAATAGAGATACATCTCTGATGATGGTAGTTCAATAGAGATACATCTCTGATGATGGTAGTTCAATAGAGATACATCTCTGATGATGGTAGTTCAATAGAGATCCATCTCTGATGATGGTAGTTCAATCGAGATACATCTCTGATGATGGTAGTTCAATAGAGATACATCTCTGATGATGATAGTTCAATAGAGATACATCTCTGATGATGGTAGTTCAATAGAGATACATCTCTGATGATGGTAGTTCAATAGAGATACATCTCTGATGATGGTAGTTCAATAGAGCTACATCTCTGATGATGGTAGTTCAATAGAGATACATCTCTGATGATGGTAGTTCAATAGAGCTACATCTCTGATGATGGTAGTTCAATAGAGCTACATCTCTGATGATGGTAGTTCAATAGCTACATCTCTGATGATGGTAGTTCAACTGGTCCCAATTTGCTTCCCTCCCATTACCTTGGCCATAATTATTTGATTTACATTTACGTCATTTAGCAGACGCTCTTATCCAGAGCGACTTACAAATTGGTGCATTCACCTTATAGCCAGTGGGATAACCACTTTACAATGTTTTTTTATTATTTTTCTATTATTGTTATTTATTTATTTTGGGGGGGTTGGGGTAAGGGGGGGGGGGGGGGGGGGTAGAAGATTGCAGATCTTTAAAGTGGAACTAATATGATGGAAGCTTCATCACTAAACTGATTGTACCCATTAGAACCTTCAAATCTGCAAATATTGAAGGGTGCCCTAACGCAGTGTTTTTCAAATCTCTCCTCAGGGACCCCCAGACATAAAAAAAAAATATATAAAATAAGCTAGCCCTGAACCAACTCCTCACCTGATTGAAGTAGTCCAGGGCTTGATGATTAGTTGACCAGTTGAATCAGGTAAGCTAGCTGTGGAATAGTTAAAATACATGGAACGTCTGGGGGTCCCTGAGGAGATGTTTGAAAACACCTGCCCTAACGAGTGGGGAGTTGATGGAGTGAAGGGAACCAGCTCTTAGATTGTTATTCATCCAGTTTCCTCTCCTCCTCCTGTACTCACCATCCTTCTTCTTCTGGGCCAGGATGGTGACCTCTTCACCTTTAGGGAGGTCAAGGAGAAACAGCACCGCCTCTTCTCTGATTATATTAGCAAAATCCACATTATTAACCTGGAAGGAGGAAGAAGATAGGAAGGTTACTTCAATGTCCACTAATGTCCAACGGTGACCAGGGGAAAGGAGATTTAAGCCTAGGTTGTGGATTGTAGAATCTTTAACAGATCACAGCACAATACATGTTCCTTGTCACGTTGAACATGATGATGATGATGATGATGTGGGCCTTGGAAAGCATCGAGGACATCTAAAGGGTTGTGTGGATAAGTGTTAACTCTTGGCCTGGGAAAAGATTGAGGGTTCAAGTACTGCAGGGATCACATACAGTTAGTAAAATGTATGCACTGACAGCATCTTTAACAGACCGGGCCCCGTTCAAAACATCCGTTATGGAGTGAATAGGGCTGTTGGTCTACATGTCCAAACGTCCACACAACATCCTTATGTCTTAGCTCCTTCAGCATTAGCCCTGGTCACTATAACCCAGAATTAAGACCCACGCCATTACACATTATGCTCATAGAGAGATGAGGGAGGAGGAGGAGGGAGGAGGGGGGAGGGGGGAGTTGGTGGAGGAGGGAGGAGGGGTTGGAGGAGGGAGGAGGAAGGGGAGGAGGGAGGAGGTGGTGGAGGAGGGAGGAGGGGTTGGAGGAAGGGGAGGAGGGAGGAGGGGTTGGAGGAGGGAGGAGGGAGGGGAGGAGGGAGGAGGGGTTGGAGGAGGGAGGAGGGGGGAGGAGGGGGGAGGTGGTGGAGGAGGGAGGAGGGGCTGGAGGAGCGAGGAGGGGGGAGGAGGAGCGAGGAGGGGTTGGAGGAGGGAGGAGGGAGGAGGGGGGAGGTGGTGGAGGAGGGAGGAGGGGCTGGAGGAGCGAGGAGGGGTTGGAGGAGGGAGGAGGGGGGAGGTGGTGGAGGAGGGAGGAGGGAGGAGGGGCTGGAGGAGGGAATAGGCTTCCACTTGGGATGCACATTTGAGATGCAAACCAATGCCCTGTAAACCAGTGCTATGGTTACAGTATTATCCTGTAGCATCTGTATACTGCTTTACTGTGTCATCACAGATTTGCTAGTGTATGAAACATCTCAGATGTTTAAGTATTTCTTTCATTCCAGTGGCAACTATATAATATTGGATTTCTGTGCAGTGAAATTCAGTAGCATTGATTAAATTCACGTAGACCTAGATTTACACGTTAGGCTACACAGCATGTCATTTTGATGGGGATCATATTGACACAGCAAACAATTCTAACCCAAGCAATTTATAGTACAGTGAGTGCATACATTATTTGATCCCTGTGGAAATTGAACCGACAACCTTAGTGTGGCTGTAGTGAGTGTGTAGTTGCTGATGTATCTTGTCTCACCCTGAGAAGCTGGTCCCCCTCCTCCAGTCCCTCCTTAGCTGCTGGGCTATCCTCCAGGACTCCTGCTACAAAGATGCCCACATCGTTCCCCCCTGCCAGCCTCAGACCCACACTCTCCCCCTTCTTAAACTTCACCAGCTTCATACTTGGCCTGAGGAGTGAGGACACAGGGTGGGATGGGGACAGAAAAAAGACAGTTAAAGACGGTTAAAGACAGTTCAAGACAGTTCAAGACAGTTCAAGACAGTTCAAGACAGTTCAAGACCGCTAAAGACCGTTAAAGACAGTTAAAGACAGTTAAAGACCGTTGAAGACGGTTAAAGAGAGTTAAAGAACGTTAAAGACGGTTAAAGGCGGTTAAATACCGTTAAAGACCGCTAAAGACAGTTAAAGGCAGTTAAAGGCAGTTAAAGGCAGTTATAGGCAGTTATAGGCAGCTATAGGCAGTTAATGGCCCACTCTGTGATATTTACATTGTGTCACCCATAGAAATAGACTTTCTAGAATGGCTATTCCCATTCAAGTCAATGGTCTAAGGGGCTTTGTCCCTTCTAGGAATTCTATTTATATGATGTCACCTGCCAAAGATCATTGAAGTTAAAACATTATTTTGTCGTAATATTGAGCCGGACGGGAGGTTGGAGGTACCGTACCGTAGGATACTGTTAGAGACAGGTGAATAGATACTTCTACATACCGTAGGATACTGTTAGAGACAGGTGAATAGATACTTCTACATACCGTAGGATACTGTTAGAGACAGGTGAATAGATACTTCTACATACCGTAGGATGCTGTTAGAGACAGGTGAACAGATACTTCTACATACCGTAGGATACTGTTAGAGACAGGTGAATAGATACTTCTACATACCGTAGGATACTGTTAGAGACAGGTGAACAGATACTTCTACATACCGTAGGATACTGTTAGAGACAGGTGAATAGATACTTCTACATACCGTAGGATACTGTTAGAGACAGGTGAATAGATACTTCTACATACCGTAGGATACTGTTAGAGACAGGTGAATAGATACTTCTACATACCGTAGGATACTGTTAGAGACAGGTGAATAGATACTTCTACATACCGTAGGATACTGTTTGAGACAGGTGAATAGATACTTCTACATACCGTAGGATACTGTTAGAGACAGGTGAATAGATACTTCTACATACCGTAGGATACTGTTAGAGACAGGTGAACAGATACTTCTACATACCGTAGGATACTGTTAGAGACAGGTGAACAGATACTTCTACATACCGTAGGATACTGTTAGAGACAGGTGAACAGATACTTCTACATACCGTAGGATACTATTAGAGACAGGTGAATAGATACTTCTACATACCGTAGGATACTGTTAGAGACAGGTGAATAGATACTTCTACATACCGTAGGATACTGTTAGAGACAGGTGAATAGATACTTCTACATACCGTAGGATACTGTTAGAGACAGGTGAATAGATACTTCTACATACCGTAGGATACTGTTAGAGACAGGTGAATAGATACTTCTACATACCGTAGGATACTGTTAGAGACAGGTGAATAGATACTTCTACATACCGTAGGATACTGTTAGAGACAGGTGAATAGATACTTCTACATACCGTAGGATACTGTTAGAGACAGGTGAATAGATACTTCTACATACCGTAGGATACTATTAGAGACAGGTGAATAGATACTTCTACATACCGTAGGATACTGTTAGAGACAGGTGAATAGATACTTCTACATACCGTAGGATACTGTTAGAGACAGGTGAACAGATACTTCTACATACCGTAGGATACTGTTAGAGACAGGTGAATAGATACTTCTACATACCGTAGGATACTGTTAGAGACAGGTGAATAGATACTTCTACATACCGTAGGATACTGTTAGAGACAGGTGAATAGATACTTCTACATACCGTAGGATACTGTTAGAGACAGGTGAATAGATACTTCTACATACCGTAGGATACTGTTAGAGACAGGTGAATAGATACTTCTACATACCGTAGGATGCTGTTAGAGACAGGTGAATAGATACTTCTACATACCGTAGAATGCTGTCATCATGGGCAGCGCTGGGCACAGGGGCATCAGAGGGGCTGACTGGCAGGTCCACATCAGGCTGGCCTGGCTGGGCATATACTGGCTTGGGCTCTGAGAACACACACACACAACATTAACTGTACTGTGTTGGTGCTGTGTACACGTATCCATCACTATTCCCACAAGAGAGTGAACGGATGTACAGATGTTCAGACGCAGGTTAGTGATGCATCTAGCCTACACACTCACCTAATCTCAACACACAGGTCACGAGGGAAATACTCAAGGTACAAAATGTGTGTGCACATTCTCTCCCACACACACACACACACACACACACACACACACACACACACACACCACACCAACACAGTACATTGTGTCCTGAGCTGGGAGGTCATAGAGACATGCAGCAGGCTTCTGGCTGCAGGGCAGGAGGAGAAACGTCAGAGTCCATCAAGTCACACTGTTTATAACCAACTAACTCTAGGCTGGCAGCCTCAGCCCAGCTCAGCACGGCACATAGCAGTGTCAGCATAGCAAGCTTTTAGATGTAACCTTGGTAGCTAGGCTATAACAGTTTTATGGGTTAAAGGGGCAATCTGCAGTTCAAACAATAACAAAGTGACACCCTGCCACTGTTTTGGTAAAAAGCAGAGTGATGGGGGATGGAGAACTGTACCCACTCTCAGATTAAACAAACAGAGCTGTGGATGCAAGGACTGACCATCCATGATATCAATCTGATATACACTACCGTTCAATGGTTTGTGGTCACTTAGAAATGTCCTTGTTTTCGAAAGAAAAGCAATTTTATTGTCCATTAAAATAAAATAAAATAGATCAGAAATACAGTCGCGGTCAAAAGTTTTGAGAATGACACAAGTATTGGTCTTCACAAAGTTCGCTGCTTCAGTGTTATGAGATATTTTTGTCAGATGTTACTATGGTATACTGAAGTATAATTACAAGCATTCCATAAGTGTCAAAGGCTTTTATTGACAATTACATTAAGTTTATGCAAAGAGTCAATATTTGCAGTGTTGACTCTTCTTTTTCAAGACCTCTGCAATCCGCCCTGGCATGCTGTCAGTTAACTTCTGGGCCACATCCTGACTGATGGCAGCCCATTCTTGCATAATCAATGCTTGGAGTTTGTCAGAATTTGTGGGTTTTTGTTTGTCCACCCGCCTCTTGAGGATTGACCACAAGTCCTCAATGGGATTAAGGTCTGGGGAGTTTCCTGGCCATGGACCCAAAATGTTGATGTTTTGTTCCCCGAGCCACTTAGTTATCACTTTTGCCTTATGGCAAGGTGCTCCATCATGCTGGAAAAGGCATTGGTCGTCACCAAACTGTTCTTGGATGGTTGGGAGAAGTTGCTCTCGGAGGATGTGTTGGTACCATTCTTTATTCATGGATGTGTTCTTAGTCAAAATTGTGAGTGAGCCCACTCCCTTGGCTGAGAAGCAACCCCACACATGAATGGTCTCAGGATGCTTTACTGTTGGCATGACACAGGACTGATGGTAGCGCTCACCTTGTCTTCTCCGGACAAGGTGTTTTCCGGATGCCCCAAACAATCTGAAAGGGGATTCATCAGAGAAAATGACTTTACCCCAGTCCTCAGCAGTCCAATCCCTGTACCTTTTGCAGAATATCAGTCTGTCCCTGATGTTATTCCTAGAGAGAAGTGGCTTCTTTGCTGCCCTTCTTGACACCAGGCCATCCTCCAAAAGTCTTTGCCTCACTGTGCGTGCAAATGCACTCACACCTGCATGCTGCCATTCCTGAGCAAGCTCTGGTGGTGCCCCGATCCCGCAGCTGAATCAACTTTAGGAGACGGTCCTGGCGCTTGCTGGACTTTCTTGGGCACCCTGACGCCTTCTTCACAACAATTGAACCTCTCTCCTTGAAGTTCTTGATGATCCGATAAATGGTTGATTTAGGTGCAATCTTACTAGCAGCAATATCCTTGCCTGTGAAGCCCTTTTTGTGCAAAGCAATGATGACGGCACATGTTTCCTTGCAGGTAACCATGGTTAACAGAGGAAGAACAATGATTTCAAGCACCACCCTCCTTTTAAAGCTTCCAGTCTGTTATTCTAACTCAATCAGCATGACAGAGTGATCTCCAGCCTTGTCCTCGTCAACATTCTCACCTGTGTTAACGAGAGAATCACTGACATGATGGCAGCTGGTCCTTTTGTGGCAGGGCTGAAATGCAGTGGAAATGTTTTTTGGGGGATTAAGGTCATTTTCATGGCAAAGAGGGACTTTGCAATTAATTGCAATACATCTGATCACTCTTCATGACATTCTGGAGTATATGCAAATTGCCATCATCAAAACTGAGGCAGCAGACTTTGTGAAAATTAGTATTTGTGTCATTCTCAAAACTTTTGACCACAACTGTACAGTGTAGACATTGTTAATGTTGTAAATGGCTATTGTAGCTGGAAACTGCTGATTTTTAATGGAATATCTACATAGGCGTACAGAGGCCCATTATCAGCAACCATCAGTCCTGTGTTCCAATGGCACGTTGTGTTTGCTAATCCAAGTTTATCATTTTAAAAGGCTAATTGATCATTACAAAATCCTTTTGCAATTATGTTAGCACAGCTGAAAACTGTTGTGCTGATTAAAGAAGCAATAAAACTGGCCTTCTTGAGACTAGTTGAGTATCTGGAGCATCAGCAATTGTGGGTTCAATTACAGGATCAAAATGGCCAGAAACAAATAACTTTCTTCTGAAACTCGTCAGTCTATTCTTGTTCTGAGAAATGAAGGCTATTCCATGCGAGAAATTGCCAAGAAACTGAAGATCTCGTACAACGCTGTGTACTACTCCCTTCACAGAACAGCGCAAACTGTCTCTAACCAGAATAGAAAGAGGAGTGGGAGGCCCCGGTGCACAACTGAGCAAGAGGACAAATACATTAGAGTGTCTAGTTTGAGAAACAGACGCCTCACAGGTCCTCAACTGGCAGCTTCATTAAATAGTACCCGCAAAACACCAGTCTCAACTTCAACAGTGAAGAGGCGACTCCGCGATGCTGACCTTCTAGGCATAGTTGCAAAGAAAAAGCCATATCTCAGACTGGCCAATAAAAATAAAAGATTAAGCTTGGCAAAAGAACACAGACACTGGACAGAGGAAGATTGGAACAAAAAGTTATGGACAGACGATTCAAAGTTTGAGGTGTTCGGATCACAAAGAAGAACATTTGTGAGACGCAGACCAAATGAAAAGACGCTGGAGGAGTGCTTGATGCCATCTGTCAAGCATGGTGGAGGCAATGTGATGGTCTGGGGGTGCTTTGGTGGTGGTAAAGTGGGAGATTTGTACAGGGTAAAAGGGATCTTGAAGAAGGAAGGCTATCACTCCATTTTGCAATGCCATGCCATACCCTGTGGACGGCGCTTGATTGGAGCCAATTTCCTCCTACAACAGGACAATGACCCAAAGCACAGCTCCAAACTATGCAAGAACTATTTCGGGAAGAAGCAGTTAGCTGGTATTCTGTCTATAATGGAGTGGCCAGCACAGTCACCGGATCTCAACCCTATTGAGCTGTTGTGGGAGCAGCTTGACCGTATGGTACGTAAGAAGTGCCCATCAAGCCAATCCAACTTGTGGGAGGTGCTTCAGGAAGCATGGGGTGAAATCTCTTCAGATTACCTCAACAAATTGACAACTAGAATGCCAAAGGTCTGCAAGGCTGTAATTGCTGCAAATGGAGGATTCTTTGACGAAAGCAAAGTTTGAAGGACACAATTATTATTTCAATTTAAAAAAATCATTATTTCTAACCTTGTCAATGACTACATTTCCTATTCATTTTGGCTATATTTCCTATTCAAACTCATTTCATGTATGTTTTCATAGAAAACAAGTACATTTCTAAGTGACCCCAAACTTTTGAAGTGTGTATGTATATATATATATATATACATACCTGTCGTTCTCCGCCAACATCAAGGCGGTGACCCGCTCCTGCAGGTTCATGCTCTACAACATTCGGAGAGTACGACCCTGCCTTACACAGGAAGCGGCACAGGTCCTAATCCAGGCACTTGTCATCTCCCGTCTGGACTACTGCAACTCGCTGTTGGCTGGCCTCCCTGCCTGTGCCATTAAACCCCTACAACTCATCCAGAATGCCGCAGCCCGTCTGGTGTTCAACCTTCCCAAGTTCTCTCACGTCACCCCCCTCCTCCGCACACTCCACTGGCTTCCAGTTGAAGCTCGCATCCGCTACAAGACCATGGTGCTTGCCTACGGAGCAGTGAGGGGAACGGCACCTCTGTACCTTCAGGCTCTGATCAGTCCCTACACCCAAACGAGGGCATTGCGTTCATCCACCTCTGGCCTGCTGGCTCCCCTTCCTCTGCGGAAGCATAGCTCCCGCTCAGCCCAGTCAAAACTGTTCGCTGCTCTGGCACCCCAATGGTGGAACAAGCTCCCTCACGACGCCAGGACAGCGGAGTAACTCACCACCTTCCGGAGACATTTGAAACCCCACCTCTTTAAGGAATACCTGGGATAGGATAAAGTAATCCTTCTAACCCCCCCCCCCCCCCGTCCTGTTATCCTGCCTCTCTCTCCCCCTCTCCTTATTGTCCTGTTATCCTGCCTCTCTCTCCCCTCTCCTTTGTGTCCTGTTAACCTGCGTCTCTCTCCCCTCTCATTAGTGTCCTGTTAACCTGCCTCTCTCTCCCCTCTCCTTAGTGTCCTGTTAACCTGCCTCTCTCTCCCCTCTCCTTAGTGTCCTGTTAACCTGCCTCTCTCTCCCCTCTCCTTAGTGTCCTGTTAACCTGGGTCTCTCTCTCCTCACCTTAGGAATAATAAACACGGCTATATGGCACTGATCATATTCCCTATTGTTTTTAGTTTTTAGTAACCTGCCTCTCTCTCCCCTCTCTTTAGTGTCCTGTTAAACGGCCTCTCTCTCCCCTCTCCGTAGTGTCCTGTTAACCGGCCTCTCTCTCCCCTCTCCGTAGTGTCCTGTTAACCGGCCTCTCTCTCCCCTCTCCTTAGCGTCCTGTTAACCTGCCTCTCCCTCCCCTCTCCTTACTGTACTGTTAACTGGCCTCTCTCTCCCCCCCCCCAAATTGTAAAGTGGTTATCCCACTGGCTATAGGGTGAACGCACCAATTTGTGAGTCGCTCTGGCTAAGAGCGTCTGCTAAATGACGTTAATGTGCCCTTGAGCAAGGCACTTAACCCTAATTGCTCCTGTAAGTCGCTCTGGATAAGAGCGTCTGCTAAATGACTAAAATGTAAATGTAATATTTTAAGCTATGCAGTTTGTGTTTATAATGACATTGTTTACAAGCAATAGAGTAAAACAAGCTTATATGTTGGGTTCTGATTGGGTACAACAGTTGAACTAAGTTCATGAGTAGGGTTGCAAAGATACCGGTAATTTACCAAAGTTACCGGAATCTTCTGCAATTTTGGTAACCTGGGTAATTTATACTTGAATAACTTTTTTTAAAATGTATTCATATATATAGTATTAGTTTTGTATATCTGTGTCCATATTGTCCATGAGTTTCTAGTGGATAGACAACATGGTTCAAGAGAAAATAGCCAAATTAATGAAAAAAGTATCTAAATCAACAATGGTATTATTTTCAATTAAAGTCTTCCGACTATTGACCAGTTTGGCGACAAAAACATTTACAACAAAGACATATTGACATAGTAAAATAAATACAAGTGTATGGTTTATATTTAGAATAATGATTTACAGCTTTGTCATAATGTTTTACATTTTAAAATCATCGTATTGTATTATTTTATATATTTGGCCAGAGATACACACCTGTGATAATCTGAAGTAGATGTAATAAAAGAAAACTCATTTTGGTAGTTTACTGGTAAACGTTGAACGTTTTCAGTAATATACCCTCCATTTGCAACCCTACTCATACGGCATGTATAAGTTATATTCTTCAAGAATCAATAGGTATATAAAATGAATTTAAAAGTCCAAAAATTGATGTAGCAATCACAGATTGCCCCTTTAAAGTGTCTTCCTCAAGGGCACAAAGGCAGGGAGCATCTAGGATACCTAGAATCCCACCAGATTGTTTCATGTTTGACTTGGGATTTGAACCGGCGGTTTTCCAGTTGCAAGCTTGCCTCCCCCTAAAAGATTAGTGGTTAGGGGTTTGGTTAGGTCTACCAGTTACTGGCGGTGTTTCTGACCTGGTGGGGGTGGTAGCGGTTTCTCCTCCCTGGTGACCGGCTGCTCCAGGGGCTTGGGCAGGGCAGGAAGCTCCTCCGCTAGCTTGCCTGGTACCGCTGTCGGCTTCGAGATCCTCTCCTCCTCACGACTTCTGTGACTGGAGACCCCCCCCAAAAAAGGGACCTTTTAGTTGTTGTTTTTGTTTAATACATTTCATGCATTTGCTAGGTGATCCCTGCGGGAATTGAAACCAGGAACTGGCTTGGCATTGTTCGTGCCAAACGCTTAGCAACTGAGCCAACCCAGGACCAGGGATGTGATACAATACAACAAATACTGTACATCTGTATGCTTATAAATACTGTATGCTTCTCAAAAAAAATTTAACTGCAGTGGACAACATGTAAAGGCCATAGAGATTAGAAGGAAATAAATAATAATAATAATAATAATAATAATTTGTTGGGTGCTTTTATCCGTCCTACTGCAATGTGTTTTTGCATATCCCAACTTCCTGAGACACCCTCAGAGAGTGGGGTCACGGCCAAGGTCTGCCATTATCAATGACAATCCTAGAGCAATTAGGGTTAAGTGCCTTGCTCAAGGGCACCGACAGATTGTTCACCTTGTCAGCTCAGGGATTGGAACTAGCAACATTTGGGTTACTGGCTCAACGCTCTAAATCGCCAGGCTACCTGCCGCCTTGTGTGTGGCTGCACTGTGGCCTCCAAGGTCACCGATCTGTGTTTCTCCTCCTTTGTACTCTATTTTTAGAGGCATTTCTGAGGTGATGGAGGCGGGGAGAGAGAGAGAGAGAGCGAGAGAGCGAGAGAGCGAGAGAGCGAGAGAGAGAGAGAGAGAGAGAGAGAGAGAGAGAGAGAGAGAGAGAGAGAGAGAGAGAGAGAGAGAGATGGAGAGAGAGATGGAGAGAAGGAGAGAGGGGATTATGTGTACTCCAGGTGCACTTCACTGTGTGCCTCTGGCTGAGAACCAATAAATGTTGGACAAACACAGATTATTAACGCTGAGGTCAGAATGATTCATCCCAAACTGCAACAACCATACAGTCTGATGTCTTGCCAATTCCTATTGTCATTTGGCGTGATAATGACCACCATAGGAGTTGGCTATAGAGCATAACTGATCTGGGACAAGGCCAACAAACAGTTTTCTTCAGATGATCACTCACAATAAACATATATTCTGTTTTAAAGTTTTAAGCGGTGAAATCTGTGAAGAAAATCTTTTAAATCAGTGAAATCAGCGTAGAAATCAGTGAGCCTAGGTTCTGTTGTTGGGTAGGAACACAGAGAGAATCAGTTAACCACAGGTTCTGTTGTTGGGTTGGAACACAGAGAGAATCAGTTAACCACAGGTTCTGTTGTTGGGTTGGAACACAGAGAGAATCAGTTAACCACAGGTTCTGTTGTTGGGTTGGAACACAGAGAGAATCAGTTAACCACAGGTTCTGTTGTTGGGTTGGAACACAGAGAGAATCAGTTAACCACAGGTTCTGTTGTTGGGTAGGGAAACAGGGAACCGAGGTAAGTGATGAGAGGTGTGGTATGGTGGTGCCAGTGCCCTCTAGTCAGAGAGATCAGAAGCATGGAGCAGCTCCAACCTCCCTCCTTACATGACAAAAAATAACTAAAGAAATAGATGATTTATTGTCACATACACTGGGTAGGTGCAGTGAAATGTGTTCTTTTACAGGGTCAGTCATAGTATTACAGTGCCCCTGGAGCAGATTACTACTGTCCACCGTCTGGCACAACGCCACTGGCAAAGTACTGCCTTTTCATAGGAAGGAGAGGGGGAGTGTGAGCAGGTAAAACACTGTAACAGACACACACACAAACACTTTCTCCTTTGAGAAACAAAGTAACCGTGATGGAACCTCAGTCAAACACATCCTGGCTAGAAAGGAAAAACAGCTTTATTCAACACATCCTGGCTAGAAAGGGAAAACAGCTTTATTCAACACATCCTGGCTAGAAAGGGAAAACAGCTTTATTCAACACATCCTGGCTAGAAAGGGAAAACAGCTTTATTCAACACATCCTGGCTAGAAAGGGAAAACAGCTTTATTCAACACATCCTGGCTAGAAAGGACAAACAGCTTTATTCAACACATCCTGGCTAGAAAGGAAGAACAGCTTTATTCAACACATCCTGGCTAGAAAGGAAAAACAGCTTTATTCAACACATCCTGGCTAGAAAGGAAAAACAGCTTTATTCAACACATCCTGGCTAGAAAGGACAAACAGCTTTATTCAACACATCCTGGCTAGAGAGGAAAAACAGCTTTATTCAACACATCCTGGCTAGAAAGGAAAAACAGCTTTATTCAACACATCCTGGCTAGAAAGGGAAAACAGCTTTATTCAACACATCCTGGCTAGAAAGGGAAAACAGCTTTATTCAACACATCCTGGCTAGACAGGGAAAACAGCTTTATTCAACACATCCTGGCTAGAAAGGGAAAACAGCTTTATTCAACACATCCTGGCTAGAAAGGAAATACAGCTTTATTCAACACATCCTGGCTAGAAAGGGAAAACAGCTTTATTCAACACATCCTGGCTAGAAAGGGAAAAACAGCTTCATTCAACACATCCTGGCTAGAAAGGGAAAACAGCTTTATTCAACACATCCTGGCTAGAAAGGACAAACAGCTTTATTCAACACATCCTGGCTAGAAAGGGAAAACAGCTTTATTCAACACATCCTGGCTAGAAAGGAAATACAGCTTTATTCAACACATCCTAGACGGAAAGACCCGTGCTGAGGCTGCGCTAGGATACCCTTCATTACCTTGTGGAGGTTAGGCTACCTGAAAGAACCTTCCACTGCATACCACTAACCTTCCGGAACTTACTGAAAAACAACGGTGTATTCACTAATACCCTTTACAGACAGACTTTACAGTATGTTGCCTGTAAAAACACAATTTGGATTTTTTTTTTTTTTTTTTTTTTTTTTTCAATTCATACAGTCCCATTTGTACCACATTCATGCCGGGTTAAGGCTTTTATATCTCCCGTGCACATGCCGGCAACTGTAGGCGTGGGAATAGACGTGGGCCGATGTGGGTGGACATCTATTTGAATAAATCCATTGAATATACATCCATCACAAAGAAGCCCATTATTAATGTGTTTTAGGCCGGTCCTAAGAAACATTATAAGACTAATATAAAATACATTTCCTAAAGAATAGAATGGCTTATTTTGAGTTTGAGTTACGTTCGGAGACTGAGATGGCCATTTCAAAATGTTGATTTTCGGACCCCTCTGTACCTGAACAATAAGTAACTGTAATTTTCCTTGCAGAACGTTCTGCTACTGTGTGCACTAATGATTACGACCCGGGGTCACTCACAGACCAGACCCCCGAAAATCAATCTGCCCTAACCTCTCCTCTCCCCTTTCCCTCTCCTCCCCTCAATAACTCAACTCTACAGTCTCAAACTCACTGAAATCCTTCACAGCCAAAATACCACTGACTAGATTCCTTAAACATGTCCTCTTCTTCTTTGTGTCTTAACCTGCTATCATGTTCCCACTTTGACCTCACAAGACAAACTGGTGAAACAGGCAATCGCTCACCCACAATCCACAGGGACTAGTGTCACATAATAATATAATATAATATAATAATATTATATTATACCCACATCAACAGTGAATGACAGCCCCGTTGTTAAAAGGCGTTTTGTCCTTGTGTGCCAAACGTGCGCTCTCTCATCACACTCCAAATAGACGCTAGACACACAGAGTGAGATGGTGTGACAACTTCCACAGGGCTGTGACTGTGGCCCTGTTGGAGTCCTGAGACAGAACAAGACCCGGCCCTCAATAACTGATGTACAGCATGTGCCGTGTGTGTGACAGTGTAAAACCATGGCTGTTAACTGAGCACTGATTTCCTGATATCAGCCTCACTGTCAAACATAAAGGATTCATAAAAAATGTATCACGTTCAAAAACACACACACCCACGTTACTATAACCAGCAGGATTCAGGCCAGAGATGTATTCTTTATTGAAATGGCTTTGATTTAGTGGTTATAGGTCATCCTTATCTGTAGAAAGGGGAGAAATATAGGGGTATTTTGAATTCATCTAAATTCATAAGCTTTATACGATCTACATGGGGTACTAATCCATCTACTAATCTATTCTATGTATGAATCTAGTTACTATTCTGTCAGATACCAAGTACGGTGAGCTCTATACGGTGGGCTCTATACGGTGGGCTCTATACGGTGGGCTCTATACGGTGGGCTCTATACAGTGAGCTCTATACAGTGAGCTCTATACGGTGGCCTCTATACGGTGGCCTCTATACGGTGGCCTCTATGCGGTGGCCTCTATGCGGTGGCCTCTATGCGGTGGCCTCTATGCGGTGGCCTCTATGCGGTGGGCTCTATGCGGTGGGCTCTATACGGTGGGCTCTATACGGTGGGCTCTATGCGGTGAGCTCTATGCGGTGGCCTCTATACGGTGGCCTCTATACGGTGGCCTCTATACGGTGGCCTCTATACGGTGGGCTCTATACGGTGGGCTCTATACGGTGGGCTCTATACGGTGGGCTCTATGCGGTGGGCTCTATGCGGTGGGCTCTATGCGGTGGGCTCTATACGGTGGGCTCTATGCGGTGAGCTCTATGCGGTGGGCTCTATGCGGTGGGCTCTATGCGGTGGGCTCTATACGGTGACCTCTATACGGTGGGCTCTATACGGTGGGCTCTATACGGTGAGCTCTATACGGTGGCCTCTATACGGTGGGCTCTATACGGTGGGCTCTATACGGTGGGCTCTATGCGGTGAGCTCTATACGGTGGGCTCTATGCGGTGGGCTCTATACGGTGGGCTCTATACGGTGGGCTCTATGCGGTGAGCTCTATGCGGTGGGCTCTATGCGGTGGGCTCTATGGCCTCTATACGGTGGCCTCTATGCGGTGGGCTCTATACGGTGGGCTCTATACGGTGGGCTCTATGCGGTGAGCTCTATGCGGTGGGCTCTATGCGGTGGGCTCTATACGGTGGGCTCTATACGGTGGGCTCTATACGGTGGGCTCTATGCGGTGGGCTCTATGCGGTGGGCTCTATGCGGTGGGCTCTATACGGTGGGCTCTATGCGGTGAGCTCTATGCGGTGGGCTCTATGCGGTGGGCTCTATGCGGTGGGCTCTATACGGTGACCTCTATACGGTGGGCTCTATACGGTGGGCTCTATACGGTGAGCTCTATACGGTGGGCTCTATACGGTGGGCTCTATACGGTGGGCTCTATACGGTGGGCTCTATGCGGTGAGCTCTATACGGTGGGCTCTATGCGGTGGGCTCTATACGGTGGGCTCTATACGGTGGGCTCTATGCGGTGAGCTCTATGCGGTGGGCTCTATGCGGTGGGCTCTATGGCCTCTATACGGTGGCCTCTATGCGGTGGGCTCTATACGGTGGGCTCTATACGGTGGGCTCTATGCGGTGAGCTCTATGCGGTGGGCTCTATGCGGTGGGCTCTATACGGTGGGCTCTATACGGTGGGCTCTATACGGTGGCCTCTATACGGTGGGCTCTATACGGTGGGCTCTATACGGTGGGCTCTATACGGTGGCCTCTATACGGTGGCCTCTATACGGTGGGCTCTATGTGGTGGGCTCTATACGGTGGGCTCTATACGGTGGGCTCTATACGGTGGGCTCTATGCGGTGGGCTCTATGCGGTGGGCTCTATACGGTGGGCTCTATGCGGTGGGCTCTATACGGTGGGCTCTATGCGGTGGCCTCTATACGGTGGCCTCTATACGGTGGGCTCTATGCGGTGGGCTCTATGCGGTGGGCTCTATGCGGTGGGCTCTATACGGTGGGCTCTATGCGGTGGGCTCTATGCGGTGGGCTCTATGCGTTGGGCTCTATGCGGTGGGCTCTATGCGGTGGGCTCTATATGGTGGGCTCTATACAGTGAGCTCCTAGGGAAAGGGCTGTCCAACTTACGGTATTCTCCAACTGAAGTGTCTTTGTTAAGGGGGCAAAAAACTAAAACAGGACAATAAAGACAATTAACAAAACCTTAAAAACATCTCAGTTTTCAGCGTCAAAACTGTTCGAAATGTTTTGCCCACTCGGTTAGAATGTCAAAGCAGCGCAAAGGCTGCCTTTACACAGGCAGCCCAATTCTGATATTTTGCTCAAATATTGGCAAAAGATCTGATCTGATGGGTCATAAGACCAATTAGTGGAAAAATATCAGAATTGGTCTGCCTGTGTAAACGCAGCCAAAGAGCCTTTGAGTTCTACTGCAGGGTTTGTTCTGGATCGAAAAGGGGCTCAGGTGGTGGGAGTGAATTTTAGAGGGCCCCATCTAGAGACAGTTTTGCATTTGTAAGCCAGTTTCCTGCTATTCTAGAAATTTCTCCATGGAGCTGAGAGAAACTGTTGCAGTTTTATCGCTAATTTCCTGTAATTCCACATATATAGCTCCATTATATTATCTACATACTTTATATCTGGTTTTAGTCGTTTAAGTTTACATTGAAAGCGTTCTTCCATCCTGAAAACGTACGTACATTGCATACGTTTAGGCCCGAGGATTACAACGGCAGAGAGATCAGTGTACTGTGCAGCCAGGTGTTGTGGTGTTTACCTGCCGTTGCTGATCTGTGGAGGCGAGGGTCTGGAGTGGTCGGAGGGTTCAGAGCGCCTGTCAGGGGAGCGGGAACGGCTGCTACGATGTCTGTCATGGGATCGGTTGGAATGGTCGGACGCCACCGAATGGATATCTGAAATGTCTGTTGTTCAAACACAAAAAAAATTAAAATAATATTCAACAACATATGAATAATCTAATGATGCCATTTAGCAGATACTTTCAACCAAAGTGAATAACGGTCATGTGTGCATACATTTAACATATGGGTGGTCCTGGAATATGAAAGTACATGTTGTTGTGTATTTCAACTTTGACGGGGCTTTCCCTTTCAGCACAATGTATGTACACCCACGACCCTACAGCATTTACCCTTTTCCAGCATTACGAAACAACGCGTGCGCACGCACACACACACACACACACACACACACACACACACACACACACACACACACACACACACACACACACACACAGCTATGTAGTGTCCCTCACCATCTCTGTCGGAGGCGTTGGCTGATGGGATGCTGTCGTCCAGGTCTGGTATGTTCAGCAGCGTAGCTCTCTCGTCTCTCTGCACCACCATCTTCAGCTTGCCCTTTGACCTCTCAATCAGCTTCTTAGCGTCTATCAACGACAGGTTCTCTGTCACCGTGCCGTTGATCTGAGAGGAAATAACCAATTAGTTACAAATGGTAAGAAATAACTCAAATATACAGAGCTTGGAGAAAACAACCAATTAGCTTGTCTGTGTGCAGGAGATAGTGAGGAATAACATATGTTTATCTGATTACAGAACAATGTGCTAAATCCATCATCCTCATTCCATTACTTCTCCTCTTCTCTCCTTCCTTACCTTCAGTATTGTACTACGAAGGATTTTTCCGTCCCCAACTTCCTTATTCTCCCCCCTCTCCCTCCCTCCTCCCCTCCCTCCCTACGCTCACCTTCAGTACTACGTCTGCTTGGTGGTTAAGAGCGTTGTGCCAGTAACCGAAAGGTCGCTAGTTCTAATCCCCGAGCCGACTAGGTGAAAAATCTGTCGATGTGCCCTTGAGCAAGGCACTTAACCCTAATTGCTCCTGTAAGTCGCTCTGGATAAGAGCGTCTGCTAAATGACTAAAATGTAAATGTATGTTTCCGTCCCCGACTTCCTCATTCTCCCCCCTCTCCCTCCCTCCCTCCTCCCCTCCCTCCCTACTCTCACCTTCAGTACTACGTCTCCCTCCTGTATGTTTCCGTCCCCGACTTCCTTATTCTCCCCCCTCTCCCTCCTCCCCTCCCTCCCTACTCTCACCTTCAGTACTACGTCTCCCTCCTGTATGTTTCCGTCCCCGACTTCCTTATTCTCCCCCCTCTCCCTCCCTCCTCCCCTCCCTACTCTCACCTTCAGTACTACGTCTCCCTCCTGTATGTTTCCGTCCCCGACTTCCTTATTCTCCCCCCTCTCCCTCCCTCCTCCCCTCCCTCCCTACTCTCACCTTCAGTACTACGTCTCCCTCCTGTATGTTTCCGTCCCTGGCCGCCAGGCTCTCGGGGGAGATGTCCTTCACGAAGATGTGGCTGGCCAGGCGAAGGCCATATTCTGCTTACGGAGTGAACGAACAGCAACAGAGATAGTGTTAGCATAGCATAGTATAGCATGCTAAAGGATTTTAGCAGTATAGCGTGCTAAAGGATTTTAGCAGTATAACGTGCTATAGCATGTTAGCATAGTATCGCATGTTGACAATCACGCTCACTTCTGCTAGATAGCATGCTAAAGGATTTTAGCAGTATAGCGTGCTATAGCACGTTAGCATAGTATAGCATGTTGACAATCACGCTCACTTCTGCTAGCTGCTGGTAGGAGGCTATGGAGCTCTGAGAGGGCAGCAGTTGGTAGCAGTGTTTAGCATTAGCATCGCCAGGCCTCGGCACATACCAGTAGCCGCCAACGTGCACCTTTGGAACGTCTACCTTCTAAACGGTTTAATAAATCCATTTAATATACACCATGACAAAGAAATCCATTATTTCATTTAGGCAGGTCTTAAGAAACATTATGATACAAAAAAAATATTTCAAAAGAACCGAATAGCATATTTTGAGTTTAACGTAGGCTATGTTACTGGGCTTAGCAGGCTATATGGCTATGTTACTGTGCTTAGCAGGCTAAATGGCTATGTTACTGTGCTTAGCAGGCTAAATGGCTATGTTACTGTGCTTAGCAGGCTAAATGGCTATGTTACTGTGCTTAGCAGGCTATATGGCTATGTTACTGTGCTTAGCAGGCTATATGGCTATGTTACTGTGCTTAGCAGGCTATATGGCTATGTTACTGTGCTTAGCAGGCTATATGGCTATGTTACTGTGCTTAGCAGGCTATATGGCTATGGTACTGTGCTTAGCAGGCTAAATGGCTATGTTACTGTGCTTAGCAGGCTATATGGCTATGTTACTGTGCTTAGCAGGCTAAATGGCTATGTTACTGTGCTTAGCAGGCTAAATGGCTATGTTACTGTGCTTAGCAGGCTAAATGGCTATGTTGCTGTGCTTAGCAGGCTAAATGGCTATGGTACTGTGCTTAGCAGGCTAAATGGCTATGTTACTGTGCTTAGCAGGCTAAATGGCTATGTTGCTGTGCTTAGCAGGCTAAATGGCTATGTTGCTGTGCTTAGCAGGCTAAATGGCTATGTTACTGTGCTTAGCAGGCTAAATGGCTATGGTACTGTGCTTAGCAGGCTATATGGCTATGTTACTGTGCTTAGCAGGCTAAATGGCTATGTTACTGTGCTTAGCAGGCTAAATGGCTATGTTGCTGTGCTTAGCAGGCTAAATGGCTATGGTACTGTGCTTAGCAGGCTAAATGGCTATGTTACTGTGCTTAGCAGGCTAAATGGCTATGTTGCTGTGCTTAGCAGGCTAAATGGCTATGTTGCTGTGCTTAGCAGGCTAAATGGCTATGTTACTGTGCTTAGCAGGCTAAATGGCTATGGTACTGTGCTTAGCAGGCTATATGGCTATGTTACTGTGCTTAGCAGGCTAAATGGCTATGTTACTGTGCTTAGCAGGCTATATGGCTATGTTGCTGTGCTTAGCAGGCTAAATGGCTATGTTACTGTGCTTAGCAGGCTAAATGGCTATGGTACTGTGCTTAGCAGGCTAAATGGCTATGGTACTGTGCTTAGCAGGCTAAATGGCTATGCACCATGCCAATGAAATCAACTAGTTAATTGGTTCATTTAGCAGACAAGACCAGCTTATATTCCCCTGCCCTTTATCACAGTCAACATACATATATTCTACAGTAAGAATATAATGGAATATAACAGAATAAAATAGAAAGTATATTTCCCCCAAACAATTGCTGAGTGTTTCGAGTGCTCACGTGTGAAACTGCGATTATTCTACAAGAAAAGTGATATTTTAGAAACAGAGCCCATCCGCTCATTATTGAGAGTTGTTTGGCACATGCACACCCGTCGCTATGGGGGCCGGGCCCGCCCCCAAAAATGCTTGTGCCCCCCCTCCCCCACTTGAGGGAATTTATTATTAAATATACGTACTGTAGGCTAATAATAATTGTGCCCTGCCCTCCCATGCATTTCATATGCCCCCCTTAAGACTGAGGTCTGGCGACGGGTCTGGGCACATGTAGGTGTGTTAGAAACCTTAGAAATCTGCTCTTTCCGATGGTCTATACAGAAACCAAAACGTCTGGGCGTCTGCATGTGCCTCTGTAGGAGAATTTGAAAAAGTTGTTTTTTTTGTTAAAGAAGCACATGCTCTGTTCTCTGCCTTTGTGTCAATTACACAGTCTCTTCATTCAAAATTTGACAATTGATAATATTGTCACCCATCAGACTACTGTCAATGTAATCTGGTCTGTAGGCTATATTTATTATTATATGTCTTCAGCTGTTTTCAAAGTTTTTCTGTCGTTTTGTTTCATAGCTGGTAGCTAATCACACAAAGAACTACAAATCCTATGATACAACACTGCCTGGCTGGGGAGGTGTGCGCACTGTGATTGAAGTGCTGAAGATTTATATTTAGCAGCGCTGAGCACAGGCATTAAAGTTGGCCTAATTAACTTGAAAGTCTAGCTACTAAAGTGAGACTTTGCCCTTGTGTTTCTTGGCCTTTTTTGCATAGTTTTGTTCACCAGCTAGGTTGTTTTTCAACGTTTGAGTTTGCTTCAACTGCTAGCGAAGACACATCATCTACTAGTCAGATTCTCTATCTCACAAGGCACACTGTCATGCAGCGGCTGTCAACTCCACAGTAAGGAAAGTAGCTATTGGCTGTCCTAAAAGTCGCTAAATGACGTCATCACCTAATTTGCATAATCGTCACACTGTCATGACTAGAGCAGATCGAGTGCCTTCGTTGCCTCAGTAACCTCCCGCCCTTAAAGGGGCAGCTGAAAATGTTTGTCTCATCTGTGATATGTTGGTTAAAAGACTCAGGTCACAAAAAAATGAAATAACATTGAGCAATATATCACATCACTTCTTACTAGTAATGCATTTATTGTTTAAGAAACATTACGAAGCTCATCTGTTTTTTGGTGGTTGTTGTTGTTGTTGTTGTCTGAGTGGCTGGTAGATTTTTAAATCTACCTGCCACAGTGGCTGGTGGACCAAAAAGTTAGTCTCAGGACCTTATCCCAACTAACCCTAACCCCGACTAGACAACCTATATCCTAACTAACCCTAACCCCAACTAGTAGTCCTGAGCGATTAGTGCTTTTTAATGTCGGTTTGGTTTCGGTTAAATTATTTAAAAAATAATCACCGTTTTCGATTTCAATGATTGTTTTAAACATTAAATTAATTACGAAATAATGACATTAAAATGATTAGAGTTTTTTAAAGGAAATTCCAAAGCCAAAAATAGTGAAAATATTCCATTGTCTCTGTCAGGCCCACATACTGTAGAGAAATAGGAAATTACTATGAAATAATAAAATATTTCAGTTGTGTATATTACTTCATTTTATCATTCCTTAAAGTCATCATCTCATCTCTGCTCAGGCAGTAGCAGCCAACCAGCCAACCAGCCAGACAGTCAGCCAACCAGCCAGTCAGCCAGCCAGCCAATGTTATCTATTTTCTCCCCATTCTGTACTGTCTTTAGTCATCCTATTTAGCTAGCCTAGCCTGCCTAAGTATGCTGCAGAGCTGTCTGACAATCATTTTACTAGTTTTTCAAAGTAGATAAGGTATACTTTCACGAACTGTAAAAGTGTATCCATCTCTGTCCGAGACGGAAAAGAGCAGGCGTAATGGATTATGGTCATTGTAGTTAATTACCACGTTTCTGCGCTGAACTAGGTTGAATATTTGCTTAATGAAAACTACAACTCCCTTCAGCGTCCCGTACAGTTCTTGACTTAATTTCTCTCGTGAATGATTTGATTTCTCTCTAGAGAAACGGCACGTTGAGCTCCCCCCAAAATCACTCAGCACTAGACAACATATACCCCAACTTTGTGATGCTCACCTTCATTCTTGCGGGACTTGACGAGGGTGACTTTGGCGGGCCGCGGGGGCTGGTTGAGCGAGCGCCGGTCGGAGCGCGGGGAGAGACTCCTCTCCCGTGAGCCGCTGCGTTCCCGCTCTCTGTCCCGGTCCCGCCTTCCGGTGCTCCTCCCGCTGCGCCGGGCCGAGGCCCCTCCCACGCCGCTGTAGGCACTGGGGCCGCTGCGTGTGGAGCGCGTCTCGTATATCTCTTCGTCGTAACTGTCCTCCTCCTCCTCCTCCTCCTCATGCTCTGACATGGTCTCCCTCTCCCCCAGCCGACCCATGGGCACATGAACCTTCCGCTTCCGTCTGATCGTCTGAAGAGGAAGAAGAAGACAACTTTAGCCCGTTGTCACTAGATTACTTTCCCCCATTTCTTCCTCGTTATCTCTCTCTAATTCCCTCTCTACAAGACGTTAGCCCCATAGAGACGAGATCTAGTATTCCCTCTCTACAAGACGTTAGCCCCATAGAGACGAGATCTAGTATTCCCTCTCTACAAGACGTTATCCCCATAGAGACGAGATCTAGTATTCCCTCTCTACAAGACGTTAGCCCCATAGAGACGAGATCTAGTATTCCCTCTCTACAAGACGTTAGCCCCATAGAGACGAGATCTAGTATTCCCTCTCTACAAGACGTTAGCCCCATAGAGACGAGATCTAGTATTCCCTCTCTACAAGACGTTAGCCCATTAGAGACGAGATCTAGTATTCCCTCTCTACAAGACGTTAGCCCCATAGAGACGAGATCTAGTATTCCCTCTCTACAAGACGTTAGCCCCATAGAGACGAGATCTAGTATTCCCTCTCTACAAGACGTTAGCCCCATAGAGACGAGATCTAGTATTCCCTCTCTACAAGACGTTAGCCCCATAGAGACGAGATCTAGTATTCCCTCTCTACAAGACGTTAGCCCCATAGAGACGAGATCTAGTATTCCCTCTCTACAAGACGTTAGCCCCATAGAGACGAGATCTAGTACATAATAAGTGTTGGAATTGTCCCTGTCACTAAATTACACCCCAAACTTCCAGTTCTCTCTCTGGGGCATTCTGTGTCCATTGGAAGTGGTAAGATATGACCCCCAGGTTTTAGCAGATGACAGGTGAGTCCCAAGCGTGCTATGCTCCAGGTATTAAGATAAAGGAATTGCCATAT
The DNA here is from genome assembly GCA_031479575.1 of Coregonus ussuriensis. Classification (NCBI taxonomy): domain Eukaryota; kingdom Metazoa; phylum Chordata; class Actinopteri; order Salmoniformes; family Salmonidae; genus Coregonus; species Coregonus ussuriensis. Next base: position 6,042,697 of record CM062491.1, on the reverse strand, counting down.
TTATATTTAACCGCTGGATTTTATCAATGCAAAAGAAAAGTGGTAACATAGAGGACTTGTTTAATCTTAGGTTCCTCAAAATGATACTCACAATTTTTGCATTCTTGCCACTTTTCCGTAGCTGCTGGACAGCGTATGCATGCTCCACGTTGTCCATGGAGACAGCGTTGACCATCGTGACTCTGTCATTCTCCCTGGGAAGGCAAGGAGGAGAGAGAGACTTGTAAAACACTGTAAACAATGTCTTTGTAAACAACCAAATGTATAACTAAAAAATGTAATTAATACTATAATTTGGATCTCATGGACTGTAAGTCCTCCCATCCATAGCACCATCTATTAATTTGAGAGCGGTTACATTTGCTCCAAGCCACATCCCTCAGCTTTATATCAAACCAAGGGAGCCGATGTGGTAATTAATCTCAAGAGAAGAGAGGAGAGGAGAGGAGAGGAGAGGAGAGGAGAGGAGAGGAGAGGAGAGGAGAGGAGGGTCTTACTGCAGTAGGCCCTCGGCTGGCCCTCCCTTCAGGACGTCTGAGATGACGATGGAGGTCTCACCACTCTGAAAATGAGGGTTATCCCGACCTCCTGAGATGGCTATCCCAAAGCCAAACCCTGGTGCCTGTGGTGATACAGAGATGGTAAAGGGCATGTTAACTGGCTACCCTGGTGCCTGTGGTGATACAGAGATGGTAAAGGGCATGTTAACTGGCTACCCTGGTGCCTGGTGATGCAGAGATGGTAAAGGGCATGTTAACTGGCTACCCTGGTGCCTGTGGTGATACAGAGATGGTAAAGGGCATGTTAACTGGCTACCCTGGTGCCTGTGGTGATACAGAAATGGTAAAGGGCATGTTAACTGGCTACCCTGGTGCCTGGTGATACAGAGATGGTAAAGGGCATGTTAACTGGCTACCCTGGTGCCTGGTGATACAGAGATGGTAAAGGGCATGTTAACTGGCTACCCTGGTGCCTGTGGTGATACAGAGATGGTAAAGGGCATGTTAACTGGCTACCCTGGTGCCTGTGGTGATACAGAGATGGTAAAGGGCATGTTAACTGGCTACCCTGGTGCCTGGTGATGCAGAGATGGTAAAGGGCATGTTAACTGGCTACCCTGGTGCCTGTGGTGATACAGAGATGGTAAAGGGCATGTTAACTGGCTACCCTGGTGCCTGTGGTGATACAGAAATGGTAAAGGGCATGTTAACTGGCTACCCTGGTGCCTGGTGATACAGAGATGGTAAAGGGCATGTTAACTGGCTACCCTGGTGCCTGGTGATACAGAGATGGTAAAGGGCATGTTAACTGGCTACCCTGGTGCCTGTGGTGATACAGAGATGGTAAAGGGCATGTTAACTGGCTACCCTGGTGCCTGTGGTGATACAGAGATGGTAAAGGGCATGTTAACTGGCTACCCTGGTGCCTGTGGTGATACAGAGATGGTAAAGGGCATGTTAACTGGCTACCCTGGTGCCTGGTGATACAGAGATGATAAAGGGCATGTTAACTGGCTACCCTGGTGCCTGTGGTGATACAGAGATGGTAAAGGGCATGTTAACTGGCTACCCTGGTGCCTGGTGATACAGAGATGGTAAAGGGCATGTTAACTGGCTACCCTGGTGCCTGTGGTGATACAGAGATGGTAAAGGACATGTTAACTGGCTACCCTGGTGCCTGTGGTGATACAGAGATGGTAAAGGGCATGTTAACTGGCTACCCTGGTGCCTGTGGTGATACAGAGATGGTAAAGGGCATGTTAACTGGCTACCCTGGTGCCTGGTGATACAGAGATGGTAAAGGGCATGTTAACTGGCTACCCTGGTGCCTGTGGTGATACAGAGATGGTAAAGGACATGTTAACTGGCTACCCTGGTGCCTGTGGTGATACAGAGATGGTAAAGGGCATGTTAACTGGCTACCCTGGTGCCTGTGGTGATACAGAGATGGTAAAGGGCATGTTAACTGGCTACCCTGGTGCCTGTGGTGATACAGAGATGGTAAAGGGCATGTTAACTGGCTACCCTGGTGCCTGGTGATACAGAGATGGTAAAGGGCATGTTAACTGGCTACCCTGGTGCCTGGTGATACAGAGATGGTAAAGGGCATGTTAACTGGCTACCCTGGTGCCTGGTGATACAGAGATGGTAAAGGGCATGTTAACTGGCTACCCTGGTGCCTGTGGTGATACAGAGATGGTAAAGGACATGTTAACTGGCTACCCTGGTGCCTGTGGTGATACAGAGATGGTAAAGGGCATGTTAACTGGCTACCCTGGTGCCTGTGGTGATACAGAGATGGTAAAGGGCATGTTAACTGGCTACCCTGGTGCCTGTGGTGATACAGAGATGGTAAAGGGCATGTTAACTGGCTACCCTGGTGCCTGGTGATACAGAGATGGTAAAGGGCATGTTAACTGGCTACCCTGGTGCCTGGTGATACAGAGATGGTAAAGGGCATGTTAACTGGCTACCCTGGTGCCTGGTGATACAGAGATGGTAAAGGGCATGTTAACTGGCTACCCTGGTGCCTGGTGATACAGAGATGGTAAAGGGCATGTTAACTGGCTACCCTGGTGCCTGGTGATACAGAGATGGTAAAGGGCATGTTAACTGGCTACCCTGGTGCCTGTGGTGATACAGAGATGGTAAAGGGCATGTTAACTGGCTACCCTGGTGCCTGGTGATACAGAGATGGTAAAGGGCATGTTAACTGGCTACCCTGGTGCCTGGTGATACAGAGATGGTAAAGGACATGTTAACTGGCTACCCTGGTGCCTGGTGATACAGAGATGGTAAAGGGCATGTTAACTGGCTACCCTGGTGCCTGTGGTGATACAGAGATGGTAAAGGGCATGTTAACTGGCTACCCTGGTGCCTGTGGTGATACAGAGATGGTAAAGGGCATGTTAACTGGCTACCCTGGTGCCTGTGGTGATACAGAGATGGTAAAGGGCATGTTAACTGGCTACCCTGGTGCCTGTGGTGATACAGAGATGGTAAAGGACATGTTAACTGGCTACCCTGGTGCCTGTGGTGATACAGAGATGGTAAAGGGCACGTTAACTGGCTACCCTGGTGCCTGTGGTGATACAGAGATGGTAAAGGGCATGTTAACTGGCTACCCTGGTGCCTGGTGATACAGAACCCCAGAGAGAGACACGGAGACTAGCATTTGACATCAGAACACTATAGTATTCACCACAATGAGACAGAGAGAGTGAGTGTAGCATGTTAGAACACAATAACTGTATTCATCACTACCACTGAGTTCTATCACAGACTTCTCTAGTCTCAGCAATTACACTATTACCTCACCTTGTAAACAAGAGTAGTAAAACAGCAAGTGAGACGTTTCTGTGAAGAACTGAACTCTGAGGTAGCCTAAGTGATAACCTCATAACATCGTTGTTTTGGGGGGGGTAGATCAGCTTAATATTGCAGATAGATTGTAACTTCCATCAATGTAATTGTCTGCATCACTTCCAATCCCCCATGTTTATATATATATATATATATATATATATATATATATATATATATATATATATATATATATATATATATATATACATATATATATACACACACACACACACACATACATACATACATACATACATACATACATACATACATACATACACATACACATATCCTTTAAAAATATATATATATTCCCCTTTATTACTTTCCAACCCCGCCATCCTTTCCCTACTTGGAGTAAACTAGTGAACAACAACGCCCAGGCCTCTACCTCCTGCTTATACTTACTATTTACATTTTACGGACACAGTCAATTTTACAGTAATTACATTTTGTTTGTTCTTTCTCCTGAACTACTTCTACTCTCAACCTCTCCGATAATTTTCATGATGTCCATCTGGTTTGCTTCTATATGCCATATCTTTTTAACTGTGCTCCTTCACAAAAGCTCCCAACATACAACCTATATACTTATTATGGACACAGTATGCTTACATGATTAGCTATCTTTGTTATTATTTGTTGTTAGTTGTTATTAGTCCCATCCTTCAGCTCCATTCAACACCTCCCATCTATCTTTTAACACCATCCATATAGGATTTCTATTTGCCATATATATTTCAACTGTACTGTGATGTCTTACAAAAGTTCTGAACCTTTCTATTCTCATTGCTTCTACAGATTGTGAATTGAAAATAAACATTTTTGCTAATAGTATTATTATGTTATTGATCGATTGACTATGACTTTTCAGATCACCCAGTAGTGCATAGTTAGCTTGCAACCGTTTACCCCCCTCAAACAGTGACATATAGTAAGATAGTTATTTACCGTTTCAGGTGAAACGGACAAACAAGGAAATAGGTGGAGTGCAGGAGGGAGGATGGGACATGAGAGAGTGGGATTTGTATAGACAATCCATGCTTGTTGTGTTCATATGCCCGACCGTGGCCTGTATGGAAGGTAAAGTTGTGGTGGAAGCCCCATTTAAGGACAAAACAGACTACTTCGACGAATGGTTAAAAGCAGCGTCCTATCGCCTCTGACCACAGAACATTGACCATTTTCTATTAATTTCAAGGCGATTTTACATGTTGAACCATCACCGTTCGTCAGCAACCAGCAGGTGATCTACTGTGCACGGCCGAAGTTCATTAAGGTGTGTCTTGTCCTTCATACAGAGGAGAACACTGTGACACTTAAGGCGTCCGCATGCTTTCCAACTGAAACAGTTCGGAAAAGTTTGTGCATACAGTGCCTTCGGAAAGTATTCAGACCCCTTTACTTTTCCCACATTTGGTTACGTTACAGCCTTATTCTAAAATTGATTCAATTGTTTTTTCCCCCTCATCAATCTACACACAATACCCCATAATGACAAAGCAAAAACAGGTTTTTAGAAATGTTTGCTAATTTATAAAATAAAATAAAACGGAAATATTACATTTACATAAGTATTCAGCACCTTTGGCAGCGATTACAGCCTCGAGTCTTCTTGGATATGACGTTACAAGCTTGGCACACCTGTATTTGGGGAGTTTCTCCCATTCTTCTCTGCAGATGCTCTCAAGCTCTGTCAGGTTGGATGGGGAGCGTTGCTGCACAGCTATTTTCAGGTCTCTCCAGAGATGTTTGATCGGGTTCAAGTCCGAGAAATCAAGGACGAAGCCACTCCTGCGTTGTCTTGGCTGTGTGTTTAGGGTCGTTGTCCTATTGGAAGGTGAAACTTTGCCCCAGTCTGAGGTCCTGAGCGCTCTGGAGCAGGTTTTCATCAAGGATCTCTCTGTACTTTGCTCCGTTCATCTTTCCATCTATCCTGACTAGTGTCCCAGTCCCTGCCGCTGAAAAACATCCCCACAGCATGATGCTGCCACCACCATGCTTCACCGTAGGGATGGCACCAGGTTTCCTCCAGACGTGACGCTTGGCATTCAGGCCAAAGAGTTCAATCTTGGTTTCATCAGACCAAAGAATCTTGTTTCTCATGGTCTGAGAGTCTTTAGGTGCCTTTTGGCAAACTCCAAGCGGGCTGTCATGTGCCTTTTACTTCTCCCCCGATTGCTCAGTTTGGTTGGGCGGCCAGCTCTAGGAAGAGTCTTGGTGGTTCCAAACTTCTTCCATTTAAGAATGATGGAGGCCACTGTGTTCTTGGGGACCTTCAATGCTGCAGAATATTTTTTGCACCCTTCCCCAGATCTGTGCCTCGACACAATCCTGTCTCTGAACTCTACGGACAATTCCTTCGACCTCATGGCTTGGTTTTTGCTCTGACATGCAATGTCAACTGTGGGACCTTATATAGACAGGTGTGTGATTTTCCAAATCATGTCCAATCAATTTAATTTACCACAGGTGGACTCCAATCAAGTTGTAGAAACATCTCAAGGATGATCAATGGAAACAGGATGCACCTGAACTCAACTTCGAGTCTCATAGCAAAGGGTCTGAGTACTTATGTTGTTAGAAACATTTGCAAAAATGTCTAACAACCTGTTTTCACTGTGTCATTATGCGGTATTGTGTGTAGACTGCTGAGGAAAATGTTTTATTTAATACATTTTGGAATAAGTCTGTAACGTAACAAAATGTGGAAAAAGTCAAGGGGTCTTAATACTTTCCGAAGGCACTGTATATTATGACGTCATTTTGTGATGTGTTTGTTTGTTTTGGACTTCTGGAACGTTTTTTGGGGGGCTGTTCAGGCACACAACATATTTTCTCGAGGCAACCCGAAGTCGGTAGCCGAAGTCATCACCCCTTCGTTGGTGATTGGTTAACAGTAGGGATAATTCAATAAAGTATTTGTTGTCATTCAACGAGAGACGACTAGTTTTCATACACATTTTTTTATTGAGAAATACTGCACCAAACATCCTTAGTTAGATGTAAAATGCGCGACTAAGATCTCCTCTGCAAAAACGTCAAAATGAATGACAGATTTCTCTTGAGTTATCTATTTTGAGGAAGTGTATACTGGCTACGGTGTCTCAAAATGGACAAACAGTACTATTGCCGCTTTTTTCATCGATGGTCTTTTAAGGGAGTGTGCGAGGGCACTCGTTGGCTAGGCTCCAGCCGAACTGAAGCATGTTGACACCTTTACTCTCTTTCCTGACATCTATTTTACCTGGGTCATGTTCATTAGGTTAAACTTAAGTTTTTTCTTATTGCAACGAAAAACAAAAGTTAGCGTTTCCAGGAAGTCCCTCCCTGTTTCAGTCAGTTTTATTCCATTTGGTGCCTAATAAACAAGGTCCTGTTATTGTGTGTTCAGTGAGCATACTGTACTTGTACAGCTGGCAGCATGCTGACTAGGGGAGTGGAGGCAGGAGGAGGGAAAGAAGGTCAAAAAGGAGCTAGGCAAGGGCACAGAGATAGGAGAGGCTTCAGAGAGAGAGAGAGAGAGAGAGAGAGAGAGAGAGAGAGAGAGAGAGAGAGACAGACAAAGAGGGGGAGAGAGAGAGGGGGAGAGAGAGAGAGAGAGAGGGGGAGAGAGAGAGAGAGAGGGGGAGAGAGAGAGAGGGGGGGAGAGCGAGAGAGAGAGAGAGAGGGAGAGAGAGAGAGAGAGAGAGAGAGGGGGAGAGAGAGAGAGCGAGAGAGAGAGAGACAGAGAGAGAGAGAGAGAGAGAGAGAGAGAGAGAGAGAGAGAGAGAGAGAGAGAGGGGGAGAGAGAGAGAGCGAGAGAGAGAGAGACAGAGAGGGAGAGAGAGAGAGAGAGAGAGAGAGAGGGGGAGAGAGAGAGAGCGAGAGAGAGAGAGACAGAGAGAGAGAGAGAGAGAGAGAGAGAGAGGGAAAGAGAGACAGAGAGAGAGAGAGAGAGAGAGAGAGAGAGAGAGAGAGAGAGACAGAGAGAGCGCGAGAGAGAAAGCACGGTAGCCTATGTACTACTCACCCTGTGTAGAGTTACTGTGTGCTGTTCCCATATGACAGTCTCCTCCATTGCGGCGCTCTGTAAAAATAAATGAAAGAAAGAAAGGTGTTACTTTCATCATCATCATCATCACTTCAATTAGAGTCAGTAGCCCCCAGGCTTTATATGCATTCATTTAGGAAAATCAACTTTCCAGCCTCAATATCTAAGATGAGAAAAATAAGAAACCCACACACTGCTCTTGCTAGTATCACTGCTCTTGATAGTACCACTGCTCTTGATACTAACACTGCTCTTGATAGTACCACTGCTCTTGATAGTAACACTGCTCTTGCTAGTATCACTGCTCTTGCTAGTATCACTGCTCTTGATAGTACCACTGCTCTTGCTAGTATCACTGCTCTTGCTAGTACCACTGCTCTTGCTAGTATCACTGCTCTTGCTAGTACCACTGCTCTTGATAGTACCACTGCTCTTGATAGTACCACTGCTCTTGATAGTACCACTGCTCTTGCTAGTATCACTGCTCTTGCTAGTACCACTGCTCTTGATAGTACCACTGCTCTTGCTAGTACCACTGCTCTTGATAGTACCACTGCTCTTGATAGTACCACTGCTCTTGATAGTATCACTGCTCTTTATTAAGCTTTCCGTATCGGCCTCAAGGCCTTCATCTGACGAAGGACCCTAGTTTGGTCAGGCTGCCTAAAAAGGACCCTAGTATTTGAATGGGTATTTATTATGGATCCCCATTAGCTTGGCAGCAGCTACTCTTCCTGGGTTTTATTATGGATCCCCATTAGCTTGGCAGCAGCTACTCTTCCTGGGTTTTATTATGGATCCCCATTAGCTTGGCAGCAGCTACTCTTCCTGTGTTCTGTTATGGATCCCCATTAGCTTGGCAGCAGCTACTCTTCCTGGGGTCCAGCAAAATGAAGGCAGTATACATATATTTTTTTTTTTAACATTGCCGGGAGAGAGGGGGAAGGAGATAGGAAAAATAAAGGAGAGGGTTAAGAAGGGAGAGGAGAGAGCAGAAGGGAGAGAGGGCAGAGAGGAATCCCTGGGTGATGTGTACCACCAGAGACAGCTGACGTGTTGAGGAGCAATGCTTTTATTTATTTATTTGCACGGCTCCTGCAATGCAGCGAACGAGAGATGGGATACGATCTGCTGAGCCACATCCCTTAAAGTCAGCATCACAACTACACCACTAGGCAACATCTCTGGATAGCTTCGGTAGCATTCACTGTATCCTAGTCAGCATTGTCACAACGAACCAGACCACTACTGTACATCTCTTTCTCAGATAGTTACTCATACTGACTGTACCATAGCCAGCCATGTCAACCCAACCAGGAAATCTCAAGGTAGCTCACATTCACAGATACTGTAACTAAAAATAAAACCATACTGACACACTGCACCATAGCCAGCATTCACTGACACTGTATACACTGTATATACAAAAGTATGTGGACACTCCTTCAAATTAGTGGATTTGGCTATTTCAGCTACACCCGTTGCTGACAGGTGTATAAAATCGAGCACACAGCCATGCAATCTCCATAGACAAACATTGGCAGCAGAATGGCCTTAATGACTTTCAACGTGTCACCATCATAGGATGCCACCTTTCCAACAAGTCAGTTTGTCAAATTTCTGCCCTGCTAGAGCTGCCCCGGTCATCTGTAAGTGCTGTTATTGTGAAGTGGAAACGTACAGGAGCAACAACGGCTCAGCCGCGAAACTCACAGAACGGGACCGCCGAGTGCTGAAGTGCGTAGCGCGTAAAAATCGTCTGTCCTTGGTTGCAACACCCACAACCGAGTTCCAAACTGCCTCTGGAAGCAACGTCAGCACAAGAACTGTTCATCGGGAGCTTCATGAAATGGGTTTGCATGGCCGAGCAACCGCACACAAGCCTAAAGCACCATGCGCAATGCCAAGCGTCGGCTGGAGTGGTGTAAAGCTCACCGCCATTGGGAAAGGAAAGGGAAAGGAGGATACCTAGTCAGTCTAGATCTGAGCTGTACAACTGAATGCATTCAACTGAAATGTGTCTTCCGCATTTAACCCAACCCCTCTGAATCAGAGAGGTGCGGAGGGGCTGCGTTAATCGACATCATCGGCGCCCGGGGAACAGTGGGTTAACTGCCTTGCTCAGGGGCAGAACAACAGATTTTTACCTTGTCAGCTCGGGGATTCGATCCAGCAACCTTTCGGTTACTGGCCCAAATCTCCTACCCGCCACAGTGGACTCTGGGGCAGCGGAAACGCGTTCTCTGGAGTGATGAATCACGCTTCACCATCTGGCAGTCCGATGGCCGAATCTGTCTTTGGCGGATGCCAGGAGAACACTACTTGCACCAATGCATAGTGCCAACTGTAAAGTTTGGTGGAGGAGGAATAATGGTCTGGGGCTGTTTTTCATGGTTCGGGCTAGACCCCTTAGTTCCAGTGAAGGGAAATCTTTAACGCTACAGCATACAATGACATTCTAGACGATTCCGTGCTTCCAACTTTGTGGCAACAGTTTGGGGAAGGCCCTTTCCTGTTTCAGCATGACAATGCCCCCGTGCACAAAGCGAGGTCCATACAGAAATGGTTTGTCGAGATAGGTGTGGAAGAACTTGACTGGCCTGCACAGAGCCCTGTCCTCAACCCCATCGAACACCTTTGGGATGAATTGGAACGCCGACTGTGAGTCAGGCTTAATCGCCCAACATCAGTGCCCGACCTCACAAATGCTCTTGTGGCTGAATGGAAGCAAGTCCCCGCAGCAATGTTCCAACATCTAGTGGAAAGCCTTCCCAGGAGAGTGGAGGCTGTTATAGCAGCAAAGGGGGGACCAACTCCATATTAACGCAAATGACTTTGGAATGAGATGTTCGATGAGCAGGTGTCCACATACTTTTGGTCATGTAGTGTCCATAGCCAGCATTCACAGACACTATATTGAGTGCATTCGGAAAAGTATTCAGACCCCTTGAATTTTTCCACATTTTGTTACGTTACAGCCTTATTCTAAAATTGTTTCAATTTTTTCCCCTCATCAATCTACACACAATACCCCATAATCACAAAGCGAAAACAGGTTTTTTAGAATTTTAGGCTAATTTATTAAAAATAAAAAACAGAAATACCCTATTTACATAAGTATTCAGAACCTTTGCTATGAGACTCGAAATTGAGCTCAGATGCATCCTTTTCCCATTGATTATCCTTGAGATGTTTCTACAACTTGATTGGATATGATTTGGAAAGGCACACACCTGTCTATATAAGGTCCCAGTGCATGCCAGAGCAAAAACCAAGGCATGAGGTCAAAGGAATTGTACGTAGAAATCCGAGACAGGATTGTGTCGAGGCACAGATCTGGGGAAGGGTACCAAAACATTTCTGCAGTGTTGAAGGTCCCCAAGAACACAATGGCGTCCATCATTCTTAAATGGAAGAAGTTTGGAACCACCAAGACTCTTCCTAGAGCTGGCCTTCCGGCCAAACTGATCAATCGGAGGAGAAAGGCCTTGGTCAAGGAGGTGACCAAGAATCCGATGGTCACTCTGACAGAGCTCTACAGTTCCTCTGTGGAGATGGGAGAACCTTCCAGAAGGACAACCATCTCTGCAGCACTCCACCAATCAGGCCTTTATGGTAGAGTGGCCAGACAGAAGCCACTCTTCAGTAAAAGGCACATGACAGCCCGCTTGGAGTTTGCCAAAAGGCACCTAAAGACTCTCAGACCAGCAGAAACAAGATTATTTGGTCTGATGAAACCAAGATTGAACTCTTTGGCCTGAATGCCAAGCGTCACGTCTGGAGGAAACCTGGTGCCATCCCTACGGTGAAGCATGGTGGTGGCAGCATCATGCTGTGGGGATGTTTTTCAGCGGCAGGGACTGGGAGACTAGTCAGGATCGAGGGAAAGATGAACGGAGCAAAGTACAGAGAGATCCTTGATGAAAACCTGCTCCAGAGCGCTCAGGACCTCAGACTGGGGCGAAGTTTCACCTTCCAACAGGACAACGACCCTAAGCACACAGCCAAGACAACGCAGGAGTGGCTTCGGGACAAGTCTTTGAATGTCCTTGAGTGGCCCAGGAGTGGCCCAGTTCGGACATGAACCCGATCTAAAATCTCTGGAGAGACCTGAAAATAGCTGTGCAGTGATGCTCCCCATCCAACCTGACAGAGCTTCAGAGGATCTGCAGTGAAGAATGGGAGAAAACCCCCAAATACAGGTGTGCCAAGCTTATACCCAAGAAGACTCAAGGCTGAAATCGCTGCCAAAAGGTGCTTCAACAAAGTACCTAGTGAAGGGTCTGAAAACGTATGTAAATGTATTAAAGTTTTTTATTTTTAATACATTTGCACAAATTGTGTGTAGATTGATGAGGGAAAATTACAATTTAATACATTTTAGAATAAGGCTGTAACGTAACAAAATGTGGAAAAAGTAAATGGGTCTGAATACTTTCCAAATGCACTGTACATGTATATAGGATTGAGATCTGGTTACCGGGACATGCCACTGCAGTAAGCTGAATTCACTGTCATGTTTGTGGAACCTTTCCTGGACAATCCTAGCCTTGTGGCAAAAAAAATCTATTTGCAGATGGATACGCAGAATTTCAGATATCCTGTGGCAGTCAACCATTGTTCCACTTTTACCAAGGGGCCCAAAGTGTGCCATGAAAACTCTCCCCACACCACGTTGACACGCGGCAAGTCCTCCCATCAGCGCGAAACAGCAGGAACTGAGATTCATCAGACCAGGCAATGTTTTTCCAATTCTCCAGTGTTTTCGTTCCTTAGCCCACTGAAACCACAGTTTCTTGTTTTTTAGCTGAAAGAAGTGGAACTCTGTAAGGTCTTGGGCTCCCGAGTGGCGCAGCGGTCTAAGGCACTGCATCTCAGTGCTTGAGGCGTCACTACAGACCCCCTGGTTCGATTCCAGGCTGTATCACAACCGGCCGTGATTGGGAGTCCCATAGGGCGGCGCAGCATTGGCCCAGCGTCGTCCGGGTTTGGCCGGTGTAGGCTGTCATTGTAAATAAGAATTTGTTCTTAACTGACTTGCCTAGTTAAATAAAGGTTAAAAATAAAAATAAAAAAAGGTAGTACGGCTGCCATACCCCATTCGTGTCAAGGTACGATGAGTTGTGCATTATTTTATGGGTCTTTGGGCACCAATGTTGTACTGGACTGTCAGTTAACTATCTGTTGCGCTGCACAATTTATGTCAGCCTTCTTTGTCCTCTTTCATCAATGACCGGTTTTCGACCACGGGCCTGCCGTTGGCTGGATGTCCTTTGGTTGGTGGACCATTCTTGAAACTGTTGAGTGTGAAAAACCCAGCAGCGTTGCAGTTCTTGACACACTCAAACCGGTGCGCCTGGCACCTACTACCATACCCTGTTCAAAGGCACTTAAATTGTTTTGTCTTGCCCATTCACCCTCTGAATGGCACACTTACACAATCCATGTCTGAATTGTCTCAAGGCTTAAAAATCCTTCTTTAACCAGTCTCCTCCCCTTCATCTACACAGATTGAAGTGGATTTAACAGGTGACATCCATAAGGGACCATAGCTTTCACCTGGATTCACGTGGCCAGTCCAGGTCATGAAAAGAGCAAGTGTTCTTAATGTTTTGTACACTCATATACAAAGGAGCTGATCGTGGACTACAGGAAAAAGAGGGCTGAGCACGCCCCCATTCACATCGACGGGGCTGTAGTGGAGACGGTCAAGAGCTTCAAGTTCCTTGGTGTCCACTATCATGATCACATCACTATCATGGTCCAAACACACAAAGACAGTCGTGAAGAGGACACGACAACGCCTATTCCCCCTCAGGAGGCTGAAAAGATTTGGCATGGGACCTCAGATCCTCAAAAAGTTATACAGCTGCACCATCGAGAGCATCATGACTGGTTGCATCACTGCTTGGTATGGCAACTGCTCGGCATCCGACCGCAAGGCGCTACAGAGGGTAGTGCGTGTGGCCCAGTACATCACTGGGGCCGAGAACCCTGCCATCCAGGACCTCTATACCAGGCGGTGTCAGAGGAAGGCCCTAAGAAAAGTCTCCAGCCACCCAATTCATAGACTGTTCTCTCTGCTACCGCATGGCAAGCGGTACTGGAGCATTAAGTCTGAGACCAAAAGGCTCCTTAACAGCTTCTACCCCCAAACCATAAGACTGCTGAACAGTTAATCAAATGGCTACCCGGACTAATGGCTACCCGGACTATTTACACTGACCCCCTTATTTTATTATGATTTCTTATTATTTTTTGCACTGACTCTCTTGGACAGGCTCACTGGACTCTACCCACACACTCACACATACTACACTGACACGCCCAACACACACACACACATTCCTTCACATACACCGCTGCTACTCTGTTTATTATCTATGCATAGTCACTTTTACCCCTACCTACATGTACATATTACCTAAATTACCTCGACTAACCCGTACCCCTGCACATTGACCCGGTACCGGTACCTCTTGTATATAGCCTCGTAATTGTTATTTTATTGTGTTACTATAATTTATTTATTACTTTTAAAAAACTCTGCATTGTTGGTTAAGGGCTCGTAAGTAAACATTTCACGTTAAGGTTGTATTCGGCGGACGTGACATACAATTTGATTTGATATACAGTACCAGTTAAAAGTTTGAACACACCTACTCATTCAAGGGTTTTTCTTTATTTTTTACTATTTTCTACATTGTAGAATAATAGTGAAGACATCAAAACTATGAAATAACACATATGGAATCATGTAGTAACCAAACAAATCAAAATATATTTGATATTAGAGATTCTTCAAAGTAGCCACCCTTTGCCTTGATGACAGCTTTGCACACTCTTGGCATTCTCTCAACCAGATTCATGAGGTAGTCACCTGGAATGCATTTCAACTAACAGGTGTGCCTTCTTAAAAGTTAATTGGCGGAATTTCTTTCCTTCTTAATGCATTTGAGCCAATCCGTTGTGTTGTGACAAGGTAGGGGTGGTATACAGAAGATTGCCCTATTTGGTAAAAGACCAAGTCCACATTATGGCAAGAACAGCTCAAATAAACGACAGTCCATCATTACTTTAAGACATGAAGGTCAGTCAATTCGGAAAATTTCAAGAACTTTGAAAGTTTCTTCAAGTGCAGTCGCAAAAACCATCAAGCGCTATGATGAAACTGGCTCTCATGAGGACAGCCACAGGAATGGGTGAATAAGGCCTTCATGGTCAAATTGCTGCAAAGAAACAACTACAAGGACACCAATCAGAAGAAGAGACTTGCTTGGGCCAAGAAACACCAGCAATGGAGGTCAGGGCTTTGTGATGGCCACTCCAATACCTTGACTTTGTTGTCCTTAAGCCATTTTGCCACAACTTTGGAAGTATGCTTGGGGTCATTGTCCCTTTGGAAGACCCATTTGCGACCAAGCTTTAACTTCCTGACTGATGTCTTGAGATGTTGTTTCAATATATCGACCTAATTTTCCTTCCTCATGATGCCATCTATTTTGTGAAGTGCACCAGTCCCTCCTGCAGCAAAGCACCCCCACAGCATGATGCTGCCACCCCCGTGCTTCACGGTTGGGATGGTGTTCTTCGGCTTGCAAGTACCCCCTTTTTACTGTGGATATAGATACTTTTGTACCTGTTTCCTCCAGCATCTTCACAAGGTCCTTTGCTGTTGTTCTGGGATTGATTTGCACTTTTCGCACCAAAGTACGTTCATCTCTAGGAGACAGAACGCGTCTCCTTCCTGAGCGGTATGACAGCTGCGTGGTCCCATGTTGTTTATACTTGCATACTATTGTTTGTACAGATGAACGTGGTACCTTCAGGCTTTTGGAAATTGGTCCCAAGGATGAACCAGACTTGTGGAGGTCTACAATTTTGATGTCAAGCAAAGAGGCACTGAGTTTGAAGGTAGGCCTTGAAATACATCCACAGGTACACCTCCAATTGACTCAAATGATGTCAATTAGCCTATCAGAAGCTTCTAAAGCCATGACATAATTTTCTGGAATTTTCCAAGCTGTTTAAAGGCACAGTCAACCCACTGGAATTGTGATACAGTGAATTATAAGTGAAATAATCTTTCTGTAAACAATGGTTGGAAAAATTACTTGTGTCATGCACAAAGTACATGTCCTAATCGACTTGCCAAAACTATAGTTTGTTAACAAGAAATTTGTGGAGTGGTTGAAAAACGAGTTTTAATGACTCCAACCTAGGTGTATGTAAACTTCCGACTTCAACTGTAAATCCAATCGAGATGCTGTGGCAGGACCTGAAGCGGACAGTTCATGCCAGACATCCCTCAAACCTCACTCAATTGGCTGAGTTCTGTGAGGAGGAGTGGACAAAAATTCCTCAAAACAGATGTCAGAGACTGATTACTGGCTGTAGGAGACGTTTAGTCCAAGTTATCGCTGCTAATGGAGGTTCCACAAGCTATTGACTGAAGGGGTTCACATATTTCTGCACACTCTGAAAATACATACTTTTTTTGTCTCTGTCATTTACTTGGAATGTCTTTATTACGAATTGGGGTTTAGATAAGGATTTTACATGTTTATTTTAATATTTTATAGCAAAATAATGACCAGCCCTGTAGGGTTCACATACTTTCAGGCAGCACTGTACATATTTAAATTATTTTACCCTTTAAACACTTAGGCGGCCCACCCAAGGCCTTTCTATGCAGAAAAAAACCCTGGATTTCTCTCAGTTTGACTGTAAGACGTGCCAGGCATTCCCATGAGCTGCAGCCGCCCTGACAGACAGACCGACCGACAGCGCTCACTCACTCATGCCGATGTACGTTTTTTCACAGAGCAGGGAATTTCACAATGATGCAAAGTCAAGTGTCAGGCAAGTCCAGACTGCAGGCTGGGAAGGAGCACCTGGCTGGCTGGAAATTATACAGCTTGTTTCTGCTTTTACAACGTTGTGTCCGGCGGTGCACAGACACACACAGACAGACACAGACACACACAGACAGACACAGACGCACACCTAGAAATAGCACCAGTATTGCGCTTGGGTTGGTTTTAGCTGCAGTTCAGTCTGGGTGATCAAGATGCAATTGCCAACACACACACACAACACTGTCACCGCCAATCAAAACAGACCACACACACACACACACACACACACACACACACACACAGAGGAAGTTAAAGGAATTGTAATACCTCTTAACAGTGTATGAATGAATGGGGTAAAGTACGGGAAATGAGGTAGGAGGAGACTTGAGACAGGGGCTCGGACACATCGTATCCATATACCGGCACCCCCACTTTACAGTCCATAGAATACAATGGGTTTGTTGCTGGTAACATAATGCCACCACTATGAGGAGGCAAGTTGAGGAAGTGTCTTAAGTGACTGTCATTAAACATGCCTTGAATGTCTTTACACGTTAACAACAACATTCAGTATAGCAGGGGCTACAGAATGCAGGACAGTCTCTAGCTGTCAGCAGAGCACTGATCGTTCTCTGTTCTCTGCAGGAGGTAAACCGCCAACAACATGGGTGCATTCATTAGTCTCACACTGTAGCAATTTTATTATTTATTTTTTTTTGGGGGGGGGGGGGGGCGTAGCAAAACATTTTGCGACTGAAAGTATTTTTTGCAACGAAAACAAGAGTTTCTATTGGACAAATTCAGGTAGGTCCCTCCTTGTTTGCTTCTGTTTGGATCCTAGTGAATACACCTCTCTGTCTCTCTCTCCCCAGTCAGCCCCATCTCTTCTCACCCACAAAGCATCACTGTCTGCACCCACATTTCCCTAGCAGACAGAGTCAGAAATACAAAAATCAGGTCCATCCATGGAGCAGAGCACATAGCCATATGTATGTCAACCTGACACAGATGGTGCTACACTGAAACAATCATCTCCGGTGAAATATCAGTCCGAACAACTATATGGACCGACTCAATTGATTCAGTGTCTATTAACACAGATGGACCTGAACGTAGAGGTAAAGTAGCTAGCTAGCTCACCATGAGCAGACAGCCAGATACTGGCTATCACATAGGCCTAGTCCGTTCTAAATTCACTGTCCCTTCGCTTCCCCCAAACCCAGGACCACCTCGGGCCTCCGCAGAGAACAACTTTGGCCAAATCATGAGCTTATGTTGAGTAGGCACATTAAAGCATAATGAAGCAAGAGGGGGGGGGGGGGATTAGCCTAATTATTTATTAAAAGCAGCACCAGTTACTTAGGAAACAGGACAGGCAGAGTGGAGAGAGGGGCTCCATCTGAATTGCTTTAAAAAACGATCCTCTTCTCGTCTCCTCCCCATCTTCTGGTTGACGCTCATCATTGGGATGTCTTTCAGTTGGTCACTGCTCTTAGATCAGTGCCGATGAAGGAGAAGACAATACTTTTTGGATAATTGAGAAAGAGCCGGGGCGGGGTGACTGGACCTCCCAAATCTCTGCTGGCACACCCTCCTCCAAAAATCCCCTCATCATGGCTCCCATGGTAATAGAGTAGTTATCTTTCAGAGCAGAGTACCCAGCCTGAGCACGCACTCTCTTATCACACGGCCAGGGCTTCTAGATTTATAATTAGAGGGAGGACAGGTCAGGATAGGCTCTGGGTTCTCACTCAGTCACTAAAAGAAACCACCCGTTGTCTGTCTGGTCATTGGTCTCTTGTCAGTCTTTTGAATTGTTTTACCACGCAAACTCAGTGTGTGTCACCTGTCTGGCCAGGCTGAATGCCAACCAGCCGTTAGCCTAGCCTAGCAGAGCATAGCTGGGGTTGTGGGAAAACTGAATAGGCCACAACAAGGGTCTACCGCTGAACTACAGAGGTTCATGGCTCAATAGCAACAGTCTTTTCAAGCAGCTTTAAGGGGAAATAAAAAAAAAACACAAAAAGGAGCAAAAACTGTAAACAAAGAAGACAAGGGAACTCCCTGTGGCATTTTACAGTCCAGTGAAAAGGCCTACACAAAGAGGACATAAAAAGAGTGATTTTTGAATATTTATAAGATTGCTGGAAGGTGGAAAGAAACACAAGGCCTGGGCCTGAAATAAAAATCCCTTTTACGCATGTTTCTTAAAGCTGATCAGCGCTGTAGAAATGCTGTTGCAACGTTACCCTGCACCATTTGGTCTGAATTTATAACAGGAGGTTTTACCAGCGCTGAACTGAAAAGCTAATAAAATAGCTACTTCATTCCAGATGACACTAAATCTTTAAAATCGTTCCTTTTTTGAAAAATGTCTTGTTCAAACAAACATTCGCACATATTGCTGTAAAACACACACCTACACAAGCATACAGCTCTTTCACATTCTTGCAGAGTGTGCAGGGCATGTTTACATTTACATTTTAGTCATTTAGCAGACGCTCTTATCCAGAGCGACTTACAGTTAGTGAGTGCATACATTATTTTTTTATTTTTCATACTGGCCCCCTGTGGGAATTGAACCCACAACCCTGGCGTTGCAAACGCCATGCTCTACCAACTGAGCTACATCCCAGCAGTCTGTCTCCAGTTTGTGAAGAGAAGAGATGCAAACTCGGCTTCTAGAACAAGAATGATTTCTCCTTCTCATTCTTTGTCCTGTTACCAGAGCAACAAGGCCTGTTAAAGGGAACACACAGTGGAGGTCATCCAGTCAGTGACCTGACATCCCAGACCATCATTTCTGAATAAGGTAGGCTAAATAGTTTCCTCAAGTGTTTGGAATCTGGATCGGATCAGAAGGAATACCATGAAGAGAGTACTTTATCCTCCATCTCAGTCCCCAGTCACCACATGTAGTGATAACAGCACAAACACCTTCTTTGCTACTCAAATCAACAAGAATCTAACTTGTTCAGCAATTTATGCAGATTCTTAGTTTAAATTTGTTTATTAGCCTAAACTTCGTTTTTTTAAATTAAACCCTAAAATAAAGTAAGCTAACAGCTAGACCTAGGTAATTGGTACATTGCTCATTGTAGCCCAGAGGCCAATCCCCAACCAGCAATTAGGAGAAAGAGTCAAACATGTATTTAGCCATTGGTATTACTGCACCCTGAGGGTTCTGGTTCTGGTTCTGCAATCTGCAGCGCCCCTGTGCACCGTTGGTGAACACACTCGCTCAGTTTGTGGTCAGTAGTGTCAGTATCCCCGTAATCAATGGCATTGTGTGACACTCACTGTGTGTTAGGCTTGGGCCGGTCTCCAGATCCCTTCATAACGACCTTGTTACCTTGTTATTGTTGTCATACCGACCAGGATATTCGTAATACCGGCACTGAACACAAGAGACGCTGTTTTCAAACCCCACTGAGCCTCTGTAATCCAAAGTAGGGCTGGGTGATATGGACAAAATATCATATCACAACATTTTTTACATTATTGACGGTATTTTATGTTTTTGAATAATAAAAGTTCTAAATATGCTTTATGAGTAGGTCATGACCCTAGGGTGGCAACACATAAATACGTCCTTTCAATGAGTCTTTCTCCATTTATATTGTTCAACCCCCCCCCCCCCTAAAAAATTCAGCTTTTTCATCAATTTCTGCATTTCCCGCACTTTTATTATCATTTCCACACTGTGCCACGCAGCATGAAATGGGCAAAGAATATAGGCCTAGTTCATTGGTTCATTGGTAAACTGTTGGAATCATGAACATTGAATGATTATTCTAATTCTATAGTTGGAATACAGTGGGGAAAAAAAGTATTTAGTCAGCCACCAATTGTGCAAGTTCTCCCACTTAAAAAGATGAGAGAGGCCTGTAATTTTCATCATAGGTACACGTCAACTATGACAGATAAATTGAGATTTTTTTTCTCCAGAAAATCACATTGTAGGATTTTGAATGAATTTATTTGCAAATTATGGTGGAAAATAAGTATTTGGTCACCTACAAACAAGCAAGATTTCTGGCTCTCACAGACCTCTAACTTCTTCTTTAAGAGGCTCCTCTGTCCTCCACTCGTTACCTGTATTAATGGCACCTGTTTGAACTTGTTATCAGTATAAAAGACACCTGTCCACAACCTCAAACAGTCACACTCCAAACTCCACTATGGCCAAGACCAAAGAGCTGTCAAAGGACACCAGAAACAAAATTGTAGACCTGCACCAGGCTGGGAAGACTGAATCTGCAATAGGTAAGCAGCTTGGTTTGAAGAAATCAACTGTGGGAGCAATTATTAGGAAATGGAAGACATACAAGACCACTGATAATCTCCCTCGATCTGGGGCTCCACGCAAGATCTCACCCCGTGGGGTCAAAATGATCACAAGAACGGTGAGCAAAAATCCCAGAACCACACGGGGGGACCTAGTGAATGACCTGCAGAGAGCTGGGACCAAATTAACAAAGCCTACCATCAGTAACACACTACGCCGCCAGGGACTCAAATCCTGCAGTGCCAGACGTGTCCCCCTGCTTAAGCCAGTACATGTCCAGGCCCGTCTGAAGTTTGCTAGAGTGCATTTGGATGATCCAGAAGAGGATTGGGAGAATGTCATATGGTCAGATGAAACCAAAATATAACTTTTTGGTAAAAACTCAACTCGTCGTGTTTGGAGGACAAAGAATGCTGAGTTGCATCCAAAGAACACCATACCTACTGTGAAGCATGGGGGTGGAAACATCATGCTTTGGGGCTGTTTTTCTGCAAAGGGACCAGGACGACTGATCCGTGTAAAGGAAAGAATGAATGGGGCCATGTATCGTGAGATTTTGAGTGAAAACCTCCTTCCATCAGCAAGGGCATTGAAGATGAAACGTGGCTGGGTCTTTCAGCATGACAATGATCCCAAACACACCGCCCGGGCAACGAAGGAGTGGCTTCGTAAGAAGCATTTCAAGGTCCTGGAGTGGCCTAGCCAGTCTCCAGATCTCAACCCCATAGAAAATCTTTGGAGGGAGTCCGTGTTGCCCAGCGACAGCCCCAAAACATCACTGCTCTAGAGGAGATCTGCATGGAGGAATGGGCCAAAATACCAGCAACAGTGTGTGAAAACCTTGTGAAGACTTACAGAAAACGTTTGACCTGTGTCATTGCCAACAAAGGGTATATAACAAAGTATTGAGAAACTTTTGTTATTGACCAAATACTTATTTTCCACCATAATTTGCAAATTCATTCATTCAAAATCCTACAATGTGATTTTCTGGAATTTATTTTCTCATTTTGTCTGTCATAGTTGACGTGTACCTATGATGAAAATTACAGGCCTCTCTCATCTTTTTAAGTGGGAGAACTTGCACAATTGGTGGCTGACTAAATACTTTTTTCCCCCACTGTATAGTGGGCAGCACCTTGAATACATTGTCGTTTGACATGAAAAATAATGAATAAATAAGGGAGGAAATATTGACAGGGCAGGATCCAAAGTGTTGGTCAGTGTTTCCAGGTGACCCTAATTGGATATTACATTACATGTTTTCTTACTTCATGTAGCTAGCTAGCTAGCCAACATATTTATGCTTCGCCTATTCCTCTCTGATAAGGTAACGTTGTAGAAACATGCCAATCTAGGCCTACACCAGCACTGGTACCAGACAGTATTAGCTAGCTAGCTACATTTGCTCTTACTCTTACTACATTTAAGCTAACTAGCAATTAGCATTAGCGGCTAACACAATTTATTTTAGCAACACCTTGCTAAGAAAAGGCAAACTAAAGTTTGCAGACAGTATATACACAAACTAATAGTGTATAGAACGCTTGTGGAAAGCAGCGTGTAACCAGCATTGTTGCATCCATCTGACCATCATTTACATTTACGTCATTTAGCAGACGCTCTTATCCAGAGCGACTTACAAATTGGTGCATTCACCTTATAGCCAGTGGGATAACCACTTTACAATTATATATTTTTTGTTGGGGGGGTGGGGTAAGGGGGGGTAGAAGGATTACTTTATCCTATCCCAGGTGTTCCTTAAAGAGGTGGGGTTTCAAATGTCTCCGGAAGGTGGTGAGTGACTCCGCTGTCCTGGCGTCGTGAGGGAGCTTGTTCCACCATTGGGGTGCCAGAGCAGCGAACAGTTTTGACTGGGCTGAGCGGGAACTGTGCTTCAGCAGAGGTAGGGGAGCCAGCAGGCCAGAGGTGGATGAACGCAATGCCCTCGTTTGGGTGTAGGGACTGATCAGAGCCTGAAGGTACGGAGGTGCCGTTCCCCTCACAGCTCCGTAGGCAAGCACCATGGTCTTGTAGCAGATGCGAGCTTCAACTGGAAGCCAGTGTAGTGTGCGGAGGAGCGGGGTGACGTGAGAGAACTTGGGAAGGTTGAACACCAGACGGGCTGCGGCATTCTGGATGAGTTGTAGGGGTTTAATGGCACAGGCAGGGAGCCCAGCCAACAGCGAGTTGCAGTAATCCAGACGGGAGATGACAAGTGCCTGGATTAGGACCTGTGCCGCTTCCTGTGTAAGGCAGGGTCGTACTCTCAGAATGTTGTAATCCCTACAGGATCGGGTCACCGCCTTGATGTTAGCGGAGAACGACAGGGTGTTGTCCAGGGTCACGCCAAGGCTCTTCGCACTCTGGGAGGAGGACACAACGGAGTTGTCAACCGTGATGGCGAGATCATGGAACGGGCAGTCCTTCCCCGGGAGGAAGAGCAGCTCCGTCTTGCCAAGGTTCAGCTTGAGGTGGTGATCCGTCATCCATACTGATATGTCTGCCAGACATGCAGAGATGCGATTCGCCACCTGGTTATCAGAAGAGGGAAAGACCATGCAGAGTGAACAGCAAGAAAGTGCTTGTGACTCCGTTGTCGAGCAACTGCTCTCTCCTTGAGTGACGGGGCAACAGCGGGAGGAGGAGTGAGATGACTCAAGTAGCAAACGGAGTAAACTACAAAAAAGTACATTATATGCGCCGTTGTTGCATATCACATTTAACAAACCAAACATTGAAATACCATTATAGAAGGTAAAGTAAAAAAACTCTAACCGGTCCGTGCATCAATGCCGGTGATAAAAGGGTGCCACCAACCAGGTCTGGTGTTGCCCATCCCTGTCCTAACGTATTGCACAAGTTGACCGCAGGTATTTACTTAAAAAGTATATACAAATATTCCAATTTATAAAATAAACTTTAAAAGAAATAGTTTCAACGGTATAAAAAAAAAAAAACAACATCCTGTGGCTATTTCCAAATACAGCGGAATACTGTACTGTATGGTACTGTACCGCCCGATCCTGGTCTGTGGGTGCCCTGGCTTTGTGGCCAGGCACTAAGTCTAACAGATTGTGCCAGCAGAAGGAAGCTCCACTCTGCAGGTTTGGAGCCAGGGGTTGGCAGGGCTGGCTGCCAAGGGAGGGCACTCTGAATGGAGGGAGGCTGACCATGACTACGTCCCAAATTTAAATTTACATTTACATTACATTTTAGTCATTTAGCAGACGCTCTTATCCAGAGCGACTTACAGGAGCAATTAGGGTTAAGTGCCTTGCTCAAGGGCACATTAACGTCATTTAGCAGACACTCTTAGCCAGAGCGACTCACAAATTGGTGCGTTCACCCTATAGCCAGTGGGATAACCACTTTACAATTTGGGGCGGGGGGGGGGGGGGGGGGGGGGGTTAGAAGGAATACTTTATCCTATCCCAGGTATTCCTTAAAGAGGTGGGGTTTCAAATGTCTCCGGAAGGTGGTGAGTGACTCCGCTGTCCTGGCGTCGTGAGGGAGCTTGTTCCACCATTGGGGTGCCAGAGCAGCGAACAGTTTTGCACTACTTTTGACAAGGAGCCCTATGGGCCCTGCTCTGGTCAAAAAGTAGTGCACTATATAAGGAATAGGTTGCCGTTTGGCAGGCTGACCATGTCGGTTGGGTCATGCTTGGAGGATTACCACAGATATAGAATTACTGTAACAGGCAAAGCCCTTCAGCTCACAGCAATTAGACTGGTACACTGACTGGTACACTGACTGGTGCACTGACTGGTACACTGACTGGTACACTGACTGGTACACTGACTGGTGCACTGACTGGTACACTGACTGGTGCACTGACTGGTGCACTGACTGGTGCACTGACTGGTGCACTGACTGGTGCACTGACTGGTGCACTGACTGGTACACTGACTGGTACACTGACTGGTGCACTGACTGGTACACTGACTGGTGCACTGACTGGTACACTGACTGGTGCACTGACTGGTGCACTGACTGGTGCACTGACTGGTGCACTGACTGGTACACTGACTGGTGCACTGACTGGTGCACTGACTGGTACACTGACTGGTGCACTGACTGGTACACTGACTGGTACACTGACTGGTACACTGACTGGTATGGCCAGTGGGTACACTCCATATTGCTGCCAGCCTACCCATAAAGGAACATTGACATGAATGGGAATGTCCTGTTCTAGTAATTACATTTCTATGATTAGAACCCATGCAGCTTGGGAGAGGAGAGAGAGTCTGCAGCTCTCTACAACACAGATGGATCCAACAGCTGAGCGTTGGGCAATAAGGTGGATGAAGCCAAAATCTACCACATACAGTGTCTATCTCGCTAACTATAAGCCTGACACACACACACACACACAAGTCATGCAAGTAGAACAACATATGGTGGATTATCCCAATCCACCAATTCTTGTTTTGTCAAAGTTATAGGCCAAATGTGCATAGCGGTATCAACTGCAACTAGCCAGGGACATATGAATCATTATTCCAGAGATGATAGCCCATATGACCACCTCTCCTAAAAGACCCGTCTTGGAGGGCACCATAGAGAGTCATAACCTCGACCCTAAACAAGCTCATCTCAACCTTTAAATTGTCCATATTCAGAATGTGATCAGGGCAACAATGTAGGAATCAGGAATACTTAGGATATTGGTTTGGGGGGTAGGTCAATATCAATGATACTAGGCTATGTATCAATGATACTAGGCTATGTATCAATGATACTAGGCTATGTATCAATGATACTAGGCTATGTATCAATGATACTAGGCTTTGTATCAATGATACTAGGCTATGTATCAATGATACTAGGCTATGCATCAATGATACTAGGCTATGCATCAATGACACTAGGCTATGTATCAATGATACTAGGCTACATGTATAGGCTACATATATCCTAGAGGAGTCAGATTACCAGGAAAAACCCAGTTCCCTGCATATTGCCTCTAATGTAGCCTGATAGTGGAATCCATGGGTTCAGGCTACAAGTTACAGCCTAGTCGGCATTACCGTCAATGTTATTACCCAATTCAAAAACATCATCCGTGTTATCATCAAGCAATAGGAGCATACGACAGGAACTAAAAGCCCCTGGTGTTATTTGTTTAAACGAGGCAATGAGACAGGGGGGCTGTTTAACTCTGATTAGCAGAACCGATTTAGTGCTCTGCTGTGGTTGTGTGCGTGTGCGTGATGTGGTTGTGTGTGTGTGATGTGGTTGTGTGTGTGTGTGTGCGTGATGTGGTTGTGTGTGTGTGTGGTTGTGTGTGTGGTTGTGTGTGTGTGTGTGATGTGGTTGTGTGTGTGTGATGTGGTTGTGTGTGGTTATGTGTGTGTGATGTGGTTGTGTGTGTGTGATGTGGTTGTGTGCGTGTGCGTGATGTGGTTGTGTGTGTGTGATGTGGTTGTGTGTGTGTGATGTGGTTGTGTGTGTGTGTGTGTGTGTGTGTGTGTGGTTCGAGGGGGTAAGGAGGCAGCATCTTATTACATTTTGACCACCATGGGACAGAGGCAGGGCTAAAGGCGTCCGCGCGCTTCCCATCCGAAACAGTTCGGAACCGTTCGTGCATATATTATGACGACATTTTGTGATGTTTTTTGTTAGTTTTGTTCTTCTCCAAGGGTTTTTTCGGCTGTTCGTGCACACGTACACATTTCTCGAGGCAAGCTGAAGTTCAGAAGCCGAAGGTATTTTGGTCAACAGTAGGGATTCTTCAATTAAGTGTTTGTTGTCATTCAACGTAAAAAAATGTATGACAGATTTCTTGAGTTATCTTAGATTAATTCTGACTATTTTGAGACAAAGAGAGAGAGAGAGAGAGAGAGAGAGAGAGAGAGAGAGAGAGAGAGAGAGAGAGAGAGACAGAGACAGAGAGAGACAGAGAGAGACAGAGAGAGAGAGAGAGAGAGAGAGAGAGAGAGAGAGAGAGAGAGACAGAGACAGAGAGAGACAGAGAGAGACAGAGAGAGAGAGAGAGAGAGAGAGAGAGAGAGAGGAGACAGAGACAGAGAGAGACAGAGAGAGACAGAGAGAGAGAGAGAGAGAGAGAGAGAGAGAGAGAGAGAGAGAGAGAGAGAGACAGAGACAGAGAGAGACAGAGAGAGAGAGAGAGAGAGAGAGAGAGAGAGAGAGATAAGAGAGAGAGAGAGAGATATGAGAGAGAGAGAGAGAGAGAGAGAGAGAGAGAGAGAGAGAGAGAGAGAGAGATATGAGAGAGAGAGAGAGATATGAGAGAGAGAGAGAGAGAGAGAGAGAGAGAGAGAGAGAGAGAGAGAGAGAGAGAGAGAGAGAGAGAGAGAGAGAGAGAGAGATATGAGAGAGAGAGAGAGAGAGAGAGAGAGAGAGAGAGAGAGAGAGAGAGAGAGAGAGACAGAGAGAGACAGAGAGAGACAGAGAGAGACAGAGAGAGAGAGAGAGAGATGAGAGAGAGAGAGAGAGAGATGAGATCATTCAATTCAAACTGTCACTTTAACATCTGTCCATGGCTATTTTGGCTAGGGCCATGGAAGCAGCAGCCAGCTCTGACTGTGGAAACTAGAGCTTCGTGACATTGTCAGAGGAATCCTGATCCTCCACAGACTTCTTTCTCAGAACATTGTCACAGACAGACAGGTTACAAATGTAGCACCAGCACTGCGTCGCAAATGGCACCCTCATCCCTATTTAGTGCACTACTTTGACCAGGACCCAGGTCAAAAGCAGTGCACTATATAGCAAATAGGGTTCCACAGGGCTCTACGCTGACATTTATTACAAGTTGCTCCTAAGTTGAAAACTAAAGTAGTTGAGGAAGAGTGTTTTTATGATAAAAGTTAACCCTCTAGAGTCAATGGGCTCGCTTGACCCGGATGTCAGCCGCACCAATGTGTCGGAGGAAACACTGTTGGACTGACGTCCGGAGTCAACTTGCAGGCGCCGGCCCTGTTACAATGAGTCGCTAGAGTACGATGAGCCAAGGAAAGCCCCACTGGCCAAACTCTCCCCAAGGAAAGCCCCACTGGCCAAACTCTCCCCTACCCTGGACGGCACTGGGCCAATTGTGCGCCGTCCTATGGGGCTCCCGGTCACGGCCGGATCGAACCCCAGGCTGTAGACGCTGCTGCGCCACCCAGGACCCCCCCCCCCCCCCAAAAAAGAAATAAGTATGGTGTTTGAATGTTTGGTTTGTTAAAAGGATTCGCTGCGTCTTACGTCCATTTTTATAGTTTACTCCGCTTCTGAATAGTTATGCACGCTCAAGTTCTGTTTTTTTTTGTCTTATTTCTTGTTTGTTTCACAAATTTTTTTATTTTGCATCTTCAAAGTGGTAGGCATGTTGTGTAAATCAAATGATACAAACCCCCAAAAAATCCATTTTAATTCCAGGTTGTAAGGCAACAAAATAGGAAAAATGCCAAGGGGGGTGAATACTTTCACAAGCCACCGTATTTGCTATTCCCTTTGCCTCGTCCCTCTCAGCCAAATTTTCAGTTTTTCAATCCATCATATATCAATGAGGATTTGGTGAGACGTCAGGTTGTTCCTCATTACACACATCAGACCAACTAATATTTTTCACATCTTCAACATAGGAATCATTGCAAAACCTCTTGTATGATCGCGTATACACAACTTTAGGGTCCAGTCTTTGGAACTTTGTTTTTTCTAGATGTGGCTATTATATTATGATCACTACATCCGATGGGTGTTGATACTGCTTTAGAGCAGATTTCTACAACATAAGTAAAGATGAATTAGTTCCTGTTCTGTTTGTAAATACCCTGGTAGGTTGACTGGTAACCTGAACCAGATTGCAGGCATCGGTTACAGCTTGAAGCTTCTTTTTGAGTGGACAGCTTGATGACAACTAGTCAATATTTAGCTAGCTTTAGCTACTAGGGGTAGCTAAGGGTCGAGTGCTGTGTTGTTGGGGTTCGTTGAAACAGGACAACGTGCATGGATCACTGCTATGAAGGTCTGGCTACATTTCACTTCAGGTAACGTGAATGTGTTCTTTGTTTAGCTAATATGCTAGTTAGCTATCTGTTTTCCACTCAGTGTCTGAAGTCCTAGCAAAAGCTGTCTATTCTGTTAAAAGTTGTCTATGCCACCCAAAAAGCAAACTTTGTTCAACAGGAAAATACATCTGATTGTGATTTGCTTTAAGATCTCTAGCTAGCTAGCCAGTAGCTAACTAGCTAGCTCTCTACTAACCAGCTAACGTTAGCTAATACTAACTTGAATAGCTAATTCTGTGAGACACAATAATAGCTATACCCATGTATTGTTGGTAAGCTACCGTAGCTGCTCGCTGTGCAAACAACCTTGATATACTGTAGCTATAGCTTTATACACCCAAAGCTGATGTGGTGGCTTTCCCAGTTAACCCTGTAATTGACCTAGCTAGCTAGCTAGCTAGCTAACATTAACTAAAGTAGGAGGACTTTGCAACATTATTTTATATTAGACTTAACGTTAGGCAAGCTAACTAGATATCTATCAAAATGCCAGCCCATGATCATAAGCCTAATGTGTCTACTACTACTACTACTACTAAGTCTGCCCAGTAGTTAATATTGGTGAGGACAAGTAACACAGGACGATTTGGCTTTAGACAATTCATATTAATCTTATAATAATAATAATAATAATAATAATAAGCCATTTAGCAGACGCTTTTACCCAAAGCGACTTACAGTCATGAGTGCATACATTTTTACGTATGGGTGGTCCTGGGGATCGAACCCACTACCCTGGCGTTACAAGCGCCATGCTCTACCAATTGAGCTACAGAGGACCATCTTGGGGGTCTGTGGGTTATAATCAAAGTGCAGGGGAGTCTCATGTGTCGTTCTTTTTTTCAGACAATAATGGAAAAATGGCAGACATATTTTTACTGGAGTGGACTACATGGGGAGCCAGGGGCTGTCCATCCCTCTCTAGATTGACAATATGCTGGATAAAGATGTGGATGACTCCAAAGAGGAATTTAATACAACTTTATAATCCATTGGTTAGAATAGAAAATGGGTCTTCTCCCTTTCCCAACCAACAAATGCACAGACGTTGACACAGTGTCAGCAGCAGTGCATAGACCCTGGATGGAGAGTAATTGTGGGGGGTTAGGTGCCTTGCTCAAGGGCACAATGTCAGGAGATGGTATATAAGATCAATCACCAGCAGCCTTCCGGCTGCCAATTCAGCTCCATTGCCATTTTTGTGTTGCCCGGCCCAGGGCTTAAACCAGCAACCTTCCAGCTGCTGGTCCGCCTGTCCAACCTCCTTCTCAATCCTGGTCCTGGGGACCCACAGGGGTGCTGGTCTGCCTGTCCAACCTCCTTCTCAATCCTGGTCCTGGGGACCCACAGGGGTGCTGGTCTGCCTGTCCAACCTCCTTCTCAATCCTGGTCCTGGGGACCCACAGGGGTGCTGGTCTGCCTGTCCAACCTCCTTCTCAATCCTGGTCCTGGGGACCCACAGGGGTGCACATTCTTATTTTCAAATGATCAACATTTCAAGCTGATTTGAATCAGTGCTAAGGCAAAGGGCTAGGCTACTACGGGAACAATGAATGAGTGTGGTGCCATGACTACAATGGTTCAAGCCCAGGACAACACAAAAATGCATATTGGAACTGAACTGTCAGCCGGAAGGCTCCCATGTACCATCTCCTGCCATTGTGCCCTTGAGCAAGGCACTTAACCCCCAACAATTGCTCTCCAACAAAAGGGGTGCGGGTAGCTTAGTGGTTAAGAGCGTTGTGCCAGTAACCGAAAGGTCGCTGGTTCTAATCCCCGAGCCGACTAGGTGAAAAATCTGTCAATGTGCCCTTGAGCAAGGCACTTAACCCTAATTGCTCCTGTAAGTCGCTCTGGATAAGAGCGTCTGCTAAATGACTGAAAATAAATATATATATATATATATATAAATATATATAAAATATACTGCATGGTGTCGGGAGAAGCAGAAGACACATTTCCGTTCTAGCCAATGGACAATAAAGTATCTAGTCTCTCCATGTTCTTGTCACAAGATGACTCTGCACATCTCTACGGCCACACCACTGTTGCCTCTACTGCACCACCGTACAACTATTCCTTGTATTGTACGACACCGCCATTACTGTATGCATGGCTATTGTTTCACTGTGCTATGTAACCTATCCTAGATCTTAAAAAACAAATAAACTGAGTTTATTACTATGCCTACTTAAATATTTGACACTGAAAGACTAATGTCTCTATTAATATTCCTACTTTCGGTATTATTGTGAATTACTTGTTTATTGTGAAACATTTTGATATCGTGAGAGACTAATATAGCATTGTAACATGTTTACTTTGGCAACAAATGAGAGAGCTGAAATGAGAGAGCTCAAATTATATCTTTGAGCTTGAGATGGGTTAAATGGAATACTAACTGAAATCTGGACACTGACAGGCCTATAAAATCTCATATGTAGCTTAATATGAAATAAGTGTTATTATTAAGCACACCAAAATCTAAGTTTAGACATTTCTAACATATATTGCCCTAATTTTTGTAAGAAAAGTGAATATAAAATGAAAGATTAATCTCTCGTGAAGTTTAATGGCTTTACTTACAACATGTTTTAATAAAACATGCAACAAAAAAAAAAGATAGAATATGTGAAAAGTCCAGATTGGACTTTTAATGGGTGCAGAGTGCTATCCTTTAACATTTTACTGCAGTGGGCTAAATCAGGGTCACATCAGGGTGTTTCTTGGTTGTCTTAAACAAATCTACTTTGAACGTATACATCACACCCATGGTTATGGCCTTTGTAGCTCAGCTGGTAGAGCACGGCGCTTGTAACGCCAAGGTAGTGGGTTCAATCCCCGGGACCACCCATACACACAAAAAAAAAAAAAAAAAAAAATGTATGCTCGCATGACTGTAAGTCGCTTTGGATAAAAGCGTCTGCTAAATGGCATATTTACTTTATTTACTATTTTAAAAAAATTAACACCTGCATCATGTCAGATACAGAGTTGAAATGTATAAAAATGTTGAGTTTGCATCCCAATATTACACATTATATACATCACAGAAGACTGAAATATAACAAAATCGTTTGACATAGAAACACCGGATTTTCGGCAGGTTTAAAATAATAAATGTTTATTCATGATTAAATTATGAAAAATATTAGTAACATTCCACCCATGAGGCTACGCCTATGGGTGTTCCAAATAAGCCCACCTCTTCAATAATACATTGCAATTCATTTCCAAATGTTCAAAAACGTACAGACATTTCTTATGAAAAAATGTGATTATACGAATCTTCCCTGAAGTTATTAAAATAAACTGATCATTACTATTCATCATGAAAGTAGCACTCGTAACTAATCACAGACATGATTAGTTGAATCACGTGTGTTGTTGCTTTGGTAAAGAAAACACAAACCTGCACCCACACTGGCTCTCTGTGGATAAGAAGCCATGCAACAAAGATCTTAACAAAAACACAACTTTCAAATGAACTATCTGTTCAGCTGATTTACATTTGCTGTACTGCTATTGTTGTTAATTAGATCAGCTTGTCTTCCTAAAGCCTGTCTGAAGACCGTTTCAAATCACCCGCTCTACTGGTGTATTACAAAGATACAGGTGGAGGACCAAACAACACAATCACCAGGATGAATGAAAGACAACAATATGACAATGCCCCCACCCAAAAGTGCATCAGTAGTCGCCCAATAGTCATCCTGTCCCTCATCTTGTTGTCCTCTGCTCGCAGATCTTCTATCCCAG
This sequence comes from Coregonus ussuriensis, assembly GCA_031479575.1. Taxonomy (NCBI): domain Eukaryota; kingdom Metazoa; phylum Chordata; class Actinopteri; order Salmoniformes; family Salmonidae; genus Coregonus; species Coregonus ussuriensis. Next base: position 6,010,370 of record CM062491.1, on the reverse strand, counting down.
ATATCCCTCAACACTGGTCTTGTTCTACTCTCTCTGCGTCAACGACTTCCTGTTCACTCCAAATGTCTCGGAGAGAGTACAGAGGCTTCTAATTGTTCGGTATTTGTTTATAATTAAATTTTTACATTTTAGTAGACGCTCTTATCCAGAGTGAGTGCAAACATTATTTTTATTTTTTCATACTGGCCCCCCGTGGGAATCGAACCCACAACCCTGGCGTTGCAAACGCCATGCTCTACCAACTGAGCTACATCCCTGCCGGCCATTCCCTCCCCTACCCTGGACGACGCTGGGCCAATTGTGCGCCGCCCCATGGGTCTCCCGGTCGCGGCCAGCTACGACAGAGCCTGGATTCGAACCAGGATCTCTAGTGGCACAGCTAGCACTGCGATGCAGTGCCTTAGACCACTGCACCACTCGGGAGACCTTGGTAAAGGCTCCATGTGAAATCTGAACAAAAAACAACAACATTTTTGCTGATGTTTATTGAATATTAGGGATAAACACATTATTCCCATGTGTTTCAATGCATGCTGGGCTTAAATTGGAAAAACAGTGATTTATGGTGAAAAAGACTGAATGGTAAAGTCTACCCATAACATATTTGGAAACCAATGGTTTGGGGTATAAATATACACCATAGACTGCAATTATTATGCAAAGTTAGTATTGATCAATATTGCTTTATTATCATTTCCGTTCTGTACAGAGGCAGTGCTTTTTATGCTATTGTACCCTTTAAGCCCACCTGAGATGTCAAATTTACAAAAAAGGCATCTATGTACAATAACGCAAGGTTGATTTAACAGTAAAAATAAGACAAAATGCATTTTAAAATGTAAGCTGTTGTCACGGATCCCCCCGGTACTGCTGCTCATTCCGTTCACCGGTTCCGGAGGTCTACGTCACCGGCTTTCTAGACGTCACTGACATGGATCATTACCACCAACCCCGGACTGTCTTGTCTTCTCATGAGCCATAGGACCAAATGACACCACATTTGGAATGTAGGCCCATGGTAGGTCTTAACGTAGTTTGAGAAAAGCTAAGGGATTGGTGAGTTATTTACTAATCAAAAATCAGATTTTACATGTCCATTTAAACCACTGTAACTCAACTCGAAACCTGTCCTCACTATCATGGACATCCCTTAGATGAACCACATTGAATATGGTATTGACATCTCAAAAAACAAGGAAACCATTAATAACTAATTATTTGCATATGTAACATTCATGCTCAAAATCATCTGCAATCATCTTATCCTCATGAACTAGGGATGTGACAAATGGAAAAAATGTCTTCACGTTTAAAAGGCCAATTTGTTATTGGTTTTCCATTAAAACGATAAAAATAATTTGTAAAATTCCATGTGAATTCACAATGCAGCTCCGCTGCTGCCAGTAACAGTCTACAGACTGAATGTATTAGAAATAAAAAACAGAAATATCACATTTACATAAGTATTCAGACCCATTACTCCAGGGGTGTTAAACGTCCGGCCCGCGGGCCAGATCAGGCCCGCAAACGGGTTTAATCCGGCCCGCGAGATGATTTTGTAAAGTATAAAAATGAGCTGCAATTTTTCAATAAAATAAACTGCTGTTCCAATTGTGTCCACTGGATGGCGCAATAGCAATTGTGTTAAGCAAGCAAACTGTTTATACCGGGGCAGAGCAAATAGGTCAAGCAAGTGCAGCCAGTCCGGATGAGCTACTTTGTTTTGCCCGCAATATTTATTACGGCTTCTACTTTTAACATTATGTGCTTTGGCACCCACACTGCCCCAATATGTCTCTGTCAAAAAAGAGAAAAGTGGACGCAGAGTGTTCCAAGAAAAATTATCATCCTTCTATTTATTCACGGAATTGAATGGGAAAGCTGTATGTTTGGTGTGTTCACAGCATGTTGCAGTGCTGAAAGAATATAACCTTCGTCGCCACTATGTGAGTCTTCATGCCGACAAATATGACAACTTTCAAGGACAGCGGAGAAGAGAGAAGGTGAATGAACTGTTGGTGGGTCTGAAGAAACAGCAGTCTGTGTTTACTCACAGCCGAGACATCAGTGACGCTGCAGTGAAAGCTAGCTACCTCATTGCTAATGAAATCTCAGTGGCTTCAAAACCATTTAGTGAGGGTGAATTTGTAAAAACATGCATGATGAAGGCAGCAGAGATTGTGTGCCCTGAAAAGCACCAGGCTTTTGCAAATATCAGCCAGACAAGAAACACAGTTGCAGACAGGATTTCCGATCTTTCAGTGGATTTGGACAGCCAGTTGAAGCAAAAAGTAAAGTCATTTATTGCGTTTTCGGTTGCAATTGATGAAAGCACGGACATTACAGATGTTGCACAACTGGCCATTTTCATCCGCGGAGTTGATGACACATTGACCGTCACCGAGGAGTTCGTGGAGTTGGTGCCGATGACAGATACAACGACAGCAGCTGATATTTTCACTGCACTCGTCGGCGCGCTGGACAGGGTCGGAGTGGACTGGTCCCGCGCTGTCAGCCTGGCTACAGATGGTGCGCCCTCAATTATCGGGAAAAAAGCAGGCGTTGTGACAAAGTTCAGAGAGAAAGTGCAATCTGCAAATGGAGGACGTGATTTTTGGACTTTTCACTGTATTTTGCACCAGGAGGCTTTGTGTTGCAAGTCATTAAAGATGGATAACGTCATGAAGGTGGTCATCCAAACTGTTAATTTCATCCGATCCAGAAGCCTGAATCACCGTCAGTTTGACAGCCTTCTCAGAGAGAAAGACCACATCTATGGCCTGCCATACCACACTGAGGTAAGATGGTTAAGCCGAGGTGCTGTGCTGAGGCGTTTCTTTGATTTACGAGAAGAAATTGAACAGTTCATGGAAGAAAAGGGCAAACCAGTGTTAGAATTTAATTCCGCAGAATGGATGCAGGACCTTGCATTTATGGTGGATGTTACAGAGTACCTGAATAACTTGAACAAACAGCTGCAAGGGCGCAACAAAGTTGCCACGCAGTATTATGACAGCATACGTTCTTTCAAGTTGAAGCTGTCATTGTGGGAGACGCAACTCGCCGGTGGTGATGCAGCTCACTTCCCCTGTCTGAAAAATGTGTGCGCGACCCAACATGTGGCAGACATGAAGCGATTCAAAGATAAAATAACGGGACTGTTAAGGGAGTTTGAGCAACGCTTTCAGATTTTTGGTGAACTGGAGAAAGACTTCTAAGTTTTTTGTTCGCCATTCACCGTGAATCCCTCTCATCTGCCCGTCAGCATCCAACTTGAAATAATAGACTTGCAGTGTGACTCGGATTTGAAGGGCAAATTTGCCGCAGCTGGCTTGGACACATTTTATCAGAATCTCTTGCCAGGTTACCCCAACTTGACAGCCCTCGCTGCAAAACTGTTGTGTATGTTTGGAACCACATATCTTTGTGAGCAAGTTCTCTGTAATGAGCATAAATAAAACAAAGCTGCGCTCAAGGCTCACGCACAAGCACTTGAATCACATCCTGAAGTTGGCTGCCACTCAGGATGTGACGCCTGATATTGATGCGCTGGTGAAAGCTAAAAGATGCCAGGTATCAGGAGTCAAATAAACTATGCAACCCCACTTAAAGTGCTGCATGAGACACCCTGATATAGTTCTGTGATTCACTGAGGCATTGTGTGTTTGTGTGTTGTTTGTCCTCAGAATTTCAAATAGCTTGAGGTGTTTTATGATTAATAGTGATGTTGTGCTTTTGGACACACTGTCCTCAGGCTCCAGCTTTATGTTTATATGTTTTTATGTTGATGTGCTATTGTTTTTAATTGATTTGATTTTATTTGTATATTTAACCTATTCTTGACTCTGTGGTTCTTGCACTTGTTTGGGGAACAGAATTTCATTATTTGAATCTACATTTCTGCCTGAGAAATGACACCCTGATATAGTTCTGTGATCTGTGAAACAGTTCTGTGAATCACTGAGGCATTGTGTGTTTGTGTGTTCTTTTTCTTTAGAATTTTCAAATAAACTTTAGGTGTTTTATGATTAATAGTGATGTTGTGCTTGTACTATTTTGGACACACTGTCCTCAAGCTCCAGCTTTATGTTTTATGTTGATAGTATTAAAACAAAGAAAACAATCTGAAGTTGTTGTTTTTAAGTTATATATACCATGATTTTACCGGTCCGGCCCACTTGGTAATAGATTTTCCTCCATGTGGCCCCTGAGCTAAAATGAGTTTGACACCCCTGCATTACTCAGTACTTTGTTGAAGCACCTTTAGCAGCGATTACAGCCTCGAGTCTTCTTTGGTATGACGCTTAGCACACCTGTATTTGGGGAGTTTCTCCCATTCTTCTCTGCAGATCCTCTCAAGCTCTGTCAGGATGGATGGGGAGCGTCGCTGCACAGCTATTTTCAGGTCTCTCCAGAGATGTTAGATCGGGTTCAAGTCCGGGCTCTGGCTGGGCCACTCAAGGACATTGAGACCTGTCCCGAAGCCACTCCTGTGTTGTCTTGGCTGTGTGCTTAGGGTTGTTGTCCTGTTGGAAGGTGATCCTTCGCCCCAGTCTGAGGTCCTGAGCGCCCTGGAGCAGGATCTCTCTGTACTTTGCTCTGTTCATCTTTCCCTTGATCCTGACTAGTCTCCCAGTCCCTGCCGCTGAAGAACATCACCACAGCATGATGCTGCCACCACCATGCTTCACCGTAGGGATGGTGCCAGGTTTCCTCCAAATGTGCGCTTGGCATTCAGGCCAAAGAGTTCAATCTTGGTTTCATCAGACCAGATAATCTTGTTTCTCATGGTCTGAGAGTCCTTTAGGTGTCTTTTGGCAAACTCCAAACGGGCTGTCATGTGCATTTTACTGAGGAGTGGCTTCCGTCTGGCCACTCTACCATAAAGGCCTGATTGGTGGAGTGCTGCAGAGATGGTTGTCCTTCTGGAAGGTTCTCCCATCTCCACAAAGGAACTCTGGAGCTCTGTCAGAGTGACCATCGGGTTCTTGGTAACCTCCCTGACCAAGGCCCTTCTCCCCTGATTGCTCAGTTTGGCCGGGCGGCCAGCTCTAGGAAGTGTCTTGGTGTTTCCAAACTTCTTCCATTTAAGAATGATGGAGGCCACTGTGTTCTTGGGGACCTTCAATGCTGCAGAATTTTTTTGGGACCCTTGCCCAGATCTGTGCCTTGACACAATCCTGTCTCGGAGCTCTACAGATAATTCCTTCGACCTCATGGCTTGGTTTTTGCTCTGACATGCACTGTCAACTGTGGGACCTTATATAGACTGGTGTGTGCCTTTCCAAATCATGTCCAATCAATTACATTTACCACAGGTGGAATATAATCAAGTTGTAGAAACATCTCAAGGATGATCAATGGAAACAGGATGCACCTGATGCCTACTCTGCAAATGAACTTCCGCGATGTCGTGCTGATGTGCTGTTTGCTGCGACTTGGCTACCTGCCAAATTTTTCGTATTTTACTTTTAATAACCGTTTAATCAAAACTCAGCATTTAACACATTTACCAACGTCTTAGTTTTTTCCTCGCTCAACCTTTTTTATTCAACTTTTCACCCCGGACGCTTTAGTACCTGAATACCAACAACCGAGCCAGGCTACGAAGAGCTCAACTCACACAACACTCTCTATAAAACTACTGAAGGAAAGTGCTAATTTCCAGCGTATGAGTGTGACTCCAATTGCTAGCCAGTAAATGCTGTAATTGTATGTTTTGTATCCCCCACACCTACAGACACTGGTGACACGCTCGACACAGCTCTGAGAATATACACCGTATCCCCCACGACTACAGACCCTGGGGACACGCCTGACACAGCTCTGAGAATATATACCGTATCCCCCACGACTACAGACCCTGGGGACACGCCTGACACAGCTCTGAGAATATACACCGTATCCCCCACGACTACAGACACTGGGGACACTCCTGACACAGCTCTGAGAATATACACCGTATCCCCCACGACTACAGACACTGGGGACACAGCTCTGAGAATATACACCGTATCCCCCACGACTACAGACCCTGGGGACATGCCTGACACAGCTCTGAGAATATACACCGTATCCCCCACGACTACAGACCCTGGGGACACGCTCGACACAGCTCTGAGAATATACACCGTATCCCCCACGACTACAGACACTGGGGACACGCCTGACACAGCTCTGAGAATATACACCGTATCCCCCACGACTACAGACACTGGGGACACGCCTGACAGAGCTCTGAGAATATACACCGTATCCCCCACGACTACAGACACTGGGGACACGCCTGACACAGCTCTGAGAATATACACCGTATCCCCCACGACTACAGACACTGGGGACACGCTCGACACAGCTCTGAGAATATACACCGTATCCCCCACGACTACAGACACTGGGGACACGCCTGACACAGCTCTGAGAATATACACCGTATCCCCCACGACTACAGACACTGGGGACACGCCTGACAGAGCTCTGAGAATATACACCGTATCCCCCACGACTACAGACCCTGGGGACACCCTCGACACAGCTCTGAGAATATACACCGTATCCCCCACGACTACAGACACTGGGGACACGCCTGACACAGCTCTGAGAATATACACCGTATCCCCCACGACTACAGACACTGGGGACACGCCTGACAGAGCTCTGAGAATATACACCGTATCCCCCACGACTACAGACACTGGGGACACGCCTGACACAGCTCTGAGGCGCTACACCGAACACTAACACTCAGCTGGGCCGGTGCGTAGAAAGGACCTGTCACTGATAACCGACCCAGACATCACCCGCCCCCTTGCGCATCTCTCTCGCTCTCACATTCAATGACAGACAGACAACTACACAGTTGTGCAGGGGGCTGGTGGGGGCGTCCGCGGCTATGGAGAGAGCATCTAAGTCCCTGGCAGAGCCGGGAAATGTTTGTTCCCTTGGACTTGTCAGCGTGCAGCAGTGAAAACTCATTTGAATCTGCTGGGGACTCGCAAGCTATTAAATGTACAATATGTGACATGTTCGTTGTTGTCACTGGGAAAGGTCCGATGGATACCTTAATTTGTGAAAAATCTTCATGAAGAAATAAAACATTTGACCAAGTGCCTTGAACTGAATAAGGATTCTATGAGACTATCAGCATCTCGTGGTCCTCTGTAGCTCAATTGGTAGAGCATGGCGCTTGTAACGCCAGTGTAGTGGGTTCGATCCCCGGGGCCACCCAAACGTTAAAAGAATGTATGCACACATGACTGTAAGTCGCTTTGGATAAAAGCGTCTGCTAAATGGCATATTTATTTATATTTATCTTTAAATGCTTCCTATCAAAACATCCAAGAGGATCATAATGAGACCTTCCTGGACTGTGATCAATTCCTGCCACTGCAGCCCTCTACTAGCTTGAACCAGAAAATGGCTGCTCACTGTTCGACTCCAGGTGAGCGTAAATGGATGCATGTTGGAACCAGAAAGGAGAATAATCATTCTCGGCGCACCTGCCTTCTTTCCCTTCATCCGGACTTTCAAATCGCTTTGAGCCCCTGTACCAGCTGTCTTCTGCCGGGGGCTTGGGTGTTTCCTCCATGGCTGTGGATGCCCCTCCAGCTAACTGCCTGGGCACAGCCTGGACCACGGCCCCCCTCTGCTGGGCCGTGCTCTCTGGATCAGCGCTCTGTCCATTTGCCGGTTGTGGCCCTGCATGCAGCTTGCGTCTCAGCAGCCCTCTTCTCAGGTGAGTTCTTTGGCTCTGGCCTCGCAATCTGTTTCGAGACACGGCAGAGGCCGGATCATTCCGGCGATTGTGATAGGGAGTTTGATGGTGAGGCATACATGTGTACCTGGGGCAAAGACTTTGTGTTTTCCTGGGGCAAAAGTTCAGGATATCACCAGGTTGCTTCCCGAGGCTGTGAGTCAGTCACCGGGGGCTGATACTGTCATGGTTCATGTGGGGTCAAATTACATTATGAAGGGCAGCTGAGAACAGCTGAAGATGGATTTTAAAGAACTGATTGGGTCTCTACTTGACACCAACAAACTGGCCCTCAGCCCTCCCTAAATCATGGCATTGAACGGTCCAGCAGACTTTTAGCCCACCATAACTGGCTACGAGACTATTGCAGCTCTGTGGGTGTAACATTTATTGACAATTTTGATATCTTCTGGAAACAAAGCTTGTATTATAAGGAGGATGGGATCCACCCAAATCATTTGGGTTCCTGGATCCTTTCACAGCATTACAAGGCTGCGTTGAGACAATGACTTATCAATGACCCATGTCCAGCTCATTTAATCCCTACCATTGTGTCACTGAGTTGCCATAATGATTCAGCAAATGTACATTATCCTAGGGGCGTTGGAAGACAATGTAAATAACCTAATTTATGTCCCTCTTACTGCCCGGAATGCCTCTGCTGATCCTGCAGCTATTGTATGCAGTAATCATATGCCTATGAACCAGAGTAATACTGTTAGCACGGAGGGGGTGTGCCCTAGTAGGAAGTCCACTGTGTGCAGCTCACCCTGCACTAATAGAAATAACCTGAGTATGTCTACCTCTGCTAAGCTTCCCAGTAAAGCAATAAAAATATTCAATCATCCCAGAAAAGGGTTAAAAATAGCCCACGTTAACATATGCAGCTTAAGAAACAAGGTTCATGAAATCAATAATTTGCTAGTAACAGATGACATTCATATTCTGACAATCTCTGAAACTCACTTAGATAATACCTTTGATGATACAGGGGTAGCAATACAAGGTTATAACATTTACAGAAAAGACAGAAATGCCAACGGGGGCGGTGTTGCGGTCCATATTCAGAACCACATCCCTGTAAAGATTAGAGGGGATCTCATGTTAAATACTGTTGAAGTAATATGGCTACAGGTTCATCTGCCTCACCTAAAGCCCATTCTGGTGGGAAGCTGCTATAGACCACCAAGTGCTAACAGTCAGTATCTGGATAACATGTGTGAAATGCTTGATATATTTATTTGATATCAATAGAGAGGTATACTTTCTGGGTGATTTAAATACTGACTGGCTTTCATCAGGCTGCCCACTCAAGAGAAAGCTTAAATCTGTAACTAGTGCCTGCAACAACGTGGTTCAGGTTATCAATCAACCTACCAGGGTAGTTACAAACAGTACATGAATGAAATCATCAACACGTATTGATCATATCTTGACTACTGCTGCAGAAATTTGTTTGAAAGCAGTATCCAAATCTATCGGATGTAGTGATCACAATATAGTAGCCATATCTAGGAAAGCTAAAGTTCCAAAGGCTGGGCCTAATATTGTGTATAAGAGGTCATACAATAAGTTTTGTAGTGATTCCTATGTTGTTGATGTAAATAATATTTGCTGGTCTGTGGTGTGTAATGACGAGCAACCAGACACTGCACTAGACACATTTATGAAATTGCATATCCCAGTTACTAATAAGCATGCACCCATTAAGAAAATGACTGTAAAAACTGTTAAATCCCAGTGGATTGATAAGGAATTGAAAAATTGTATGGTTGAGAGGGATGAGGCAAAAGAGATGGCAAATAGGTCTGGCTGTACAACCGATTGGCAAACGTACTGCAAATTGAGAAATCGTGTGATTAACTGAATAAAAAGAAGAAGAAACTACACTATGAAACAAAGATAAATGACATAAAGAATGATAGTAAAAAGCTTTGGAGTACCTTAAATGAAATTTTGGGCAAAAAGGCAAACTCCGCTCCATCATTCATTGAATCAGATGGCTCATTCATCACAAAACCCACTGATATTGCCAACTACTTTAATGATTTTTTCATTGGCAAGATTAGCAAACTTAGGCATGACATAACAGCAACAAACACTGACACTACACATCCAAGTATATCTGACCAAATTATGAAAAGACAAGCATTGTAATTTTTTATTCTGTAACGTAAGTGTGGAAGAGGTGAAAAAAGTATTATTGTTGATCAACAATGACAAGCCACCGGGGTCTGACAACCTGGATGGAAAATTACTGAGGATAATAGAGGACAATATTGCCACTCCTATTTGCCATATCTTCAATTTAAGCCTACTAGAAAGTGTGGGACCTCAGGCCTGGAGGGAAGCAAATGTTATTCCCCTACCTAAGAATAGTAAAGCCCCCTTTACTGGCTCAAATAGCCGACCAATCAGCCTGTTACCAACCCTTAGTAAACTTTTGGGAAAAAATGTGTTTGACCAGATAAAATGCTATTGTACAGTAAACAAATTGACAACAGTCTTTCAGCACGCTTATAGGGAAGGACATTCAACAAGCACAGCACTTACACAAATGACTGATGATTGGCTGAGAGAAATTGATGTTAAAAAGATTGTGGGGGCTGTTTTGTTAAACTTCAGTGCAGCTTTTGACATTATTGATCATAGTCTGTTGCTGGAAAAACTTATGTGTTATGGCTTTACACCCCCTGCTATATTGTGGATAAAGAGTTACCTGTCTAACAGAACACAGAGGGTGTTCTTAATGGAAGCCTCTCCAACATAATCCAGGTAGAATCAGGAATTCCCCAGGGCAGCTGTCTAGGCCCCTTACTTTTTCAATCTTTACTAACGACATGCCACTGGCT
>CM062491.1:5867265-5989765 GCA_031479575.1 Coregonus ussuriensis | reverse complement strand
TCACTAATATGCTACATATGGGTGTGTGCTTTACATTCCAACATCTGTCGGTCTTTCAGTATCTCTCTCTCTTTTAGTCTCCCCCACCCAGTTCTCTCTCTCCACTGTACATGCTCCTGGGATGGAGGTGAATCCCTCTGGCCTGGCAGAGATCTCTCTGTGTGGGATCTGCAGACTACAGCATGCGTCTCTCTCTCTCTCTCTCTCTCTCTCGAACAGAACAGCCATCCGCACCGCAGTGAAAACTGCTGTATCGGACTTAACCCTCACCGCGCCAGAGGTGGGACTAGACAGTTCTCTCTCTCTCTCACACACACACACACACACACACACACACACACACACACACACACAGAGACAGACAGACAGACAGACAGACAGACAGACAGACAGAACGAACAGGAACCTTCCTCTGCCTGCTGCTCCACACTTCATTTAGGCCAGTAAATGACATTACAGTATGTTCTCCTGGGTGAACAGTGCTGCATAGGCATATGGCATATTATATTATGTCACACAAGAACATGCTGCAAAACATGGGTCATTTTAGCGCCATGGCTCATTCTGGCAGGAGTTGGCTATACATCACAAACCCATCTGAGACCAAGCTACTACCTACTACGCATTCTCCTCTAACACAGGTGAGCATTCTCCTCTAACACAGGTGAGCATTCTCCTCTGACACAGGTGAGCATTCTCCTCTGACACAGGTGAGCTTTCTCCTCTGACACAGGAGAGCATTCTCCTCTAACACAGGTGAGCATTCTCCTCTAACACAGGTGAGCATTCTCCTCTAACACAGGTGAGCATTCTCTAACACAGGTGAGCCAAATGACGATGGGTCTGAGTTACAGTTCAGACAAGGAAATCAGTCAATTGAAATAAATGAATTAGGCCCAAAACTATGGATTTCACATGAAAGGGAATACAGATATGCATCCGTTGGTCACAAGGTAGGGGCGTGGATCAGAAAGCCCTATGGGCCCCCGGTCAAAAGTAGTGCACTTAATAGGGAATGGGGTGCCATTTGGGTGGGAGGCAGCCTGAATGATCAGTCCGTGTACTGTAGCATGGCTAAGGCTGGCTGAATCTGCAGCATATTTCACAGGAATAACTTTCCACTGACTGTGACGTTAGCATGTCAGAGGGATGGCGTTAGTCTGTCCTCTGTCTCCCCTTTACTGTCATACAACCTGGCTAAGAAGAGATGCAAAGATATAGATACTGACTGTAGGCCTACATGAAACTAGGTGTCACAAAGTCACAGGTTTATTTTCCTGTGTTAAGACCCTCTATCGATTGAGGCCACCAGTTCCCTAACCGTTTTTGTGATCACTGCCCGGAATCTATTTCCAGTAGTCAGTGACAGCCAAGCCAGTGCAGACTGGAGGAGGGTCAGTGATGATAACCAGAAAGCGAAATGTATCTAAAACTGTAAACTCCTTCCCAACACTATCTAACGGGTAAATATAGCATCCATCCCATCCAAATAACTCTTCCATTTTGGAGGGGCCCCTTGCCGTTCGCGAGCAGGGTATGGCTATTTCCGGTATTCATTGGCAGCCAGTTGAGGACTGGAGGAGGGTCGGTACAGTGATGATAACCAGAGAGCAACCAGAGAGCTGGGAAGTCTGGCTGTTCGGAGCCACATGTGCCAGGAAATCACCAGCAGCTCCTGAACTCCATCAGGCCAGCGGGAGTTATCAGTGGACCACACAGAGAGCAGGAATGTGCTGATAAGCTTGTGTCTGTGTGTAACCCTCCCTCTCTGGGCCCTGACTTCTCTCCATCTCACACTAATTGAAGAGAAGGCAAAAGGGATGCAAAGAGAAACGGTGTGGGGGGTATATCTCCTTCACAAAGGGAGAATCATTCAATGGTGAGATGTAATTGATCATATATCCTAGGTGTAGGCTATTCACTAAGAGAAGGCAGACCCTCTCTTGGCCCCTGATAATGCTTTCTTCCACCCCTCGGAGTCGTCACAAAGCCAGGGTGATAGATTTATGATGAGTCTTGATGATTTATTGAAGGATGAGCTGCTAGCTGCCAGTAGATACAGTAGATTCATTCAGAAGAGTCGACCTACAGTGCATGCAGAATTTTATGTTGCATGTTAATTCCCACGGTATGACTCCCATTGTACTGTACAGTCATTATTCACATCCTTAAAGATGCACTATGCAGAAATCGCTCCTCCATTTCCTGGTTGCTAAAATTCTAATAGTTCGCTTAAATTTTAGTTTATGTGGCAAAACAAGCAATTATAGTGAAGATAAACATTTTACCATCTAAACTGCTGTGAAATATATTTTCCATAACCAAAAATATTGTATTTTCAGCTGTTTGAAGCTGGTGTACAAAAAACTAAAAGTAAAAGACGCAAAAACAAAACTTAAGAATGGAAAGCATAGAAATAGCACACACAGAACATATCTACCTTCTTAGACTTGCTTTATATGAGAATGACAGATCTATAACTCACATTTCTATGTTAATTTGGTCGGGTCGCCCCAAAAAGGGACATCTTGCAGCTTTAAATTAGTCAGTCTACTGGTCATGCCTGCCGTCATGCCATGCCATTTGCTGAATTAGCAGCATAGCCTACAGTCAAAAAAAATGCAACGTCTCTGACTTTGGGTTTTGCCTCCCACATCCGTGTGAAAACAAACCTCTTAGCCACAACCAGGGGACCGATAACCCTTTCCTCCTGGTGGTAAATACCCAACTACAGTAGACAAAGCCTGCGAGTGTGTCAGTTTGTAAAACACGAGGTAGAACGTTGGCAGTGTTCCAGTAGCAGCTGTCATCAGGCAGGAAATACTACACCAGGTACCAGGAAGTGCAAGACAAGGCTCATTAACCTCTTTCAGGCTAGGCTAGTGGTTTCACTAGCTACTGTTTCACCTGGACTGACTGAAAATGGTTGCCAAGGGAAGCATGGCTACAGTAGTGTGAGCTCAACACCCAACATAGGCTACGAGCCTGATGGCTCAACACCCAACATAGGCTACGAGCCTGATGGCTCAACACCCAACATAGGCTACGAGCCTGATGGCTCAACACCCAACATAGGCTACGAGCCTGATGGCTCAACACCCAACATAGGCTACGAGCCTGATGGCTCAACACCCAACATAGGCTACGAGCCTGATGGCTCAACACCCAACATAGGCTACGAGCCTGATGGCTCAACACCCAACATAGGCTACGAGCCTGATGGCTCAACACCCAACATAGGCTACGAGCCTGATGGCTCAACACCCAACATAGGCTACGAGCCTGATGGCTCAACACCCAACATAGGCTACGAGCCTGATGGCTCAACACCCAACATAGGCTACGAGCCTGATGGCTCAACACCCAACATAGGCTACGAGCCTGATGGCTCAACACCCAACATAGGCTACGAGCCTGATGGCTCAACACCCAACATAGGCTACGAGCCTGATGGCTCAACACCCAACATAGGCTACGAGCCTGATGGCTCAACACCCAACATAGGCTACGAGCCTGATGGCTCAACACCCAACATAGGCTACGAGCCTGATGGCTCAACACCCAACATAGGCTACGAGCCTGATGGCTCAACACCCAACATAGGCTACGAGCCTGATGGCTCAACACCCAACATAGGCTACGAGCCTGATGGCTCAACACCCAACATAGGCTACGAGCCTGATGTAGCCTAGCTAGCACTTAATTACTCCTTTAAAAGTGCACTATGCAGAAATCGCTCCTCCATTTCCTGGTTGCTAAAAGTATAATAGTTTGCTTAAATTTTAGTCTATGTGACAAAGCAAGCAGTCCTTGTGTAGATAATCATTGTACCATCTAAACCGGTGTGAAATATATTTTCCGTAACCGAAAATATTATATTTTCAGCTGTCTGAAGCTGGTGTACAAAACCGAAAGTAAAAGACACAAAAACCTAAACGTAAGAACGGGAGGCATAGAAATACCGCACATAGAACAGATCTACCGCTTCTTAGACTTGCTTTCAATGAGAATGAATGATCTATAACTCACATTTCTATGTGAATTTGATCGGGTCACCTCAAAAGTAAAAAAAAAAAAAAAAAAAAAAAAAAAAAAAGGTTAATCACTGGCCAATTTAATAAATGGAACTCTAGTCACTTTAATAATGTTTACATATCTTGCATTACTCATCTCATCTCTATATACTGTATTCTATACTATTCTACTGTATCTTAGTCTATGCTGCTCTGACATTGCTCGTCCAAATATTTATTTATATATTCTTAATTCCATTGCTCCACTTAGATTTGTGTGTATTGGGTATATGTTGTGAAATTGTTAGATGTTACTTGTTAGATATTACTGTACTGTCGGAGCTAGAAACACAATCATTTTTCTACACCCGCAATAACATCTGCTAAACAGGTGTATGTGACAAATAACATTTGATTTGATTTGATTGAAGTTTAGAAGAGTGGTTTTACTAGCTACTGTTTCCCTGGGCTACTGTTTCCCTGGACTACTGTTTCCCTGGACTACTGTTTCCCTGGACTACTGTTTCCCTGGGCTACTGTTTCCCTGGGCTACTGTTTCCCTGGGCTACTGTTTCCCTGGACTACTGTTTCCCTGGACTACTGAACCGACCTGGCTGGGAAATCTGTCTACACAGTGACTGACACTACAGTGAGATGAGACACAAAAACTATGCAAACTAGCTACTATTTGCCTGGACTGAACCTACCTGGGCTGGCTACAGTTTTTCAGCCAACTTTACCATACTGCCAACTGTTTTCCCTTTCATATGAAGACGTTTTTCAGCCATCTTTCCCATACTACCAACTGTTTTCCCTTTCATATGAAGACGTTTTTCAGCCATCTTTACCATACTACCAACTGTTTTCCCTTTCATATGAAGACGTTTTTCAGCCATCTTTACCATCCTGCCAACTGTTTTCCCTTTCATATGAAGACGTTTTTCAGCCAACTTTACCATACTGCCAACTGTTTTCCCTTTCATATGAAGACGTTTTTCAGCCAACTTTACCATACTGCCAACTGTTTTCCCTTTCATATGAAGACGTTTTTCAGCCATCTTTACCATCCTGCCAACTGTTTTCCCTTTCATATGAAGACGTTTTTCAGCCATCTTTACCATACTACCAACTGTTTTCCCTTTCATATGAAGACGTTTTTCAGCCATCTTTACCATCCTGCCAACTGTTTTCCCTTTCATATGAAGACGTTTTTCAGCCATCTTTACCATACTGCCAACTGTTTTCCCTTTCATATGAAGACGTTTTTCAGCCATCTTTACCATACTACCAACTGTTTTCCCTTTCATATGAAGACGTTTTTCAGCCATCTTTACCATACTGCCAACTGTTTTCCCTTTCATATGAAGACGTTTTTCAGCCATCTTTACCATACTGCCAACTGTTTTCCCTTTCATATGAAGACGTTTTTCAGCCAACTTGACCATACTGCCAACTTTTTCCTCCTTTTCTTTATATCTGAAAGGTATTGCCGGTATCAAAGGCAAAAACGTTTATTTCCGCCAAATGACCTAGTAAAGATTTCGGTAAAGTGTTGCCTACGGCTTGGTATGAAACGTAGCAGCAGCCTGAGGCAGCGTTGTCAGCACTTAGCTCTTATAGTCTTGATGGTTGCTAGGCAGCAGCACGTAGCTCTTATAGTCTTGATGGTTGCTAGGCAGCAGCACGTAGCTCTTATAGTCTTGATGGTTGCTAGGCAGCGCCACGTTACGGTCCCTCCTAGCAGTTGTAAACTTTGCAAGGCATGTCACTTTGCCCATTTCGTCGCATAGCCCACCGCTAAGCATGCACTGTTTTCTTAACCACAACTGGATGGATCCATACAGAATTATTGTGGGAATAACTATAACCGAATGAGGAAAATATTGGAATAAAGTTGGCTAATACACTTGAAAGCATGTATCAAATTGATGCTTACTGAAACCCCCAAAGTCATCCAATCCTTGCAATAGCCTACCCGCGAGTGGTCAACTAGATGATCATTTCGGCACCGTTTTGATTGGCTTTGAGACAAGCGTCGGGACTTGGCTTGATCAATCAATGTCAAATCTCCGTTTGGATATTGGTTAGGCTACAATTTGTCTGTGGAAATGTTAGATAGGTTGAGCTGAGTGCTGCTCATAAATCATCTTGTCTTGTTGGCTCATTTATTACAACATTTTACCATGTTGTGTAGTTTAACAAGTGGATTAATTTTGCTCTTCACTCTCAATCACTTAGTAGCCTACTTCTGATCAAAAGCCTTTGACTTCACTGACTTGTCAGATAAATCAATCAATGGCTATTAGGCTATTTGGTTCATCTGTTTCTGGCTGGGCAAATAAGTGGAGGAGGTATACCTCATCTATCCGTTTGCTCATCTACCACTGATCAGAAACATTTAGCATGCTATAATGTAGCCTAAATCAAGAGTAGGCCTATAATCGCATATAAGCAACTCCAAAAGCCCGCGGAGGTTGTGAAATATGAACAGGAGACTCACAGGCTTTTGAAAATATAGATTGCTATTATTTTCTATCGGTTTCATGACGACGATAACACCTTACGTCTGCTCCCTAACAAAGTAGGTAGGAAATAGATTAAAACGTGGATCAAAAAAGCATGGACTTGGGCTGTTTCAAAATGTCACTTTTTTTTTTTTTAGCAGTTCTACAAGTTCCTGTGACACAAGTTGTGTGGGAAAAATAATTGTTTTGGGGTATTTCATTCTGTTATATTCCATTATATTCTTACTATAATATATACAGTAGGCTAACAGCCTGATGTAGCCTAGCGCTAAACCAAAAATAGCATTTTTTTTTTGCCATGAGACTAACAAAAGGCTGAATTTGCAATTAGTTAGGCTTCTATTTTTTCCGGACTTTGAAAGATTTAACAAATCACTAGCAAGCCTACTTTGAGAGCACGAAAACTTTTCTTAGTTAAATTGCATAACATAGGAAAATTGCCTGGCATTCTTTGAGGCCAGGGTTGGCAACTATTTAAAAAAAAAAATACAACAAATGTATTGTAGATGTACTGTCCTGTGAAGATCATCTAACCGCAGGAAGTAGTTTGGAGATGGGGGTGCTGCTCTTACAATTCCAACTATTGAATCCTGCAAGACACTGTTCTTAATTAAACAACTACCTTTTTTTGGCCAAATCAGAGATGCTGAAAAAAAATGTCACGCTAAAGTCGTCTATATCGGTACGCTAATACTATATTCCAATTTTTCATGGGGTACTGCAGCACACTCAGCATCCCTATCCCCTGTGGCTATAAATGATTTATTCCCCTCTCCCTTTATGTTGAGAAGTAATAGAATGATATCAGCCGGGGGGATGAGAGAGAGAGAGAGAGAGAGAGAGAGAGAGAGAGAGAGAGGGACAGACAGACTGAAAGCGAGACAGAAAGCGAGAGAGCGTTACAGACAGAGAGAGAGAGAGAGAGAGAGAGAGAGAGAGAGAGAGAGAGAGAAAGCGCGCGAGAGAGAGAGACTGTGTGACCACACTGGGTTGGAATGCAGTCAGTCTTTTCCTTTTCAGAACTCTCCAGTCAACCTCATAGAGCGAGGTGAAGCAACTTGACGTCTCCTCGATTCAACTCCACACTTCAACTCTTTTCCTTCTTCCTGAATAGAGAAGCAAACTTGCTTTCTGCCTTCATATTGTGTGTGTGTGTGTGTTCTTTCCTCTCCAGCAGATAGTACAGTAATCAGAAAGGGAATTCATCTCCTGCTGCTGACGTGGAGGAGACTCGCCCAGTCAGCACAAAATAATGAGAGGATACACTAAAATAAACTCCTCCGATTTGCATCTACCTGTCTGATTACGGCTAAATAAAGAAATATGCTAATAAGTATTGATGCAAAGGAGTTTTAAATAAATGTAGCCTACACAAGGGAACTGAGCCTCACAAAATGACCTAAAATAGATGTTCATGGACAACCAATCAAGGCTATAGCGCCTAGCAATGCATATTAGGCCTTGCATAGATTTAGCCTACTAGTGTGAAATGTTACGATAACATTATAAAAGCTTTAGGCCTTGCATAGATTTAGCCTACTAGTGAGAAATGTTACGATAACATTATAAAAGCTTTAAAACCATCATGTAGGGGCCTACACCTGCATCTCTCATGCTGACTGAGGTCAACAGTACAAGCAAATGCAGACAAAAACCTACAGTACAATTGATGGATTAGGCTAGTCTATTGGATCAGTTGATCCACAGAGAGAGTGCATGTTAAAGGCCCATGTAAACAAGTCAAGTCACCCGACATAGGCCTAGTTCTATAGATGAACAACATAGGGCCTAATAAATAGGAGAGGGAATGCTAAGGATCCATCATGCACCATACGACTGGGATACTAGATATACCATGCCATTTGTTTGCTCTCCATTATAAAGTGCCTTCAGAAAGTATTCATACCCCTTGACTTATTCCACATTTTGTTGTTACAGCCTGAATACAAAATGGATTAAATAGATTATTTTTCTCACCCATCTACACAAACAATACCCCATATTGACAAACCGAAAAAAATATTTGGACATTTTTTGGAAATTAAATACAGAAATATCTCATTTACATATGTATTCACACCCCTGAGTCAATACATGTTAGAATTTCCTTTGCAAGCGACTACAGCTATGAGTCTTTCTAGGTAAGTCTCTAAGAGCTTTGCACGTCTGGATTGTACAACATTTGCACATTATTATTACAAAAATTCTTCAATGCTCTGTCAAGTTGGTTGTTGATCATTGCTAGACAAACATTTTCAAGTCTTGCCATAGATTTTCAAGCCGATTTAAGTCAAAACTGTAACTCGGCCACTCAGGAACATTCAATGTCATCTTGGTAAGCAACTCCAGTGTATATTTGGCCTTGTGTTTTAGGTTATTGTCCTGCTGAAAGGTGAATTTGTGAATGTTTTGGAATATTTGTATTCTGTACAGGCTTCCTTCTTTTCACTCAATTAGGTTAGTATTGTGGATTAACTACAATGTAGTTGATCCATCCTCAGTTTTCTCCTATCACAGCCATTAAAATCTGTAACTGTTTTAAAATCACCGTTGTCCTCATGGTGAAATCCCTGAGCGGTTTCCTTCCTCTCCGGCAAATGAGTTAGGAAGGACGCCTGTATCTTTGTAGTGACTGGGTGTATTGATACACCATCCAAAGTGTAATTCATAACTTCACCATGCTCAAAGGGATGTCCAATGTCTGCTTTTTTTATTTTGACCCATCTACCAATAGATGCCCTTCTTTGCGAGACATTGGAAAACCTCCCTGGTCTTTGTGGTTGAATCTGTTTTTGAAATTCACTGCGCGACTGAGGGACCTTACAGATAATTTTATGTGTGGGGTACAGAGATGAGGTAGTCATTCAAAAATCATGTTAAACACTATAATTGCACACAAAGTGTGTCCATGCAACTTATTATGTGACTTGTTAAGCACATTTTTACTCCTGAACATATTTAGGCTTGCCATAAAAAAGGGGTTGAATACTTATTGACTCAAAACATTTCAGCTTTTCATTTGTTATTAATTTGTTAAAAATAATTGAAAACATAATTCCACTTTGACATTATGGTGTATTGTGTGTAGGCCAGTGACACAAAATCTCATTAATCCATTTTAAATTCAGGCTGTAACACAACAAAATGTGGAAAAAGTCAAGGAGTGTGAATACTTTCTGAAGGCAAATATATATATATTTTGAGGGAGTGTGCAATTGCATGCTGACTGCAGGAATGTCCACCAGAGCTGTTGACAAATAATTGAATGTTCATTTCTCTACCATAAGCCGCCTCCAACATTGTTTTAGAGAATTTGGCAGTACGTCCAACAGGCCTCACAACCGCAGACCATGTGTAACCACGCCAGCCCAGGACCTCCACATCCGGCTTCTTCACCTGCGGGATCGTCTGAGACCCGAGACCCGCCACCCGGACAGCTGATGAAACTGAAGAGTATTTCTGTCTGTATTAAAGCCCTTTTGTGGGGAAAAACTCATTCTGATTGGCTGGGCCTGGCTCCCCAGTGGGTGGGCCTGGCTCCCAAGTGGTTTTGCCTATACCCTCCCAGGCCCACCCATGGCTGTGCTCCTGCCCAGTCATGTGAAATCCATAGATTAGGGCCTAATGATTTTATTTCAAATGACTGATTTCCTTATATGAACTGTATCAGTAAAATCTTTGAAATTGTTGCATGTTGCGTTCATATTTTTGTTCAGTATATATACATCTACAGTGCATTCAGAAAGTATTCAGACCCCTTTACTTTTTTCACATTTTGTTACGGTACAGCCTTGTTCTTATTCATCAATCTACACACAATACCCCATAATGACAAAGTGAAAACAGGTTTTCTGAAATTCTGGCAAATTTATAAAAAATTAAAAACAGAACTATCTTATTTACATAAGTATTCAGACCCTTTGCTATGAGACAAAAAAATTAGCTCAGGTGCATCCTGTTTCCATGGATCATCCTTGAGATGTTTCTACAACTTGATCGGAGTCCACCTGTGGTAAATTCAATTGGTTGGACATGATTTAGAAAAGGCACACACCTGTCTATATAAGGTCCCACAGTTGACAGTGCATGCCAGAGCAAAATCCAAGCCATGAGGCCATGAGGTACCAAAAAAGGTCCCCAAGAACACAGTGGCCTCCATCATTCTTAAATGGAAGAAGTTTTGAACCACCAAGACTCTTCCTAGAGCTGGCCGCCCGGCCAAACTGAGCAATCGGGGAGAAGGGCCTTGGTCAGGGAGGTGACCAAGAACCCGATGGCCACTCTGACAGAGCTCCAGAGTTCCTCTGTGGAGATGGGAGAACCTTCCAGAAGGCCAACCATCTCTGCAGCACTCCACCAATCAGGCCTTTATGGTAGTGGCCAGACGGAAGCCACTCCTCAGTAAAAGGCACATGACAGCCTGCTTGGAGTTTGCCAAAAGGCACCTAAAAGACTCTCAGACCAGGAGAAACAAGATTCTCTGGTCTGATGAAACCAAGATTGAACTCTTTGGCCTGAATGCCAAGCGTCACGTCTGGAGGAAACCTGGCACCATCCCTACGGTGAAGCATGGTGGTGGCAGCATCATGCTGTGGGGATGTTTTTCAGCGGCAGGGACTGGGAGACTAGTCAGGATCGAGGGAAAGATGAACAGAGCAAAGTACAGAGAGATCCTTGATGAAAACCTGCTCCAGAGTGCTCAGGACCTCAGACTGGGGCGACAGTTCACCTTCCAACAGGACAACGACCCTAAGCACACAGCCAAGACAACGCAGGAGTGGCTGAATGTCCTTCAGTGGCCCAGCCAGAGGACAAACATACTTAGTCAGTCATACTGAGATGACAATGTGATTAAATAAATAAAAGCAGCACATTTTTTAACATTGCAAGTCTAATGCTCCCCAGTCTCTTGGCATATTCCTTCTGTGAAGGTCAACTTTTTTGTCAAAGGGCTTAGACAAAATACAAACTCAGTAAACTTTGCAGAGGTTAGCAACAAAAGTCACCAAGGTAATGCACTAAAATGTTTGTTGATAATACAGCACAGAATGGAATAAAATGGGATGCTTCCATTTTGGATTGTATATAATGTATTCTTTAGTGTTTTCAGTGCTTCATCACCAGTTCAAATCTCAAATAATCTAAGCAAAATAAATACATTAATACATTTCATTAAGAAGAAATAAAAATATGATTGTATGGGACAATATACTAAAGTTTTTGAGAAAGATAATTAGGAAAAATAAAATGTTATTGAGTAAATGTATTTATTGGTTAATTTTTTTTATTTTGACAAGAAATGGAAATGCAATAGATTTAAGGTTATTTGTTTATGTAAAAACCTAAATTTACCCATTTTAAGGTTCTGTCATTAGATTTGGGGTGGGGTTGCTTGAAATTTCCCTCTGAAAAAGTTTGAATACTACTGATGTAACCTATACACGTGCCACACCTCAAAAAGGTAATTTCTGTGTGATGGCACATATACTGATTTTGTTTACAAATAATGATGACATTTAGCTAAAATCTGTGTATTAGTCCTGGGTGATAATGTATCATGCAAGACTGGCACATAGGAAATGACACGTCACATGACCCTGAAGATGATCAGGAAGCGGGGTGGAGAACAGCAGTAAGATAAACCGTTCACATACAGGAGACACTTTTTTCACGTCACTCTGTCTCTGTACGTGTAGCCCATCTATCTAATGATGTCTGGTCAAAAAGAGTTTGATATTGTTGCCGCCCGTAGCATTGAATTGGGAAGCCACCGAGCGTTTGGCCTCCCTTGATAATTTTTTTAAATAAATAATAGCCAATCAGCGTTGAGCTAAACTGAGCGAGCTCAACTGTGAATGGACCTGGCGCACCAAAAAAAAAGTGTCAAGGGAAGCCCGTTTGGATTTGTCTTCACACCAATCACATCAAAAGCCAAATGTAATTGACAGAAAAAACTTGAATTGTTGCATCTCGTTGTGTTGTTGTCCTCGGTGGCCAGCTAGCTAAAATGGGCCCTTTCCTAAATTAACCATGGATGGAGATGGGGATTTGGACATGTGGTTTTACTTAATTCTCCGTACTGGTCAATGATTATAAAGGTGATTCTGATCCAACCATAAATGTATACATTGTACCCCCTGGCCTGAGAGGATGGAAGTTCAAGATGTAGCTAGATGTAGTAGGCTAATGTTAACTAGCTGGCTCATCATTGCCCATGAAAGGAAGTTAGGCTAGCGAGCTAACATTTTAGCCAGGTAGCATTTTAGCCAAGCATTTTAGCCAAGTGTGTACTGTATGACAGAGTCATAGACCATTTCGGCAACATGAAAGAGAGGAGGATGGCATTGGGGTTTCTCTACAAGTAGGGTGAGTCAACATGTAATTTCTACTTGCAAGCATGCATGCACACACACACACACACAGAAATCAGTACCATGGACAGCCACATCATATTTAGCTTACGTTGATTGGACTAAATCGTTTTTTGGCATCTTTTAGTTGTCACTGTATTAGACTAAGCATAGGTGATTTGATGATGTTGAAATGTTAAAGTTGAAATGGTGCTGGAATAGTGAAGGCAGCTCCTGTTTTCTTTGCGACTTGTGTTAACTCTCCATGTTTCTAGTTGTTTAGTAATCCGAAAATGTCGGAAACATTCATTTGCTTGACCACGCTGTAGGTCATGTAACTGTTTGTTACATGCAATATGCTTTGTGGACTTCACCGGACAGAGGTTGGTCTTCGCTTTTGTGATGAAACAAAGGTGTGGTTGAATTTATTCTGCCACTGTGTGTTCTTATTGTCTCAGCCTTAGACCTATATATTATGGTGGCAAGGCATATGAACTAACAGGTTACAGAGCAAACAACGCAATTATCACAACACATAGGTTGTAATATGGCCATTTTTTCCTGGCTTTGCTTCCCCAGTGATTTTACCCACACACCGCCACTCCTGTAATGTAGCAGGTTAGGAGACTGATGTTAAGGTTAGGAAAAGGGTTATGGTTAGCAAAAATACTCTCCTAACCTGTTACGAAAATCACTTTGTATCGATGTGGCATGAAAAGAGTGTGTCCCTTTCACATACACACCAAAGTCAAAGGTCACAATCACAAGTCCTTAACCGCTTTCAAAACAACTGGGAACTCGGAAATCTCTGCACAAGACAACTGAGAACTCTGGGGGGGGGGGTCGTTTTGAACGCCATCCAACTCGGAATTCCAACTCGGAAAACTCCGTCACCTTTCTTGAGCTCCGACTTTACGACCTGAAGATCACTTGACGTCATGATTTTCCCCCGGAGTTTCCAGTTGTCTTGAAAGCAGCATTAGCCTCTTGTCCTCCGTGTAACCTAGTTGGTAACGTTACCGTGGTTACAAGACAACGACCAACAGGGCAGGACTCTGCTTGGTGGTGGCTACCGACGACAGATACTGCCTGCCCGGCCATCTATATTCAACAAGTGACAGGTGATGGAGGTAGCTAGATAGAACCATACTTAGTTAGCCTGCTATAATATAATGGTTAGCTAGAAAATCCCCGATCAAATATCACTAGCTAACCCCTCTAACGTGATCTAAACAGCTGACTGTGTAACGTTATTTTAGCCAGCTTATACTGATAGCATAGCAGCTAACGTTAACTAACCTGTGTTCTTAACGTCGAGGCGATATTCAGTCATGTAGTTACAATCTAACATCTCAGTATACAATGTAGCAAACTACATGAATTACCTAGCTAACCTAGATGAAGGTCGTGTTTTGATTAATTGCTGCCTGAACTATACGGCCAACCATATAGCCAACTATCTACTAGCAACAGGAATCACCTAGCGTAGCCAGGTGCTTGATTCTGGGGGTAAGACCTTCCACACAAACTGCTGAAACGTGCAGAGTAAAGACGCTGTGCCATAATTCAACCACCATGTTGTCGTAAGTGTATGGGCGTCTTTGGTATGATGTCTTGCCACACATAGTTAACAGCTAACTGGCTAGCTATTACCGGCGCTACCTTCGCTTCGGTTCGAAGGAACCGTGGCCGACATTTTGTTACTCCTGGTGAATCAAGCTGTCCTGGCTAACACAACAGCAACAATATGTCTCCTAGAGCCGCTGTCAACACGCCATGCCAAGTGCTTTTATCTCCTTGGCCGTTGGCTAATCAACATATCAATTGGATTTGAAAAGGTCGTCGGCTTAGCCTAGCCAGCTAGCTATCTTAGCCAGGTAGCTAGCTAGCTATATAAACGAGTGGTAGTGAAGGCTCTCGCAAAGCGCAGCGGCACTACACACACACACACTGTCTTCTCTCTCTCAAGCTGAAACTAGCTAGAAATCCATATGTATTCATAAATGTATTCACCTTATTCGGTGTACTGGTCCTTTATAATGTATGGGTGAAATCCTTTTAGGAAAGGAATGGATAAATTGTCCCGCGTGGCTCCAAAGCAGCCGCACTGCAACGGCAGGCACTGGATGCCTTTCCCCTCTACCAGTACGATTCGATGTTCTTCACAACAGCGCGGCTAAAGTGACCTGTCTGCCTGGGATAGACCAATGCTTTTCTCCAGGGGTGGAGGAGAGGACTAGATAGGTGGAGTAGAGGACTAGATAGGTGGAGTAGAGGACTAGATAGGTGGAGTAGAGGACTAGATAGGTGGAGTAGAGGACTAGATAGGTGGAGTAGAGGACTAGATAGGTGGAGTAGAGGACTAGATAGGTGGAGTAGAGGACTAGATAGGTGGAGTAGAGGACTAGATAGGTGGAGTAGAGGACTAGATAGGTGGAGTAGAGGACTAGATAGGTGGAGTAGAGGACTAGATAGGTGGAGTAGAGGACTAGATAGGTCCGTGAAAAGCAACACAGCAGCAGCATCACGCGCCATTCCACTGTAAAAGCGTTTTTTGATAAAAGGTCGAGAACCCTCGCATCAGCATATTTATCGCCCATTGAGGTCAAATTAGCTAATAATACGTTTTTTTGTCATTAGACTATCTTTCAATCCGCACACTTAAAAACCTGCAATATGACATGAATCATGACATGAAAATTGTGTCTGTGTAGGGGCGGATGGGCAAATGCCAAATGGGCTGGTCCATTTTAAGCCCAGTGGGCCTGTCAAACTTTTTTTTGTGCAAAATGATAATTATCTGTTTAATAATAGGGGCCTCAAGGAGTAAAATGGGCTGATGTGGGGGCCTCGGGGAGGAGGAGGGGGGGGAATGACTGTGATGGGGGGGCCTCAGGGGGGGGAAATGGGCCTGTGTGTTAGAAATGCCAGGGCCGATTTCTGGTCCCAGTCCACCCCTGTCTGTCTGTGTGTGTGTAAAAGCCTACAGCACAAAACAGAATTTTGTGTGCTTGTCCCAAAAAATTATACTCACTGAATTTCCCTCAACTCTAGTCTAAACAAAGAGAGAGGGTCAAAAAAACAAACAAATGATTTATATCCCTATAGTCATACAAAGTAGTTTCCCGCCCCCCCATTTGGGCACTCTTGAAATAGAAATGGTGCATCTCAAGAGATTTCATCCTGCAAAATGTCAAACAAATTAATATATAAATCAGGGCATACAGTGATTGCATCATTCAATAAGCCAAACAAATATGATAGTGGTTATTGATTGAAGGCCAGAAAGGCCACTCTTCGTTTGGCTCATGCATTATTGATTTAAACCTTTCTCTACACTTGTCACTTTTCAATTATGAAGTTCCACCGATCCCTAGGATTGCATGGATTTGCCATCAATCAAACCCACGGCAACCAAAAAATAAGCAAGCCGATGAATGTGTATTACAGTACAGAACACTACAAAGAGAGACTGTACTGTAATAGGGGAGGCGGGCTCTGCGGACAACATTTAGCAGAACGCTCTTATCCAGAGCGACTTACAGTTAGTGAGTGGATACATTTTTATTTTTATTTTTTCATACTGGAATCGAACCCACAACCCTGGCGTTGCAAACGCCACGCTCTACCAACTGAGCTACATCCCTGCCGGCCATTCCCTCCCCTACCCTGGACGACGCTGGGCCAATTGTACACCACCCCATGGGTCTCCCGGTCGCTGCCGGCTACGAGAACCAGGATCTCTAGTGGCACAGCTAGCACTGCGATGCAGTGCCTTAGACCACTGCGCCACTCGGGAGGTTAGGCGCCACTCGGACGTGTTTAGTCTTCAACGGATCAGGCAGCCTGCTCTTACTCACTCCGTTTGATTAGAGAAGATGTGCAGGGAGGATAACGGGGCTTAGACTACGCCTGTATACAAACAGATCTGTAACAAGCCTACACCATCAGTTTACTGTAGCAATCTATCAGATTTATTTTATAAAGCCCTTTTTTTTTTTTTTTTTACATCATCAGTGGTCACAAAGTGCTTTACAGAAACCCAGCCTAAAACCACCAGAGAACAAGCAATGCAGAGGCAGGAGCACAGTGGCCAGCTAGAACTCCCTAGAACACAGGAACCTAGGAAGAAACCCAGAGAGGAACCAGATCATGCGTGCAGATTGTAACGCTCAACATCAGTAGGATATGCTGCAGGTGCCTACACAAAAATATATTGATCAAGAAAATAGATGAAATGCTGTCGGCTACATGTTCTCTGCAACAAAAAAAAAAACATTTATTTATTTATTTCATTTTGACGACCCAACAAATCAATAATGAACCGCATAGGAAAGTAATAGTAGCTTAATTGCAGTGAGTGATCAATACAGTGATACATTTGTAACACTGCATCTGCAGAAATGTTGACTTAAATTATTATGTAGGTAGGCCTTTGTGCAGACAAAAATAATGGTGTGCCGCATTTTCCCAGAGACCCAGAGTAGCCTAATCCAGTTGAACTTTGTGCACTACTTTCTCACATTAGAGCTTTTGTCAAGTCAAGTATTCCACTAGTAATAGAAGTGCATAAATGTGTCATGTCGTGTGCTTCTATAAATATCTTCTCGATAGTTAAAATATTGACTAGTGGGAATAATAAGGCAGCATAAAATAAGGTTTAGGTTGTTTGTGGTGTTCTGAATGATAAATATAGAACAGCCATTACGGTTTGACCCAGTCCTGTGCTCCTCCTGTTGTTGGGCACTTCCCAAACGGCACCCTATGCCCTATGTAGTGCACTACTTTAGACCAGAACCCTATGGGCCAAAGTAGTGCACTATGTAGGGAATAGGGTGGCATTTGGGATGCTGCCTTCGTCTCTACATTATTTAGTGGAGAGGTTGGGCATCCATAATTAAGACCTTTCATTTGGCACTGGCAGGCTAATCTTCATTCACTTACCTCACAGCAAATGTCGAACATGCATGTTGCAGTATATTTCTGTTTTTTGTGGACTTGTATTATTATCCTCGTGGGTACCGGAAATCCCCACAAGGATGTTAAAACAAGGACAATTACATTTTAGGCTTAGTAGTTAGGTTTAGATGTAGGGTTACAATTAGGGTTATGGGTTAGGGTTATGGGTTAGGGTTATGGGTTATGGTTAGGGTTAGGTTTATGGTTATGGGTTAGGGTTATGGGTTAGGGTTATGGGTTATGGTTAGGGTTAGGTTTATGGTTATGGGTTAGGGTTAGGTTTATGGTTATGGGTTAGGGTTAGGGTTAGGGTTATGGGTTAGGGTTAGGGTTATGGGTTAGGGTTAGGGTTATGGGTTAGGGAAAATAGCATTTTGAATGGAAGTCAATTTTAGGTCCCCACAAAGATACTAAAACACATGGCGTGTGTGTGTGTGGCTAGCTGCATGTACACTGTGTGATAGGATATTAGGGAGAGGCGAAGAGCCCATGAGGCCCATTTAAACCAATAGCAACTTCCTATTCCTTCACACTTCATGCCTTTTTATGTATTGTATCATTGCTGAAACCATGGCAATATGTTGTGATATGTATTAAAGAGCGCCTGCCTTTTAAAAAGCAACGAATCCCTTTGAAAACGGCCGATGTGTCATCGATTTTCAGTCAGAAACAGCTATTCTAGTGTCAAAATTGACTACAAAGTGTAAATAGGATAATTTTGGTCATGAAGTCAGTCTCCTCTAAAACGGAGTTGGGAAAATCTGTGCGTCACGACGGGTAAATTAAGGTTGGGTTTTGATTAGAAGATGTCCATTTGCCAACCGACATGGGGTGAACAGCTGCAGTGATTGCGCTCTATCCAATAGCATAGACGGTGAGACAGACCTGCCCAGCAGCGTCGACTTTGTTTACATAATATAAAAAGTCGCGCATATTTTAACTAGAGAAATACTGCACCAAACACCTTAGATGTAAAATTGCGCAACTAAAACATCCTCTGCAAAAATGTCTATTTATTACAGATTTCTTGAGTTATCTTAGATTCATTCTGGGGATTTCGAGGAAGTGAAATAGGCTTCTGCGTCTACAGAGTCTCATGGGGGACAAACATCATTAACCAAATGCAGAATCGGAAACACACCTCCAAGACTGAAATCTTGTTTTTCTAATGAGCAACAGAAAAACACGTGCCAATCTGTGTGTTCCGTGGCTCTTTAAGTCTTTCAACTCAAACAAGCAGCCTTGTAAAATGCAATGCATATTGTATGATGCTTGATAACATGCCAAAACTGTTGTAACCTACGCTTCAGTGCTTGAAAGCATATAGTATTTTTTGTTATTTTTTTACTAAAAAAAGTCATGGATACAGTCGTGAAAAGTAAGTACACCCCCTGGAAAGTTTTTTATTTTATTTTTTTACATATTTGGACAGATGGATATGTAATCTTCACTTCAACACTATTGACATTAAAAAAGTAACCTAATTTAAGAAATGACACTGAAAGATTATACTTTGCAATCATTTATTCATCAAAAATCAGCAGAAATGCAATTCCATAGTGCAGAATAAATAAGTACACCCCTAGCTTCAATAGCTGGTGTTGCCCTCCTGTAGCTCAGTTGGTAGAGCATGGCACTTGCAACGCCAGGGTTGTGGGTTCGATTCCCACAGGGAGCCAGTATGGAAAATGTATGCACTCACTAACTGTAAGTCGCTCTGGATAAGAGCATCTGCTAAATGACTAAAATGTAATGCCCCCTTTGGCTGAAATAACTTAATGTAGACGTTTCTTGTAACTGTCTTATCAGTCTCTTACATTGACTGGGAGGAATTTTTGCCCATTCTTTACAGTACTGCTTCAACTGTGTCATGTTCGAGGGTTTCCTTGCATGCACGGCCCGCTTCAAGTCCCCCACAGCATTTCGATAGGATTGAGATCTGGGCTTTGACTCAGCCATTCCATAACCTTCCATTTCTTATTTTTGAGCCATTCTGTTGTAGCTTTGCTTTTGTGTTTTGGATCATTCTCCCGTTGTAAGATCCATGTTCAGTTCAGCTTCAGCTTTTTGACAGATGGCCTCACATTCTCCTCAAGAATTCTCTGGTACAATATAGAATTCATGGTTGACTCAATGATGGCAAGTTGGCCAGGCCCTGAGGAAGCAAAGCAGCCCCAAACCATAATGTCATCGCCTTCATGCTTTATGGTTGGTATGATGTTCTTCTGCCTCATAGGCAGTGTTTAGTTTTCGCCAAACATGGCGTCTGGCATTGCGGCCAAACAACTCCACTTTTGACTCCTCTGTCCAGAGTACATTGTTCCAGTAGTATTGGTCTTTGCCCAGGTGTTTTCTGGCAAACGTCAGTCGAGTCTTGATATTGTTTTGTGAGAGCAGAGGCTTCTTCCTTCCTGACCTCCGATGTAGGCCAAGTTTGTGCAGTCTCTTTCTGACAGTTGACTCATGCACTTCGACATTGATTGTGTCAAGAGAGGCCTGTAGATCCCTTGATGTTACCCCTGGGGTTCTTAGAGACTTCTATGAGCATCTTTCGGTCAGCTCTTGAGCTGAATTCGGTGGGACGACCTGTCCTAGGTCAATTGCCAGTGGTCTGGAATTTTCTCCATTTGTAGATGAGCCGTTGAACAGTGGAATTATGTACTTTGAATTGCTTGGAAATAGATTTGTGACCCCTCCCAGACTCATGGGCATCAATAATCTTTCTTCTGAGGGCCTTGGGTTGGTCTTTTGATCTTGGCGTGATGTGTTACCACACACTCATATGGTTACGACCAAACCAGACCAAGTTTCTAATCTTTCACATCGCTGTGGAGGAACTTTGGCCCACTCTTCCATGCAGAACTGCTTTAACTCAGTGATATTTGTGCGTTTTGAAGCATGAACTGCTCGTATCAAGTCCTGCCACAACATCTCAATTGGGATTAGGTCTGGACTTTGACTAGGCCATTCCAAAACGTCAAATGTGTTGCTTTATAACCATTTTCATGTAGACTTGATTGTCTGTTTTGGATCATTGTCTTGCTGCATGACCCAGCTGCGCTTCAGCTTCAGCTCACAGACGGATGGCCTGACATTCTCCTGTAGAATTATCTGATACAGAGCAGAATTCATGGTTCCTTCTATGAAGGCAAGTCGTCCAGGTCCTGAGGCAGCAAAGCATCCTCAAACCATATCACACTACCACGACCATGCTTGACCGTTGGTATGAGGTTCTTACTGTGGAATGCGGTGCTTGGTTTTTAGCCAGACTTAATGGGTCCCCCATCTCGTCCAATAGCGGGCTGAATATAGCGAATACAAGAGTGAGGAGCGCTAGAGGTCCTGTTGCTGACGTAAGGAGAGGTACCCACCCACACGGCCACATGCTGAGATTCCATTGGCGGATGAGGGAGGACTGAGGGAGGTCTAGAATGGAGGCAGGAAGTGACTTGGCCTAATGAGATCAACAAGGACAGTCACAGGCAGGCAGTGGTGTAAAAAAAATTATGCTGAACAGTAGCCCCTATAGCACAACTAGATACATTAATGGACTATTATCCTGGATAATTATATTGGATACCATCCCACCAGTGTTACACAGATACATGTCACGCACAAGCCAATGATCAATACAAAGCATACATACACCAATGGCTACTGTAGCTGTGTGACCTCAACCTGCTCCTACTCTGTATATGAAACTGCAGGTACCATAGTGTGTGTGTGTGTGTGTGTGTGTGTGTGCGCGCGCATAACCTGCTCTAACATCACAGTGGGAGTTTCTCATGCAGTACAACAGAATAATCCGTCAATGATGATGTGTTTCACATCCTGCTCAGCACATTTTAACAATAGAATCCCAGGATCCCAACACAATGTGATAGTGAAGCAAAGGCAAATCACACTGGTGTAAAAAAATAACTAATTAAGCATTCACAACGGGGGCTTTGTCCCAAATGGCACCCGATTCCATATTTAGTGCACTATTTTTTGACCAAGGTCTATAAAGGTGTCATTTGGGACGCAAATCACAGCGGGCTCTCACACTGTAGTTATTATAGAGCTCTGCCCCCGACCGAGGGGGTGACTCACCTCACCTCACTGACACAGTGCCACACACAGACTAGGAAAACGGCCCACTAAGCAAAGCAAAAGGATGGCGTGTCTCTGTGCTCTCTACGAGCTACTGTGACTGCAGAGGTCATATGACATGACAGCTGTCAGGTACAACACAGCCGCTACGCACAATAACAGCAGCTCAAGTCAAGAGCAGGTGACAAAGAATATTTAAGAGTGTTATGTACATTGTCACTTGTTTAAGAAGCAGATGCTATAGCTATAAATTGACTCTTTTTAAACGTACAGTGAAAACTGAAGCTGGATGAGATTCACTAATCAAGTTGGCACCAGGTCTGTTGATGGATTGATTTGATTTGATACATTTAATAATAGATAGCCTATAATACGGCCGGGACGATACCGGTATAGAAGGTTGTGATACTGGTGTCGTCCCGGCCCTAGTCTGTAAGATGCTCCAGTTGTAGACATTACAGACAACATGCCAGAACCATGATAGCATGGTCACCCCCTAACCTGGAATCTAAACAACATAACTGCTCTGTTGTGCTCCAGGCTAGTTGCATGGTTGAGAAATAAATATCCAAGCTAGGACAGTTTGGTGTGATTTGCGTCCCAAATGACACCTTTTATAGACCTTGGTCAAAAATAGTGCACTAAATACGGAATCGGGTGCCATTTGGGACGAAGCCCCTGTTGTGAATGTTTAATTCGTTTTGGATTGGCTAACCAGACCAGGTCAGTACAGCTTGGTTTGGCTAACCAGACTGGGTCAGTACAGCTTGGATTGGCTAACCAGACCAGGTCAGTACAGCTTGGTTTGGCTAACCAGACCGGGTCAGTACAGCTTGGTTTGGCTAACCAGGCCGGGTCAGTACAGATTAGTTTGGCTAACCAGACCGGGTCAGTGCAGCTTGGATTGGCTAACCAGCCCGGGTCAGTACAGCTTGGATTGGCTAACCAGGCCGGGTCAGAACAGCTTGGATTGGCTAACCAGCCCGGGTCAGTGCATCTTGGATTGGCTAACCAGCCCGGGTCAGTACAGCTTGGATTGGCTAACCAGCCCGGGTCAGTGCAGCTTGGATTGGCTAACCAGGCTGGGTCAGTACAGCTTGGATTGGCTAACCAGGCTGGGTCAGTACAGCTTGGCTTGGCTAACCAGGCCGGGTCAGTACAGCTTGGCTTGGCTCGGTAGTGTGAAAAGCCCTAGAATCACACCATACTACAGTCCATCAGTGGGACAGGGCAGATTATGAACCAGACTGACTTTTTATGATGTCCAACTGGTCAATACCTCTACCAATGTCTCCACCAATACCTCTACCAATACCTCTACCAATACCTCCACCAATACCTCCACCAATACCTCTACCAATACCTCCACCAATACTGCTACCTCCACCAATACCTCCACCAATACCTCCACCAAAACCTCCACCAAAACCTCCACCAAAACCTCCACCAATACCTCCACCAATACCTCCACCAATACTGCTACCTCCACCAATACCTCTACCAATACCTCTACCAATACCTCCACCAATACCTAAACTAATGCCTCTACCAATACCTCCACCAATACCTTCACCAATGCCTCCACCAATATCTCTACCAATACCTCCACCAATACTTACACCAATACCTCTACCAATACTGCTACCTCTACCAATACCTCCAACAATACCTATACCAATACCTCCACTAATACCTCTACCAATACTGCTACCTCCACCAATGCCTCGACTAATACCTCCACCAATACTGCTACCTCCACCAATACCTCTACCAATACCATTACCTCCACCAATACCTCTACCAATATCTCCACCAATACCTCTACCAATACCTCCACCAATACTTACACCAATACCTCTACCAATATCTCTACCAATACCTCCACCAATACCTCCACCAAAACCTCCAACAAAACCTCCACCAATACTGCTACCTCTACCAATACCTCTACCAATACCTCCACCAATACCTCCACTAATACCTCCACCAATACCTCCACCAATACTGCTACCTCTACCAATACCTCTACCAATACCTCTACCAATACCTCTACCAATACCTCTACCAATACCTCTACCAATACCTCTACCAATACCTCTACCAATACCTCTACCAACACTGCTACTGCTACCTCTACCTCTACCAATACCTCCACCAATACCTCTACCAACACTGCTACTGCTACCTCTACCTCCACCAAAACCTCCACCAATACCTCTACCAATACCTCTACCAATATCTCTACCAATACCTCCACAAATACTGCTACCTCTACCAATACCTCTACCAATACCTCCACCAATACCTTCACCAATACCTCCACCAATACCTCCACCAATACCTCCACCAATACCTCTACCAATACCTCCACCAATACCTCCACCAATACCTCCACCAATACCTCTACCTCCACCAATACCTCCACCAGTACCTCTACCAATAAATCCACTAATACCTCCACCAATACCTCCACCAATACCTCTACCAATACCTTCACCAATACCTCCACCAATGCCTCCACCAATACCTCTACCTCCACCAATACCTCCACCAATACCTCTACCAATAAATCCACTAATACCTCTACCAATACCTCCACCAATATCTCTACCAATACCTCCACCAATACCTCCACCAATACCTCCACCAATACCTCTACCAATACCTCTACCAATACCTCCACTAATACCTCCACCAATACTGCTACCTCCACCAATACCTCCACAAATACCTCCACCAATACCTCTACCAAAACCTCCACCAATACTTCTACCAATACCTCTACCAATACCTCCACTAATACCTCCACGAATACTGCTACCTCCAGCAATACCTCTTCCAATACCTCCACAAATACCTCCACCAATACCTCTACCAAAACCTCCACCAATACCTCCACCAATACCTCCACCAATACCTCTACCAATACCTCCACCAATACTGCTACCTCCACCAATACCTCTACCAAAACCTCCACCAAAACCTCCACCAAAACCTCCACCAAAACCTCCACCAATACCTCCACCAATACCTCCACCAATACTGCTACCTCCACCAATACCTCTACCAATACCTCTACCAATACCTCCACCAATACCTAAACTAATGCCTCTACCAATACCTCCACCAATACCTTCACCAATGCCTCCACCAATGTCTCTACCAATACCTCCACCAATACTTACACCAATACCTCTACCAATACTGCTACCTCTACCAATACCTCCAACAATACCTATACCAATACCTCCACTAATACCTCTACCAATACTGCTACCTCCACCAATGCCTCCACTAATACCTCCACCAATACTGCTACCTCCACCAATACCTCTACCAATACCTCCACCATTACCTCCACCAATACCTCTACCAATATCTCCACCAATACCTCTACCAATACCTCCACCAATACTTACACCAATACCTCTACCAATATCTCTACCAATACCTCCACCAATACCTCCACCAAAACCTCCAACAAAACCTCCACCAATACTGCTACCTCTACCAATACCTCTACCAATACCTCCACCAATACCTCCACCAATACCTCCACTAATACCTCCACCAATACCTCCACCAATACTGCTACCTCTACCAATACCTCTACCAATACCTCTACCAATACCTCTACCAATACCTCTACCAATACCTTCACCAATACCTCTACCAATACCTCTACCAACACTGCTACTGCTACCTCTACCTCTACCAATACCTCCACCAATACCTCTACCAACACTGCTACTGCTACCTCTACCTCCACCAAAACCTCCACCAATACCTCTACCAATACCTCTACCAATATCTCTACCAATACCTCCACAAATACTGCTACCTCTACCAATACCTCTACCAATACCTCCACCAATACCTTCACCAATACCTCCACCAATACCTCCACCAATACCTCCACCAATACCTCCACCAATACCTCCACCAATACCTCCACCAATACCTCCACCAATACCTCCACCAGTACCTCTACCAATAAATCCACTAATACCTCCACCAATACCTCCACCAATACCTCTACCAATACCTTCACCAATACCTCCACCAATGCCTCCACCAATACCTCTACCTCCACCAATACCTCCACCAATACCTCCACCAATACCTCTACCAATAAATCCACTAATACCTCCACCAATACCTCCACCAAAACCTCCACCAAAACCTCCACCAAAACCTCCACCAATACCTCCACCAATACCTCCACCAATACTGCTACCTCCACCAATACCTCTACCAATACCTCTACCAATACCTCCACCAATACCTAAACTAATGCCTCTACCAATACCTCCACCAATACCTTCACCAATGCCTCCACCAATGTCTCTACCAATACCTCCACCAATACTTACACCAATACCTCTACCAATACTGCTACCTCTACCAATACCTCCAACAATACCTATACCAATACCTCCACTAATACCTCTACCAATACTGCTACCTCCACCAATGCCTCCACTAATACCTCCACCAATACTGCTACCTCCACCAATACCTCTACCAATACCTCCACCATTACCTCCACCAATACCTCTACCAATATCTCCACCAATACCTCTACCAATACCTCCACCAATACTTACACCAATACCTCTACCAATATCTCTACCAATACCTCCACCAATACCTCCACCAAAACCTCCAACAAAACCTCCACCAATACTGCTACCTCTACCAATACCTCTACCAATACCTCCACCAATACCTCCACCAATACCTCCACTAATACCTCCACCAATACCTCCACCAATACTGCTACCTCTACCAATACCTCTACCAATACCTCTACCAATACCTCTACCAATACCTCTACCAATACCTTCACCAATACCTCTACCAATACCTCTACCAACACTGCTACTGCTACCTCTACCTCTACCAATACCTCCACCAATACCTCTACCAACACTGCTACTGCTACCTCTACCTCCACCAAAACCTCCACCAATACCTCTACCAATACCTCTACCAATATCTCTACCAATACCTCCACAAATACTGCTACCTCTACCAATACCTCTACCAATACCTCCACCAATACCTTCACCAATACCTCCACCAATACCTCCACCAATACCTCCACCAATACCTCCACCAATACCTCCACCAATACCTCCACCAATACCTCCACCAATACCTCCACCAGTACCTCTACCAATAAATCCACTAATACCTCCACCAATACCTCCACCAATACCTCTACCAATACCTTCACCAATACCTCCACCAATGCCTCCACCAATACCTCTACCTCCACCAATACCTCCACCAATACCTCCACCAATACCTCTACCAATAAATCCACTAATACCTCTACCAATACCTCCACCAATATCTCTACCAATATCTCTACCAATACCTCCACCAATACCTCCACCAATACCTCCACCAATACCTCTATCAATACCTCTACCAATACCTCCACTAATACCTCCACCAATACTGCTACCTCCACCAATACCTCCACAAATACCTCTACCAAAACCTCCACCAATACTTCTACCAATACCTCTACCAATACCTCCACTAATACCTCCACGAATACTGCTACCTCCAGCAATACCTCTTCCAATACCTCCACAAATACCTCCACCAATACCTCTACCAAAACCTCCACCAATACCTCCACCAATACCTCCACCAATATCTCTACCAATACCTCCACCAATACCTCCACCAATACCTCCACCAATATCTCTACCAATACCTCTACCAATACCTCCACCAATACCTCTACCAATACCTCTACCAATACTGCTACCTCTACCAATACCTCCACCAATACCTCCACCAATACCTCTACCAATAAATCCACTAATACCTCTACCAATACCTCCACCAATATCTCTACCAATATCTCTACCAATACCTCCACCAATACCTCCACCAATACCTCTACCAATACCTCTACCAATACCTCCACTAATACCTCCACCAATACTGCTACCTCCACCAATACCTCTTCCAATACCTCCACAAATACCTCCACCAATACCTCTACCAAAACCTCCACCAATACTTCTACCAATACCTCTACCAATACCTCCACTAATACCTCCACGAATACTGCTACCTCCAGCAATACCTCTTCCAATACCTCCACAAATACCTCCACCAATACCTCTACCAAAACCTCCACCAATACCTCCACCAATACCTCCACCAATATCTCTACCAATACCTCCACCAATACCTCCACCAATATCTCTACCAATACCTCTACCAATACCTCCACCAATACCTCCACCAATACCTCTACCAATACTGCTACCTCTACCAATACCTCCACCAATATCTCTACCAATACCTCTACCAATACCTCCACCAATACCTCTACCAATACTGCTACCTCTACCAATACCTCCACCAATATCTCTACCAATACCTCTACCAATACCTCCACCAATACCTCTACCAATTCTGCTACTTCTACCAATACCTCCACCAATATCTCTACCAATACCTCTACCAATACTCCACCAATACTGCTACCTCTACCAATTCCTCCACCAATATCTCTACCAATACCTCCACCAATACCTCCACCAATATCTCTACCAATACCTCTACCAATACCTCCACCAATACCTCCACCAATACCTCTACCAATACCTCTACCAATACCTCCACCAATACTGCTACCTCTACCAATACCTCCACCAATATCTCTACCAATACCTCCACCAATACCTCCACCAATATCTCTACCAATACCTCTACCAATACCTCCACCAATACCTCTACCAATACCTTCACCAATACCTCTACTAATACCTCCACCAATATCTCTACCAATACCTCCACCAATACTGCTACCTCTACCAATATCTCTACCAATATCTCTACCAATACCTCCACCAATACCTCTACCAATACCTCCACCAATACCTCTACTAATACCTCCACCAATACTGCTACCTCTACCAATACCTCCACCAATACCTCTACCAATACCTCCACCAATACCAATACCTCCACCAATACTGCTACCTCTACCAATATCTCTACCAATATCTCTACCAATACCTCCGCCAATACCTCTACCAATACCTCCACCAATACCTCTACTAATACCTCCACCAATACTGCTACCTCTACCAATACCTCCACCAATACCTCCACCAATACCTCCACCAATACCTCTACCAATACCTCCACTAATACCTCCACCAATACCTCCACCAATACCTCTACCAATACCTCCACCAATACTGCTACCTCTACCAATACCTCCACCAATATCTCTACCAATATCTCTACCAATACCTCCACCAATACCTCCACCAATACCTCTACCAATACCTCTACCAATACCTCTACCAATACCTCCACCAATACCTCCACCAATACTGCTACCTCCACCAATACCTCTTCCAATACCTCCACCAATACCTCTTCCAATACCTCTACCAAAACCTCCACCAATACCTCTTCCAATACCTCCACAAATACCTCCACCAATACCTCCACCAATATCTCTACCAATATCTCTACCAATACCTCTACCAAAACCTCCACCAATACTTCTACCAATACCTCTACCAATACCTCCACTAATACCTCCACCAATACTGCTACCTCCAGCAATACCTCTTCCAATACCTCCACAAATACCTCCACCAATACCTCCACCAATACCTCCACCAATACTGCTACCTCTACCAATACCTCCACCAATACTGCTACCTCTACCAATATCTCTACCAATATCTCTACCAATACCTCCACCAATACCTCTACCAAAACCTCCACCAATACCTCTTCCAATACCTCCACAAATACCTCCACCAATACCTCCACCAAAACCTCCACCAATACCTCCACCAATACCTCCACCAATACCTCTACCAATACCTACACCTCTACCAATACCTCCACCAAAACCTCCACCAATACCTCCACCAATACTGCTACCTCCACCAATACCTCTACCAAAACCTCTACCAATACCTCCACTAATGCCTCCACCAATACCTCTACCAATACCTCCACCAAAATCTCCACCAATACTGCTACCTCTACCAATACCTCCACCAATACCTCTACCAATACCTCTACCAATACCTCCACTAATGCCTCCACCAATGCCTCTACCAATACCTCTACCAATTCCTCCACCAATACTGCTACCTCTACCAATACCTCTACCAATACCTCCACCAATACCTCTACCAATACCTCTACCAATACCTCTACCAATACATCCACTAATGCCTCCACCAATACCTCTACTAATACCTCCACCAATAATGCTACTTCTACCAATACCTCCACCAATACCTCTACCAATACCTCCACCAATACTGCTACCTCTACCAATATCTCTACCAATATCTCTACCAATACCTCCACCAATACCTCTACCAATACCTCTACCAATACTGCTACCTCTACCAATACCTCTACCAATACCTCTACCAATACCTCTACCAATACATCCACTAATGCCTCCACCAATACCTCTACTAATACCTCCACCAATAATGCTACTTCTACCAATACCTCCACCAATACCTCTACCAATACCTCCACCAATACTGCTACCTCTACCAATATCTCTACCAA
Organism: Coregonus ussuriensis; assembly: GCA_031479575.1. Lineage (NCBI taxonomy): Eukaryota > Metazoa > Chordata > Actinopteri > Salmoniformes > Salmonidae > Coregonus > Coregonus ussuriensis. Next base: position 5,959,237 of record CM062491.1, on the reverse strand, counting down.
TATCTCTACCAATACCTCCACCAATACCTCTACCAAAACCTCCACCAATACCTCTTCCAATACCTCCACAAATACCTCCACCAATACCTCTACCAAAACCTCCACCAATACCTCCACCAATACCTCCACCAATACCTCCACCAATACTGCTACCTCTACCAATACCTCCACCAAAACCTCCACCAATACCTCCACCAATACTGCTACCTCCACCAATACCTCTACCAAAACCTCTACCAATACCTCCACTAATGCCTCCACCAATACCTCTACCAATACCTCCACCAAAATCTCCACCAATACTGCTACCTCTACCAATACCTCCACCAATACCTCTACCAATACCTCTACCAATACCTCCACTAATGCCTCCACCAATGCCTCTACCAATACCTCTACCAATTCCTCCACCAATATTGCTACCTCTACCAATACCTCTACCAATACCTCCACCAATACCTCTACCAATACCTCTACCAATACATCCACTAATGCCTCCACCAATACCTCTACTAATACCTCCACCAATAATGCTACTTCTACCAATACATCCACCAATACCTCTACCTGTACTCCTGAGTGGCGCAGTGGTCTAAGGCACTGCATCGCAGTGCTAACTGTGCCGCTAGAGATCCTGGTTCGAATCCAGGCTCTGTCGCAGCCGGCCGCGACCGGGAGACTCATGGGCGGCGCACAATTGGCACAGCGTCGTCCAGGGTAGGGGAGGGAATGGCCGGCAGGGATGTAGCTCAGTTGATAGAGCATGGCGTTTGCAACGCCAGGGTTGTGGGTTCGATTCCCACGGGGGGCCAGTATAAAAAAAAAAATAAAAAAAAAAGATGTATTCACTAACTGTAAGTCGCTCTGGATAAGAGCGTCTGCTAAAATGACTAAAATGTTAAATGTACCAATACCTCCACTAATACCTCCACCAATACTGCTACCTCCACCAATACCTCTTCCAATACCTCCACAAATACCTCCACCAATACCTCTACCAAAACCTCCACCAATACCTCTTCCAATACCTCCACAAATACCTCCACCAATACCTCTACCAAAACCTCCACCAATACCTCTTCCAATACCTCCACAAATACCTCCACCAATACCTCTACCAAAACCTCCACCAATACCTCCACCAATACCTCCACCAATACCTCTACCAATACCTCCACCAATACTGCTACCTCTACCAATACCTCCACCAAAACCTCCACCAATACCTCCACCAATACTGCTACCTCCACCAATACCTCTACCAAAACCTCTACCAATACCTCCACTAATGCCTCCACCAATATCTCCACCAATACTGCTACCTCTACCAATACCTCTACCAATACCTCTACCAATTCCTCCACCAATACTGCTACCTCTACCAATACCTCCACCAATACCTCCACCAATACCTCTACCAATACCTCTACCAATACATCCACTAATGCCTCCACCAATACCTCTACCAATACCTCCACCAATACTGCTACCTCTACCAATACCTCCACCAATATCTCTACCAATACCTCCACCAATACCTTCACCAATACCTCTACTAATACCTCCACCAATACCCCACCAATACCTCTACCAATACCTCCACTAATGCCTCCACCAATACCTCTACCAATACCTTTACCAATACCTCCACCAATACCTCTACCAATACCTTCACCAATAACTCTACCAATACATCCACTAATGCCTCCACCAATACCTCTACCAATACCTCTACCAATACCTCCACCAATACCTCTACCAATACCTTCACCAATAACTCTACTAATACCTCCACCAATAATGCTACCTCTACCAATACCTCCACCTCTACCTCTACCAATACCTCCTCCAATACCTTTACCAATACCTTCACCAATACCTCTACTAATACCTCCACCAATACTGCTACCTCTACCAATACCTCTACCAATACCTCTACCAATACCTCCACCAATATCTCTACCAATACCTCTACCAATACCTCTACCAATACCTCTACCAATACCTCCACCAATACCTCTACCAATACCTCTACCAATACTGCTACCTCTACCAATACCTCCACCAATATCTCTACCAATACCTCTACCAATACCTCCACCAATACCTCCACAAATACTGCTACCTCTACCAATACCTCTACCAATACCTCTACCAATACCTCCACCAATATCTCTACCAATACCTCTACCAATACCTCTACCAATATCTCTACCAATATCTCCACCAATACCTCTACCAATACCTCCACCAATACTGCTACCTCTACCAATACCTCCACCAATATCTCTACCAATACCTCCACCAATATCTCTACCAATACCTCCACCAATAACTCTACCAATACCTCCACCAATACCTCTACCAATACCTCTACTGCTACCTCTACCAATACCTCCACCAATATCTCTACCAATACCTCCACCAATACCTCCACCAATACCTCTACCAATACCTCCACCAATACCTCCACTAATATCTCTACCAATACCTCCACCAATACCTCCACCAATACCTCTACCAATACCTTCACCAATAACTCTACCAATACATCCACTAATGCCTCCACCAATACCTCTACCAATACCTCTACCAATACCTCCACCAATACCTCTACCAATACCTTCACCAATAACTCTACTAATACCTCCACCAATAATGCTACCTCTACCAATACCTCCACCTCTACCTCTACCAATACCTCCACCAATACCATTACCAATACCTTCACCAATACCTCTACTAATACCTCCACCAATACTGCTACCTCTACCAATACCTCTACCAATACCTCTACCAATACCTCCACCAATATCTCTACCAATACCTCTACCAATACCTCTACCAATACCTCCACCAATACCTCTACCAATACCTCTACCAATACTGCTACCTCTACCAATACCTCCACCAATATCTCTACCAATACCTCTACCAATACCTCCACCAATACCTCCACAAATACTGCTACCTCTACCAATACCTCCACCAATATCTCTACCAATACCTCTACCATTACCTCCACCAATACTGCTACCTCTACCAATACCTCCACCAATATCTCTACCAATACCTCCACCAATATCTCTACCAATACCTCTACCAATACCTCCACCAATAACTCTACCAATACCTCCACCAATACCTCCACCAATACCTCTACCAATGCTGCTACTTCTACCAATACCTCCACCAATATCTCTACCAATACCTCTACCAATACCTCTACCAATACCTCCACCAATACTGCTACCTCCACCAATACCTCTACCAATACCTCTACCAATACCTCCACCAATACCTCCACCAATACCTCCACCTCTACCAATAACTCCACCAATACCTCTACCTCTACCAATACCTCCACCAATATCTCCACCAATACCTCCACCAAAACCTCCACCAATACTGCTACCTCCACCAATATCTCTAGCAATACCTCCACAATACCTCTACCAATACCTCTACCAATACCTCCACCAATATCTCTACCAATACCTCCACCAATACCTCTACCAATACCTTCACCAATACCTCCACCAATACCTCTACCAATACCTCCACTAATTCCTCCACCAATACCTCTACCAATACCTCCACCAATACTGCTACCTCTACCAATACCTCCACCACTACCTCTACCAATACCTCTACCAATACCTCCACCAATACCTCTTCCAATACCTCTACCAATTTCTCTACCAATACCTCCACTAATACCTCCACCAATACTGCTACCTCTACCAATTTCTCTACCAATACCTCCACCAATACCTCTACCAATACCTCCACCAATATCTCTACCAATACCTCTACCAATACCTCCACCAATATCTCTACCAATACTTCTACCAATACCTCCACCAATACCTCCACCAATACCTCTACCAATACCTCCACCAATACCTCCACCAATACTGCTACCTCCACCAATACCTCCACCAATACCTCTACCAATACCTCTACCAATACCTCCACTAATGCCTCCACCAATACCTCTACCAATACCTTTACCAATACCTCCACCAATACCTCTACCAATACCTTCACCAATAACTCTACCAATACATCCACTAATGCCTCCACCAATACCTCTACCAATACCTCTACCAATACCTCCACCAATATCTCTACCAATACCTCTACCAATACCTCCACCAATACCTCCACAAATACTGCTACCTCTACCAATACCTCCACCAATATCTCTACCAATATCTCCACCAATACCTCTACCAATACCTCCACCAATACTGCTACCTCTACCAATACCTCCACCAATATCTCTACCAATATCTCTACCAATACCTCTACCAATACCTCCACCAATAACTCTACCAATACCTCCACCAATACCTCTACCAATACCTCTACCAATACTGCTACCTCTACCAATACCTCCACCAATATCTCTACCAATACCTCCACCAATACCTCCACCAATACCTCCACCAATACCTCTACCAATACCTCCACCAATACCTCCACTAATATCTCTACCAATACCTCCACCAATACCTCTACCAATACCTCCACCAATACCTCCACCAATACCTCCACCAATACCTCTACCAATACCTCCACCAATAACTCTACCAATACCTCCACCAATACCTCTACCAATACCTCTACCAATACTGCTACCTCTACCAATACCTCCACCAATATCTCTACCAATACCTCCACCAATACCTCCACCAATACCTCCACCAATACCTCTACCAATACCTCCACCAATACCTCCACTAATATCTCTACCAATACCTCCACCAATACCTCCACCAATACCTCTACCAATACCTCCACCAATACCTCCACCAATACCTCCACCAATACCTCCACTAATATCTCTACCAATACCTCCACCAATACCTCCACCAATACCTCTACCAATACCTCTACCAATACTGCTACCTCTACCAATATCTCTACCAATACCTCTACCAATACCTCTACCAATACCTCCACCAATACCTCTACCAATACTGCTACCTCCACCAATATCTCTACCAATACCTCCACCAATACCTCCACCATTACCTCTACCAATACATCCACCAATACCTCTACCAATACCTCCACCATTACCTCTACCAATACCTCCACCAATACCTCCACCAATACCTCTACCAATACCTCCACCAATATCTCCACCATTACCTCTACCAATACCTCTACCAATACCTCCACCAATACCTCCACCAATACCTCCACCAATACCTCCACCAATACCTCTACCAATACCTCTACCAATACCTCTACCAATATCTCTACCAATACCTCCACCATTACCTCTACCAATACATCCACCAATACCTCTACCAATACCTCTACCAATACCTCTACCAATACCTCCACCAATACCTCTACCAATACTGCTACCTCTACCAATACCTCTACCAATACCTCCACCAATACCTCCACCAATATCTCCACCAATACTGCTACCTCTACCAATACCTCTACCAATATCTCCACCAATATCTCTACCAATACCTTCACCAATATCTCTACCAATACCTCTACCAATACCTCCACCATTACCTCTACCAATACATCCACCAATACCTCCACCAATGCCTCCCAGTCATGTGAAATCCATAGATTAGGGCCTAATGAAATTATTTAAATTGACTGATTGCCTTATATTAATTGTAGCTCAGTCAAATCTTTTAAATTGTTGCATGTTGCATTAATATATTTTTTCAGTGTAGTATCTCAAAGGGAATGATTAAATCAAGATTTTTCCATTCTCATTAAATAAAATAAAATAAAATGTTATTTGTCACATACATGTGTTTAGCAGATGTTATTGCGGGTGTAGTGAAATGCTTGTGCTTCTAGTTCCGACAGTGCAGCAATATCTAATTTCACAACATATACCCAATACACACAAATCTAAGTAAGGAATGGATTTAAGAATGTATACATATATGGACGAGCAATGACAGAGCGGCATGGACTAAGATACAGTAGAATATTATAGAATAGAATGCAGTATATACATATGAGATGAGTAATGCAAGATATGTAAACATTATTAAAGTGACTAGTGTTCAATTTCTTAAAGTAGCCAGTGATTTCAATAGGCAGCAGCAGCAGCCTCTAATGTGCTAGTGATGGCTATTTAACAGTCCGATGGCCTTGAGATAGAAGCAGTTTTTCAGTTTCTCGGTCCCAGCTTTGATGCACCTGTACTGACCTCGCCTTCTGGATGATAGCGGGGTGAACAGGCAGTGGCTCGGGTGGTTGATGTCATTGCTTATCTTTTTGGCCTTCCTGTGACATCGGGTGCTGTATGTGTCCTGGAGGGCGGGTAGTTTGCCCTCGGTAATGTGTTCGACAGACCGCACCACCCTCTGGACCCTGCGGTTGCGGGCGGTGCAGTTGCCGTACCTAGGACGTGTGTGTGTGTGTGGTGTGTGCCGTGTGCCGTGTGCCGTGTGCCGTGTGCCGTGTGCCGTGCCGTGCCGTGCGCGGTATTGTCTTCCACCAGTGATAGCCAGGAAACTCGTGTTTGACCAGTTTGCAGTTGTATTGAAATGAGGCACATGTAGACATAGCTCCAGTCTGATTCTAGCTCCTTCTACAGTTCCTAACCTATGTGTTGATAGTCATTTGATCCCACAAACTAGTGCACTGTGACACTTTTACATTGTCTTAGAATCTTAAACACATTCCTATCTATTTTCCCCAACCGACATGCCATTTTTCATTTTTCCCATTTTTTTCATGGCTGTAGATCAACAACAATTAGTTCAGATCTGTGAGCCAACAGAGATTTGATTTGGAGGGAACGATGCTGTCAAGCTGTCTGAGAATGGGACAAACGCCAGCTGACATTGTGGAGGTCAGAGCTGATGACATGGTCCTGTGTGTGCCTGTGTTATGTAGATGACATGCACGTTGATCGGATCACTGGTATTGATTTAAATATATGCAGATCTAAAATTAGATTCCTGTATAGAGAGAGACAGGATCAAGATACCTCTCCTCTGACCTTCTACTGCCAATGTTTGTCTATGGAGATTGCATGGCTGTGTGCTCGATTTTGACCGTTACCTGTTAGCAACGGTGTGGCTGAAATAGCCGAATCCACTAATTTGAAGGGGTGTCCACATACTTTTGTATATACAGTGCGTTCGGAAAGTATTCAGACCCCTTGACATTTTGCACATTTTGTTACGTTACATCCTTTTTCTAAAATTGATTAAATACACATTTTCCCTCATCAATCTACACACAATACCCCATAATGACAAAGCAAAAACAGGGTTTTTAGACATTTCTGCAAATGTATTAGAAATACAAAACTCAAATATCACATTTACATAAGTATTCAGACTCTTTACTCAGTACTTTGTTGAAGCACATTTGGCAGCGATTACAGCCTCGTCTTCTTGGGTATGATGCTACAAGCTTGGCTTTTTTTGGTATTTGGGGAGTTTCTCCCATTCTTCTCTGCAGATCCTCTCAAGCTCTGTCATGTTTGATGGGGAGTGTCGTTGCACAGCTATTTTCAGGTCTGTCCAGAGATGTTAGATCGGGTTCAAGTCCGGGCTCTGGCTGGGCCACTCAAGGACATTCAGAGACCTGTCCCGAAGCCACTACTGCGTTGTCTTGGCTGTGTGCTTAGGGTCGTTGTCCTGTTGGAAGGTGAACCTTCACCCTAGTCTGAAGTCCTGAGTGCTCTGGAGCAGGTTTTCATCAAGGATCTCTCTGTACTTTGCTCCTTCATCTTTCCCTCGATCCTGACTAGTCTCCCAGTCCCTACCGCTGAAAAACATCCCCACAGCATGATGCTGCCACCACCATGCTTCACCGTAGGGATGGTGCCAGGTTTCCTTCAGACGTGACGCTTGGCATTCAGGCCCAAGAGTTAAATCTTGGTTTCATCACACCAGAGAATCTTGTTTCTCCTGGTCTGAGAGTCCTTTAGGTGCCTTTTGGCAAACTCCAAGCAGGCTGTCATGTGCATTTTACTGAGGAGAGGCTTCCGTCTGGCCACTCTACCATAAAGGCCTGATTGGTGGAGTGCTGCAGAGATGGTTGTCCTTCTGGAAGGTTCTCCAATCTCCACAGAGGTACTCTGGAGCTCTGCCAGAGTGACCATTGGGTTCTTGTTCACCTCCCTGACCAAGGCCCTTCTCCCCCGATTGCTTAGTTTGGCCGGGCGGCCAGCTCTAGGAAGAGTCTTGGTGGTTCCAAACTTCTTCCATTTAAGAATGATGGAGGCCACTGTGTTCTTGGGGACCTTTGATGCTGCAGAAATGTTTTAGTACCCTTCCCCAGATCTGTGCCTCGACACAATCCTGTCTCGGAGCACTACGGACAATTCCTTCGTCCTCATGGCTTGGTTTTTGCTCTGACATGCACTGTCAACTGTGGGACCTTATATAGACAGGTGTGTGCCTTTCCAAATCATGTCCAATCAATTGAATTTCCCAAAGGTGGACTCTAATCAAGTTGTAGAAAGATCTCAAGGATGATCAATGGAAACAGGATGCACCTGAGCTAAATTCCGTGTCTCATAGCAAAGAGTCTGATTACTCATGTAAATAAGGTATTTCTGTTTTTTATTTGTATTACATTTGCAAAGATTTCTAAAAACCTGTTTTCGCTTTGTCATTATAGGGTATTGTGTGTAGATTTCTGAGGATTTTTATTTATTTAATCCATTTTAGAATAAGGCAGTAACATAACAAAATGTGGGAAAAGTCAAGGGGTCTGAATAATTTCCGAAGGGACTGTATATACACACTGAACAAAAATATATATGCAACATGTAAAGTGCTGTTCCCATGTTTCATGAGCTGAAATAAAAGATCTCAGAAATGTTCCATATGCACAAAAAGCTTATTTCTCTAAAATGTTGTGCACAAATTTGTTTACATCCCTGTTTGTGAGCATTTCTCCTTTGCCAAGATAATCCATCCACCTGACAGGTGTGGCATATCAAGAAGCTGATTAAACAGCATGATCATTACACAGGTACACCTTGTGGTGGGGACAATTAAAGGCCACTCTAAAATGTGCAGTTTTGTCACACAGTTTTGTCCCACATTTTGTGTGTGTGCCACAGATGTCTCAAGTTTTGAGGGAGTGTGCAATTGGCATAATGACTGCAGGAATGTCCACCAGAGTTGTTGCCAGAGAATTGAATGTTCATTTCTCTACCATAAGCCGCCTCCAACATCGTTTTAGAGAATTTGGCAGTACGTCCAACCGGCCTCACAACCGCAGACTACATGTTTGGCGTTGTGTGGGCAAGCGGTTTGCTGATGTCAACCTTGTGAACAGAGTACCCCATAGTAGCTCTGGGGTTATGGTATTGGCAGGCATAAGCTAAGGACATGTTGCGTTTATATTTTTGTTCTGTGTGTGTGTGTGTGTGTGTGTGTGTGTGTGTGTGTGTGTGTGTGTGTGTGTGTGTGTGTGTGTGTGTGTGTGTGTGTGTGTGTGTGTGTGTGTGTGTGTGTGTGTGTGTGTGTGTGTGTGTGTGTGTGTGTGTGTGTGTGTGTGTATGTATACTACCGGTCAAAAGTTTTAGAACACCTACTCATTCAAGGGTTTTTCTTTATTTTTACTATTTTCTACATTGTAGAATAATAGTGAAGACATCAAAACTATGAAATAACACATATGGAATCATGTAGTAACCAAAAAAGTGTTAAACAAATATATTTTATATTTGAGATTCTTCAAATGGCCACCCTTTGCCTTGATGACAGGTTTGCACACTCTTGGCATTCTCTCAACCAGCTTCACCTGGAATGCTTTTCCAACAGTCTTGAAGGAGTTCCCACATATGCTGAGCACTTGTTGGCTGCTTTTCCTTCACTCTGCTGTCCGACTCATCCCAAACCATCTCAATTGGGTTGAGGTCGGGGGATTTTGGAGGCCAGGTCATCTGATGCAGCCCTTATACAGCCTGGAGGTGTGTTGGGTCATTGTCCTGTTGAAAAACAAATGATAGTCCCACTAAGCCCAAACCAGATGGGATGGTGTATCGCTGCAGAATGCTGTGGTAGCCATGCTGGTTAAGTGTTCCTTGAATTCTAAATAAATCACAGACAGTGTCACCAGCAAAGCACCCCCACACCATAACACCCCCTCCTCCATGCTTTACGGTCGGAAATACACATGCGGAGATCTTCCGTTCACCCATACCGCGTCTCACAAAGACACAACGGTTGGAACCAAAAACCTCCAATTTGGACTCCAGACCAAAGGACAATTTTCCACCGGTCTAATGTCCATTACTCGTGTTTCTTGGCTCAAGCAAGTCTCTTCTTATTATTGGTGTCCTTTAGTAGTGGTTTCTTTGCATCAATTCAACCATGAAGGCCTGATTCACACAGTCTCTTCTGAACAGTTGATGTTGAGATGTGTCTGTTACTTGAACTCTGTGAAGCATTTATTTGGGCTGCAATTTCTGAGGCTGGTAACTCTAATGAACTAATCCTCTGCAGCAGAGGTAACTCTGGGTCTTCCATTCCTGTGGCGGTCCTCATGAGAGCCAGTTTCATCAGCACTAGGTGGTTTTTGCGACTGCACTTGAAGAAACTTTCAAAGTTCTTGAAATGTCCCATATTGACTGACCTTCATGTCTTAACATAATGATGGACTGTAGTTTCTCTTTGCTTATTTGAGCTGTTCTTGCCATAATATGGACTTCGTCTTTTACCAAATAGGGCAATCTTCTGTATACCCCCCCTACCTTGTCACAACACAACTGATAAGCTTAAACGCATTAAGAAGGAAAGAAATTCCACAAATTAACTTTTAAGAAGGCACACCTGTTAGTCGAAATGCATTCCAGGTGACTACCTCATGAAGCTGGTTGAGAAAATGCCAAGAGTGTGCAAAGCTGTCATCAAGGCAAAGGGTGACTATTTGAAGAATCTCAAATATAAAATATATTTTGATTTGTTTAACACTTTCTTGGTGTTATTTTATAGTTTTGATGTCTTCACTATTATTCTACAATGTCAAATGTTTGTAAAAAAATAAAGAAAAACCCTTGAATGAGTAGGTGTGTCCAAAATGTTGACTGGTAGTGTTATTTTTTGCTCATGAAACTTGGGGCGGGGAATAAAACCACCCATGGCCAAATACAGCCCGCGTTCCGTCAGTTGGAATAAAACCACCCATGGCCAAATACAGCCCGCCTTCCGTCAGTTGGGATAAAACCACCCATGGCCAAATACAGCCCGCCTTCCGTCAGTTGGGATAAAACCACCCATGGCCAAATACAGCCCGCCTTCCGTCAGTTGGGATAAAACCACCCATGGCCAAATACAGCCCGCCTTCCGTCAGTTGGGATAAAACCACCCATGGCCAAATACAGCCCGCCTTCCGTCAGTTGGGATAAAACCACCCATGGCCAAATACAGCCCGCGTTCCGTCAGTTGGGATAAAACCACCCATGGCCAAATACAGCCCGCCTTCCGTCAGTTGGCGAACCCTTGGCTAGACTGATTTGTTTGTCTAAGAAAGTGTATTTGTCTAAGAAACAATCACCTGAGTATGTTTACCCCCCAGGGGAGCAGTGACACAAACGCTAATAACAATTAACTATCCCAATCAGTTAATGCGGCTACCAGAGATGTAGCTTGCTGTGTGACTCTGGGAGACTGGAGGTCTAAGGCTGGCAAAATGGTGTTTTGGAATCATTCTTTGCTTTTGAACGTGAGCCAAGATCATGGATTACAGAGGGATCTACAGTTCCAACAGAGATCTATAGTTCCAACAGAGATCTACAGTTCCAACAGGGGACTCATTCCCACTGGGGATGAAGGCTTTTAGACGCAAAGGGATCCTGATCAATGCAACTCTAATTGCACAGAGCGACAGTGTGTTCCCCAAATGGTACTCTATTCCCTATATAGTGCACTGGAGCCAATAGGGCCCTGGTCTAAAGTAGTGCACTATGAAGAGAATAGGGTGTCATTTGGGACGTGGACACACTGTCAGCTGGGATGGACGGTTGACTGAGGATTAATTAACCATATTAATTAGCTCTACAGGCTCTGAGGTGTGTGTGTGTGTGTGTGTGCGTGTGTGTGTGCGTGCGTGCGTGCGTGCGTGCGTGCGTGCGTGCGTGCGTGCGTGCGTGCGTGCGTGCGTGCGTGCGTGCGTGCGTGCGTGCGTGCGTGCGTGTTCTGTGGCTCTGGATCTTTAGAAGCCCAGGGAGCCATTGCATCCTCAAAAACCTGAACGGTTAACAATGCTCAAATCTCATGTTCGTTTCTGAACGACCTTGATCATGTGACCTGGGAGTTGGGGGCTCCACATCCCACAGTAGGTCCTTGGTGTGTGTGAGAGCTAGTCTCCACAGGACAGTAGTTGTCTCACAGTAGGCGCTTCATTATTCAAAGTCTTTAACGCTTATCCTTTTAGTCACTCTCATTATAGTCCATTATATCTCAGACCTCCTTCTCTCATTATAGTCCTTTATATCTCAGACCTCCTTCTCTCCTTATAGTCCATTATATCTCAGACCTCCTTCTCTCATTATAGTCCTTTATATCTCAGACCTCCTTCTCTCATTATAGTCCATTATATCTCAGACCTCCTTCTCTCATTATAGTCCATTATATCTCAGACCTCCTTCTCTCATTATAGTCCATGCAGGTGAGTTTAAGGCCGTTTAGATGGCAGAGGGATGTGGCTGGGGGTTGAGTGCCTTTTGATGGGAGCTCTCGAGGAGGGGAGGGGAGAGGGGGGTGAGAGGGGGAAGAGAGGAGAGGAGGGGAGGGGGGGGGGGGCACTCTAAGCATAAGAGCAATTAGAGGAGAGGAGAGGAGGGCAGGGGAGGGGGCCACTCTAAGCGTAAGAGCAATTAGAGTAGAGGGGCTGCTGGCGGTGAGAGGATCAAGTGCTCCCATTGGACCGTGGGGAGTGTGAGTGGATCAGGTGCTCCCATTGGACTGTGGGGGAGTGTGAGTGGATCAGGTGCTCCCATTGGACTGTGGGGGAGTGTGAGTGGATCAGGTGCTCCCATTGAACCGTGGGGGAGTGTGAGTGGATCAGGTGCTCCCATTGGACTGTGGGGGCGTGTGAGTGGATCAGGTGCTCCCATTGGACTGTGTGGGGGGGTGGGTGAGAGGATCAGGTGCTCCCATTGGGGGGTGGGGGTGTGTAAGCGAGTGGGGGAGTGGGGAGGGGGTGAATCAGCCAGGGGGTCATTTACCGCACTGCGCAAAAAAGAGGCCAGACAATACTATACAATCTACCAGCACTTCTCAATTGTACTGAAAATCAATTCTGTTCATTCCTATTGGGTTTATTTCTGGATCAAATGTTTCAAAGGAAAACTAGCTATCAACCACAATGATAATAATTGAACAGTAATGAAGCAAATAGTGGGGTCACCCGGATGGATTGGCCCATTCAACATTCCTAGAAAAGAGTGCAGTTTAGGAAGTGTGTGTGTCTGAGAGTGATTAAGACAGTGACTGAAGGCAGAGCAGGGGATTGATTGGCTGGTGGGGTTAAAGAATCACTCAAGTGTTGCACACCAAATCACCACAGGAAAGTAGATAGTGCTGCTGCTGTCAAGTTATTTATATCTTTATGGCACCGTGAGTGCGTCCCAAATGACACCCCATAATGCACTACTTTTGACCAGGGCCCACGGGCCTGTGTTTTCTTCGGACCAAAACAAACTTTTTATATATGCTCTTTTCAGTAAAGAGATTCTTCTAGACATGCAGCCGTATTGAAGATAACCTGCCTTGCGTGACACCAGTCAGTGTATGGAAACTGTCCCTCTGTTCCCTCTCGTCAAAGGTGCAGGCGTGGATAATAATTGGCTGGTTTGCTGTTATATGTGTTTAAGTAGTAAAACTCTGCCCTCTGCAGGATGTTCGCTACACATTATATTCTCCATATTGACCATGACTATCTTCGGCTGAGACCAAACACACACACACACACACACACACACACACACACACACACACACACACACACACGTCCATGCTGACCTTGCCTGCCTACTGATGCCACTGAGGAAGTCATATTATGCATGAGCAATTTTTCATGATGTCACCAAATGACCATGATGGCCTACTACAGAGAGTAATGTCCAGTGAGTCAGTCCAAATACTGCGTAGCCTACAGGACCAAGCAATAAAGGATGCATGCTAAAACATTTCACCATGTGAATCATTTGGTCAGGTTTAGTGCGGTATAGTTTTATTGCCGTTTTTTTTTTTTTTTTTTTTTTTGTGTAACATATTTAAATGAAAATATCTTACACTTGTTCTTCAGATATTATTAAGTCTTTGTGTGTGTGGCACAGGGTATTCCTCCTGTCTGAACACAGATGGTCGCTCCCTGGGCGTCAACACTGATCCTACACATGTCCAGCAACACAGCAGACTACGATTCTCATTGGATCATTCATTCTATATTTGATGGCAGATGACCTAAACGGGTGAAAGGTTGCAGATAAAACCTTTATGCTTGTCAGAAACGGAACTTAACATGATAAATGAGGATTCATGTTTAATGTTTTCTATTTCATATAATCATCCCTCATTTACATCACTTCCTATTAAAGTTAATTAATTAGACACTGATAAATGTTCCAGTTATTAATCTCCAGCTAAGGGTGACAAGAAAGAGTTAGCTACTTTCCAAATTAAACCAATAGAACATAAGGAAGGATAACTATCAGTGTGTAATATACCAGATATTATTCCCTTCAGTTACAAATGGAAAGACCTCATGAAGTGTTTGAGTTAAATGAAGTCATTACATAATTTAATGGTAATTCTTAGAATAAGATACAAAACGTATACATAATAGAATACATTATTGTCCATCGAAACGGAAACTCTTCTTTTTGCGGTCTCTTTTTAATTCCTGATATTTTATTTTTAATTGAATTGAATCATCATTGTGTGATAATCCCCATTGTAATGGCAATCAGCTGAACCCGGAGGACTCAATGGTGCTTGCTACTACAGCTGCCAAACTGGAGCTTACCCTGGCCTCTGTCCTGAATGGCACCCTATACCCTTTATAGTGCACTACTTTTGACCAGAGCCTATTGGGTCCTGGTCAAAAGTAGTGCACTATATAGGGAATAGGGTGCCAAACTATTGCAAGCAGCATACCACCCTGCATCCCACTGCTGGCTTGCCTCTGAAGCTAAGCAGGGTTGGTCCTGGTTGGTCCCTGGACAGGAGACCAGATGCTGCTGGAAGTGGTGTTGAAGGGCCAGTAAGAGGCACTTTTTCCTCTGGTCTAAAAAATAATATCCCAATGCCCCAGGGCAGTGATTGGGGACATTGCCCTGTGTAGGGTGTCGTCTTTCGGATGGGACGTTAAATGGGTGTCCTGACTCTCTGCGGTCACTAAAGATCCCATGGCACTTATCGTAAGAGTAGGGGTGTTAACCCCGGTGTCCTGGCTAAATTCCCAATCTGGCCCTCATACCATCATGGCCACTTAATCATCCCCAGCTTCCAATTGGCTCATTCATTCCCCCTCCTCTCCCTGTATCTATTCCCCAGGTCTGTAAATGACAATGTGTTCTCAGTCAACTTATCTGGTAAAATAAGGGTTAAAAAAACCTGGAGCTGACCCTATCTCCATGGAGCTGGGGGACCAATCCAAACCCTGACTGGGCCACACCATGCTACATCACAGTATGAGGCCTGATGTGGGCTACACCATGCTACATCACAGTATGAGGCCTGATGTGGGCTACACCATGCTACATCACAGTATGAGGCCTGATGTGGGCTACACCACAGTATGAGGCCTGATTAAGGCTACATCACATTATGAGGCCTGATGTGGGCTACACCATGCTACATCACATTATGAGGCCTGATGTGGGCTACACCATGCTACACCACAGTATGAGGCCTGATGTGGGCTACACCATGCTACACCACAGTATGAGGCCTGATGTGGGCTACACCACAGTATGAGGCCTGATGTGGGCTACACCACAGTATGAGGCCTGATGTGGGCTACACCACAGTATGAGGCCTGATGTGGGCTACATCACATTATGAGGCCTGATGTGGGCTACACCACATTATGAGGCCTGATGTGGGCTACATCACATTATGAGGCCTGATGTGGGCTACACCATGCTACATCACATTATGAGGCCTGATGTGGGCTACACCATGCTACACCACAGTATGAGGCCTGATTAAGGCTACATCACATTATGAGGCCTGATGTGGGCTACACCATGCTACACCACAGTATGAGGCCTGATGTGGGCTACACCATGCTACACCACAGTATGAGGCCTGATGTGGGCTACACCACAGTATGAGGCCTGATGTGGGCTACACCACAGTATGAGGCCTGATGTGGGCTACATCACATTATGAGGCCTGATGTGGGCTACACCACATTATGAGGCCTGATGTGGGCTACATCACATTATGAGGCCTGATTCGGGCTACACCACAGTATGAGGCCTGATGTGGGCTACACCATGCTACACCACAGTATGAGGCCTGATGTGGGCTACACCAAAATAACAGTAGGGAGGCTATATATACAGGGGGGTACCGGTGCAGAGTCAATGTGCGGGGGCACCGGCTAGTTGAGTTAGTTGAGGTAATATGTACATGTGGGTAGAGTTAAAGATATAAGCAGTGTAGTGGTAGAGCTTCCAACATAGATGCGCCTAACAGATCTGAAGGGTCTGGGCAGATAGAAGCAGTGTAGTGGTACCAAGGGGAAGGGCAAGCGAGCACATTGGGACCAGCTGCTTTGTCCCCCCAAAACAACCTCTTTTACCCACACTGACTCCTCCAACATAATCTGACTGGAATGTCCACTTGGATGGCTCGCCTTACAACCAGGAAAAGACAGAGCTCAACTCATTGTCTGTGTCCCAAATTGCACCCTATTCTCCATAGGGCTCTAGTCAAAAGTAGTGCACTATATAGGGAATAGGGTGCCATTTGGAACGCAAGCTTGGCCTTCATCATGTCTCCTACAGCCACCATCTTTGTTACGACCCTCAGGCAGGACACTGTGCATGAATCACCGCCAAGGTTGAAACCATTGTCCTTCACCTGACCCCAACTCAACCATCACAAACAACAACAACCCAATACAATGAAAATATCAACCTCTCTCATAAAACACAGCATTGTTCAAATTCAAAATCTATTGTAAAAAATATAATACTATTAGATTGGCCCGGTATCTAAACAATTCTTTACTACAATCAACCTTCACAAACAACAACAGAATCAAATTAATATCATTATCAACCACTAAACAATACAGCGTTATTCAATCTCTGTCACGATCGTTACATGAACCGGACCAAGGTGCAGCGTGATAGGCGTACATTCTTTTAATGAGTCCACACACGAACAAAACAATAAACGATACGTGAAGTCCTAGGGTTAAACACAAACCTTACGGATCAAGATCCCACAAAAGACAAGTGCACAACAGGCTGCCTAAGTATGGTCCCCAATCAGAGACAACAAGACACAGCTGCCTCCGATTGGGAACCACCCCGGCCAACACAGAAATAGACGATCTAGAAAAGAACACATAGAAAACAAAACATAGACACTACACATAGAAACTAACACCCTGGCTTAACATATACAAGTCCCCAGAGCCAGGGCGTGACAATCTCTAACTGAAATGTACTCTAATTGTAAAAAAACATACTATTAGATGGTAGAGAATAAACAGTCCTTCCTTTATTAGTTTAGTGGTTCATTATTGTGATTAATCCCAAGGCTACTGACGGTGCTTAATGTCCACAATATCTCCCTCCACCATAAACCATGAAGGGAAAGTCAATAGTCTTTGGGATTTATAGTGGAGTGGAGTCCTCTCTCGCACTCTCTTTCGCTCTCTCTCCCTCTGTTTCTCTCTCTGTCTTTCTCCCTCTATCTCTCCCTCCCTCTCTCTCTCTCCCTCCCTCTCTCTCTCCCTCTTTCTGTCTCTCTGTCTTCCTCTCTATAGCTCTCTGTCTCTCTCTCCGTCTCTTTCTTTCTCTTTCTTTCTCTCTCTCTCTCTCTCCCCGTCTCTTTCTCTCTCTCTCTTTCCCGCTCTCTCTCTCTGATATACAGCACATAGAGGGACATGGGCCCCATGATAAAGACAACATTACAATCACTTTCTCAAGACCTCCGGCGCTCACTGTACCGGCCAGGGATATTACAGCTTATTATAGTCGAGTGCTGTCTGTGTCTTGGTTTTACCTCAACTAATGTAAGACGTATTTCATCATGACAGAGTTCTTGTTCAATTTCCCTTAATTAGACACTGACTTTGGCTGGTAGTGAAAAAAACAGTAAAAAATTGTTTAAAGAACATAGTGACTTTATGGTGAAGCACTGCCATCGCAAAGTAAAGTATAAGATCATCACCATTCAACGCAATGCATTATGTTAATTATGAGTGTACAGTACGATCATCAATATTCATGTCAATGCATCATCTAGGGCCTATGTATGAACTTGTTCTATGATATATAAATTAAGCTATTTGAATACCCATGGTGCATCAGCATAACACATACCAGCCATGAATATGAAGTAGGAGAGGCATAGAAAATATATATATTTTTTTTACCAAGTACATGCCGTGATGTGCCATGGGTCTCCTCTGCAGGGATACACACACACACACACACACACACTCACTCACTCACTCACTCACTCACTCACTCACTCACTCACTCACTCACTCACTCACTCACTCACACACAAACACACACACACACACACACACACACACACACACACACACACACACACACACACACACACACACACACACACACACACACACACACATACACACCACACACACCCTGCTCCTAAGACCCTGCTCCTAAGACCCTGCTCCTAAGACCCTGCTCCTAAGTCACACATACCCCAGGCACAGATGCTTCATTCTCCATGTCTTCGTCACACACACACTAAAGACATGAAGGCATCATGCCCATGGGAGGCACGTTGCCCCTCAGATTAGTCCTGTTTTTAAAATGTTCAGTTAAATTAATTGCTAAACTTCTATCGTTTTATCATAATTATTTATTAAAAAGATCTGTCAGTGACCTGCCTACTCCCCACTCCCCACACACCACCTGCCTACTCCCCCCTCCCCACACACCACCTGCCTACTTCCCCCTCCCCCTCCCCCCTCCCCCCCTCCCCACACACCACCTGCCTACTTCCCCCTCCCCTACTCCCCCCTCCCCACACACCACCTGCCTACTCCCCCCTCCCCACACACCACCTCCCTACTCCCCCCTCCCCACACACCACCTGCCTACTCCCCCCTCCCCACACACCACCTCCCTACTCCCCCCCTCCCCACACACCACCTGCCTACTCCCCCCTCCCCACACACCACCTCCCTACTCCCCCCTCCCCACACACCACCTGCCTACTCCCCCCTCCCCACACACCACCTCCCCCCTCCACACACACCACCTGCCTACTCCCCCCTCCCCACACAACACCTCCCTACTCCCCCCTCCCCACACAACACCTCCCTACTCCCCCCTCCCCACACAACACCTCCCTACTCCCCCCTCCCCACACACCACCTCCCTACTCCCCCCTCCCCACACACCACCTGCCTACTCCCCCCTCCCCACACACCACCTCCCTACTCCCCCCTCCCCACACACCACCTCCCTACTCCCCCCTCCCCACACACCACCTCCCTACTCCCCCCTCCCCACACACCACCTGCCTACTCCCCCCTCCCCACACACCACCTGCCTACTCTCCCCTCCCCACACACCACCTCCCTACTCCCCCCTCCCCACACTCCACCTCCCTACTCTCCCCTCCCCACACACCACCTCCCTACTCCCCCCTCCCCACACAACACCTGCCTACTCCCCCCTCCCCACACACCACCTCCCTACTCCCCCCTCCCCACACACCACCTCCCTACTCCCCCCTCCCCACACACCACCTCCCTACTCCCCCCTCCCCACACACCACCTGCCTACTCCCCCCCCTCCCCACACACCACCTCCCTACTCCCCCCTCCCCCCTCCCCACACACCACCTGCCTACTCTCCCCTCCCCACACACCACCTCCCTACTCCCCCCTCCCCACACACCACCTCCCTACTCTCCCCTCCCCACACACCACCTCCCTACTCCCCCCTCCCCACACAACACCTGCCTACTCCCCCCTCCCCCCTCCCCACACACCACCTGCCTACTCCCCCCTCCCCACACACCACCTGCCTACTCCCCCCTTTCCACACTCCACCTTCCTACTCCCCCCTCCCACACACCACCTTCCTACTCCCCCCTCCCCCCTCCCCACACACCACCTGCCTACTCCCCCCTCCCCCCTCCCCACACTCCACCTTCCTACTCCCCCCTCCCCACACACCAACGGCCTGCTCCCCCCTCCCCACACACCACCTTCCTACTACCCCCACCCCACCCCTCCTCTCCCCTACTCCCCTGTTACATAACAGACCTCCAATCTCACCTAGAGAAAATATTCTTCTCCTTCTTCCCCACTCCCCCTCCTTCTAACAACAACACCTCCTACTGTATCCCTCATGATAAATCAGCTGCTCCCACCCCCGTCCTCTACTCCCTCGCCTCCCTCTCTGAGACATCTTACTGCATCCCACTTCCACCCCCATCCTCCACTCCTTCCCTCCTCTGCTGTTCCTCTCTCCTTCATGGCGTCCTCCTCTCTCCTACCTCCCCCTCTCCTTCCACCCCCATCCTCCACTCCTTCCCTCCTCTGCTGTTCCTCTCTCCTTCATGGCGTCCTCCTCCTTCTACCCAGACCTCCTACTGGATCTGACTCATTCAGGTCCAATCCCCATCCTCCCCTCCTCCCTCCTCCTTTCCTCCATCCTCATCTCCTCCTCTCCTCCATCTTCCTCTCCTCCATCCTCCTCATCTCCTCCTCTCCTACCTCCCCCTCTCCTACCTCCTCCATCCTCCTCTCCCCCATCCTCCTCTCCTACCTCCCCCTCTCCTACCTCCTCCATCCTCCTCTCCTCCATCCTCCTACCTCCTCCATCCTCCTCTCCTACCTCCCCCTCTCCTACCTCCCCCTCTCCTACCTCCTCCATCCTCCTCTCCTCCATCCTCCTCTCCTACCTCCCCCTCTCCTACCTCCTCCATCCTCCTCTCCTCCATCCTCCTACCTCTTCCATCCTCCTCTCCTACCTCCCCCTCTCCTACCTCCCCCTCTCCTACCTCCTCCATCCTCCTCTCCTCCATCCTCCTCATCTCCTCCTCATCTCCTCCTCTCCCCCATCCTCCTCTCCCCCATCCTCCTCTCCCCCATCCTCCTCTCCTCCCTCCCCCTCTCCTACCTCCTCCATCCTCTTCTCCTCCACACCTCCTCCTCCTCCTCCACGCTGCCTCCTCCTACTTCACATGGGAACCATCTCCCTCCAACAGACCCTGAATATGCAGATTAGTTCATTCAGCTGCAGTTGCTGCTCCGCTGTCCTCCGTAAATGCAGCTGCAGCACATTCAGGAGACTGAGCGGAGGGAGAGGAGAAATGCTTACGCTGGTGTTTTTAGGTAGGGGAGGAGGGGATGGGGTTGCTCTGAGAGTCCACAGTAGCCTATACTGCAGCCAGAAAGGGGATTTTAGGTGTGTGTGTGTGTGTGTGTGTGTGTGTGTGTGTGTGTGTGTGTGTGTGTGTGTGTGTGTGTGTGTGTGTGTGTGTGTGTGTGTGTGTGTGTGTGTGTGTGTGTGTGTGTGTGTGTGTGTGTGTGTGTGTGTGTGTATAAGCACAAGGAGAGGGGGAAAGCAGAGCTGTACAAGTGAATAACAGATTAAGACTTTGAGCGAGGTCAATCTGAAAGCCGATAGGTTGAGTGATCCTGCACCTTTAAAGAGTGATTATTTTAATTAGCGCTTTTATCTGGACTTAAAGCTGCATCTGGTACATCAGATAGCTAGAGCCTGCATCCGCAATGGGAGTTCTGGTCTAAAGAAGTGCATTATATAGGGAATAGGGTGCCTGTCCTGGTCAAAGGTAGTGCAAATTGGAGAATAACATAATATACTCTAACCTCTCTGGCCTGGGATATACTCTAACCTCTATGGCCTGGGATATACTCTAACTATGGCCTGGGATATACTCTAACCTCTATGGCCTGGGATATACTCTAACCTCTATGGCCTGGGATATACTCTAACCTCTCTGGCCTGGGATATACTCTAACCTCTATGGCCTGGGATATACTCTAACCTCTATGGCCTGGGATATACTCTAACCTATCTGGCCTGGGATATACTCTAACCTCTCTGGCCTGGGATATACTCTAACCTCTCTGGCCTGGGATATACTCTAACCTCTCTGGCCTGGGATATACTCTAACCTCTCTGGCTTGGGATATACTCTAACCTCTCTGGCCTGGGATATACTCTAACCTCTCTGGCCTGGGATATACTCTAACCTCTCTGGCCTGGGATATACTCTAACCTCTCTGGCCTGGGATATACTCTAACCTCTCTGGCCTGGGATATACTCTAACCTCTCTGGCCTGGGATATACTCTAACCTCTCTGCAGCAAACATTCCTTCCTTAAAACATTCTCTCAAATAGCTGAGGGGGGGAGAAAAATACTGCATTAAAAAACACATCTTTTTAGTTCTCATATATAATCAAGGTCCTTAGATGTAAAATGATCATTACAGGAACAAGTACAGCTCAGTACATGTTGTATAACGCCCCTAGGATTTTACTGCAAGAAATTTAAATATGCATCCCAAATGGTACCCTAGTACCTCTACCCTGTGGGCCAAAAGCAATGCACTGTATAGGGAATAGGGGGTAATTTGGGACGCAGTTCTCTGGGGGTTTAAAACTCCTCTGAACAGCAGGAAAGATTACTCATATGTCTCTGTTGTCTCGGTGAAGAAGTCTAATGTACACAAAGAAAGCCTTGCAGGTTTTTTCATGCCTGCAGTGTGTCTGTCTGTCTGTATGTCTGTCTGTCTCTGTGTGTGTGCTTCCAGTAGATTTATTCATTAAAAGGAAGCTCAGCTCTCTCATCATAACTAAGTAAGTCCATATACATTCACTACTGCATAATGCTGTACGATAGAAATGTATAGGATAAGAACATCCCTCATAACATTGGTTGTGTCTGAAAATACACCCTATTCCCTATATAGTGCACTACTATGGGCCCTGGTCAAAAAATAGTAGAACAAGTTGTAGAGAGAGAGAGAGAGCGAGAGAGGGGCATTTTGCTAGAAGTAAGGACAGAGGGATGAAAGGAAGCTCAGGAACCTCTCCTCTCCTCCTCCCCAGTGTCTGTTCCTCCAGAGATGGTGCATGATCCCTCTGTCTCTGTCTCTGTTGTGATTTAGCGTCTGGATCAAGCTTTCTGTGATCCTCAGCTTGCTAAGGCCCCTCCCCCCTGGCCATCAAGACAGGGGGGGCGGGGCCATCAAAAATGGAAACAAATAAAAACAGAAATCACGACTACGGTGGAGTTATAAACACAATATCCAGCAATAAGCACTGGGATTTTATGAATTGTTCTGAATTAATACATATGTACGCCACAACGAATCATATATTCTCTTCCAAACATAACGGCAAGACTAGAAATGACACTGCAAGGGACGGGTGTTGAAAATCAGCATAGGATATATACACCACACTGTGGTGCAACGCTTCAGATGAGTGTTTATTCAAAGCGTCAGTGTGCCTCTATCTGTCCCTATCCAAATAATCCAGAAATGAATAAAAAAGGTTATGAAGCATGGATTTAGTTCATGAGTATAAACATCACTATGAGACCCAGAGTCCTCAGCAACAGCAGCAGAGAAACCATCCTTCTCCAGTCACTGTGTGAGTGGGGGTTTTACTGCGATAAATCCAATGCTATAATGGCGGTAATGTAACTAATGTTCAGACATGAAACAACAAATCATATATTGTCTTCAATCAAAGCCTAAATGCAAGATCCAATTTAGATTTTGTTTTATTATAAAAACGCCCAGATCTCCGCATCAGCAGTCTGGTTCTCCAGCCCTGGTGTGAGGAAGGTTTTAGTAGTGGGATGATGTAATTCAAATAATGGCCATAACGTTACATGTCCACAACCAATCAAATATGCTCTTCAAAACGTAACACAAGACACTACAATAATGCAATTTGGTTTGATTCTGTTGATGAGTTTAAAATACACTAGGACCCCCCCCCCCCCCCCCCCCACCATCAGCAGCAGAGGCAGTCTGAGGTTGTAGTGGGATGCTGTGGTGCAAGGTATCAGATGACTCTTTACTCAATGTGTTTGGATCTGTCCCTATCCAAATAAACCAGAAATAAATCAAATGTTTATAAAAAAAATAATATATATATATATATATATATATATATATATATATATATATATATATATATATTTCACCTTTATTTAACCAGGTAAGCCAGTTGAGAACAAGTTCTCATTTACAACTGCGACCTGGCCAAGATAAAGCAAAGCAGTGCGATAAAAACAACAACACAGAGTTACATATGGGGTAAAACAAAACATAAAGTCAAAAATACAACAGAAAATATATATACAGTGTGTGCGAATGTAGCAAGTTATGGAGGTAAGGCAATAAATAGGCCATAGTGCAAATTCGTTACAATTTCGTATTAACACTGGAATGATAGATGTGAAAATAGAGATACTGGGGTGCAAAATAAATAACAATATGGGGATGAGGTAGTTGGGTGGGCTAATTACAGATGGGCTGTGTACAGGTGCAGTGATCGGTAAGGTGCTCTGACAACTGATGCTTAAAGTTAGTGAGGGAGATAAGAGTCTCCAGCTTCAGAGATTTTTGCAGTTCGTTCCAGTCAGAGAACTGAAAGGAATGGCGGCCAAAGGAGGTGTTGGCTTTTGGTTTCGACCAGTGAGATATACCTGCTGGATCGCAGACTACGGGTGGGTGTTGCTATGGTGACCAGTGAGCTAAGATAAGGCGGGGATTTGCCTAGCAGTGATTTATAGATGGCCTGGAGCCAGTGGGTTTGGCGATGAATATGTAGTGAGGGCCAGCCAACAAGATCGTACAGGTCACAATGGTGGGTAGTATATGGGGCTTTGGTGACAAAACGGATGGCACTGTGATAGACTACATCCAATTTGCTGAGTAGAGTGTTGGAGGCTAAGTCAAGGATCGGTAGGATAGTCCGTTTTACGAGGGCATGTTTGGCAGCATGAGTGAAGGAGGCTTTGTTGCGAAATAGGAAGCCGATTCTAGATCTAACTTTTGATTGGAGATGCTTAATGTGAGTCTGGAAGGAGAGTTTACAGTCTAACCAGACACCTAGGTATTTGTAGTTGTCCACATACTCTAGGTCAGACCCGCCGAGAGTAGTGATTCTAGTCGGGTGGGCGGGTGCAAGCAGCGTTCGGTTGAAGAGCGTGCATTTAGTTTTACTAGTGTTTAAGAGCAGTTGGAGGCCACGGAAGGAGTGTTGTATGGCGTTGAAGCTCGTTTGGAGGTTTGTTAACACAGTGTCCAAATGAAGGGCCAGATGTATACAAAATGGTGTCGTCCGCATAGAGGTGGATCCGAGTGTCACCAGCAGCAAGAGCGACATCATTGATATACACAGAGAATAGAGTCGGCCCGAGAATTGAACCCTGTGGCACCCCCATAGAGACGGCCAGAGGTCCAGACAACAGGCCCTCCGATTTGACACATTGAACTATCTGAGAAGTAGTTGGTGAACCAGGCGAGGCAGTCATTTGAGAAACCAAGGCTATTTAGTCTGCCAATAAGAATGCAGTGGTTGACAGTCGAAAGCCTTGGCCAGGTCGATGAAGACGGCTGCGCAGTACTGTCTTTTATCGATCGCGGTTATAATATCGTTTAGGACCTTGAGCGTGGCTGAGGTACACCCATGACCAGCTCGGAAACCGGATTGCATAGCGGAGAAGGTACGGTGGGATTCGAAATGGTCGGTGATCTGTTTGTTAACTTGGCTTTCAAAAACTTTCGAAAGGCAGGGCAGGATGGATATAGGTCTGTAACAGTTTGGATCTAGAGTGTCACCCCCTTTGAAGAGGGGAATGACCGCGGCAGCTTTCCAATCTCTGGGGATCTCAGACGTTACAAAAGAGAGGTTGAACAGACTAGTAATAGGGGTTGCGACAATTTCGGCGGCTAATTTTAGAAAGAAAGGGTCCAGATTGTCTAGCCCAGCTGATTTGTAGGGGTCCAGATTTTTCAGCTCTTTCAGAACATCAGCTGTCTGAATTTGTGTAAAGGAGAAGCGGGGGGGGGGGCATGGGCAAGTTGCAGCGGAGGGTGCAGAGCTGGTGGCCGGGGTAGTGGTAGCCAGGTGGAAAGCATGGCCAGCCGTAGCAAAATGCTTGTTGAAATTTTCGATTATCGTAGATTTATCGGTGGTGACAGTGTTTCCTAGCCTCAGTGCAGTGGGCAGTTGGGTGGAGGTGCTCTTATTCTCCATGGACTTTACAGTGTCCCAAAACATTTTGGAGTTAGTGCTACAGGATGCAAATTTCTGTTTGAAAAAGCTAGCCTTTGCTTTCCTAACTGATTGTGTATATTGGTTCCTGACTTCCCTGAA
Source organism: Coregonus ussuriensis (assembly GCA_031479575.1). NCBI lineage: Eukaryota > Metazoa > Chordata > Actinopteri > Salmoniformes > Salmonidae > Coregonus > Coregonus ussuriensis. Next base: position 5,932,658 of record CM062491.1, on the reverse strand, counting down.
AAGTTGCATATCGCGGGGGCTGTTCGATGCTAATGCAGTACGCCACAGGATGTTTTTGTGCTGGTCAAGGGCAGTCAAGCCTAAAGGAGAACCAGGGGCTATATCTGTTCTTAGTTCTGAATGTGACTGAGGTTGTGGTGGGATGCTGCTGGAAAGATCCGGTGTTAAGGTCCAGTGATTCCGGCAGAAAATCCGATATGTTCTTGGTCGATAACGCGCTGTGCAGACAGTGCAGACTGGCCGATAATAGTCCAGGCTAGAGCTGGCTGGTAGGTAGTGCAGGCCACGGACAGTGGTGAAAACCGCTAACGGTGCCTAATAGCAAGTAGCTAGTTAGCTGGCTAGTTTCAACTGGAGGTTCTGGATAAAAAGGTATAAGAAATAATAGAATCCGTTCCACATTAGGTGAGGCGGGTTGCAGGAAAGTATATTTAGTTGAAGGATGAAAAGTGTGATTGAGAAATATATACGAAAGAAACAAAAAACAGGCTATTTACACGGATACGCTACAGAGTACACGACCGCACTTCTACGCCATCTTGAAATGTGGTGAGTAGTTGACTCAAAGAGAGAGAAAGACAATAGTTGAACTGTTTTGAACAAATAAATGTCGTTCTCAGAGAGAGAGAGAGAGAGAGAGAGAGAGAGAGAGAGAGAGAGAGAGAGAGAGAGAGAGAGAGAGAGAGAGAGAGAGAGAGAGAGAGAGAGAGAGAGAGAGAGAGAGAGAGAGAGAGAGAGAGAGAGAGAGAGAGAGAGAGAGAGAGAGAGAGAGAGAGAGAGAGAGAGAGAGAGAGAGAGAGAGAGAGAGAGAGAGAGAGAGAGAGAGATCAAACAGAGGGATGCTATGTTAGTTAGCCGGTGTAACTGCTAAACTGCTTACTGACTATACAGTAATGTTAATACAGGGTTTATTAACGTATTAGCTATGTTGACGATGATGTTACTTTAGCTAATATGGTGACAACGATGTAGGCTGTGTGTAGCGGTTATGACATGGTTTGGAAATGTCTTTTCACCTGGTCACATACAGCTGATGTGTTTTGTGCATTGAAGTCCACAAACGAAGGGAAAAGGTGAGAGGAGGAGAGTGGATAGATGCGAGAAGGAATACAACGTGGCTGCTATGAAAGGCTGCTGTTGAAAATTAAACGGAACGAAACAGGGTAAACATACCTGAATTTGTCCAATTTGCAACTTTTGGACTAATGATTACACCCTAGATCAGCTAAATGCAAGCAAGAGTGTTCAAGGCGGTATTAAATGTGTCACTGTCTTTCACCTCGACCTGTGTGCACCTAAGTTGTAAACGTTCATTCATATGCTAGTTTGTAGCAACCTCATGATGGGTCTAGGGAAATGTTGAGTATCATGTAGCAGCCTAAACCTATGGATGTTACATTGAACTGGGTGAATGGAATATGAATGACAGTCATCCAATATGCTGTAATAGAAATAAGGCCATGCTCATGAAAGAAAATAATCATCCTCCCTCATCATAAACGGATGAAAAACATCCTTACAGCATGATGCTGCCACCACCATGCTTCACTGTGGGGATGGTGTTCCCGGGTGATGAGAGGTGTTGGGTTTGTGCCACACATAGCGTTTTCCTTGATGGCCAAAAAGCTCAATTTTAGTCTCATCTGACCAGAGTACCTTCTTCCATATGTTTGGGGAGTCTCCCAAATGGCTTTTGGCGAACACCAGACGTGTTTGCTTATTTTTTTCTTTAAGCAATGGCTTTTTTCCTGGCCACCCTTCCGTAAAGCCCAGCTCTGTGGAGTGTACGGCTTAAAGTGGTCCTATGGACAGATACTCCAATCTCCGCTGTGGAGCTTTGCAGCTCCTTCAGGGTTATCTTTGGTCTCTTTGTTGCCTCTCTGATTAATGCCCTCCTTGCCTGGTCCGTGAGTTTTGGTGGGCGGCCCTCTCTTGGCAGGTTTGTTGTGGTGCCATATTTTTTCCATTTTTTAATAATGGATTTAATGGTGCTCTGTGGGATGTTCAAAGTTTCTGATATTTTTTTTCTAACCCAACAACTTTGTCCCTGACCTGTTTGGAGAGCTCCTTGGTCTTCATGGTGCCACTTGCTTGGTGGTGCTGCAGACTCTGGGGCCTTTCAGAACAGGTGTATATATATATTGAGATCATGTGACACTTAGATTGCACACAGGTGGACTTTATTTACCTAATTATGTGACTTCTGAAGGTAATTGGTTGCACCAGATGTTATTTAGGGGCTTCATAGCAAAGGGGGTGAATACATATGCACACACCACTTTTCCGTTATTTATTTATTTTGAATTTTTTTCATTTCACTCCACCAATTTGGACTATTTACTGTATGTCCATTACATGAAATCCAAATAAAAATCAATTTAAATTACAGGTTCTAATGCAACAAAATAGGAAAAATGCCAAGGGGGATGAATAATTTTGCAAGGCCCTGTACAGTGTACAGAGGCTTGTCTCCAGTGAGAGAGTGGCCTGTCTGGCTGCTTGAACCTGGAGCTGACATCTGCGTGTCTGAGTTCCAGTGTGTGTGTGTGTGTGTGTGTGTGTGTGTGTGTGTGATTGACAGCTCATAAAGACAACGAAGTTGTGGTAAGTCTCTCTCTCTGTGAGGACAGACAGCAGCAGCACAAAGGAAATAAGCCTTCAGTCTTTATTGTGTATTATACAGACCTGGATACAGACCTGGATATAGACCGTTTAGCATAATGCACTACATTACCCATAATGCTCGGAACTCTGAAACTCCTAAATTTCCGACTTGGAAACTTGTTGTAGAAAAATGTGTTCCTAGTTTCCCACTTGGAAAGTATCCAAATCAACCAAAATAAAAAATACACAAAAATTTTACTCTGAGGTTCTGAGTTTCCAAGTTGTCTTAAACGCGCCATCTGTAATGATTTTCCTGAAGTTAACATAATGCTGTCCCATCTCCTTACATTTTAAATATTTGTCATTTTAGCAGAACGCTCTTATCCAGAGCGACTTACAGTTAGTGAGTGCATACATTTTCCAAACTGGCCCCCTGTGGGAAACTCCTGCAAGGCATAACTTCAGACCCCATCCCACACAAGACCAAACCCTATCCAAGATGGAGGTTAGACCATAGAAGTAATTCCGTAAGATCTCTGTGGTTAGACAACAACAACAAACCTGTGTTATACTTTCCATGACCAATAAAGCTTATTTAAATTAAAAATATATATTTATTTTATTTTTTATTTTTTATTACTTTATTTAAAATATAAAAAATAAATATTGTTTCTCTCCTATGACCAACATACAACTATACAGGATCCAGACCGGAACAGACCAGACCAGACCGGACCAGACCGGACCAGACCGGACCAGACCGGACCAGACCGGACCAGACCGTATGATCTAGAACTAAACATTGGAAGGACAAGAGCATACATATACATGGACATGTTTACTAAATGTTTATAATAAGAGACCAGGCGTTAGGCTCTTGCTCTCTTGTTGTTTGTGAGGATTCAGAGCACACATTTCTGAGACCTATAAATTCATATTATTATTATTATTATTATTATTATTATTATAAATTAATAGCCTTGTTATTATTATTATTATTATTATTATTATTATTATTATTATAAATTAATAGAATTTATATAGGGTATCTTACATGAAGTGGAATTAGTTACATTTCAAAGCTGTGTGTGTGTGTGTGTGTGTGTGTGTGTGTGGGGGGGGGGTATACTGGATGTGGACTGTTTGATTAGTTGATGAACGATGTCATTGATTCTACCCATTATGGTGTTTTCTATGGGACTGTGGTTCCAATGTCTCAGTGAGGCAGAGTGATTGTGAGTTCAATTCCAGCCAAATGCACTGAGTGTGTCACTACCGATGCTGACAGTTCAATAAATCACTTTGGATAAATGTTAAATGAACATATTGTTACTTAGGCGGGCAATATGTATTTAGTTCATATAAACTTGTACTGTACAAACAATGCATGCACTGACTCACTGTACTGTAAGTCACTTTGGATAGAAGCATCTGCTAAATTGCATACAGTTGAAGTCGGACGTTTACATACACTTAGGTTGGAGTCATTAAAACTCGTTTTTCAACCACTCCACAAATTTCTTGTTAACAAACTATAGTTTTGGCAAGTTGGTTAGGACATCTACTTTGTGCATGACACAAGTCATTTTTCCAACAATTGTTTACAGACAGATTATTTCACTGTCTCACAATTCCAGTGGGTCAGAAGTTTACATACACTAAGTTGACTGTGCCTTTAAACAGCTTGGAAAATTTCAGAAAATGATGTCATGGCTTTAGAAGCTTCTGATAGGCTAATTGACATCATTTGAGTCAATGGGAGGTGTAACTGTGGATGTATTTCAAGGCCTACCTTCAAACTCAGTGCCTCTTTGCTTGACATCATGGGAAAATCAAAAGAAATCAGCCAAGACCTCTACATGTCTGGTTCATCCTTGGGAGCAATTTCCAAACGCCTGAAGGTACCACGTTCATCTGTACAAACAATAGTACGCAAGTATAAACACCATGGGACCACGCAGCCGTCATACCGCTCAGAAAGTAGACGCGTTCTGTCTCCTAGAGATGAACGGTGCGAAAAGTGCAAATCAATCCGAGAACAACAGCAAAGGACCTTGTGAAGATGCTGGAGGAAACAGGTACAAATATATCTATATCCACAGTAAAACTAGTCCTATATCGACATAACCTGAAAGGCCGCTCAGCAAGGAAGAAGCCACTGCTCCAAAACCGCCATAAAAAAGCCAGACTACGGTTTGCAACTGCACATTGGGACAAAGATCGTACTTTTTGGAGAAATGTCCTCTGGTCTGATGAAACAAAAATATAACTGTTTGTCCATAATGACCATCGTTATGTTTGGAGGAAAAAGGGGAAGGCTTGCAAGCAGAAGAACACCATCCCAACCGTGAAGCACGGGGGTGGCAGCATCATGCTGTGGGGGTGCTTTGCTGCAGGAGGGACTGGTGCACTTCACAAAATAGATGGCATCATGAGGAAGGGAAATTATGTGGATATATTGAAGCAACATCAGTCAGGAAGTTAAAGCTTGGTCGCAAATGGGTCTTCCAAATGGACAATGACCCCAAGCATACTTCCAAAGTTGTGGCAAAATTGCTTAAGGACAACAAAGTCAAGGTATTGGAGTGGCCATCACAAAGCCCTGACCTCAATCCTATAGAAAATGTGTGGGCAGAACTGAAAAAGCGTGTGCGAGCAAGGAGGCCTACAAACCTGACTCAGTTACACCAGCTCTTTCAGGAGGAATGGGCCAAAATTCACCCAACTTATTGTGGAAAACTTGTGGAAGGTTACCTGAAACGTTTGACCCAAGTTAAACAATTTAAAGGCAATGCTACCAAATACTAATTGAGTGTATGTAAACTTCTGACCCACTGGGAATGTGATGAAATAAATAAAAGCTGAAATAAATCATTATCTCTACTATTATTCTGACATTTCACATTCCTAAAATAAAGTGGTGATCCTAACTGACCTAAGACAGGGAATATTTACTAGGATTAAATGTCAGGAATTGTGAAAAACTGAGTTTAAATGTATTTGGCTAAGGTGTATGTAAACTTCCGACTTTAACTGTACATTTCATTGACACAGTCAACCCTACAATAATTCCATTTTGTTTGTTTTTACTCCCGAACTTCTGCTACCCTCAACCTCTCCGATCATTTTCATGATGTCCATCCGGTTTGCTTCTATATGCCATATCTTTCTAGCTGTGCTCTTTCACAAAAGCTCTCAACCTATAACCTATATACTTATTATGGACACAGTATGCTTTACATTAGTTATCTTGTTGTTATTAGTTGTTGTTAGTTGTTATTAGTCCAATCCTTCAGCTCCATTCAACCCCTCCCATCTATCTCTTAACACCATCCATATTGGATTTCTATTTGCCATATATATTTTTTTCTGTACTGTGATGTTTCAGAAAAGTTCTGAACCCTACTAGTCTCATTGTTTCTACAGATTGTTAATTGAAAATAAACATTTTTCTAAAAGTATGATTATATTATTGATCGATTTACTATGACTTTTCAGATCACCCAGTAGTGCTATCTGCAGGGTTAGCTCCTGCAAATATTGCAATCCTTTAGCCATTCCTGGACCTGTGTCCAAAAACAAGCTACAAATGGACAGTACCAAAACAAATGATCTAATGATTCTGTATCTTCGCAGCAAAATCTGCAGTGCTGGGAAGATTGTATCCCCCATATAAATACCATTCTAGTGGTAGCAAGAATTTTATATAATAATTTAAATTGAAAGATTCTAAGTTTTGAATCCGGTGTTGTTTTGCGTATCAGTTCATAAACACTATGCAATGGAATCAGTACGTCAAAAATCTCTTCCCAACTATTTTGCAATCTATATGGGACGGCTGTCAATCCTTTTGTCCTTAAATGAAACTGGTATACTTTTTTATGTACCACAGTTTTCTTTAACCAATTATGTTCTTTAATGCAAGGCCGACAGACAAGTTCCTTACTTTTAAAATGCAAATTAATTACTTAAAAATCATACAATGTGATTTTCTGAATTTTTGTTTTAGATTCTCACAGTTGAAGTGTACCTATGATAAAAATTACAGACCTCTACATGCTTTGTAAGTAGGAAAACCTGTAAAATCGGCAGTGTATCAAATACTTGTTCTCCCCACTGTATCTGTTCTGTTAGACCTTCTATTTCCTTTGTTAGTATGGACTCTTTTGACCTAAATTGCTTTTGTTTTCGAGATGAGTACTGAATTGCATGGCCTCTAAAGGCACATTTAAAAGTGTCCCATACAATAAGGAGATTTACTGTACCTATGTTATGTCGGAAGAAATCAGTTATAAATTCCTCTGTCCTAGTTAAAAACAAGTTATCATCCAATAGGCTTTGATTCAATTTCCAATATCCTCGCCCACGTGGAAATTCAGTAAGAGTAATGTATATGCCAATTATATGATGGTCTGACCGCATTCTGTCCCCTATCAACACTTTTTAAACTTTTGGTGCCAATGAGAATGACATAAGAAAGAAGTCAAGATGACTAGCTTGATTGAGTCTCCGCCATGTATATCTCACTAGATCAGGATATTTAAGCCTCCATATATCTACTAGTTCTAATGTATCCATGACATTCACGATTTCCTTAAGAGCATGAGGGTGATAGTTTGTAGTGTGATTTCCTTTACGGTCCATTGAGCTATTTAAAACGGTATTATAATCCCCCACCATAATAATAGAGTCTTGTATTGCTTGCAGGGTTGATAATTTATTATATATGTTGTCAAAGAGGTGTGGATCATCATTATTTGGTCCGTAAAGGTTAATGAGCCATAACTGTTTTATGGTCCAATAACATATTTAAAATAATCCATCTACCTTGCGGATCTGTTTGGACAATTTGCACATTTGGATCGAAATTACTGTTAATTAATATCATCACCCCTTTTGAGTTTCTTTGCCCATGGGAGAAATATATTTTGCCCCCTCAGTCCTTTTTCCACACAACTTCATCTAGAATTGTTGAATGAGTTTCCTGTAAACAATAGATATTATATTCCTTCTCTTTGAGCCATGTAAATATTGTTCTTCTTTTGCTATTATCTGCTAACCAATACAATTATAACTAGGTATACTTATTTCACCACATACCATAATGCGATACAAGTTTCAAATCTATTTATCATAATATATGTTTGTAAATTTACCAATAAAAAATACCATAGTGATTGAGTGTTCATATAGCTGTACCATGATATTTGCATTGCAACTAAGTAACCCTCCAATTGTTCTCCACTAATTCCCGCCGCTAAAGCCCCTCCCCATCCCAAGCTGAGCCGTCAACCCAGTGATCAGCATCCCACCCACATCCGGATCCCCAGGGCCCCGAGAGGCCAGGACCCATCCATCGAAAACAGCACACAGTACCACCCACAGAACAGAAGCAGGTCAACCGCCAAAAGCATTTCCAATGCTCTCACCTCAAAATATATATCTATTCAAATATCTTGCATATCTTAATTTCCATCATTATCAATTAATATGCATAATAATGTTGGCAGTTCATGCGAAGGATTGTTACCTATAACCCGGATTGCCATTGTATTACATTACATTTTTGTCAAGCAATTATTATTTTAGCAAACAATTATTGTGGCTCATCCTATATTCTCCCTAACATCCTTACCCCCTTGCAACAGATGTGGGATACACACACACACACACACACACACACACACACACACACACACACATACTCTTACACACTCCACCCCTTTCCTCTACAATCAACCATAAGCTCAGATGCTCAACTGTTGTTACATCCCAGAGCCCAACTCAAGAAAGGACCTGATTTACGAATGCATATACAGTTACAGCTGTTTGAGAAAGCATGCAAGATTGAGCAAAAATTGACAAGAATTTGAGATTTGATTAACCTATGACAAGTCCTAGGTGATGGAGATCAGATCCACCCTCTTCCCCTGAGACACAAACACTCTGGTCCCCCGTTGTAACCATTTTCCCCAAGCATCTCTCTGCAGTCAGACCTTTGATTATTTTGTGCCACCTGGGCCACAATGATAAGCCCCCTCTCTGATTGTCAGAGTGTGACCCCCTCCCCATTGGTTACTGCAGCCAGTGTTGCCAGCACTGCCACTACCTGGTTGGGGGTACCCCACCGGAATCCCCACCGGCTAGGTACAAGGTCATCAAGGTTCTCATTAGCAGCTTTGAGAATTTCCTTGTATATTATGCTCTCCCATCAGGGGGCTCTGGCTTTGTAGGACCAACCCTGCCAGGCAGGCTCAGAATCTTGAGGGGGCGGTGCTGCTCAAGTAGGTCTCTGACCGCATTTATCTTTCTGTTTTGGCTGCATATAGACAACTCACAGCAGGGCCATAAAACAGATGGGGACTTCTCTTTGGTGTATGGGTCGCTCAGGTGGGTGTCTAGGATATAGGGTTGGGGATCGTTGCATCATGATAGGACAATAAATAAATAAATTAGATGTATACTTTATTTTAAAATGTATATCCCTCATCTGCACAACATTGAAAGCTCTCTCTCACAACCCCTGCTCACAGACACGCGTTGGTTCTGGGATATGCAACCATTTCCTTTCTCACTCACTTAACGCCACACTCTTCCAAACACAAAAACGCACACCACACCTTCCATCACAATTCATCCACACATACCCACATACTGTGCCTTCTATGTCTTCTATTTGCTATGTTTTTATCTCCACTATGTTGATTGAGTACTTGTGTTCTAATTAGTTGTATTTGAAGATGTATTATTTTGCTTGTCATCCTTTTTTGTAATACCGTCTTATCCCTTTATAAAATACTATAAATACTATAAATGTGTTTTATTATTACAATCCCTACCATGGCTAGTATTCGGTGTTCCATTATTTCGACTCCTCTATTAGAACTTTCAGAAGTTGCATATATTATGAGTTAGGGCCACGTAGCTAGCTCATATAAACAAATACATTGCAGGTGGTGCCGTGTTTGAATGCTCGGAACTCGGAAACTCTGACATTTCCGACTTGGAAACTCATTGTAGAAAGATGAGCTCCGAGTTTCCCACTTGGAAAGTATCAGAATCAACCAAAAGGAAGCTCTGTGCAATAGTGTCACTGTAAATGCTGCTAGTTCTGTCTGTTTGGATAAAAGCATCTGCTAAATTACCCTATCATTACCCCTATTCCTTTAAGCCCCTATGTAATGTAGGGTCTTCACTTACGTTGGAGTCCAGCAGGTCGATGCTGTCGAGGCTCTTGCTCCTGTGGATGCGTCCTTTGATCTTGCGTAGCGACGACTGGGTCTGATGTATGGTGCTTATAGAGGATGATGCAGAGATCGAGCCGCTCCCGTGACCGTGTCCGTGTCCGTGTCCGTGACCGTGTCCGTGACCTTGGCCTTGGCCTTGACCCCGGCTGGCTCTGCCGTGTGGGAGGTTGCCGGGGTGGAGGAGACTGGGGTGAATCCTGAGGGTCAGACAAAAACATCACATCAGGATCATCATACTGAACACACTCAGAGAACAGAAGAGAGAATTTCCCTGAAGAACAAATCGGTTGCAGCAAAACTACAAACAATTAACAGTGGACATGTGCCTGGCCTCATGGGTTAGTTTATGAACCCAGGAAGATGGCCCTAATGGACTAATCTAATGGATATCATGGGGCCAGTTTCCCGGACACAGATTAATTATAGTCATTGGCTAAAAAGCACTTTTAATGGAGATGCCCAATCCGGCCCTTAACAAACTAAACTGAAGTCGGTAAGGCTCTATTATCAGACCCACAATGCACCACTAAGTACAATTCAGTACCCAGCTAGCACATAACGTTATGAGAACCATATGTTTCTTATAGCTTGGTGAGAGCCTGGTTGTCCTATGGTTATTTTGCATACAACCTTCCCACAACGTTCTGGGAATGGTGCAGGATACCCAGCTAGCACATAACGTTCTGAAAACCATATGTTTTTTAGGTGGGAATTTCAGTAGTTCAGCATAACGTTTTTCTACAGGTTTTCCTCATAGTTCTATTTAAGGTTATGTTCTCAAAACGTTCCGAGAACGTTAAGAAACAACGTTCTTCTGTGGGAATTTCAGTACATCATCATAACGTTTTCTGCAGGTTTCCTCATGATTCTATTTAAAGTCATGTTCAGAACATTAAGAAAATGTTAGTAACGTTCAAAGAACGTTTTAAGAATGTTATTTAAAAACATACATTCCGTTCTCAGCGTCAACAAAACTCTCTATATACTCCATCTTGTTCAGTGTGTTCAGGTGTGATGGCCACGCCCACTAATTGGTCACACCTGATCTTAATGAGTGCTTGTTTCCTTTGAAATGGGGTCTGTTTGAATAGACTAAAATGAACAGCTTTGTGTGAGTAAAAAAACATGGCATGCTAGCTCCATGCTGGTGGCACAGTGGACTAATTCAATGGATAGAGAACAGAGGATCATAGGTTTGAATGTCACTGATGCTCTGCCACAGTAAAAAAAAGAAATATGTTTGCATGATTAATGCCTAAGCAGATGAATTTCTAGCTGTCCTTGGAGTTCAAAACAGTTAACGTAAGCTAGCAGTGTTATTAGAAGTCCTATTGAAACATGTTCTCAGAATGTTATTTACCTACCTTCAAATAACCTACCATTTCCATTCTCAGAATGATAATACAACTTTCAGGGAACCATAGTAAAACGTTCTTAGAACCTCCCTGCAACCAAAAAAATGTACGTTCCCACAACAGGCAAAATGTTCTCACAATGTTTAGAAAACGTACGTTCCCACAACTTGCATGGAACCAAATGTGCTAGCAGTAAAATGCTCTATTATCAGAGCCACAATGCACCACATGACTAAGTGACAAAGGAAAGCAACACAAATAGACCATACCCAGTTAGCACATCTGGTTCCTTGGAAGTTGTGGGAACGTACGTTTTTAACGTTGCAGGGAGGTTCTACTATGGTTCCCTGAAAGTTTTCCTGGGAGGTTTTATTAAACGTTCTGAGAATGGAAATTATAGGTAAATAAGACATTTAATAACACCTCTAGCTTATGTTAACTGTTTCAAACACCAAGCACAGATAGGACACATGGCAATTCATATGCTTAGGCATTAATCATGTTAAAAAAAAAAAAAAATGTATTGTGGCATGGTGTCAGTGAGATTTGAACTTATGACCTTCTGTTCTATATTCATGGAATTAGTCCACTGCACCACCAGGATGGAGCTAGCATGCCATGTTTTTTAACTCACACAAAGCTTTTTAATTTTAGTCAATTCAAACAGACCCCATTTCAAAGGAAACAAGAACTCATTAAGATCAGGTGTGGCCAATTAGTGGACGCGGCCATCACACCTGAACACACTGAACAAGATGGACGATTGAGAGAGAGTTTTGTTGACGCTGAGAACGGAAAGTGTATGTTTTTAAATAACATTCTTAGAACATTCTTTGAACGTTACTAAGGTTTTCTTGTGTTTTTTTATGGAAAGTTTCCTTAATGTTCTGAGAACATGACTTTAAATAGAACCACGAGGAAACCTGTAGAAACATTACGCTGAAGAACTGAAATTCCCACCTAAAAAACATATTATGTGCTAGCTGGGTATCCTGCACCATTCCCAGAACGTTGTGGGGAGGTTGTATGCAAAATAACCACAGGACAACCAGGCTCTCACCAAGCTATAAGACACATATGGTTCTGAGAACGTTATGTACTAGCTGGGTAAAAAGCATACAGACAGACACAAATAGACCATAATAAGCCTACAGACAGAAACACACATTGAATGGAGAAAACAAACCAGGATGGTTATGCTTTCTTTCTATAAAGGCCACAGTTCCTTGTTAAATTACATGGCATTTAAAGCAGCTACGTATAATAGGATTTAATTAGGATTTAATGGCACCCAGGCCCTGTAGGAGAGGCACTTCTGTCTGTTTAAACCTGGGGCTGGTGTGTGTGTGTGTGTGTGTGTGTGTGTGTGTGTGTGTGTGTGTGTGTGTGTGTGTGTGTGTGTGTGTGTGTGTGTGTGTGTGTGTGAGAGAGACAGGCCCTGTAGTAAGGAGAGACAGTTATAACTCAGTAACTGTACGTAAAGTTACACCAGGCAACACTGAGTAAACTACCAGAGACCAGGCAACCACAGTTTAACTGTTGGCGACCAGAGACCAGGAAACCACAGTTTAACTGTTGGCAACCAGAGACCAGAACCACAGTTTAACTGTTGGCGACCAGAGACCAGGAAACCACAGTTTAACTGTTGGCAACCAGAGATCAGGCAACCACAGTTTAACTGTTGGCGACCAGAGACCAGGAAACCACAGTTTAACTGTTGGCAACCAGAGATCAGGCAACCACAGTTTAACTGTTGGCGACCAGAGACCAGGAAACCACAGTTTAACTGTTGGCAACCAGAGATCAGGCAACCACAGTTTAACTGTTGGCGACCAGAGACCAGGAAACCACAGTTTAACTGTTGGCGACCAGAGACCAGGAAACCACAGTTTAACTGTTGGCGACCAGGAAACCACAGTTTAACTGTTGGCGACCAGAGACCAGGCAACCACAGTTTAACTGTTGGCGACCAGGAAACCACAGTTTAACTGTTGGCGACCAGAGACCAGGCAACCACAGTTTAACTGTTGGCGACCAGAGACCAGGAAACCACAGTTTAACTGTTGGCGACCAGGAAACCACAGTTTAACTGTTGGCGACCAGAGACCAGGAAACCACAGTTTAACTGTTGGCAACCAGAGACCAGGAAACTCACAGTTTAACTGTTGGCGACCAGAGACCAGAACCACAGTTTAAACTGTTGGCAGACCAGAGACCAGGCAACACAGTTAACTGTGGCGACCAGAGACCAGGCAACCACAGTTTAACTGGTTGGCGACCAGGAAACCACAGTTTAACTGTTTGGCGACCACGAGACCAGGGCAACCACACGTTTAACTGTTGGCGACAGACCAGGAAACCACAGTTTAACTGTTGGCGACCATGAGACAGGATACCACAGTTTAACTGTTGGCGACCAGAGAACAGAACCCAGTAACTGGCGACCAGAGACAGAAACCCACAGTTTAACCTGTTGGGCGACCAGAGACCAGGCAACCACAGTATAACTGATTGGCGACCAGAGACCAGGGAACCACAGATTTAACTGTGGCGACCTGAGTCAAGGAAACCACAGTTTAACGTGTGGCGACCAGAGACACAGGCAAACCATAGTTTAACTGTTGGCGACCAGAGACCATGCTACACCACAGTTTAACTGTTGGCGACCAGAGACAGGCAACCACAGTTTAACTGTTGGCGACCAGGACAGAAACCACAGTTTAACTGTTGGCGACCAGAGACAGAAACCACAGTTTAACGTTGGCGACCAGCAGAGACCAGGAAACCACAGTTTAACTGTTGGCAGACCAGAGACCAGGAAACCACAGTTTAACTGTTGGCGACCAGGAAACCAACAGTTTAACTGTTGGCGACAGAGCCAGGAAACCACAGTTTAACTGTTGGCGACAGAGACCAGGAAACCACAGTTTAACTGTTGGCGACCAGAGACCAGGAAACCACAGTTTAACTGTTGCGCGACCAGCGAAACCACAGTTTAACTGTTGGCGCCAGAGACCAGAAACCACAGTTTAACTGTTGGCGACCAGAGACCAGGCAACCACAGTTTAACTGTTGGCAGACCAGAGACCAGGCAACCACAGTTTAACTGTTGGCGACCAGAGACCAGGCAACCCACAGTTTAACTGTTGGCGACCAGAGACCAGGCAACCACAGTTTAACTGTTGGCGACCAGAGACCAGGAAACCACAGTTTAACTGTTGGCAACCAGAGACCAGGAAACCACAGTTTTAACTGTTGGCGACCAGAGACCAGGCAACCACAGTTTAACTGTTGGCGACCAGAGACCAGGAAACCACAGTTTAACTGTTGGCGACCAGAGACCAGGAAACCACAGTTTAACTGTTGGCGACCAGAGACCAGGAAACCACAGTTTAACTGTTGGCGACCAGAGACCAGGAAACCACAGTTTAACTGTTGGCGACCAGAGACCAGGAAACCACAGTTTAACTGTTGGCGACCAGAGACCAGGAAACCACAGTTTAACTGTTGGCGACCAGAGACCAGGAAACCACAGTTTAACTGTTGGCGACCAGAGACCAGGAAACCACAGTTTAACTGTTGGCGACCAGGAAACCACAGTTTAACTGTTGGCGACCAGAGACCAGGAAACCACAGTTTAACTGTTGGCGACCAGAGACCAGGAAACCACAGTTTAACTGTTGGCGACCAGAGACCAGGAAACCACAGTTTAACTGTTGGCGACCAGACCAGGAAACCACAGTTTAACTGTTGGCGACCAGAGACCAGGAAACCACAGTTTAACTGTTGGCGACCAGAGACCAGGCAACCACAGTTTAACTGTTGGCGACCAGAGACCAGGAAACCACAGTTTAACTGTTGGCGACCAGAGACCAGGAAACCACAGTTTAACTGTTGGCGACCAGAGACCAGGCAACCACAGTTTAACTGTTGGCGACCAGAGACCAGGCAACCACAGTTTAACTGTTGGCGACCAGACCAGAAACCACAGTTTAACTGTTGGCGACCAGGAAACCACAGTTTAACTGTTGGCGACCAGAGACCAGGCAACCACAGTTTAACTGTTGGCGACCAGAGACCAGGCAACCACAGTTTAACTGTTGGCGACCAGAGACCAGGCAACCACAGTTTAACTGTTGGCGACCAGAGACCAGGCAACCACAGTTTAACTGTTGGCGACCAGAGACCAGGAAACCACAGTTTAACTGTTTGGCGACCAGAGACCAGGAAACCACAGTTTAACTGTTGGCGACCAGAGACCAGGAAACCACAGTTTAACTGTTGGCGACCAGAGACCAGGCAACCACAGTTTAACTGTTGGCGACCAGAGACCAGGAAACCACAGTTTAACTGTTGGCGACCAGAGACCAGGAAACCACAGTTTAACTGTTGGCGACCAGAGACCAGGCAACCACAGTTTAACTGTTGGCGACCAGAGACCAGGAAACCACAGTTTAACTGTTGGCGACCAGAGACCAGGCAACCACAGTTTAACTGTTGGCGACCAGAGACCAGGAAACCACAGTTTAACTGTTGGCGACCAGAGACCAGGAAACCACAGTTTAACTGTTGGCGACCAGAGACCAGGCAACCACAGTTTAACTGTTGGCGACCAGGAAACCACAGTTTAACTGTTGGCGACCAGAGACCAGGCAACCACAGTTTAACTGTTGGCGACCAGAGACCAGGAAACCACAGTTTAACTGTTGGCGACCAGAGACCAGGCAACCACAGTTTAACTGTTGGCGACCAGAGACCAGGAAACCACAGTTTAACTGTTGGCGACCAGAGACCAGGCAACCACAGTTTAACTGTTGGCGACCAGAGACCAGGCAACCACAGTTTAACTGTTGGCGACCAGAGACCAGGAAACCACAGTTTAACTGTTGGCGACCAGAGACCAGGCAACCACAGTTTAACTGTTGGCGACCAGAGACCAGGCAACCACAGTTTAACTGTTGGCGACCAGAGACCAGGCAACCACAGTTTAACTGTTGGCGACCAGAGACCAGGCAACCACAGTTTAACTGTTGGCGACCAGAGACCAGGCAACCACAGTTTAACTGTTGGCGACCAGAGACCAGGCAACCACAGTTTAACTGTTGGCAACCAGAGACCAGGCAACCACAGTTTAACTGTTGGCGACCAGAGACCAGGCAACCACAGTTTAACTGTTGGCGACCAGAGACCAGGCAACCACAGTTTAACTGTTGGCGACCAGAGACCAGGCAACCACAGTTTAACTGTTGGCGACCAGAGACCAGGCAACCACAGTTTAACTGTTGGCGACCAGAGACCAGGAAACCACAGTTTAACTGTTGGCGACCAGAGACCAGGCAACCACAGTTTAACTGTTGGCGACCAGAGACCAGGCAACCACAGTTTAACTGTTGGCGACCAGAGACCAGGAAACCACAGTTTAACTGTTGGCGACCAGAGACCAGGCAACCACAGTTTAACTGTTGGCGACCAGAGACCAGGCAACCACAGTTTAACTGTTGGCGACCAGAGACCAGGAAACCACAGTTTAACTGTTGGCGACCAGAGACCAGGCAACCACAGTTTAACTGTTGGCGACCAGAGACCAGGCAACCACAGTTTAACTGTTGGCGACCAGAGACCAGGCAACCACAGTTTAACTGTTGGCGACCAGAGACCAGGCAACCACAGTTTAACTGTTGGCGACCAGAGACCAGGCAACCACAGTTTAACTGTTGGCGACCAGGCAACCACAGTTTAACTGTTGGCGACCAGAGACCAGGCAACCACAGTTTAACTGTTGGCGACCAGAGACCAGGCAACCACAGTTTAACTGTTGGCGACCAGAGACCAGGAAACCACAGTTTAACTGTTGGCGACCAGAGACCAGGAAACCACAGTTTAACTGTTGGCGACCAGAGACCAGGCAACCACAGTTTAACTGTTGGCGACCAGAGACCAGGAAACCACAGTTTAACTGTTGGCGACCAGAGACCAGGAAACCACAGTTTAACTGTTGGCAACCAGAGACCAGGAAACCACAGTTTAACTGTTGGCAACCAGAGACCAGGAAACCACAGTTTAACTGTTGGCAACCAGAGACCAGGAAACCACAGTTTAACTGTTGGCGACCAGGAAACCACAGTTTAACTGTTGGCGACCAGAGACCAGGAAACCACAGTTTAACTGTTGGCGACCAGGAAACCACAGTTTAACTGTTGGCGACCAGAGACCAGGCAACCACAGTTTAACTGTTGGCGACCAGGAAACCACAGTTTAACTGTTGGCGACCAGAGACCAGGAAACCACAGTTTAACTGTTGGCGACCAGAGACCAGGAAACCACAGTTTAACTGTTGGCGACCAGAGACCAGGAAACCACAGTTTAACTGTTGGCAACCAGAGACCAGGAAACCACAGTTTAACTGTTGGCGACCAGAGACCAGGAAACCACAGTTTAACTGTTGGCGACCAGAGACCAGGAAACCACAGTTTAACTGTTGGCGACCAGAGACCAGGAAACCACAGTTTAACTGTTGGCGACCAGAGACCAGGAAACCACAGTTTAACTGTTGGCGACCAGAGACCAGGAAACCACAGTTTAACTGTTGGCGACCAGGAAACCACAGTTTAACTGTTGGCGACCAGAGACCAGGAAACCACAGTTTAACTGTTGGCAACCAGAGACCAGGAAACCACAGTTTAACTGTTGGCGACCAGAGACCAGGCAACCACAGTTTAACTGTTGGCGACCAGAGACCAGGCAACCACAGTTTAACTGTTGGCGACCAGGAAACCACAGTTTAACTGTTGGCGACCAGGAAACCACAGTTTAACTGTTGGCGACCAGAGACCAGGCAACCACAGTTTAACTGTTGGCGACCAGAGACCAGGCAACCACAGTTTAACTGTTGGCGACCAGAGACCAGGAAACCACAGTTTAACTGTTGGCGACCAGAGACCAGGCAACCACAGTTTAACTGTTGGCGACCAGGAAACCACAGTTTAACTGTTGGCGACCAGGCAACCACAGTTTAACTGTTGGCGACCAGAGACCAGGAAACCACAGTTTAACTGTTGGCGACCAGAGACCAGGAAACCACAGTTTAACTGTTGGCGACCAGAGACCAGGAAACCACAGTTTAACTGTTGGCGACCAGGCAACCACAGTTTAACTGTTGGCGACCAGGCAACCACAGTTTAACTGTTGGCGACCAGAGACCAGGAAACCACAGTTTAACTGTTGGCGACCAGAGACCAGGAAACCACAGTTTAACTGTTGGCGACCAGGCAACCACAGTTTAACTGTTGGCGACCAGAGACCAGGAAACCACAGTTTAACTGTTGGCGACCAGAGACCAGGAAACCACAGTTTAACTGTTGGCGACCAGAGACCAGGAAACCACAGTTTAACTGTTGGCGACCAGGAAACCACAGTTTAACTGTTGGCGACCAGAGACCAGGAAACCACAGTTTAACTGTTGGCAACCAGAGACCAGGAAACCACAGTTTAACTGTTGGCAACCAGAGACCAGGAAACCACAGTTTAACTGTTGGCAACCAGAGACCAGGAAACCACAGTTTAACTGTTGGCGACCAGGAAACCACAGTTTAACTGTTGGCGACCAGAGACCAGGAAACCACAGTTTAACTGTTGGCGACCAGGAAACCACAGTTTAACTGTTGGCGACCAGAGACCAGGAAACCACAGTTTAACTGTTGGCGACCAGAGATCAGGCAACCACAGTTTAACTGTTGGCGACCAGAGACCAGGAAACCACAGTTTAACTGTTGGCGACCAGGCAACCACAGTTTAACTGTTGGCGACCAGAGACCAGGCAACCACAGTTTAACTGTTGGCGACCAGAGATCAGGCAACCACAGTTTAACTGTTGGCGACCAGAGACCAGGAAACCACAGTTTAACTGTTGGCAACCAGAGACCAGGAAACCACAGTTTAACTGTTGGCAACCAGAGACCAGGAAACCACAGTTTAACTGTTGGCAACCAGAGACCAGGAAACCACAGTTTAACTGTTGGCGACCAGGAAACCACAGTTTAACTGTTGGCGACCAGAGACCAGGAAACCACAGTTTAACTGTTGGCGACCAGGAAACCACAGTTTAACTGTTGGCGACCAGAGACCAGGCAACCACAGTTTAACTGTTGGCGACCAGGAAACCACAGTTTAACTGTTGGCGACCAGAGACCAGGCAACCACAGTTTAACTGTTGGCGACCAGAGACCAGGAAACCACAGTTTAACTGTTGGCGACCAGAGACCAGGAAACCACAGTTTAACTGTTGGCGACCAGAGACCAGGAAACCACAGTTTAACTGTTGGCGACCAGGAAACCACAGTTTAACTGTTGGCGACCAGAGACCAGGAAACCACAGTTTAACTGTTGGCAACCAGAGACCAGGAAACCACAGTTTAACTGTTGGCGACCAGAGACCAGGAAACCACAGTTTAACTGTTGGCGACCAGAGACCAGGAAACCACAGTTTAACTGTTGGCGACCAGGAAACCACAGTTTAACTGTTGGCGACCAGAGACCAGGAAACCACAGTTTAACTGTTGGCAACCAGAGACCAGGAAACCACAGTTTAACTGTTGGCGACCAGAGATCAGGAAACCACAGTTTAACTGTTGGCGACCAGAGACCAGGAAACCACAGTTTAACTGTTGGCGACCAGAGATCAGGAAACCACAGTTTAACTGTTGGCGACCAGAGACCAGGAAACCACAGTTTAACTGTTGGCGACCAGAGACCAGGAAACCACAGTTTAACTGTTGGCGACCAGAGACCAGGAAACCACAGTTTAACTGTTGGCGACCAGAGACCAGGAAACCACAGTTTAACTGTTGGCGACCAGAGACCAGGAAACCACAGTTTAACTGTTGGCGACCAGAGACCAGGAAACCACAGTTTAACTGTTGGCGACCAGAGACCAGGAAACCACAGTTTAACTGTTGGCGACCAGAGATCAGGCAACCACAGTTTAACTGTTGGCGACCAGAGACCAGGCAACCACAGTTTAACTGTTGGCGACCAGAGACCAGGAAACCACAGTTTAACTGTTGGCGACCAGAGACCAGGAAACCACAGTTTAACTGTTGGCGACCAGAGATCAGGCAACCACAGTTTAACTGTTGGCGACCAGAGACCAGGAAACCACAGTTTAACTGTTGGCGACCAGAGACCAGGAAACCACAGTTTAACTGTTGGCGACCAGGAAACCACAGTTTAACTGTTGGCGACCAGAGACCAGGCAACCACAGTTTAACTGTTGGCAACCAGAGACCAGGCAACCACAGTTTAACTGTTGGCGACCAGAGACCAGGAAACCACAGTTTAACTGTTGGCGACCAGAGACCAGGAAACCACAGTTTAACTGTTGGCGACCAGAGACCAGGAAACCACAGTTTAACTGTTGGCGACCAGAGACCAGGAAACCACAGTTTAACTGTTGGGGACCAGAGACCAGGCAACCACAGTTTAACTGTTGGCAACCAGAGACCAGGAAACCACAGTTTAACTGTTGGCAACCAGAGACCAGGAAACCACAGTTTAACTGTTGGCGACCAGAGACCAGGAAACCACAGTTTAACTGTTGGCGACCAGGCAACCACAGTTTAACTGTTGGCGACCAGAGACCAGGAAACCACAGTTTAACTGTTGGCGACCAGAGACCAGGAAACCACAGTTTAACTGTTGGCAACCAGGAAACCACAGTTTAACTGTTGGCGACCAGAGACCAGGAAACCACAGTTTAACTGTTGGCGACCAGGAAACCACAGTTTAACTGTTGGCGACCAGAGACCAGGAAACCACAGTTTAACTGTTGGCGACCAGAGACCAGGAAACCACAGTTTAACTGTTGGCAACCAGAGACCAGGAAACCACAGTTTAACTGTTGGCGACCAGAGACCAGGAAACCACAGTTTAACTGTTGGCGACCAGGAAACCACAGTTTAACTGTTGGCGACCAGAGACCAGGAAACCACAGTTTAGTCAAAGTTGAACTTCATACCACCAAGGCCATGTAGCCTGTTATACTTCACTCAGTAATCATATGGTTACTCCAGGCACTACTTCGAGCCATCAAACCAGACATCTGAGTTTCTCTTTTTCCCCTAAGTAGTGCAGGACCATAGGATAGTAGGAGAGGAAAGAAGAGAGAGACAAAGTGCAGTGGGTGGGGAACTGAGAGGCAGCGGCTTAGAGGAGAGAGAGAGAGAGAGAGAGAGAGAGAGAGAGAGAGAGGGAGGGAGAGAGACTCCAGAGGGTTTTGTGTAAAAAGTGGTGAAAGAGAGGAATAACAAATAAGGAGAAACAGATGGGATGGAAAAATAATCATGTAGATCCTTTTTCCGTTAGAAAATGTGTAAAGCATGCACAAGAACAGAACAGAGCTCAAACGTTACACTCCAGTCAGCTCCTTCTACACCCATCTTGGTGCAATGAAAGAGAGGAGGCGAGGATTTGTTTGACAATTCCGGACAGAGCCAAAGTGACTAAGACAAGCAGTCTCTGGATGCACCACAGAACCAAGGCAGTCTTACACAGTCAGCGGGCCATCTCTTAGATGTTGATTCTAGAATGGATGTCAGCCAATAGCCTTCAGCCAGGAAGCCCGGAGAGAGTAACTTGTTGCCGGTCATCGGAGCGACTCAGACATACAGAACTAACAGTGGGATGGTTAGTATGATGACGTCTACGCCCCTAATGTCACCTCATGCCCTACCATGGTACCTACCAAGTAGTGGACTATATAGAGAATAACTCTGGTGAAAAGTAGTGCACTACATAGGGAATAGGGTGCCATTTGGGATGTATCTTTTCATATTGTGCTTTTAATCTACATTGTTTTAATAGAATACATATACAGGTGTTATGACAGAGATTATACTGATGCATCAAAACAGGATTATTGGTTGCTCAGATGGCAGTTTTTTACACACACATTCACACACACACACACACACACGCAAACACACACACACGCATGTGTGCAGAGCATCATAGTAGGCTTTAGTCCAAGCTGCACCCAGCATAGAGGCTTCCAGAAGGTCAGGGATCATTTACCTCTGTTCTGCTTACTGTAAGACGTACGTACATACCCCAACCAGAAGCCATGGATTACAGGAAACATCCGCACTGAGCTAAAGGGTAGAGCTGCCGCTTTCAAGGAACGG
The DNA here is from genome assembly GCA_031479575.1 of Coregonus ussuriensis. Classification (NCBI taxonomy): domain Eukaryota; kingdom Metazoa; phylum Chordata; class Actinopteri; order Salmoniformes; family Salmonidae; genus Coregonus; species Coregonus ussuriensis. The sequence goes on along the minus strand of CM062491.1, from coordinate 5,910,275 downwards.
GACTCTAACCCGGACGCTTATAAGAAATCCCGCTATGACCTCCGACGAACCATCAAACAGGCAAAGAGTCAATACAGGTCTAAGATTGAATCATACTACACTGGCTCTGACGCTCGTCGGATGTGGCAGGGCTTGAAAACTATTACAGACTACAAAGGGAAGCACAGCCGCGAGCTGCCCAGTGACACAAGCCTACCAGACGAGCTAAACCACTTCTATGCTCGCTTCGAGGCAAGCAACACTGAAGCATGCATGAGAGCACCAGCTGTTCCGGATGACTATGTGATCACGCTCTCCGTAGCCGATGTGAGTAAGACTTTTAAGCAGGTCAACATTCACAAGGCCGCAGGGCCAGACGGATTACCAGGATGTGTACTCCGAGCATGTGCTGACCAACTGGCAAGTGTCTTCACTGACATTTTCAACATGTCCCTGACTGAGTCTGTAATACCAACATGTTTCAAGCAGACCACCATAGTCCCCGTGCCCAAGAACTCTAAGATAACCTGCCTAAATGACTACCGACCCTTAGCACTGACGTCTGTAGCCATGAAGTGCTTTGAAAGACTGGTCATGGCTCACATCAACAGCATAATCCCAGAAACCCTAGACCCACTCCAATTTGCATACCGCCCCAACAGATCCACAGATGATGCAATCTCTATCGCACTCCACACTGCCCTTTCCCACCTGGACAAGAGGAACACCTACGTGAGAATGCTATTCATTGACTACAGCTCAGCATTCAACACCATAGTGCCCTCTAAGCTCATCACTAAGCTAAGGATCCTGGGACTAAACACCTCCCTCTGCAACTGGATCCTGGACTTCCTGACGGGCCGCCCCCAGGTGGTAAGGGTAGGTAACAACACATCTGCCACACTGATCCTCAACACGGGGGCCCCTCAGGGGTGCGTGCTCAGTCCCCTCCTGTACTCTCTGTTCACCCATGACTGCATGGCCAGGCACGACTCCAACACCATCATTAAGTTTGCCGACGACACAACAGTGGTAGGCCTGATCACCGACAACGATGAGACAGCCTATAGGGAGGAGGTCAGAGATCTGGCCGTGTGGTGCCAGGACAACAACCTCTCCCTCAACGTGACCAAGACAAAGGAGATGATTGTGGACTACAGGAAAAAAAAGAGGACTGAGCACGCCCCCATTCTCATCGACGGGGCTGTAGTGGAACAGGTTGAGAGCTTCAAGTTCCTTGGTGTCCACATCACCAACGAACTATCATGGTCCAAACACACCAAGACAGTCGTGAAGAGGGCACGACAAAGCCTATTCCCCCTCAGGAGACTAAAAAGATTTGGCATGGGTCCTCAGATCCTCAAAAAATTCTACAGCTGCACCATCGAGAGCATCCTGACTGGTTGCATCACCGCCTGGTATGGCAACTGCTTGGCCTCTGACCGCAAGGCACTACAGAGGGTAGTGCGTACGGCCCAGTACATCACTGGGGCAAAGCTCCCTGCCATCCAGGACCTCTATACCAGGCGGTGTCAGAGGAAGGCCCTCAAAATTGTCAAAGACTCCAGCCACCCTAGTCATAGACTGTTCTCTCTGCTACCGCACGGCAAGCGGTACCGGAGTGCCAAGTCTAGGTCCAAAAGACTTCTCAACAGCTTCTACCCCCAAGCCATAAGACTCCTGAACAGCTAATCATGGCTACCCGGACTATTTGTACTGCCCCCCCACCCCATCCTTTTTACGCTGCTGCTACTCTGTTAAGTATTTATGCATAGTCACTTTAACTCTACCCACATGTACATATTACCTCAACTACCTCAACTAGCCGGTGCCCCTGCACATTGACTCTGCAACGGTACCCCCCTGTATATATAGCCTCCCTACTGTCACTTTATTTTACTGTATATATAGCCTCCCTACTGTCACTTTATTTTACTGTATATATAGCCTCCCTACTGTCACTTTATTTTACTGTATATATAGCCTCCCTACTGTCACTTTATTTTACTGTATATATAGCCTCCCTACTGTCACTTTATTTTACTCTATATATAGCCTCCCTACTGTCACTTTATTTTACTGTATATATAGCCTCCCTACTGTCACTTTATTTTACTGTATATATAGCCTCCCTACTGTCACTTTATTTTACTTCTGCTCTTTTTTTCTCAACACTTTTTTTGTTGTTGTTTTATTCTTACTTTTTTTGTTTAAAATAAATGCACTGTTGGTTAAGGGCTGTAAGTAAGCATTTCACTGTAATGTCTGCACCTGTTGTATTCGGCGCATGTGACCAATAAAATTTGATTTGATTTGATAAGACCACATCTAGCAGAACAGGACATTGTGTGCATCCCAAATGGCACCCTGGGCATCCCAATAATGTAGTCCAGTACAGAGGGTGGTAATGCAGTACAACATGGTGATAATGTAGTTCAGAGAAGGAGCAGATGCCTCATGTTGTTCCAAAGAAAAGGACCAGGGACAAGAGACAGTAATTTAAACTCCCAATCCCCCTTGTCTCTGTTTCTCTCTCTCACTCTCTTTCTGTGCCTGTGTGTGGTGTGTGTGTGTGTGTGTGTGTGTGTGTATGTGGTGTGTGTGTGTGTGTGTGTGTGTGTGTGTGTGTGTGTGTGTGTGTGTGGTGTGTGTGCTGTGTGTGGTGTGTGTGTGTGTTGTGTGTGCGTGTGTGTGTTGTGTGTGTGTGTGTGTGTGTGTGTGTGTGTGTGTGTGTGTGTGTGTGTGTGTGTGTGTGTGTGTGTGTGTGTGTGTGTGTGTGTGTGTGTGTGTGTGTGTGTGGTGTGTGTGTGTGTGTGTGTGTGTGTGTGTGTGTGTGTGTGTGTGTGTGTGTGTGTGTGTGGTGTGTGTGGTGTGTGGTGTGGGTGTTGTGTGTGTGTGTGGTGTTGTGTGTGTGTGTGTGTGTGTGGTGTGTGTGTGTGTGTGCTGTGTGTGTGTGTGTGTGTGGTGTGTGTGTGTGTGTGGTGTGTGGTGTGTGTGTGGTGTGTGTGTGTGTGTGTGTGTGTGTGTGTGTGTGTGTGTGTGTGTGTGTGTGTGTGTGTGTGTGTGTGTGTGTGTGTGTGTGTGTGTGTGTGTGTGTGTGTGGTGTGTGTGTGGTGTGTGTGTGTGTGTGTGTGTGTGTGGTGTGTGTGTGTGTGTGTGTGTGTGTGTGTGTGTGTGTGGTGTGTGTGTGTGTGTGTGTGTGTGTGTGTGTTGTGTGTGTGTGTGTGTGTGTGTTGTGTGTGTGTGGTGTGTGTGTGTGTGTGTGTGTGTGTGCTGCAGAGCCATCAGGTATGATTAGCTGGAGCAATAAGGGCTGCTGCCTCATCAGCAAGTCAATATGTAATGTTCCGCTCTGTCCCATCCAGTTTAGCTAATGCTAATTTCACATTTTACAAGCACCGGATTACTGGAGGCTTGTCCACCCTCATCTCCATACACACACACACGCACACGCACACACGTATTCATGTACCCTTTTCATGTTCTGGCTCAGGTAGTTTTCTTTCACATTGTCCTTTCCAGTACGGTGACAGCCACAATGAGAACCAGGCTAGCCCAGTACAGCTCGGCTCTGATCAGCTCAGCTAACCAGGCCAGCACAGTACAGCTCTGCTCAGCTCAGCTAACCAGGCCAGCACAGTAAAACTCTGCTCAGCTCAGCTAACCATGCCAGCACAGTAAAACTCTGCTCAGCTCAGCTAACCAGGCCAGCACAGTACAGCTCTACTCAGCTCAGCTAACCAGGCCAGCACAGTAAAACTCTACTCAGCTCAGCTAACCAGGCCAGCACAGTAAAACTCTACTCAGCTCAGCTAACCAGGCCAGCACAGTAAAACACTGCTCAGCTCAGCTAACCAGGCCAGCACAGTAAAACTCTACTCAGCTCAGCTAACCAGGCCAGCACAGTAAAACTCTACTCAGCTCAGCTAACCAGGCCAGCACAGTAAAACTCTACTCAGCTCAGCTAACCAGGCCAGCACAGTAAAACTCTACTCAGCTCAGCTAACCAGGCCAGCACAGTAAAACTCTGCTAAGCTCAGCCAACCAGGCCAGCACATTAAAACTCTGCTCTGCTCAGCTAACCAGTCCAGCACAGTAAAACTCTACTCAGCTCAGCTAACCAGGCCAGCACAGTAAAACTCTACTCAGCTCAGCTAACCAGGCCAGCACAGTAAAACTCTGCTCTGCTCAGCTAACCAGTCCAGCACAGTAAAACTCTACTCAGCTCAGCTAACCAGGCCAGCACAGTAAAACTCTGCTCAGCTCAGCTAACCAGGCCAGCACAGTAAAACTCTGCTCAGCTCAGCTAACCAGGCCAGCACAGTAAAACTCTGCTCAGCTCAGCTAACCAGGCCAGCACAGTAAAACTCTACTCAGCTCAGCTAACCAGGCCAGCACAGTAAAACTCTACTCAGCTCAGCTAACCAGGCCAGCACAGTACAGCTCTACTCAGCTCAGCTAACCAGGCCAGCACAGTAAAACTCTACTCAGCTCAGCTAACCAGGCCAGCACAGTACAGCTCTACTCAGCTCAGTAGTGTAAAAAGACTACTATTCTTCTAGGTCCGCTGCAGACTTTTGTTGATCCTGAAGGACTGATTATACTGTATAGCATTATACTGTATCTGACTGTATTATAAAACCCCTATCGGTAGCTAGAGAAACATGTGGTGTTAGCTACAGTAATGAACCCCTAGGGCCAGACAACAACAAGAGTGGTGTTAGCTACAGTAATGAACCCCTAGGGCCAGACAACAACAAGAGTGGTGTTAGCTACAGTAATGAACCCCTAGGGCCAGACAACAACAAGAGTGGTGTTAGCTACAGTAATGAACCCCTAGGGCCAGACAACAACAAGAGTGGTGTTAGCTACAGTAATGAACCCCTAGGGCCAGACAACAACAAGAGTGGTGTTAGCTACAGTAATGAACCCCTAGGGCCAGACAACAACAAGAGTGGTGTTAGCTACAGTAATGAACCCCTAGGGCCAGACAACAACAAGAGTGGTGTTAGCTACAGTAATGAACCCCTAGGGCCAGACAACAACAAGAGTGTAAAGTTCATTAATGCCGGTTAATGCATGCTTGTGTGTGTTTTTTGTGTGTGCATTGTGTGTGTGTGTGTGTGTGTGCTCCTGTGTGTGCATGCTCCTACAGTGTGTGAAGGGGGAATGTTTTTTTTTAAGGCGCAGGGAGGAGATGCAGGAGAGGGGAACAGCTGTTTGATAACGGTAACACTGATTTAGCGTAGTACTGTTAAAACTGCCATTTTTCCTAGGTTCATACCCTCAACATCACGATCACCAGCACTACAGTCGTGGTCAAAAGTTTTGAGAATGACACAAAATACTAATTTTCACAAAGTCCGCTGCCTCGGTTTTGATGATGGCAATTTGCATATATTCCAGAATGTCATGAAGAGTGATCAGATTAATTGCAATTAATTGCAAAGTCCCTCTTTGCCATGAAAATGAACTTAATCCCCCCCCCAAAAAAACGTTTCCACTGCATTTCAGCCCTGCCACAAAAGGACCAGCTGACATCATGTCAGTGATTCTCTCGTTAACACAGGTGAGAGTGTTGACGAGGACAAGGCTGGAGTTCACTCTGTCATGCTGATTGAGTTAGAATAACAGACTGGAAGCTTTAAAAGGAGGGTGGTGCTTGAAATCATTGTTCTTCCTCTGTTAACCATGGTTACCTGCAAGGAAACACGTGCCGTCATCATTGCTTTGCACAAAAAGGGCTTCACAGGCAAGGATATTGCTGCTAGTAAGATTGCACCTAAATCAACAATTTTTTCGGATTCAAGAACTTCAAGGAGAGAGGTTCAATTGTTGTGTCAGGGTGCCCAAGAAAGTCCAGCAAGCGTCAGGACCGTCTCCTAAAGTTGATTCAGCTGCGGGATCGGGGCACCACCAGTGCAGAGCTTGCTCAGGAATGGCAGCAGGCAGGTGTGAGTGCATCTGCACGCACAGTGAGGCGAAGACTTTTGGAGGATGACCTGGTGTCAAGAAGGGCAGCAAAGAAGCCACTTCTCTCCAGGAAAAACATCAGGGACAGACTGATATTCTGCAAAAGGTACAGGGATTGGACTGCTGAAGACTGGGGTAAAGTCATTTTCTCTGATGAATCCCCTTTCAGATTGTTTGGGGCATCCGGAAAACACCTTGTCCGGAGAAGACAAGGTGAGCGCTACCATCAGTCCTGTGTCATGCCAACAGTAAAGCATCCTGAGACCATTCATGTGTGGGGTTGCTTCTCAGCCAAGGGAGTGGGCTCACTCACAATTCTGCCTAAGAACACAGCCATGAATAAAGAATGGTACCAACACATCCTCTGAGAGCAACTTCTCCCAACCATCCAAGAACAGTTTGGTGACGACCAATGCCTTTTCCAGCATGATGGAGCACCTTGCCATAAGGCAAAAGTGATAACTAAGTGGCTCGGGGAACAAAACATTGACATTTTGGGTCCATGGCCAGGAAACTCCCCAGACCTTAATCCCATTGAGAACTTGTGGTCAATCCTCAAGAGGCGGGTGGACAAACAAAACCCCAGAAATTCTGACAAACTCCAAGCATTGATTATGCAAGAATGGGCTGCCATCAGTCAGGATGTGGCCCAGAAGTTAATTGACAGCATGCCAGGGCGGATTGCAGAGGTCTTGAAAAAGAAGGGTCAACACTGCAAATATTGACTCTTTGCATAAACTTAATGTCATTGTCAATAAAAGCCTTTGACACTTATGGAATGCTTGTAATTATACTTCAGTATACCATAGTAACATCTGACAAAAATATCTCATAACACTGAAGCAGCGAACTTTGTGAAGACCAATACTTTTTCATTCTCAAAACTTTTGCCCACGACTGTATGTCTGTGCTGGCCTCTTGTTAAAGGAGAGGACCTCCAGCAGTATGTCTGGGCTGGTCTCTTGTTAAAGGAGAGGACCTCCAGCAGTATATCTGGGCTGGTCTCTTGTTAAAGGTGAGGACAGGAGATGTACGGTAATGTTCTTCACACCGTCTCTGGTTAAATCTCTCTACTTCTGCTGCTACCAGGGTGGCTGTTCAGCTACAGCATTTTTTAAACAGAAGAACAACTATATATTTCAAAATTGAAGCCAATTACTTAGAACAATGTGGACTGCAAACAGGTTCAAGACGTCATGTTTAGCAAATATGGGATAGGTCTACATTTTATTATTTTGTTTCCGTAAGCTGTTTAATAAACTATAACGGATTAACATTGGAATTGGAGTTGTTTCCATAAATACACAACTTGAAGCAACCACATATTTAGCCACGGAGCACGTTCTGATTGGCCAGTGAGGAGCCAAGCCTCGACACACCCACAAGTTGTTTATTCATCAAAACCCAGCCCTTTAGCACCAACGCCAGCAACTGTGCCGATAATTGTGCAAATAACACAAATATTTCTGACACACCCTCGAACCTATAGCACTACCACCCAGCACTTAGATTGACCATTGCGTTAGGTTTGGTAAAATATAGCCTTTAGTGTAAGAGCTGTTTGAAAAGACAGCCTGAAATTTCAACCTGTTTTGGTGGGATGGCGTTTTGGCCTGCCAGGCGGTAAATTAGTTGATAGACCAATAAGAAAGAGTTCCAAACCTCTCTACCAATCAGTTTCCCCCTCCTCACTCAGTCCACTCCCAGACAGTGTTTATTTTTAACCATTTTTTATTGAAAACAATCACAGTAAGGTACTTCATTGTTACCCAGAAATGATTTTATATTGAGATAAAAATGTCTGCATTGGACCTGTAGCCCTTTACACTCGCACCCCTATATGGGTTGAAAATGGCACTAATAAATGCATGAATTGAACTTCAGAGCTCTGGCTCTGCGCTGTATGGGTTTTGACTAACATACGTTCTGAACTTGAGCACCTGGTCAGACAAGAAGTTGCCCCCCCATCTCTCCCGATAATTTAGCAACTTTTGCAAATGTTTTGTTGTCCGAGTGAGGGATATGCTGTAAATTTAAAAGGGATCAATGTACTTTGAAAGATGAGATGTTGAGGAATATAAAAAATACCGCTTTGATGTTATACAAGCAACCCAAACACCCTTGAGTCCAAATGTGCACTTAACATTTCCATATCATTAAACTCATGTCATGTACAGTTACAAGATTACATGTCGTTATACCCTGGGTTGTTCTGAACAGAATGAGCCTATGTTTGTTTATTGTGAAGAAAATCTGCACCGAACACGCACCTGAATGCACTAATGCCTCCTTTCTATACGCTCCAAAATTATGATCTGTTTCTCTGAATTGTCTTGTGAAAGCATAACAATGTAAGATCGTATTTTATATATTGGCTAGTCATGTTGGCAATAGAACAAGCTTTCAAATGCTGCCAACCAGACCCAGATGGTGATTTATAATGGGACTGTTTTTGGATTGCGTAAACAACGACAGTAATTGTGTGATGGCGGGGATGCAGGGGTTGTGTTCCAAACTAAACACCTATAAGTGTGCTTGCTCTAGTTCCTCAACGGCACAGCGAGGAGAGCTAATAAAAAATCTCCTAATAGTTGAAGACTCTTTGAGTCATAAAAGTGCATTAGGAACCGTGCACTCTTTGGAGAGGTGTGTGGCCATTTGGAGACACCAGTTAGTCCTCTCACTCAAACCATTGTAATTATTTTTGTCTTATGTTGCACCTACCCCACATTTTCCAGGAGTAATTTTATCATATTACTGAATGTTTCCAGATTATTTTCAGATTGTCAGGTGAACTGCTGTGTCCTCACCTTTAATGTAACAATTTTCCCATAATCTCCAAACTGTTCCCTTTCAATTGTTACCATAGCTATGCATTTCATATTTCTTCTGGTAAGAAACATTTCAATTTAGCCTTATCCATAGAGTCCAATTCCCACGAGAGTAAAGGGTTAAGGTGTGGGAGTTTACTCTGTCAACATGTCCAGGTAGAGCAGCCAGAGATCTGAGCCAGTGCTTGGATTGGACCGGTGTTGTTCAGCAGACAGAGGGATTGTTCAGAGATACAGTAATGGCAAATAAACACGTTAAACCATGTTTAAGTAGTGTTGCCATGTTCGCGGTTTTCCTGTCAAAGTGGACTACTTTAAAAACGATGTCGAGGGGTGGAAATGTATTGGCCACCGGTTGCTGGGCAAATAGCAAATAGCCTAGCAACCCGATGGACCGTGGCCGCCATGGCATTTCTCTTAAAAAATATATATATTTCACTGTGACCTGCTGCTGACTGTCAGGCAGTAAGGCAGGCTGTTGATGAGTGGTGGGGAGGGCCGGAGGGGTGAGTGTCTGTTACATTGATGCTGTTGACCCGGATCACTGGTTGCTGTGGAAAAGGAAGAGGTCAAAAGGGGGGTGAGTGTAACCGGTGTGAAACGGCTAGCTAGTTAGCGGTGCGCGCTAGTAGCGTTTCAATCGGTGACGTCACTCGCTCTGAGACCTTGAAGTAGTTGTTTCCCTTTGCTCTGCAAGGGCCGCGGCTTTTGTGGAGCGACGGGTAACGGTGCTTCGAGGGTGACTGTTGTCGATGTGTGCAGAGGAGGGTCCCTGGTTCAAGCCCAGGTAGGGGCGAGGAGAGGGACGGAAGCAAAACTGTTACGTGTGTGAGAGAGAGAGAGAGAACTACACTTATTGGCTGAGTCACGTGAGCGACAGGAGAGCGCAGCACGCGCGCACGGATGTAACAACTTTTTACCAGTTGTAGGTAGGTCATTTATATTGTCATTATGGAGACAGCTATTTCCAACCCTTTTCCCATAAAACATATTAATACGCTAGAACTGATGCACATCAAGATATAATGGAGACAAAGCACTGGAAAACGACTTTGGGCGCACTAGAGCGCATTACATAAATTCACCCGGAGGTGGATGAGTCGGAAGGCAGAGAGAAGGAAAAGCAGCCAACAAGTGCTCAGCATATATGGGAACTCCTTCAAGACTGTTGGAAAATCATTCCAGGTGAAGCTGGTTGAGAGAATGCCACTGAGTGTGCAACGCTGTCATCAAGGCAAAGGGTGGCTATTTGAAGAATCTCAAATATAAAATATATTTTGATTTGTTTAACACTTTTTTTTTGTTACTACATGATTCCATATGTGTTATTTCATAGTTTTGATGTCTTCACTATTATTCTACAATGTAGAAAATAGTAAAAAAATAAAGAAAAACCCTTGAATGAGTAGGTGTGTCCAAACCTTTTGACTGGTAGTGTACGTCCAACTGGCCTCATAACCGCAGACCACATGTAACCACGCCCCCCCCAGGACCTCCATATCCGGCTTCTTCACCTGCGGGATCATCTGAGGTGCCGAGGAGTATTTCTGTCTGTAATAAAGCCCTTTTGTGGGGAAAAACTCATTCTGATTGGCTGGGCCTGGCTCCCCAGTGGGTGGGCCTAACTCCCAAGTGGGTGGGCCTATGCCCTCCCAGGCCCACCCATGGCTGTGCCACTGCCCAGTTATGTGAAATCCATAGATTAGGGCCTAATGAATGTATTTCTATTGACTTCTATTTCCTTATATGAACTGTAACTGAGTAAAATCTTTGAAATTGTTGCATGTTGCGTTTATATTTTTGTTCAGTGTATAAAGCACACTCGGCACTCTAAACGATGTACTTTGATCTAGTCTACCATTTTAATGTAGCCTCAGCAACCATGTGCAATGTAGTTCTGTATGTACTGCATGCTGTTGTGTAGTCTGTGTGTACTGCATGCTGTTGTGTAGTTCTGTATGTAATGAATAATACATCATGTTTCCATGTTTCTGCTGCATAACCGCCTTCGCCTTCGCCTAGGTGATGATGTGAATGTTTTCTACTACTAATTAGTCAGTGATTATCTAAGGAAGTCCACATCCCATCAAGACACTGCCTCAGAGTAAATATCAAATGTAATCCAAGCCTCTACCTTCTTAAAAATTGTATGAAGCATTTCCTGTGGATGTATCTAACATTTCCCATGACTAAATGGCCTTATGCCACTTAACATTTTTGGTAATCTATTTAGTATTTTAGTCGATTGTTTTGTAAGCGTTAACAAGCTATGCAAAACGATGTATAATGAGGTTTATGGTGAGGTTGTTGAGGTTTATGGTGAGGTTGTTGAGGTTTATGGTGAGGTTGTTGAGGTTTATGGTGAGGTTGTTGAGGTTTATGGTGAGGTTGTTGAGGTTTATGGTGAGGTTGTTGAGGTTTATGGTGAGGTTGTTGAGGTTTATGGTGAGGTTGTTGCACCCCGTTAGGGACAACACCATTATAATTTACCTTACAAAAACAAGGTGATCCTAGCTCCGTGGTCAGATACTATCAACAACTAGGTGCTAAAATCACCTCTTCTTTCACCTTACAAAAAATCTGACAATGTGGTCCAGCCCGAATATATTTCAATGTGGGCCAGCCTGAATATATTTTAATGTGGGCCAGCTTGAATATATTTCAATTTGGGCCAGCCCAGACCCCCCTTTTCCTCTCCTCTCTGTCCTAGATCCCCCTGTGCCTCTCCTCTCTGTCCAAGATTCCCCTGTCCCTCTCTATCCTCTCTGTCCTAGATCCCCCTGTGCCTCTCCTCTCTGTCCTAGATCCCCCTGTGCCTCTCCTCTCTGTCCAAGATTCCCCTGTCCCTCTCCTCTCTGTCCTAGATCCCCCTGTGCCTCTCCTCTCTGTTCTAGATCCCCCTGTACCTCGCCACTCTGTCCCATATCCCCGTTCCTCTCCTCTCTGTCCCAGATCCCCCTGTTCCTCTCCTCTCTGTCCCAGATCCCCCTGTTCCTCGCCTCTCTGTCCCAGATCCCTCTGTTCCTCTCCTCTCCTCTCTGTCCTAGATCCCCCTGTTCCTCGCCTCTCTGTCCCAGATCCCTCTGTTCCTCTCCTCTCCTCTCTGTCCTAGATCCCCCTGTTCCTCTCTGTCCCAGATCCCTCCGTTCCTCTCCTCTCTGTCCCAGATCCCCTATCCCTCCCCTCTCTGTCCAAGATCCCCCTGTTCCTCTCCTCTCCTCTCTGTCCCAGATCCCCCTGTTCCTCTCCTCCCTGTCCCAGATCCCTGTTCCTCTCCTCTCTGTCCCAGATCTCCGTACCTCTCCTCTCTGTCCCAACCCCCCCCCTGTATCTCTCCTCTCTGTCTCTGATCCCCCTACCCTCTCCTCTCCTCTCTGTCCCAGATCCCCCTGCCCTCTCTTTTCTGTCCCAGATTCCCCTGTTTCTCTCCTCTCCTCTCTGTCCAAGATCCCCCTGTTCCTCTCCTCTCCTCTCTTTCTCATATCCCCGTTCCTCTCCTCTCTGTCCCAGATCCCCCTGCCCTCTATTTTCTGTACCAAATTCCCCTGTGCCTCTCCTCTCCTCTCTGTCCAAGATCCCCCTGTTCCTCTCCTCTCCTCTTCTCTCTGTCCTAGATCCCCTGTCCCTATCCTCTCTGTCCCAGATCCCCCTGTTCCTCCCTCCTCTCTGTCCCAGATCCCCATGTTCCTCTCCTCTCTGCCCTAGATCCCCTGTCCCAACCTCTCTGTCCCAGATCCCCCTGTTCCTCTCCTCTCTGTCCCAGATCCGCCTGTTCCTCTCCTCTCTGTCCCAGATCCCCCTGTTCCTCTCCTCTCTGTCCCAGATCCCCCTGTTCCTCTCCTCTCTGTCCCAGATCCCCCTGTTCCTCTCCTCTCTGTCCCAGATCCCCCTGTACCTCTCCTCTCTGTCCAGATCCCCCTGTACCTCTCCTCTCTGTCCCAGATCCCCCTGTACCTCTCCTCTCTGTCCCAGATCCCCCTGTACCTCTCCTCTCTGTCCCAGATCCCCCTGTTCCTCTCCTCTCTGTCCCAGATCCCCCTGTTCCTCTCCTCTCTGTCCCAGATCCCCCTGTTCCTCTCCTCTCTGTCCCAAACCCCCCTGTTCCTCTCCTCTCTGTCCCAGATGCCCCTGTTCCTCTCCTCTCTGTCCCAGATCCCCCTGCCCTCTCTTTTATGTCCCAGATTCCCCTAGGTCCTCTCCTCTCCTCTCTTTCCCATATCCCTGTTCCTCTCCTCTCTGTCCCAGACCCTCCTGCCCTCTCTTTTCTGTCCCATATTCCCCTGTGCCTCTCCTCTCCTTTCTGTCAAAGATCCCCCTATTCCTCTCCTCTCTGTCCCAGATCCCCCTGTTCCTCTCCTCTCTGTCCCAGATCCCCCTGTTCCTTTTCTCTCTGTCCTTGATCCCCCTACCCTCTCCTCTCTGTCCCAACCCCCCCTGTACCTCTCCTCTCTGTCCTTGATCCCCATACCCTCTCCTCTCCTCTCTGTCCCAGATCCCCCTGTTCCTCGCCTCTCTTTCCCATATCCCCGTTCCTCTCCTCTCTGTCCCAGATCCCCCTTCCCTCTCTTTCCTGTCCCAGACTCCCCTGTGCCTCTCCTCTCCTCTCTTTCCCATATCCCTGTTGCTCTCCTCTCTGTCCCAGACCCCCCTGTCCTCTCCTCTCTGTCCTAGATCCCCTGTACCTCTCCTCTCTGTCCCAGATCCCCCTGTCCCTCTCCCCTCTGTCCCAGATCCCCCTGTTCCTTTTCTCTCTGTCCTTGATCCCCCTACCCTCTCCTCTCTGTCCCAGATCCCCCTGTCCCTCTCCCCTCTGTCCCAGATCCCCCTGTTCCTCTCCTCTCTGTCCCAGATCCCCATGTGCCTCTCCTCTCTGTCCCAGATCCCCATGTGCCTCTCCTCTCTGTCCCAGATCCCAATGTTCCTCTCCTCTCCTCTCCTCTCTGTCCCAGATCCCCATGTTCCTCTCCTCTCTGTCCCATATCCCCATGTTCCTCTCCTCTCTGTCCCATATCCCCATATTCCTCACCTCTCTGTCCCAGATCCCCATATTCCTCTCCTCTCTGTCCCAAACCCCCCTGTACCTCTCCTCTCCCCTCCTCTCTGTCCTTGATCCCCCTACCCTCTCCTCTCCTCTCTGTCCCAGATCCCCATGTGCCTCTCCTCGCCTCTCTGTCCCAGATCCCCCGTAGCGCTCGTCTCTGTCCCAGATCCCCCTTTGCCTCACCTCTCTGTCTCAGATCCCCCTGTTCCTCTACTCTCCTCTCCTCTCTGTCCCAGATCCCCCTGCCCTCTCCTCTCTGTCCCAGATCCCCGTTCCTCTCCTCTCTCTCTCACAGATCCCCCTGTTCCTCTCCTCTCTCTCACAGATCCCCCTGTTCCTCTCCTCTATGTCCCAGATCCCCCTGTTCCTCTCCTCTCTCTCACAGATCCATATGTTCCTCTTCTCTCTCTCACAGATCCCCCTGTTCCTCTCCTCTCCTCTCTGTCCCAGATCCCCCTGTACCTCTCCTCTCTGTCCCAGATCCCCCTGTTCCTCTCCTCTCTGTCCTAGATCCCCCTGTTCCTCCCCTCTCTCTCACAGATCCCCCTGTTCCTCTCTCATCTCTGTCCCAGATCCCCTTGTTCCTCTCCTCTCTGTCCCAGATCCCCCTGTTCCTCTCCTCTCTGTCCCAGATCCCCTTGTTCCTCTCCTCTCTCTCACATATCCCCTTGTTCCTCACCTCTCTGTGCCAGATCCCCTTGTTCCTCACCTCTCTGTCCCAGATCCCCTTGTTCCTCACCTCTCTGTCCCAGATCCTCCTGTTCCTCACCTCTCTGTCCCAGATCCCCTTGTTCCTCACCTTTCTGTCCCAGATCCCCTTGTTCCTCTCCTCTCTCTCACAGATCACCCTGCCCTCTCCTCTCTGTCCCAGATCCCCCTGTTCCTCTACTCACCTCTCTGTCCCGGTGGGAAGAATTAGGGTAAAAAGGGTACGACTAAGGAATATGATTAGCTAAACAGGCCTAGAGATAAAGAGCTGCTGCATATGATCAGAGCAACAACCGGCTGATGGACTGATCCCTACTGCCGGGGCTACAGAGCCAGGAGGAGCATCATGGTGGTGTTCTGAGGGTCGTCCCCCCCCCCCGTTCTAGCAATGCTATTTATATGGGGGTTTGTGCATAGAAATATCATTACAATAACAGACTTTCAGATAAGAGCTTCTGCATATGATCAGAGTCTGACATGCTGACCCCTGCTATCTGGTACTACAGGAGAAGCATGGTGGTCGGTTCCCGTCTGAGGGGGCTTTTTTCCAATTCTAGATATTCTATTTCGATGGTTGGTCCCTGCCTTCCTGACCCCTGCTGTATGGGGAGACAGGAGAGCAGTTGGTCCCAAATCTAAAGCTTCTTTCCATCATATTATTATCCACCTTACAGATCTACAAACATTGAAGGGTTAGGTCCAACGGGAGTCGTAGGGATCAAACATTGAAGGGTTAGCTCCAACGGGACTCGTAGGGATCAAATTGGGACCGACCCTGCATGGTGGTTGGTCCCATAGACATATAATTACTAGAATGGGTATCCCCATTCAACTGTCGTGGTCTGAGATGCCTTTCCCCATGCTAGTATTTATATTTCTACGGTTGGTCCCTGCATGGCTTGTGGTGACATCATCCCTCTCTGGTTATTGGAGTACTGGTTCATGAATAAAAACATAATTACTAGAACAGACAATCCCATTTAAGTCAATGTTCCGTGAAGGGTGGACCACCACAGTACCGTGGTTTAAAGGGCTTTTCCTCCCTCTAGTAATTATATTTCTAAGGGTTCATGCACCATTAAATGAGTGGGAGTACTGGGTTTAAGAGAGCAAGACGTGAGGAGGTTCAATAAGACCGGTGCAAGAGTACAACACCATACGAGGACATGCAGGAGACAGGACAAGCGAGGCCTCAGTCAGAGCAGATCACATGTCCTAATGTCCTCTGTAGCTCAGCTTGGTAGAGCGCGGCGCTTGTAACGCCAAGGGTAGTGGGGTTCGATCCCCGGGACCACCCATACACAAAAAAAAAAAATTATACACGCGTGACTGTAAGTCGCTTTGGATAAAAGCGTCTGCTAAAATGGCATATTATTATTATTAATGAATACAGAACATTACCAAGATAGGAGAGATGTGGTGAGGCAGATGCTAGTGTAACACCGTACATGCAGAAGATAGGACATGAATGGACACAACAGAAGTCAGAAGGAAGGATGGTGTCTAATCCCTAATATTAATTAGTACAAAACATTAACAAGATCAGATATCCATGTCGTCCCCCTTTTAGACAGTCTTAGGCCTACACTGTTTTCTCCTCTTTCACTCCAATTCTATTCTAATCTATTCTATTCTAATCTATTCAATTAAATTCTAATCTATTCAATTCTAATCTATTCAATTATATTGTAAATAACACTTTGTTCTTAATTGACCTGCCTCGAAAAATAAGGGTAAAATATACCTTTTATTTAAAAATAAATACAAAATATGATATTCTATTCTAAACTATTCTATTCTGATCTGTTCTATTTGAAATGAGTGTTGATAAGACGTAATACTATTCTGTTCTGATCTGTTCTATTTGAAATGAGTGTTGATAAGACGTAATACTATTCTGTTCTGATCTGTTCTATTTGAAATGAGTGTTGATAAGACTTAAACCTAACCCCAATGGAACCACGCCAAAGTGTCCCAGCATTATCGGAGAAATGATCTCCCACTGTATGCCTTCGTTTGTCAAACAGAGACACACGGCAACGGCAATGTGCTGAAGAGGCTATTGACTGACAACGAACCATCTTATTTTCTTTTCAACAGAATTGTAATCCTGTCGGAAGTAGAGAAACCCTTCTCCCGCCACAGCTCCTGTTCAGACCACTGAGCTGTTCTGCTTACTGTAAGACTGAGTGACAATTACAAGACAGATCGTTTTTCTGGGTCCAGAAGAGAGTTGATCTAGGATTGGTTTTTTGTCTTTTAGATCATAATGAATAATATTACATGGACAGGAGGGGGACCTGATTCTACATCAGCACTCCTACTCTGAGATGCGGGGCAGGCAAGTAGCTTAGTGGTTAAGAGCGTTGTGCCCAGTAACCGAAAGGTCGCTGGTTCTAATCCCCGAGCCGACTAGGTGAAAAATCCTGTCGATGTGCCCTTGAGCAAGGCACTTAACCCTAATTGCTCCTGTAAGTCGCTCTGGATAAGAGTGTCTGCTAAATGACAAAAAAAATGTAAAAGCTCAAGAAATACTGCAAGAGTTACAATTAGAAGATGGATCGTTTCTCTAGGGTGAACAGCAATGCTTCACAGGACAGGAGGATTTCTCATAAAGCGTCTCAGAGTAGGAGTGTTGATCTAGGATCAGGTCCCCCCCCCCTTTAAATATAATCTTATTCATTATGTTCTAAAAGGCAAAACAGATCCTAGATCGGCACTCTTATTTTGAGACGCTTTAAAAATGGGCCACGGATATATGGTCACAGTGTTAAAAGTAAAGCCCATTGATTGAAATGGATGGAAAGACACAAGAAGACCCAGAAAGAATAGAGTATGAATTATAATGGTTAATGGAGATGTAGATGAGAGGAAAGGATGTGCATTCCAAATGGCACCCTATTCCCTACATAGTGCACTAGTCCCTCGGCTGCGCTTCAGTTTAAAAATGGAAAATAATAAAGAAAAACAGGAAAATACATTTTTCATGTTTTAAATGTTTATTAATGACCTACATTACTGTAGTGGGAGTTATTGGGGGAATTTAACACATCACTATGCAATTAACACATCACTATGCAATTAACACATGACTATGCAGTTAGTTGGGATAATGAAAGTGCATGAGAACGCAATAGCAGTAGCAGAACTGTCAGTGAATTTAAGCATATTCAAGAAGCATGAAGTTACAGAGGAGCAAAAATAACACTGAGTTTCCTATAAGACATTGAACAAACACACTCAACTTGGATAGCTTTTTTTAGCGCACGCATTAATGCACGCACGCACATACAAAGGCGCAAACTCAGGGCATGCAGAGTTTACCTACAGCCTACAGAATATAGACTAGCCCTATAGAGTATGTTGTTGTAGCCTAATGATTGCAACATGGTGCAGAGAGAGAGAGAGAGAGAGAAAGAGAGAGGGCAGTGCTGGCTGACTGCGCGGTAGATAGTCACTGGACTGGCTTCTGAAATATATAATCACAGAGGGAAACACAAAATGCTCATCTTGCAGATTGAGTCTGCTCGACCTACCGTAGCTACCATATATAACGGTTATCTCTGTTTTCTTCTCCGACCATCACCCTCTTATTATAAAAGGATGTGCGGGAGACGACAGCGTGGTCATCCCCCCTGATCAGACCATCAACCTGAAACACTGCCTGGCTGGCGACATCCCATAATGATTCTGAATCATCCGCAGCACCAGGCAGCAGCAGCAGCACTAAGTCATATTCATACTCATACTCACCACAACGATTTCCTGGGTGGAAGATGATGTTCTTTGTTGTAGGAGGTCACCCCGAGAGCCAGCTGCATAACAGTAATATATTTCTGGTAATTCACCATGGTATTGTCCACCGCTACTATGAATCCAACCCAAAGAAAAGCATAGGTAATCATATATTAATAGTAGTTTATTCCCTGGCAGCGTCTGCCTTCACTGCGTCTTCCTTGTTCAGCAGCATCACAACGCCATTTCCAGTAGCGGTGAAGGACTGACAGGGGAAACTCTCCCCGAGGAACTGAGAGAAAGGTGCCATACCGCGGCTACGAGCCATGTCCACAATGACAGTACCAAAGGCTACACTCCTCTTATCGTATTAGCACTCAGAATAGATTCGCCCAATCCATTCGATTTTTAGTCAGGATTTAAACATCATTTTATTTTTCTCCTTCCCTTTCTCCGGACCGCGGCCACTTTGCTGGCAAACAGTCTTTGAAAAACGGTCTGTGCTGCGGCGTTGGTTCAAGCGTCTGATCGATCGTGAGGTAGGGGAGAGTGTGTGTAGTCGGATGCACAGGGAGAGCGAGTGGGAGGGGTGGAGGGTGTGGGGGGGGGGGGGGATTGGCGGGTGAATACGGTTTGAGGATGTTCTCTTGTCGCATCTACTTATGGGGTCAAACATCGGAGCTACTTTAAACCTTACTCCTTTCAGTAAAGTTAAACATCTCTGATTGAATTTTTCCCTCATCATGGATATATTAACTTTCTATATTTTTATTAATTTAGGGCCCACTTACTTTTTAATTCGATAAAATGTTTAATGTAAGTAGTAGTCTAAACAAGATTAAAACTTCGTAGGATATGCAATCATTTGTGGTGACATAGGCAAACCAGTCATAAGAAGCCTACTTTTCAGTGCAGCACCAGTACTTAGCCAATCAGCACCCACTGAAGTGAACAGCGACATAATCGGTATTCCGGTCTGTTTCAGCGACCACCGGTCAATGGCCAGCGACCATGTCAGGTGGAGGCAGCTAGATTACTTCCCACTGGGAGAGTCCCTATGGATAGACCCAGAGCCATGTATTATTTATTTAAATACATGGCTTTGGGTAGGCCTGACCAGGAACAATATTTAAGAAGCCTCAGTGTTTTTTTCCTTCTTCTACTTTACATAAAGTCTCAACTTAACAGCAGGGGTGCAACTTTCACTAGGGACGGGGGACATTCTGACATTTCAGTTTTATCATTGGAATGTGATACAAAACGAGGCAAAAATGTGTTTTAGGACCATGCGGACGCCTCCGAGCGGTCGGGTAGGATGTTTGGAGTGTTTATCAGACTGGATAATAAAAAATATAATAAATACAGGTGAAGTCGGAAGTTTACATACACCTTAGCCAAATACATTTAAATTGAGTTTTTCCACAATTCCTGACATTTAATCCTGGTAAAAATTCCCTGTCTTAGGTCAGCTAGGATCACCACTTTATTTTAAGAATGTGAAATGTCAGAATAATAGTAGAGAGAATGATTTATTTCAGCTTTTATTTATTTCATCACATTCCCAGTGGGTCAGAAATTTACATACACTCAATTAGTATTTGGTAGCACAGCCTTTAAATTGTTTAACTTGGGTCAAACGTTTCAGGTAGCCTTCCACAAGCTTCCCACAATAAGTTGGGTGAATTTTGGCCCATTCCTCCTGACAGAGCTGGTGTAACTGAGTCAGGTTTGTAGGCCTCCTTGCTCACACACGCTTTTTCAGTTCTGCCCACAAATGTTCTATGAACGACTGGGTCGCGTCCATAGATACAGAACAAAAAGACTGAACGACTGGGTCATGTCCATAGATACAGAACAAAAAGACTGAACGACTGGATCGCGTCCATAGATACAGAACAAAAAGACTGAACGACTGGATCGCGTCCATAGATACAGAACTAAAAGACTGAACGACTGGGTCGCGTCCATAGATAAAGAACAAAAAGACTGAACGACTGGATCGTGTCCATAGATACAGAACAAAAAGACTGAACGACTGGATCGCGTCCATAGATACAGAACTAAAAGACTGAACGACTGGGTCGCGTCCATAGATACAGAACAAAAAGACTGAACGAATGGGTCGTGTCCATAGATACAGAACAAAAAGACTGAACGAATGGGTCGTGTCCATAGATACAGAACAAAAAGACTGAACGACTGGTTCATGTCTCTGGCAACCAAACCGATAGAACGAACAGCCTTTGATTTGTGTCGGGACTATATTTTGTGGAAGGATGAAATAGAATGAATAAATTAATAAAAATAACGTTTTTAATGTAAATATGTCAATCATTATTTGAATAGGTTCGTAACCCGCTGTATAAAAGCGATAATGCCCTCCAAGCAGGTGTTTGGAGGATATATTGGCTCCGTTTTTTCTATCCTCCAAACACCATCTTCTCCGGCTTTATCACTTAAATATAATTTATAAAGTACGGTATATCAGCACGGTAGAATTCAATGGCTATAGTTTATTCTTAAATGTTCTATGTTAGAGCTGCTTTTACATTTACATTACATTTTTGTCATTTAGCAGACGCTCTTATCCAGAGCGACTTACAGTTAGTGCATTAATTTTTTTTTCATACCCCCTGTGGGAATCAAACCCACAACCCTGGCGTTGCAAACGCCATGCCGCCATCCCTGCCAGGCCATTCCCTCCCCTACCCTGGACGACGCTGGGCCAATTGCGCGCCGCCCCATGGGTCTCCCGATCGCGGCCGGCTGCGACAGAGCCTGGATTCAAACCAGGATCTCTAGTGGCACAGCTAGCACTGCGATGCAGTGCCTTAGACCACTGCGCCACTCGGGAGAAAGCAAATAAGAGCAAGAGCTAGCTCTAGGATGGAGGACATTAAAGTTAACTAGCATGTCTTGTTTGTTTGGTTACCAAGGCAACTACTACTTCAGTGGATGTTGAACACATTTCTACCTGCAAATGAACACATTTCTAGAAGCAAATATGTTAAATTATAGCTATTGTATAAAAGGGATAATCACTTGGGACTCTATGCGTTCTCTGGAAATGAATTGTGGAACACACCCAAGTCGTTCCTTATTTTCCGTAGAACGCATAGCCCCCTGTTGATTATCCCTTCCTTATTTTGATAACATAGAAAATACATTGAATACATCGATCAAATCCATGCATCAGAAGTTAGAAACCATCAGTTGGATCTATTAGACCTCGGTAGTAGTTTCATTTATCTCTTTCAACAGGATACATATTTTCTGGAAACTAAGCAGAAAATAATGAGCGCTAAAGCTTTGCCAATTTAGCCAGACAAATAGGCCCTACATGCGAAGACAATTATCAAACCTATCAGACACATTATATGCTCACAACCCCTATCTCCTACTGGTGTATTTAGTTAGAATTTTGGAATATTTTGCGCAATAGACTAGGTTTTTACCAGGTGCGGATCATGACACAACACACTTTGATGCGCTAGAGAAATGTACACTGCAAACTTTCACCCAATTTTTAGATAAGAAAATATCGCCCTACCTTTCTGTTGTGTCAAACATCCCTCCAAATCAAATAATTCCATGCCATTTGTCCATAATAATAATAATCCAACAATGCAGTTGATTGCCAACTATCTTAATTCATCACGTATGCAAATGCAATATACTGTATAGCCTAATCATTACACGACTTTCAAGGAGTAGGACATTTGAGTAGGATATAACTTTTTCATTGTAAATGTACATATTTTTAAAACATTTTAGTCATTTAGTAGATCCTCTTATTCAGAGAGACTAACAGGAGAAATTAGGGTTATGTGTCTTGCTCAAGGGCATATTCCCTCTCCCCTCTCCTCTCCTCTCTCCTCTCTCCCCTCTCATCTCTCCCCTCTCCTCTCCTCTCTCCTCTCTCCTCTCTCCCCGCTCATCTCTCCCCTCTCCTCTCCTCTCCTCTCTCCCCTCTCCTCTCCTCTCTCACCTGTCCTCTCCTCTCTCCCCTCTCCTCTCCTCTCCTCTCCTCCCCTCTCATCTCCTCTCCTCTCCTCTCCTCTCCTCTCCTCTCCTCTCCTCTCCTCTCCTCTCCTCTCCTCTCCTCTCTCCCCTCTCCTCTCCTCTCCCACTCTTTTCCGCTCTTTTCCTACACACACGGATGCACACGCACACACACACACACACACACACACACACACACACACACACACACACACACACACACACACACACACACACACACACACACACACACACACACAAAGACACACAATACATCATCAGCAGCATTAACAACACACTATGAAGTAATGCGTCCCTCCATGGAAACAGGACAGACAGAACTGCCGCCTTTGTTGCTGTGTCCTTAGACACACACACATAGAACTGCTGTGTTCTTATTCCCTCAGACTCTCTTCCTGTCCACTGTCTTCTGCTCAACAGAAACCCTCAGAACTGGACTGGAGAGGTCAGAGGTCAGAGGTCAGAGGCTGGTCAAAATTAGTGCACTATATAGGGAATAGGGTACCATTTGGGACACAGCCCACTACTGCTGAAAGACATGATGTGATTTATTATGTTTGCACCAAACAGAGAGAGAGGTTCACAGAGAGAGAGGTTCACAGAGAGAGAGGTTCACAGAGAGAGAGGTTCACAGAGAGAGGTTCACATAGAGAGAGGTTCACAGAGAGAGAGGTTCACAGAGAGAGAGGTTCACAGAGATAGTGGTTCACAGAGAGAGAGGTTCACAGAGATAGAGGTTCACATAGAAAGAGGTTCACAGAGAGAGAGGTTCACGGAGAAAGTCCTCTCCACTGCACCAAGAGAGCACAGAGGGGGCAATACCCTGCACACTCACACACTGAATGCCCTGCCCTGTATGCATGCGGGCACACACACACACACAAACACATGCACACACACACACACACACACACACACACACACACACACACACACACACACACACACAAACATGCACATACACACACACACACACACTCACACACACACAGTCACTCTCTCTTTCTCTCTCTCTCACTCACACACACACACACACTCTCTCACCCCCCCACACACACTCTCTCTGTCACACCTCGTTGCTGTCGCATTGCTCTGTGGTGTGTGCTGTGAGGTGAGTCATCATCAGAGAAGCAGCATAACCTAGCAGCTTCAAACACACACACACACACACACACACACACACACACACACACACACACACACACACACACACACACGGAGCTCAAGCTAATCTCTCCTCTCGCTCTCTCTATCCTTCTTTTCAAGTGACTTGCAGTTGAAGTCGGAAGTTTACATACACTTAGGTTGGAGTCATTAAAACTCGTTTTTCAACCACTCCACACATTTCTTGTTAACGATCTATAGTTTTGGCAAGTCAGCTAGGACATCTACTTTGTGCATGACACAAGTAATTTTCCCAACAATTGTTTACAGACAGATTATTTCACTTATAATTCACTATATCACAATTCCAGTGGGTCAGAAGTTCACATACACTAAATTGACTGTGCCATTAAACAGCTTGGAAAATTCGAGAAAATGATGTCATGGCTTTAGAAGCTTCTGATAGGCTAATTGACATCATTTGAGTCAATTGGAGGTGTACCTGTGGATGTATTTCAAGGCCTACCTTCAAACTCAGTGCATCTTTGCTTGACATCATGGGAAAATCAAAAGATATCAGCCAAGACCTCAGAAAAAAAATATTAGAGGCGTCACGCCCATAGGGGGCAGATCTGTCCTGTTCAATTATTATTATTATTATTATTATTATTATTATTATTATTATTATTATTATTATTATTATTATTATTATTATTATTGTTATTATTATTATTATTATTATTATTATTGTTATTATTGTTATTATTATTATTATTATTGTTATTATTGATATTATTATTGTCATTATTGTTATTATTGTTATTATTTTATACTAACTAGCCCAGATAGCTTCCCAACCTCATAACTAGCTACCCAGAAGCCATTTCAGGCTATCAATCAAGTTAGAGTAGCTAGCTTGTCTAACTATCTTAGCTGGCCTGACTGCTGGCAAGGTTGGTAGACTTTAGAAAAGCAAGCAATAACTAAATGTACTGAATAAGACTCACATTCCTTTCAATCTTTTACCCAGATTTTTAGCAGAGAAGCAGAGAAGCAGATTTAGTTTCTATAAAAAAAAGAACCCCCAGTCAGGAGATACAGACAGCTCAAGAGATATGCTTAAATATGCAGAAAAATAGCCAAATTATTTACATCTAACTAAGCATAATGATTATGGGAAAAGCTTGTCTGGCTACACTAACTCCTTACTCCGGACAAATGATAGGCCACTGCCCACAGACGTGAGTTTCTACTCCGCAATGAGTCTGGATCTGAGTACCTCCCTAAGGATTTCTAGAATGGAAAAACATTCTAACCATTCTGATTGGTCCCAGAAACCAATGGGTTGGGCCATAGCCAGAAAGCGGTGGTTAGAAAATTCACCATTAGCTTTGATACACTGATTGGTTAGAGGTGATCCAATCGCGGATTGCTCTGTTTTGTACAACACCCCCATATTTTGACATCACCACAAACGACTTCAACGACTGCAGTCTCAGACTGAAGTATGTAGCGAACAATAGAGCAGCGGAAGAATTCAGTTGGAGTCGTCAGGCAAGGAAAAAGCTGTTTCAGGTGTTTGAAAAATTCAAGAAGATTCCCGGAATTACGAGGGAATAAGCAGGAAATCTGTGAATCCTCCAATCCGTATTTCTGGAAATCCAGGGAATTTGGGGAAAGTTAATGACGTTTTGCAACCCTACCCACTGCGCTCAGGGTTTACCCACCTCTCTTTTAATACGACATCCCTGGGAGGAGCGATATCTCACTTGATCAGTTATACTGCTACATTTCCCTCTCTTCAAAGACTGCAGCCATCAATCCAGGGGTTTTAAGTCTCCTGAGATCATCAGGTATCTAAAGTGAGCTCTTATACTCATTAAAACCTGGTATTTAAATTCTTCAACTCTGAAAGTAACCCAGAGATTCTATTTCTTATTTTCAAACTGTATCAAGAAACAGGAATAGAACTTCAGGATGTTCCGGAACTAGCAAGCCGCACTAGTAGGGCTTTGTCAGCACCTTTTGTATTTCTCTATATATTTTAGATGTGTGTAACTCTGTCCTTGAGCTGTTCTGGTCTTTTATAGTTCTGTATTAATGTTTTATGTTTTGTGTGGACCCCAGGAAGAGTAGCTGCTGCTTTTGCACTAGCTAATGGGGATCCAAATAAAATCCTAAATCCTACTAGCCCGGGTGAGATCAGTCAAAACAGTAATGTTTTCTCAGAAGTGCATAAATAGTCTGTGTATGTAATATCACCCTATTCCCTGCTTTGGTCCAAAGTACCAGTGTTGGGGTCAGTTCCATTTCAATTCCACTCAATTCAGAAAGTAAACACAATTATAACCCCTATATAACCCCTATATCCCCCCCTATATACCCCCTATATCCCCCCTATATAACCCCTATATACCCCCTATATCTCCCCCTATATAACCCCTATATCTCCCCCTATATAACCCCTATATCTCCCCCATATACCCCCTATATCCCCCTCTATATACCCCCTATATCTCCCCCTATATAACCCCTATATCTCCCCCTATATATCCCCTATATCCCCCCCTATATATCCCCTATATATCCCCCCTATATCCCCCTCTATATACCCCCTATATCTCCCCCTATATAACCCCTATATCTCCCCCTATATATCCCCTATATCCCCCCCTATATACCCCCTATACCCCCCCTATATAACCCCTATATACCCCCTATATATCCCCCTATATCCCCCCTATATACCCCCTATATCTCCCCCTATATAACCCATATATCCCCCTCTATATAACCCCTATATCTCCCCCTATATATCCCCTATATCTCCCCCTATATACCCCCTATATCTCCCCCATATACCCCCTATATCCCCCTCTATATAACCCCTATATCTCCCCCTATATAACCCCTATATCTCCCCCTATATACCCCCTATATCTCCCCCTATATAACCCCTATATCTCCCCCCTATATAACCCCTATATCTCCCCCTATATATCCCCTATATCCCCCTCTATATACCCCTTATATCTCCCCCTATATAACCCCTATATCTCCCCCTATATAACCCCTATATCTCCCCCTATATATCCCCTATATCCCCCCCTATATATCCCCTATATATCCCCCCTATATCCCCCTCTATATACCCCCTATATCTCCCCCTATATAACCCCTATATCTCCCCCTATATATCCCCTATATCCCCCCCTATATACCCCCTATATCCCCCCTATATAACCCCTATATACCCCCTATATATCCCCCTATATCCCCCCTATATACCCCCTATATCTCCCCCTATATAACCCATATATCCCCCTCTATATAACCCCTATATCTCCCCCTATATATCCCCTATATCTCCCCCTATATACCCCCTATATCTCCCCCATATACCCCCTATATCCCCCTCTATATAACCCCTATATCTCCCCCTATATAACCCCTATATCTCCCCCTATATACCCCCTATATCTCCCCCTATATAACCCCTATATCTCCCCCCTATATAACCCCTATATCTCCCCCTATATATCCCCTATATCCCCCTCTATATACCCCTTATATCTCCCCCTATATAACCCCTATATCTCCCCCTATATATCCCCTATATCCCCCCCTATATACCCCCTATATCCCCCCTATATACCCCCTATATACCCCCTATATAACCCCTATATCTCCCCCATATACCCTCTATATCCCCCTCTATATAACCCCTATATCTCCCCCTATATATCCCCTATATCCCCCTCTATATACCCCTTATATCTCCCCCTATATAACCCCTATATCTCCCCCTATATATCCCCTATATCCCCCCCTATATACCCCCTATATCCCCCCTATATACCCCCTATATACCCCCTATATAACCCCTATATCTCCCCCATATACCCTCTATATCCCCCTCTATATAACCCCTATATCTCCCCCTATATAACCCCT
Organism: Coregonus ussuriensis; assembly: GCA_031479575.1. Classification (NCBI taxonomy): domain Eukaryota; kingdom Metazoa; phylum Chordata; class Actinopteri; order Salmoniformes; family Salmonidae; genus Coregonus; species Coregonus ussuriensis. Next base: position 5,882,927 of record CM062491.1, on the reverse strand, counting down.
ATATCTCCCCTTATATACCCCCTATATCTCCCCCTATATAACCCCTATATCTCCCCCCTATATAACCCCTATATCTCCCCCTATATATCCCCTATATCCCCCTCTATATACCCCCTATATCTCCCCCTATATAACCCCTATATCTCCCCCTATATATCCCCTATATCCCCCCCTATATACCCCCTATATCCCCCCTATATACCCCCTATATACCCCCTATATAACCCCTATATCTCCCCCTATATACCCCCTATATATCCCCTATATCCCCCCCTATATCCCCCCTATATCCCCCCTATATACCCCCTATATACCCCCTATATCTCCCCCATATACCCCCTATATCTCCCCCATATACCCCCTATATCCGCCCCTATATACCCCCTATATCTCCCCCATATACCCCCTATATCTCCCCCTATATACCCCCTATATCTCCCCTATATACCCCCTATATCTCCCCCTATATAACCCCTATATCTCCCCCTATATACCCCCTATATCTCCCCCTATATAACCCCTATATCTCCCCCTATATACCCCCTATATCTCCCCCTATATCCCCCTATATCTCCCCCTATATACCCCCTATATCCCCCCCTATATAACCCCTATATCTCCCCCTATATATCCCCTATATATACCCCCTATATCCCCCCCTATATAACCCCTATATCCCCCTCTATATAACCCCTATATCTCCCCCTATATAACCCCTATGGGGGTAGACAATCTAGTTTTATTGTGTAGTCATACCATCACACCACTGTAGACATACCATCACACCACTGTGGTCATACCATCACACCACTGTGGTCATACCATCACACCACTGTGGTCATACCATCACACCACTGTGGTCATACCATCACACCACTGTGGTCATTCCATCACACCACTGTAGTCATACCATCACACCACTGTGGTCACACCATCACACCATCACACCACTGTGGTCATACCATCACACCACTGTGGACATACAATCACACCATCACACCACTGTGGTCATACCATCACACCACTGTGGTCATACCATCACACCACTGTGGTCATACCATCACGCCACTGTAGTCATACCATCACACCACTGTGGTCATACCATCACACCACTGTGGTCATACCATCACACCACTGTGGTCATACCATCACACCACTGTAGACATACCATCACACCACTGTGGTCACACCATCACACCATCACACCACTGTGGTCATACCATCACACCACTGTGGACATACCATTACACCATCACACCACTGTGGTCATACCATCACACCACTGTAGTCATACCATCACACCACTGTGGTCATACCATCACACCACTGTGGTCATACCATCACACCACTGTGGTTATACCATCACACCACTGTGGTCATACCATCACACCACTGTGGTCATACCATCACACCAATGTAGTCATACCATCACACCACTGTGGTCACACCATCACACCACTGTGGTCATACCATCACACCACTGTGGTCATACCATCACACCACTGTGGTCATACCATCACACCACTGTAGTCATACCATCACACCACTGTGGTCACACCATCACACCATCACACCACTGTGGTCATACCATCACACCACTGTGGACATACCATCACACCATCACACCACTGTGGTCATACCATCACACCACTGTGGTCATACCATCACACCACTGTGGTCATACCATCACACCACTGTGGTCATACCATCACACCACTGTAGTCATACCATCACACCACTGTGGTCATACCATCACACCACTGTGGTCATACCATCACACCACTGTGGTCATACCATCACACCACTGTGGTCATACCATCACACCTAGAGCCTGGAGTCAAAGCCTAGCGGTCACTAGTGAAACACAGCAATGCATGTTGCAAATACTATGCACAAAAATTCAGAATTAAATCCAAATATGAACTCCATTTTGCCGCCTCTCTTTTCCACCAGCCATGTGAACATGTAATGCACATACGGAGACCAACCATTCCTTGGTCAGTAGTACGCTACATAGACACCGATGCCTGGTCACTAATGCCTACCGCCTTTGGTTCACCAGGGAAGCAAAGCAAAGGGTATATTATGAACAGAAATAATATGACTTACATAGCCTTGTTAGTGTAGTACTGCGTCCCTTGTGGAGGTTCAGTGCATGCTGGTGGTGGGCTGTGTTCAGCTGGTGTGTGTGTGTGTGTGTGTGTGTGTTGGTCTGTTTCTGTCAGCCTAGCTGTCTCTCTCAGTGGGTCACTTTCTCCTCATTTTCCTAGCTCCTAGCTCCTAGCTCAGGGCAGGCTGTGTTAGCGTGTGAGTCCTAGCTCCTAGCTCAGGGCAGGCCGTGTTAGCGTGTGAGTCCTAGCTCCTAGCTCAGGGCAGGACATGTTAGCGTGTGATTCCTAGCTCCTAGCTCCTAGCTCAGGGCAGGCCTTGTTAGCGTGTGAGTCCTAGCTCCTAGCTCCTAGCTCAGGGCAGGCCGTGTTAGCGTGTGAGTCCTAGCTCCTAGCTCCTAGCGGGCCGTGTTAGCGTGTGAGTCCTAGCTCCTAGCTCCTAGCGGGCCGTGTTAGCGTGTGAGTCCTAGCTCCTAGCTCCTAGCGGGCCGTGTTAGCGTGTGAGTCCTAGCTCCTAGCTCCTAGCTCAGGGCAGGCCGTGTTAGCGTGTGAGTCCTAGCTCCTAGCTCCTAGCTCCTAGCGGGCCGTGTTAGCGTGTGAGTCCTAGCTCCTAGCTCCTAGCGGGCCGTGTTAGCGTGTGAGTCCTAGCTCCTAGCTCCTAGCGGGCCGTGTTAGCGTGTGAGTCCTAGCTCCTAGCTCCTAGCTCCTAGCGGGCCGTGTTAGCGTGTGAGTCCTAGCTCCTAGCTCAGGGCAGGCCGTGTTAGCGTGTGAGTCCTAGCTCCTAGCTCCTAGCTCAGGGCAGGCCGTGTTAGCGTGTGAGTCCTAGCTCCTAGCTCCTAGCTCAGGGCAGGCCGTGTTAGCGTGTGAGTCCTAGCTCCTAGCTCCTAGCTCCTAGCTCAGGGCAGGCCGTGTTAGCGTGTGAGTCCTAGCTCCTAGCTCAGGGCAGGCCGTGTTAGCGTGTGAGTCCTAGCTCCTAGCTCCTAGCTCCTAGCTCCTAGCGGGCTGTGTTAGCGTGTGAGTCCTAGCTCCTAGCTCTAGACTACTGGGACACGGCTGTCTCAGAGCTGACTTGGCTGGCAGACATAAAAGAGGAGACCTTTTCTTAACGGTGTGGGGAGCAATCCCTCCTTCTCTCTCTCACCGTCTCTCCATTCTTCCGACTGCTCTCCAGGCTGTTGGTCCCTACACTTCAGGACAGCACATCCAAAAGCGAGCTCGCTCCTCCCTCCCTCCCTCCCTCCCTCCCTCCCTCCCTCCCTCCCTCCCTCCCTCCCTCCTCCCATCCTTCCCTCCCCTCCCTTCCTCCCTGTCTAACTCCTCGACCTCCCCATAATCCCCCACCGGCCTTCCTTACCCTGCCTCCTCCCTGCCGTCCAGTCCCTCCCTCCCCTCCAGTCCCTCCCTCCCTCCGTCCTCCTCCACGATATGTGCCCGGCCAGGAGTAGTGCCCTCCAGGGGTAGTGCCCTCCAGGGGTAGTGCCCTCCAGGGTTAGTACCCTCCAGGGGTTCAACAAGCCCACAAAGATACCATCAACAATGACAGCCTCCCAGACTAGAGCTGACAGTGACAAAACAGCCTCCCAGGACTATTCTACACTGCCATGCTGCCATGCTGCCATGCTGCCATGCTGTCTAGAGAGATCCAGTCTCTTCTCATTGACATACACTATCATAATATATCATATCGCCATAATATCAATAATATACCGAATCTAAGGATTGCTATTTATCTGTGTTCATTCTAGTGGAATTGCAAATCCTTCTTCTGGAGTCTAACCTCTTGTGGACAGACTACGTAACATACATGTAAATGGTAATAGTTAACGTAAGATTTTCGGTTCTGGGTTACCGAGATGATCTGCAGCCTAATATCAACGTTGCATTGCAGGTTACGCCCTGACAGAGAACCAGCTGTCTGTCCTGTAATCTCTTCCGCTTGTGTGTGTGAGCACATTTAGCGCAGACACTCCATCAATCCCCCAGTAATCAATCAAAGAATACACAATTTGTTTTCAAAATATACCGAAATGAATAAATCAGAGGAAAACATAACCTAACAATATGCCTGTGCTGAATTAACACGGACCATTCGGAGCCATTTATGAAGTTATAAAACCAGCCAGGGAAACAGTGGTATCAATGATTCTATAAACACTGTCGCTGTAAATAATTGCCAGAGACGGCAGTGGAATGAAGCTTTTGTAAAGTGATGCCAAAGTTATGTTCTATTTCACTCAGCAATAAAACCGTGGGAACAGAGTGAATGGAGAGATTGAGGAGCAGGAGCTTAGGAGGAAAGAGGTGTGTGTCTTACTGTCACGCCCTGACTCTGGGGACTCGTATTTGTTGAGTCAGGGTGTGTATATTCTATGTTGTGTTGTTCTATGTTATAGGTTCTAGTATGTATAGATCTATGTTGGCCGGTGTGGTTCCCAATCAGAGGCAGCTGTCGCTCGTTGTCTCTGATTGGGGACCATACTTAGGCAGCCTATTGGCACTAGTGGGTTGTGGGATCTTGTTCCGTGTTGAGGTATGTTGTTTGTCTACCTTGGACTTCACGTTTCGTTTCGTTTGTTGTTTTGTCGTGGTGTTTATTCAGTATAAATAAACATGTACGCATATCACGCTGCGCCTTGGTCCGTCCCGTCTGTAAACGATCGTGACACTTACCTGGAGTCGTACATGGGAGTCTGTGTACATGGGAGGACATAACAGGGGCTCCCGGGACCCCTTCCTTCTGCTGCGTCGGCTCCCGGGACCCCTTCCTTCTGCTGCGTCGGCTCCCGGGACCCCTCCCTTCTGCTGCGTCGCTCAGCGGGACCATCTGTGGAGGGAGGGAGGGAGGGGGGGGGGGGGGGGGGGCTCCCGGGACCCCTTCCTTCTGCTGCGTCGGCTCCCGGGACCCCTCCCTGCTGCTGCGTCGCTCAGCGGGACCCCTTCCTTCTGCTGCGTCGGCTCCCGGGACCCCTTCCTTCTGCTGCGTCGGCTCCCGGGACCCCTCCCTGCTGCTGCGTCGCTCAGCGGGACCCCTTCCTTCTGCTGCGTCGGCTCCCGGGACCCCTCCCTGCTGCTGCGTCACTCAGCGGGACCCCTCCCTGCTGCTGCGTCGCTCAGCGGGACCCCTTCCTTCTGCTGCGTCGCTCAGCGGGACCCCTTCCTTCTGCTGCGTCGCTCAGCGGGACCCCTTCCTTCTGCTGCGTCGGCTCCCGGGACCCCTCCCTGCTGCTGCGTCGCTCAGCGGGACCCCTTCCTTCTGCTGCGTCGGCTCCCGGGACCCCTTCCTTCTGCTGCGTCGGCTCCCGGGACCCCTTCCTTCTGCTGCGACGGCTCCCGGGACCCCTTCCTTCTGCTGCGTCGGCTCCCAGGACCCCTTCCTTCTGCTGCGTTGCTCAGAGGGACCCCTTCCTTCTGCTGCGTCGGCTCCCGGGACCCCTTCCTTCTGCTGCGTCGGCTCCCGGGACCCCTTCCTTCTGCTGCGTCGGCTCCCGGGACCCCTCCCTTCTGCTGCGTCGCTCAGCGGGACCCCTTCCTTCTGCTGCGTCGGCTCCCGGGACCCCTTCCTTCTGCTGCGTCGGCTCCCGGGACCCCTTCCTTCTGCTGCGTCGCTCAGCGGGACCCCTTCCTTCTGCTGCGTCGGCTCCCGGGACCCCTTCCTTCTGCTGCGTCGCTCAGCGGGACCATCTGTGGAGGGAGGGAGGGAGGGAGGGGGGGGGGGGGGGCTCCCGGGACCCCTTCCTTCTGCTGCGTCGGCTCCCGGGACACCTCCCTGCTGCTGCGTCGCTCAGCGGGACCCCTTCCTTCTGCTGCGTCGCTCAGCGGGACCCCTTCCTTCTGCTGCGTCGGCTCCCGGGACCCCCCCCTGCTGCTGCGTCGCTCAGCGGGACCCCTTCCTTCTGCTGCGTCGGCTCCCGGGACCCCTTCCTTCTGCTGCGTCGGCTCCCGGGACCCCTCCCTGCTGCTGCGTCGCTCAGCGGGACCCCTCCCTGCTGCTGCGTCGCTCAGCGGGACCCCTTCCTTCTGCTGAGTCGCTCAGCGGGACCCCTTCCTTCTGCTGCGTCGCTCAGCGGGACCCCTTCCTTCTGCTGCGTCGGCTCCCGGGACCCCTCCCTGCTGCTGCGTCGCTCAGCGGGACCCCTTCCTTCTGCTGCGTCGGCTCCCGGGACCCCTTCCTTCTGCTGCATCGGCTCCCGGGACCCCTTCCTTCTGCTGCGTCGGCTCCCGGGACCCCTTCCTTCTGCTGCGTCGCTCAGCGGGACCCCTTCCTTCTGCTGCGTCGGCTCCCGGGACCCCTTCCTTCTGCTGCGTCGGCTCCCGGGACCCCTTCCTTCTGCTGCGTCGGCTCCCGGGACCCCTCCCTTCTGCTGCGTCGCTCAGCGGGACCCCTTCCTTCTGCTGCGTCGGCTCCCGGGACCCCTTCCTTCTGCTGCGTCGGCTCCCGGGACCCCTTCCTTCTACTGCGTCGCTCAGCGGGACCCCTTCCTTCTGCTGCGTCGGCTCCCGGGACCCCTTCCTTCTGCTGCGTCGCTCAGCGGGACCATCTGTGGAGGGAGGGAGGGAGGGAGGGGGGGGGGGCTCCCGGGACCCGTTCCTTCTGCTGCGTCGGCTCCCGGGACCCCTCCCTGCTGCTGCGTCGCTCAGCGGGACCCCTTCCTTCTGCTGCGTCGCTCAGCGGGACCCCTTCCTTCTGCTGCGTCGGCTCCCGGGACCCCTCCCTGCTGCTGCGTCGCTCAGCGAGACCCCTTCCTTCTGCTGCGTCGGCTCCCGGGACCCCTCCCTGCTGCTGCGTCGCTCAGCGGGACCCCTTCCTTCTGCTGCGTCGGCTCCCGGGACCCCTCCCTGCTGCTGCGTCGCTCAGCGGGACCCCTCCCTGCTGCTGCGTCGCTCAGCGGGACCCCTTCCTTCTGCTGCGTCGCTCAGCGGGACCCCTTCCTTCTGCTGCTTCGGCTCCCGGGACCCCTCCCTGCTGCTGCGTCGCTCAGCGGGACCCCTTCCTTCTGCTGCGTCGCTCAGCGGGACCCCTTATGTTAGAGCCGATTTGGGAATATTTTGTGTAAAAGACTGAACATACTGAGCTCCATGTACATTTGTGTAAATATATTAAATATTAATGTATATGATGAAATATTAGGTACGTACCTTTATGATTTATTTACCGGATTGAGATATATTCATTTGTTATTAGTGTAACTCAGTTTTTGGCCCCCCCTCCTGCCCATTAATTGTACTGTGTTAATTGTGTTAGTATAAAGGCAGGAAGTTGGGCCTTCGGGGGGAGGAGTCCTTGCTAGATGCGGGAGCGGTATAGTTTTTTGACCATATAGACATACAGAAATACAGACAGACAGGTCATATTATATTATGTATTTGCATTTCAAGTAATCTCTGCTTTAAGTTGATTGGAGAATACCTTTTTGTTAGATAAGAAGAATAAACATTTTTGTTGCACTATATCCCTGGATCTCATTGAATGTTTGGCCGTTTGGAAACGTTGAGTGTGGACTGTATGCGTCCGAAACAACCCCGCTTCAGGCTAGGGCAGTGGCTATGGTAAAGTGGAAAGGAAGCCACTACAATCAAGTCAAAAAACTCCGTGAAGGATTACTACCGGAAGGAAATCTCCGGTTCGGACACACGCTGGATTTTGTTCTATTTGTAATTGCATTCGGACCATAAGGACAGCTCGCTTGGAAGGATTTGAACTCCTAGATTTCGCCAGCCGTGAGTAACCACTGCGAATGAATGAGCTGCCCTGTTCAAGGCGATCGTTTGATCATGCATATTATGGAAGCGCAAATGTGCTTATAATTGGAATGTTTGATAAACTTGGGAATGGAATTCAAAATACAGCGCTGTGAAAACAATTAAGAAGTTTAAGTTTGGGAAACACAGATCCTATGCACAATGTAGCCTAATCATATATCTAATATTTGGCCTAACGTGGAAATGCAATCCATCAACGCAACGAATGCAACTTAAGGATCTAAAGATACTGCGTGTTAAAACTTCATTAAAGGGACAAAACCTCAACGGGATGAAATGTTTAAAACGCATCTAAAATGCCAAACTTGCACATGTGCAATTCAAAATGGGTCAATATGCTGAAATGGATGACTGTGTTTTTAAAGATTAAAGGAGGTCTAAAGGGGCATTACGTTTAACAATCAAACCAACAACCGTGTCATTGTAAATTGAGTGAACTAAAAGTGAATGATGGAGGAGGAAATCCCAAATAAGACTCCACTGGAGAGGGCAGAGGAGCATCTAAATTCACTCTATGCAGCCCGGAGAGGCAAACTTGGAGTGTGTACACGCAAAATGAATGAAGTAAAAGTCCTTCTTGTTGATGGAGGAAACATTGCAACTGTGAATGAGAGTCTTGAAGCATTTGATGCTGTGCTCAATGACTTTAAGAAGGCTCATGAATCTGTGCTAGAGCTGGTCACAGAGGAGGAACAGGAACAGGAGAGCATTAACTATTATCAACCAAGAATGAGAACTTATGAACATTTCCTGAAAGAGGTGGAAATATGGAAAAAGGCTGAAGTTGAGCCACAAACGCTCATTGAACCACATGACAGCATTTCCAATGTGTCAAAAATATCAAGTAAAACTAAGTATTCTAAGACTGTTTCCTCAGTGTCCTCTGAACGCCTTAAAGCCGAGGCAGAACGAGCAGCTCTACTAGCTCGCCAAGCATCATTACAAGACAAGCATGCATTGGAACTGGAGAAAGCTCAACTGAATGTTAGGATGGAAAGAATGGCACTGGAAACGGACATAGCAACATATAATGCCAAACTGAAGGTCCTGGAGAGTACCGAGTCAACTTCTCAATCCCATTCTGTGGCAGCCCATTTACTAAGCCAAGAAGATGGAATGAACTCTTATTTTGAGAAACAGGAACCAGAGGTCTATGTGGAACCTGAACCATCACCTGTTGAGTTTGCTGCATTAGGTGCAGTTCCAAAGACCCCACTACAAAGAGTTTTACAACAACCGACCACAAAGCCATCAAACCCTATTCCGAAAACAGTCGTAAACCACACTCTTCAGCAGCCAACAGCAAGGTCTAGCAATCGACACAGAATCAACACTGCGGGTATCAGCCATAATACCAGCCATGATAACCTCTCTACTGTCATGCAAAGGCAGAATGAAATTGCTGACCTCCTTGTACTACAGCACAAACAAGCCACACTCCCTGTTAGGGAGATACCTATGTTTGACGGTGATCCTCTAAACTTTAGGCCATTCATGCGTGCATTTGAGCATGGTATAGAAGATAAGACAAGCAGTCACCAGGATAGGCTCTATTACCTGGAACAATACACCTCTGGTCAGCCCAAGGATCTGGTCCGTAGTTGTCTGCATATGGAAGCCAGAAGAGGCTATGCAGTAGCTAAGAGGTTGTTAAAGGAACACTTTGGCAATGAAATCAAAGTCACCACTGCTTACATGGAAAAGGCTTGGAACTGGACAAACATCAAACCCGATGATGGAAAGGGACTGGGTGGTTATGCACTCTATCTAAGAGGTTGCTGTAACGCTATGCAAGACCTACAGAACATGGAAGAGCTTAATCTTCCCTCCAACATAAAACTGATCATGTCAAAACTTCCCTACAAACTAAGGGAAAAATGGAGGTCTATGGCATGTGATATTTTAGAGAGAAGTCACCTGAGGGCCCAGTTCAGTGACCTGGTAACGTTCATGGAAAAACAGGCCAAAATACTGCAGGATCCGTTGTATGGAGATATTCAAGATCCCCTGTACAACAAAAGGTTTTTAAAACCCAAAACAGAAGCTGACTTTAAACAGCAGTTCAAGTCCAAGAGTAGGGGAAGCAGCTTTGCCACTACAGTAGCTGTAGTGGCAGATTGTGACTCTGAAAAACCTTTAAAAGAACAAACATTCAAAGTAAAGAGACCAGGCACCTACCCTTCTGATGCTCCCAGTATCTCATGTATATTTTGTGCTGGTGCGCATTTATTGGTCGACTGCCAACAGGTGAAGGCACAGCCACATGAATTCAAGGTTGAGTTTCTGAGATCAAAAGGCCTTTGTTTTGGCTGTTTGATGAGAGGACACTTAAGCAGAGAATGTAAAAGAAGGATGACCTGTCAGAGCTGTCAAAGAAAGCACCCCACTATCCTGCACATTGAAGGAAGAGAGAGATTTAGATCTCAAAAGGCAGATATGAGTGGTGTAGCAGTAAAGCGGGAGGAGACTGTCAGCAGTGCTCTTGTTTCACTGGAAGCTGGTGAAGATACCGGGGCCGGTACAGATTGTGCACTTGCAATTGTGCCAGTTCAAGTAAAGGTGGCAAATGGAAGCAAGTCTGTGTTAACCTATGCGTTTCTCGATTCTGGTAGCTCAGCAACATTTTGTACGGAGAGACTCATGAGGCAGTTGCAAGCTAAAGGCAGTGCGACTGAAATTCTGCTACGCACAATGGGGCAGGAGAGTCCTACCAAGAGCTTTGAGATATCTGGATTAGAGATTGGCAATGTGGAAGGCGACACATTTCTTGCATTACCAAAGGTCTACACCCAACATAAGATCCCAGTGACAAGAGAGAACATTCCCACTCAGAAAGAGCTCAAAAGGTGGCCATACCTGAAAGAGGTTCAGTTGAAGGAGATTGATGCTGACGTCGAACTTCTGATTGGCGTAAATGCTCCAAAGGCAATGGAACCCTGGCAAATCATAAATAGCCAAGGCAACGGACCGTATGCAGTGAAAACCCTCTTTGGATGGGTGATGAATGGTCCTCTCAACAGTTGTACCATGGCAGAAGAATCTGGGCGTCCTACGGTGATGGCCAATCGTATCTCAATGGCCGACCTGGGGGTTCTTCTTGTAAATCAGTACAACCATGACTTCCCTGAGAGAGAGTATGAAGAGAAAAGTGAGATGTCAGCTGAGGATCGTAGGTTTATGGAGATAGTATCAAGCTCCATAACCCTCAAAGACCATCACTACTACTTACCGTTGCCCTTTCGCAACAAAGATGTAGTCCTGCCAAACAACCGTGACATGGCAAAGCAGCGGGCTCTAAATATTATCAGGAAGTTCAAGAAGGACAAAGGTTACGCTGCAGAGTACAAAGGCTTCATGGAAGAGATGATAACAAAAGGTTACGCCGAGAAGGTACCACAAGAACAGCTCCTCAGAGAGAAAGGCAAGGTATGGTACATACCACACCATGGCGTTCACCATAAGCGCAAAGGAACGATACGAGTGGTGTTTGACTGTTCATCATCCTATAAAGGTACATCTCTTAACAGTGAACTCCTTCAAGGCCCTGACCTGGCAAACACGCTTATAGGAGTCTTGCTAAGATTTCGGCAAAAGCACATTGCCATGATGGCAGACATCGAAGGAATGTTCCATCAAGTACGTGTCCATGAAGATGACTTAGACTTCCTGCGATTCCTATGGTGGCCGGATGGTGATACTAACAAAAGATTGGAGGAGTACAGAATGACAGTACATCTTTTCGGTGCTATATCCTCTCCAAGTTGTGCAAACTTTGCACTGCGAAAGACTGCAGAAGACAACTGTGAGGGGTACGATGAAGAGGTGATTCAAACAGTCAAGTCCAACTTCTATGTTGATGACTGCCTCAAGTCAGTGGCCACAGAAGAACAAGCCATAGCTCTCACAAGAAACCTCAGGGCTGTGTGCTCTCAAGGTGGGTTCAAATTGACCAAGTGGGTCAGCAACAGCCGCACTGTACTAGCTTCTATCCCTGATGAACACAAAGCCAAGCAGATAAAAGAACTGGACCTGGACAGAGAAAAGCTGCCTGTTGAAAGAGCACTTGGAATCCGATGGAACATTGAAAGGGATGTGTTTACCTTCCAGGTCACTGTCAAGAACAGACCCCTTACAAGAAGAGGTATTCTCTCAACTGTCAGCTCTATTTATGATCCATTAGGTTTCCTCGCCCCATTCGTATTAAAGGCAAAGCAAATTCTTCAAGTGCTCTGCAAGCTAAAGTGTGGATGGGACGAAGTCATCCCTGAAGAACACTCTATTTCATGGAAGAGATGGCTCTCAGAGCTGGACCAGCTCTCCAGATTCCAGATCAACAGGTGTATGATGCCGGAGAACTTTGGTCAAATCAAGACCGCACAGCTGCATCACTTCGGTGATGCAAGTGAACAAGGTTATGGCACGGCAAGCTACCTTAGGTTCACAAACGTTATGGAAAAGGTCCACATCGCATTCATACTGGGGAAATCAAGGGTGACTCCACTCAAGCAGATGACGATCCCCAGACTGGAACTTGCTGCAGCAACATTGGCAGTGCGAGTGGACAGGATGTTAAGGTTGGAGCTCCAGATTGAACTTGAGGAGTCAACTTTCTGGACAGACAGCCAGTCGGTGCTAAAATACATCCGCAACGATACCAAGAGATTCCATACTTTTGTGGCTAATAGGGTTGCTATGATCCGTGACCTATCGAAAGCAAAACAGTGGAGGTATTTGAACTCCAAACACAACCCAGCCGATGATGCCTCAAGAGGATTACATGTTGAAACTTTCCTGAACTCAAAGAGATGGCGCAAAGGACCAGAATTCCTGGAGAAAACAGAAACACAATGGCCGAAAGTCCCCGAGGAGCTTGGCTCCATCCCTCCAGATGATCCAGAGGTGAGAAAAGACGTCATCGTAAACAGTACATGTGTGGAAGAAAAGAGTCCGACCAGCAAACTGATTGAGTACTATTCAACATGGAACAGCTTGAAGAAAGCAGTTGCCTGGATGCTGAAACTGAAGAGACTTCTACTACAGTTAAGCCAGAAAAGGAAAGTTCTCACCCAAACTGATCCAGGATCAGATCAGAGTCTGACAAACTCACTGAAGGAACAAATTGACAAGTTCAAACTGACGTTTGGAAAAGAAAGTCTGTCTGTAGATGACCTAGATGAAGCAGAAAAGGTCGTCATTCGATTTGAGCAACGACAGCACTTTAAACAAGAAATTGCACTAGTTGTAAAAGGAAAACAATGTGCCAAGAGAAGCGGCTCAATCTGTAAGCTTGATCCAATAGTTGACAATGGCATTCTGAGAGTAGGAGGAAGGTTAAGCAAAGCTGCTATGCCTACGGAACTAAAGAATCCTATGATCCTGCCCAAAGACTCCTACATCTCCAGACTGATCTTACTCCACATCCATGAGCAGGTTGGCCACTCTGGAAGAGGTCACATGCTTTCTAGACTTCGCCAGCGATATTGGATACCCTGTGCCAACTCCTTAGCAAGGAAGATCCTTAAGAGCTGTGTCTTCTGCAGGCGGATGCAAGCTAGAGCTGGGGAACAGAAGATGGCTGACCTTCCACAAGATCGGGTAGCACCTGATTTGCCGCCTTTCACCCATGTGGGCATAGATTACTTTGGCCCCATAGAGGTGAAGCGAGGCCGCGTTCATGTGAAGCGGTATGGTGTGATCTTTACTTGCCTTGTGAGTCGAGCTGTCCATCTAGAAGTTGCTAGTTATCTGGATACTGATTCCTGCATCAATGCCCTGCGCAGGTTCATCTGTCGAAGGGGCCCAGTAACAAGTATCAGAACAGACAATGGCACCAACTTTGTTGGAACACACAGAGAGCTAGGAGAAGCTCTGAAAGAGCTGGATCACAACAAGATTCAAAATAAATTACTGAAGGAAGGAGTGACATGGTCATTCAACCCTCCCTCTGGAGCCCACCATGGGGGGGTATGGGAGAGGTTGATCCGACTGGTGAAAAAGATCCTCTATTCAGTCCTTAAAGAGCAAGTACTGGATGATGAGGCTTTGCAGACAGCCTTGTGTGAAGTTGAGGCGATTATGAACGACAGACCAATCACTACTGTAACAAATGACCCTAACGATCTAGAACCCCTGACTCCGAACCATCTGCTTCATCTGAAAGCAAAGCCAGTCCTGCCACCAGGACTATTCCAGAGAAGTGACCTATACTCACGAAGGAGATGGAAGCAAGTACAATATATCACTGACCTCTTCTGGAAGAGATGGATCAGGGAGTATCTTCCACTTATGCAGGAGCGGAACAAGTGGAACAAAACTAAGAGAAACTTCAGTCCTGGTGACCTTGTGGTCATCGTCGATGACACCGCCCCAAGGAACTCTTGGCTAATGGGGCGTGTGGTGAAGGCTTTGCCAGGGGCCAAAGGTCTTGTCCGGAGCGTCATGGTTAAGACTAAGACCAATATCCTACAGAGACCTATCAATAAACTCTGTCTGCTCCTTGAGGCGACGAAGTGAGACACACACACACACACACACACAGTGCTCCATCTTTGAATCACGTGCACCTCTGATTCGTTGATGTCGTACTCTTACATTCTTTGATGTCATACATTTTGTGGACGTCAAACTCTTGACATTTTTTGGAAGTTGAACACCTTTACACTTCAACTCAGACTGAGATCTATGGACTATTTTCCTATATGGCACCTTGTATATTTGTATATAGCTATGAACTGTAATGGTGCTCTGGTATAGAATGTTTTTGTATTGGCTCTACGTTTGAATATTAAGTAATTGTTGTGCATTCAGTGCAGTCAACAATTAGGGGCCGGTATGTTAGAGCCGATTTGGGCATATTTTGTATAAAAGACTGAACATACTGAGCTCCATGTACATTTGTGTAAATATATTAAATATTAATGTATATGATGAAATATTAGGTACGTACCTTTATGATTTATTTACCGGATTGAGATATATTCATTTGTTATTAGTGTAACTCAGTTTTTGGCCCCCCCTCCTGCCCATTCATTGTACTGTGTTAATTGTGTTAGTATAAAGGCAGGAAGTTGGGCCTTCGGGGGGAGGAGTCCTTGCTAGATGCGGGAGCGGTATAGTTTTTTGACCATATAGACATACAGAAATACAGACAGACAGGTCATATTATATTATGTATTTGCATTTCAAGTAATCTCTGCTTTAAGTTGATTGGAGAATACCTTTTTGTTAGATAAGAAGAATAAACATTTTTGTTGCACTATATCCCTGGATCTCATTGAATGTTTGGCCGTTTGGAAACGTTGAGTGTGGACTGTATGCGTCCGAAACAACCCCGCTTCAGGCTAGGGCAGTGGCTATGGTAAAGTGGAAAGGAAGCCACTACACCTTCCTTCTGCTGCGTCGGCTCCCGGGACCCCTTCCTTCTGCTGCGTCGCTCAGCGGGACCCCTTCCTTCTGCTGCGTCGGCTCCCGGGACCCCTTCCTTCTGCTGCGTCGGCTCCCGGGACCCCTCCCTGCTGCTGCGTCGCTCAGCGGGACCCCTCCCTGCTGCTGCGTCGCTCAGCGGGACCCCTTCCTTCTGCTGCGTCGCTCAGCGGGACCCCTTCCTTCTGCTGCGTCGGCTCCCGGGACCCCTCCCTGCTTCTGCGTCGCTCAGCGGGACCCCTTCCTTCTGCTGCGTCGGCTCCCGGGACCCCTTCCTTCTGCTGCGTCGGCTCCCGGGACCCCTCCCTTCTGCTGCGTCGCTCAGCGGGACCCCTTCCTTCTGCTGCGTCGGCTCCCGGGACCCCTTCCTTC
>CM062491.1:5819765-5862265 GCA_031479575.1 Coregonus ussuriensis | reverse complement strand
AAAAGGGCTGTGGAACTAGTGACACACACAGTGCTTTTTACCTTCCTTTTTCTCAAGTTGGAGCCAAGTTTGGGCCAACTATTTGTTGTTGTTCAGACACTTGGACCGAAAAGTTGAGTAAACAAAATAAAAAATGCTGTGGATCACGTTGCTTAATAATAATTAGTTGAAACAAGTAGATTTTTTTTCACAGTGCAAGCTTTTAACCCAGGTATTTGAAAATAGTATTTTAAATGTCCAATACAATTTGGCAGACTATCTGTTTTTACTAATAAATAAATAATAAATAAAATAACTTGTTTTGGGCAGTGTATTTGAAGATACTCAAATAAACAGAAAAAGTATTTGAAATACCAGATACTCAAATAAACAGAAAAAATATTTGAAATACCAGATACTCAAATAAACAGAAAAAGTATTTGAAATACCAGATACTCAAATAAACAGAAAAAGTATTTGAAATACCAGATACTCAAATAAACAGAAAAAGTATTTGAAATACCAGATACTCAAATAAACAGAAAAAGTATTTGAAATACCAGATACTCAAATAAACAGAAAAAGTATTTGAAATACCAGATACTCAAATAAACAGAAAAAGTATTTGAAATACCAGATACTCAAATAAACAGAAAAAGTATTTGAAATACCAGATACTCAAATAAACAGAAAAAGTATTTGAAATACCAGATACTCAAATAAACAGAAAAAGTATTTGAAATACCAGATACTCAAATAAACAGAAAAAGTATTTGAAATACCAGATACTCAAATAAACAGTTGTGGTTGGCTGAGTGGTTGTCTTGGCTGGAACAGGAAGACACCAATCTGGACAGTGGCTGGACAGAATCCTACTGTAGCCTGCCTGGTGCTTACAGACAGGATGAGAGGAAGTAGAACTCTGTAGCCTGACAGGATAAGAGGAAGTGGAACACGGTAGCCTGACAGGATAAGAGGAAGTGGAACACGGTAGCCTGACAGGATAAGAGGAAGTGGAACACGGTAGCCTGACAGGATAAGAGGAAGTGGAACACTGTAGCCTGACAGGATAAGAGGAAGTGGAACACGGTAGCCTGACAGGATAAGAGGAAGTGGAACACGGTAACCTGACAGGATAAGAGGAAGTGGAACACGGTAGCCTGACAGGATAAGAGGAAGTGGAACACGGTAGCCTGACAGGATAAGAGGAAGTGGAACACGGTAGCCTGACAGGATAAGAGGAAGTGGAACACGGTAGCCTGACAGGATAAGAGGAAGTGGAACTCGGTAGCCTGCTCACCAGTCTGCTGTGTAGATGCTACCTGATGGAGTTATCAGTTCGGCTATGCTCACCTGAACCTTGGACATCAGGACAAATCAGAGGACAAATCATATATTTTTTAATGTTTCTCTTTTATGCATCAAATCATATTATTGATGAAAATATGTAATTTCAATGCACTTTTAAGAGTCAAAGAAGAGTCTTCAACTAAAAATTAGTTTGAGGAACTAGAGCAAGCACACTTATAGTTGTTTAGTTTGGAACACAACCCTGCATCCCCGCCATCAACATAATTACTGTCGTTGTTTACGCAATCCAAAAACAGTCCCATTATATCAATCTCAATCTGGGTCAGGTGGGCAACATTTGAAAGCCTCTTCTATTGCCAACATGACTAAAGCCAAGTTATAAAATACTATATTAGAGTGTTAGGCTTTCACAAAGCAATTCAGCGTAACAATAGACACATCATCTGGTAACTGTACATCAAACATAATGATCATAAACGGTGACACTGTATATATGACATTAGTTTTATGATATGGAAATTGTGAAGTGTACATTTGGACTCGCGGGTGTTTGCCTTGCTTGTATAACGTCAAAGCGGCATTTATTATAATCCTCAACGTCCCATCTTTCAAAAATACATCGAGTCCGCTTAATTTACAGCATTTCCCCTCACTGACAACAAAAAAAAGTTGCTCAATTAGCAGGAGGGATGGGGGCGACTTCTTGTCGCTCGCGGTGCTCAAATTCAGAACGGCTGTCGGTCAAAACCCAGACGGAGCTGTAACACGCAGAGCCAGAGCTCTGACGTCATTTATAGCGTGTTACTGTACAGCCAGCCACTGCGTTCCAATTTAGGTGTTAACCAGTGCCCAAATCTGCCATTTTCAACCCCTATACGGGTAAGAGTGTAAAGGGCTACAGGCGAAACTGATACTAGATCTGCACTCTGAGACTGGGGCGGTATGTATCAAGCCTCTCAGAGTAGGAGTGGTGATCTAGGATCTGTCTCTCTTATTAATTGTGATCTAAAAGGCTAAACTGATCACCACTCCTACTTTGAGAGGCTTTCTGAATAGGGCCCCAGATCTACATGACCTTGGGCCCATATTTCTATACCTGAGGAGTGTTACTTCCTTCTTCACCAGTAGAGGTCATTAGTTGATCAGTGAACATAAAATATTTGCTCAACTCCTACGTCCTCTCTTCTCCGTCCTCTCTCACCTCCTTTTGAAAAAACGTAATCGAGGAGACTGCTGAAAAAAAACATCATAGACCAGCATAGGCCGGTGACCAGCCTTCCTTGTGTTTTCGCCGGTGACCAGCCTTCCTTGTGTTTTCGCCGGTGACCAGCCTTCATTGTGTTTTCGCTGGTGACCAGCCTTCCTTGTGTTTTCGCCGGTGACCAGCCTTCATTGTGTTTTCGCCGGTGACCAGCCTTCCTTGTGTTTTCGCCGGTGACCAGCCTTCCTTGTGTTTTCGCTGGTGACCAGCCTTCCTTGTGTTTTCGCCGGTGACCAGCCTTCATTGTGTTTTCGCCGGTGACCAGCCTTCCTTGTGTTTTCGCTGGTGACCAGCCTTCCTTGTGTTTTCGCCGGTGACCAGCCTTCCTTGTGTTTTCGCCGGTGACCAGCCTTCATTGTGTTTTCGCCGGTGACCAGCCTTCCTTGTGTTTTTGCTGGTGACCAGCCTTCATTGTGTTTTTCGCTGGTGACCAGCCTTCCTTGTGTTTTCGCTGGTGACCAGCCTTCATTGTGTTTTTTGCTGGTGACCAGCCTTCGCTCTGTTTTGGACACTGGTGACCAGCATAAGCTAAAGGAAAACGAAGGCTGGTCACCACCTGGGACTGGTAGGTTCACTGGACCTTATTCATGGTTACCTTGCGGGTAAAGGTGGTGGAATTATGAGGGAATGAAGACAAGGTCAGAACAGGGCGTCTCTGTAGACACACCTTCATTTATTTGATCTCCACCTCGAACGAATAGTAGGTGAATAACACACTATTCTCATGCTTAAATTCCAGGTCAGAATACGCACAGAGAGAAAAGTGCATTAAAAGAGAATTACGTTCCATTTACGCTCGCTTAACTCAGGTCCGATTTCCCCCCAAAGTGTCAGAGTAGCATTGCTGATGTAGGATTACTGATCAGGTCCCCCTTATTCATGTAATTAGCAGATTCAGCACTGTTCAGAACTGAGGAAAGGTCCACTGATTGCGTCCCCTGATTGAGTCCCCTGATTGTGTCCCCTGATTGAGTCCCCTGATTGAGTCCCCTGATTGCGT
This sequence comes from Coregonus ussuriensis, assembly GCA_031479575.1. NCBI lineage: Eukaryota > Metazoa > Chordata > Actinopteri > Salmoniformes > Salmonidae > Coregonus > Coregonus ussuriensis. The sequence goes on along the minus strand of CM062491.1, from coordinate 5,858,714 downwards.
CCCCTGATTGAGTCCCCTGATTGAGTCCCCTGATTGCGTCCCCTGATTGAGTCCCCTGATTGAGTCCCCTGATTGAGTCCCCTGATTGAGTCCCCTGGTTGAGTCCCCTGGTTGTGTCCCCTGATTGAGTCTCCTGATTGTGTCCCCTGATTGTGTCCCCTGGTTGAGTCCCCTGGTTGAGTCCCTGATTGAGTCCCCTGGTTGAGTCCCTGATTGAGTCCCCTGGTTGTGTCCCCTGATTGTGTCCCCTGGTTGAGTCCCCTGGTTGAGTCCCCTGGTTGAGTCCCCTGGTTGTGAATGAAGGAAACAAGGACAGAGGAAGCAAGGATTTGACAGCTAGTAATATTTTTAGACAGTGCCTGAGTGAGTGAGTGAGTGAGTGAGTGAGTGAGTGAGTGAGTGAGTGAGTGAGTGAGTGAGTGAGTACCCAAGCACTATCCAGACACAACCCCTAAGCTGAGAGGGATTGATGGGTGGTGACTAGGGCTGTTGCGGTGACCGTATTACCGCCACAGGTCATGGGCCCATATTTCTATACCTGAGGAGTGTTACGTCCTTCCTCACCAGTAGAGGTCGTTAGTTGATCAGTGAACATCAAAGATTTGCTCAACTCCTACTTCCTCTCTTCTCACCTCCGTTTGAAAAAGGTAAAAGGTAATCGAGGAGACTGCTGAAAAAAACCCAGCATAGACCAGCATAGGCCGGTGGCCAGCCTTCATTGTGTTTTCGCTGGTGACCAGCCTTCATTGTGTTTCACACATATATTATTTAGTATATGTAAAGACAAGATTAAATCAAGAATAGTCTGATGGGTGACAATATTAGCCTATCACTTGTGAATTATATATTATCACTTGTGAATGATGCCCAGCGTAAGAAACAATGCCTTTTTTGGGGGACTTTTTCTAATCATAGTCGAACACCTCATGTAGCCTAGCCCATAGGCCTATATGTTTTAATATGGTTTGTATCACAACAAAAGTCGTCAAATAACTTAAAATTAAGCACATTCATCCACTTTACAAGGGGTTTAGAGCCTAACTGGCATACATACTGTAAGCAGCGCGTGGGTTTCAAGTTTGGGGAATATCATTTTCACCATATAAATGCACCTTTACAATAAAAGCATTACATGCATAATCGCATTTGCGGTCACTTTTGATAATGGTGTTTTCCCACTAATGGAACATTTGCACTTATAGCCTACTGCCGTGTGCACATTGCTGCGCTTATAATGTGAAGAAATAGTCTAATAGTTTATCACATTTTAAGCTAAACGTTCTGATCTGTTACATCAGCCTCATTAAATAAACACTTCTTTTTTTTATGCTAGTGATTGTACTAATTTGGGATCTATCACATCCCACAACTTTTGGGATTATTACCGCCACGATGCCGGGAAATTCGAGGCATTATCAAGAGCTTGTCAAATTGTGAATGAGAGACTGATGAAGTGTAGCCCAATGTTTGTAGAACAATTAAAGTTACATTAATAACTCTAAATTAAGCATATAGGAGTACCTATTTATTTGCTAACCGCTCAACACAGAATAGCCGCACGTGCACACTCCCTCAAATCGTTTGGAGAAAATATCCTTTCTATTTTATTCGGCTTTGTTCCAATTGTATTCTTCATTACTATAAAATATTATAAAATAATGTCACGGAATTCTAAGAAATACTTGCTAAATGAACTAGTGTGGCCCACAGCCCTATCGGTGACATGGGGAGAGCCCCACCTTACACTGATAGGCTTGGTGAGCTTTACACCACTCCAGCTGACGCTTTCAATGTGATCTTAGGCTTGGTGCCAATCAGAGGGTATCTCACGACTCATTTTTAAATAACAATTATTATTTCATGTGTTTACTCTTTTGCAATACATCTATAGTTTTTTTATTGGGTTTTAAAATCTGTTTAAGATAACATTCAATACTGTAGAATCAGCTGGAGATATCGCTAAGCTTCACACAAACGGTTTTTTCCGTGGTACTCGACATGACCAAAAGTATGTGAACACCTGCTTGTCGAACTAGATGTTTTCCACTAGATGTTGGAACATTACTGTGGGGACTTCTTCTTCCTTCCGTTCAGCCACAAGAGCATTAGTGAGGTTGGGCACTGATGTTGGGCGATTAGGCCTGGCTTGCAGTCGGCATTCCAATTCAGGTGTTCAATGGGGTTGAGGTCAGGGCTCTGTGCAGGCCAGTCAAATCCACACCGATCTCGACAAACCAGTTCTGTATGGACTGCACTTTCTGCATGGGGGCATTGTCATACTGAAAACAGGAAAGGGCCTTCCCCAAACTGTTTCCACAAAGTTGGAAGCACAGAATCGTCTAGAATGCTCCTGAGTGGCGCAGTGGTCTAAGGCACTGCATCGCAGTGCTAACTGTGTCACTAGAGATCCTGGTTCGAATCCAGGCTCTGTCGCAGCCGGCCGCGACCAGGAGACTCATGGGCGGCGCACAATTGGCCCAGCGTCGTCCAGGGTAGGGGAGGGAATGGCCGGCAGGGATGTAGCTCAGTTGATAGAGCATGGCGTTTGCAACGCCAGGGTTGCGGGTTCGATTCCCACGGGGGGCCAGTATAAAAAAATAAATAAAAATGTATTCACTAACTGTAAGTCGCTCTGGATAAGAGCGTCTGCTAAATGACTAAATTGTAAATTGTAAATTGTAGAATGTAATTATATGCTGTAGTGGTAAGATTTCCCTTCACTGGAACTAAGGGGCCTAGCCCGAACCATGAAAAACAGCCCCAGACCATTATACCTCCTCCACCAAACTTTACAGTTGGCACTATGCATTGGGGCAGGTAGCGTTCTCCTGGCATCCGCCAAACCCAGATTTGTCCGTTGGACTGCCAGATTGTGAAACGTGATTCATCACTCCAGAGAACGCGTTTCCGCTGCTCTAGAGTCCAATGGCGGTGAGCTTTACACCACTCCATCCAACGCTTTGCATTGCCATGGTGATCGTCGGCTTGTGTGCGGCTGCTCGGCCATGGAAACTCATTTCATGAAGCTCCCGACGAACAGTTATTGTGCTGACGTTGCATCCAGAAGCAGTTTGGAACTCGGTAATGAGTGTTGCAACCGAGGACAGACGATTTTTACACGCGAAGCGTTTCAGCACTCTGAAGTCCCGTTATGTGAGCTTGTGTGGCCTACCACTTCGCCGCTGAGCCGTTGTTGCTCCTAGACGTTTCCACTTCACAATAACAGCACTTACAGTTGACCGGGGCAGCTCCAGCTGGGCAGACATTTGATGAACTGACTTGTTGGAAAGGTGGCATCCTATGACGGTGCCACGTTGAAAGTCACTGAGCTCTTCAGTACAGGCCATTCTACTGCCAGTGTTTGTCTATGGAGATTGCATGGCTGTGTGCTCGATTTTATACACCTGTCAGCAACAGGTGTGGCTGAAATAGCCGAATCCATTCATTTGAAGGGGTGCCCACATACTTTTGTATATATAGTTTATATTCGATTATTAACCAATGCATCACTTGGACTGCATCCCAAATGGTACCCTATTCCCTATATAGTGCACTACATTTGACCAGGGCCCATAGGCTTGTAGTGCCCTATATAGGGAATAGGGTGCCATTTGTGACACTGCCTTGAGTTCATCTGACTCTGGGCAAGTAGATAAAGGGCTTCAGTGGAAGGGAGGAGTCTTCTGTTAGCCTACTAACGAATTGAAACACTCCTCCGCCACTTATCGGTTTTCCGCGTCAAGGAGGTGAGATGACGGAGAAGAGAGGAGAGAGGAGAGAGGACGGAGGAGAGAGGACGGAGGACGGAGGAGAGAGGACGGAGGACGGAGGAGAGAGAACGGAGGAGAGAGGACGGAGGAGAGAGGACGGAGGAGAGAGGACGGAGGAGAGAGGACGGAGGAGAGAGGACGGAGGAGAGAGGACGGAGGAGAGAGGACGGAGGAGAGAGGACGGAGTACGGAGGAGAGAGGACGGAGGACGGAGGAGAGAGGACGGAGGACGGAGGAGAGAGGACGGAGGAGAGAGGACGGAGGAGAGAGGACGGAGGACGGAGGAGAGAGGACGGAGGAGAGAGGAGAGAGGACGGAGGAGAGAGGACGGAGGACGGAGGAGAGAGGACGGAGGAGAGAGGACGGAGGACGGAGGAGAGAGGACGGAGGAGAGAGGACGGAGGACGGAGGAGAGAGGACGGAGGAGAGAGGACGGAGGAGAGAGGACGGAGTACGGAGGAGAGAGGAGAGAGGACGGAGGAGAGAGGACGGAGGAGAGAGGACGGAGGAGAGAGGACGGAGGAGAGAGGACGGAGGATGGAGGAGAGAGGACGGAGGAGAGAGGAGAGAGGACGGAGGAGAGAGGACGGAGGACGGAGGAGAGAGGACGGAGGAGAGAGGACGGAGGACGGAGGAGAGAGGACGGAGGAGAGAGGACGGAGGACGGAGGAGAGAGGACGGAGGACGGAGGAGAGAGGACGGAGGACGGAGGAGAGAGGACGGAGGACGGAGGATAGAGGACGGAGGACGGAGGAGAGAGGACGGAGGAGAGAGGACGGAGGAGAGAGGACGGAGGAGAGAGGACGGAGGACGGAGGAGAGAGGACGGAGGAGAGAGGACGGAGGAGAGAGGACGGAGGAGAGAGGAGAGAGGACGGAGGAGAGAGGACGGAGGACGGAGGAGAGAGGACGGAGGAGAGAGGACGGAGGACGGAGGAGAGAGGACGGAGGAGAGAGGACGGAGGACGGAGGACGGAGGACGGAGGAGAGAGGACGGAGGAGAGAGGACGGAGGAGAGAGGACGGAGGAGAGAGGACGGAGTACGGAGGAGAGAGGACGGAGGACGGAGGAGAGAGGACGGAGGACGGAGGAGAGAGGACGGAGGAGAGAGGACGGAGGAGAGAGGACGGAGGAGAGAGGACGGAGGAGAGAGGACGGAGGACGGAGGAGAGAGGACGGAGGAGAGAGGAGAGAGGACAGAGGAGAGAGGACGGAGGAGAGAGGACGGAGGACGGAGGAGAGAGGACGGAGGAGAGAGGACGGAGGACGGAGGAGAGAGGACGGAGGACGGAGGAGAGAGGACGGAGGACGGAGGATAGAGGACGGAGGACGGAGGAGAGAGAACGGAGGAGAGAGGACGGAGGAGAGAGGACGGAGGAGAGAGGACGGAGGACGGAGGAGAGAGGACGGAGGAGAGAGGAGAGAGGACGGAGGAGAGAGGACGGAGGACGGAGGAGAGAGGACGGAGGAGAGAGGACGGAGGACGGAGGAGAGAGGACGGAGGAGAGAGGACGGAGGAGAGAGGACGGAGGAGAGAGGACGGAGGACGGAGGAGAGATACGGAGGACGGAGGAGAGAGGACGGAGGAGAGAGGACGGAGGACGGAGGAGAGAGGACGGAGGACGGAGGAGAGAGGACGGAGGAGAGAGGACGGAGGAGAGAGGACGGAGGACGGAGGAGAGAGGACGGAGGACGGAGGACGGAGGAGAGAGGACGGAGAACGGTCTTCATCCCAAAATGAGAAAAGGCCACCATCGCATCACAGAATTGCAAATGAGAGGCTGTCTCAGGTCAATATATTCACAGTGACACAGCTGGTACCGGGTGTCTCATCCGCGTTACGACCCGACATCATTGGTTCCACCGGTGAGTCAATCGACTCTAGAGGGTTATATACTCATAACCTTTAGATCTGCAAACATCAAAGGATTGGGGTATAGGGAGAAAATTAGGACCAACTGTCTTTTCATGGTGTTTTGAGAGCAATGAATGAGCTCTAAGACCAATGAAGGTGTATTGAACTTAACTGAACAAAGTCCCAGAGGCCTGGCCAATACAAACTTACTGTATGTGTTAGTATAATAGGGATAAAATGCAGTTTAAGTTGGTGGTATTTAACATTGGACAATATAACTTACATGCTGTTCATGGAATATCATGTATGGGACCTTGAATTTGAAACATCTTGTGTAGCTGCCCATATTAGAAAATCATCTCACATGGATTTACTGCACCACATTATGCAATATATTGTATATGTACATGCCATTTAGCAGACGCTTTCATCCAAAGCGATTTACAGTCATACGTGCTTGTGTGAACGTGAATCCCAGAATTAGGGCAGAAACCTTCTGGTAAACATTTTGTAACACTGTGAGGTAAGCGCCAGTAGTCTTTTCATATCTCACATGACTCATTGCTAAATCAAATGACAATTATTCTTTGACGTGTTTGCTCTTTTGTAATACAACTATTGTTCTTCATGAGCTCACACGCCAACTGACATCTCCGTAGAGACAGAGAGATTGTGGTAATCATGTTTTTTGCTGGAACACCTCCTTGCTTCTTGCTCTGGGTCTCTCAGTGTGATATCTATTGATACACTACATGACCAAAAGTATGTGGACACCTGCTCGTCGAACATCTCATTCCAAAATCACTGGCATTTATATGGAGCTGGTCCCCCTTTTGCTGCTATAACAGCCTCCACTCTTCTGGGAAGGCTTTCCACTAGATGTTGGAACATTGCTGCGGGGACTTGCTTCCATTCAGCCACAAGAGCATTAGTGAGGTCGGGCACTGATGTTGGGCGATTTAGGCCTGGCTCGCAGTCGGTGTTCTAATTCCTCCCAAAGGTGTTCGATCGGGTTGAGGTTGGACTGGTGTGATGGGACTATGTGGTCTTTAGCCAACAAGAAAGAAGGAGGTAGATGCGTGGGACAACTTGGCAAGAACAGGTGGATGATGTGTGTGCGTGTGTTACCTAAAACCCCCAACAGCTCTTCCAGGTTTATAGATAAATGTTTTCTAGTTTCATGAGCTTTTTGACCAAGAACAACATCTACCTTATTATTTTCTATCCCAAGATCTGATGAAATCTCTAGTTCTCCTTAAATATAGATAATGTTTATTTAAACGGTTGACCTTACAACATTGAGTTTCTGCTGTGTAATAGTCAACTGGCTAGCAGCTCCTTCAAAAATAAATGCCATTTAGCAGACACGTTTTCTTCCTTCACACCTGTACTAGTCAGCAGATAAACTATTCAAACTATTTTACTTCTTCTAAAGAGTAAGAGTAAGTAAGACGAAGCAAAGCAGTTTTACATGTAAGAGTCTTCTCACAAAATATTCAGTAGTTTCCTATCGGCCTACAAACCCCTCTCTCCGCTCCCTGGGTTACCATGATGGCAGCTGATTGGCCTCCTTCCCCTCCATGGAAAGATGAGACTCTCACGACCAAGATGGTGTTCTCCGTTCTGCTCTCGACCAAGATGGTGTTCTCCGTTTTGCTCACGACCAAGATGGTGTTCTCCGTTTTGCTCACGACCAAGATGGTGTTCTCCGTTTTGCTCTCGACCAAGATGGTGTCCTCCGTTTTGCTCACGACCAAGATGGTGTCCTCCGTTTTGCTCACGACCAAGATGGTGTCCTCCGTTTTGCTCTCGACCAAGATGGTGTCCTCCGTTTTGCTCACGACCAAGATGGTGTCCTCCGTTTTGCTCTCGACCAAGATGGTGTTCTCCGTTTTTCTCTCTTGGGACTGAAGTCGGTAGCGTCCGTTTACACACTAATACACGAACACGAACACGTACAGTATCAGTCAAAAGTTTGGACACACCTACTCATTCAAGGGTTTTTCTTTATTTTTTACTATTTTCTACATTGTAGAATAATAGTGAAGACATCACAACTATGAAATAACACATATGGAATCATGTAGTAACCAAAAAAGTGTTAAACAAATATAAATATATGTTATATTTGAGATTCTTCAAAGTAGCCACCCTTTGCCTTGATGACAGCTTTGCACACTCTTGGCATTCTCTCAACCAGCTTCATGAGGAATGCTTTTCCAACAGTCTTGAAGGAGTTCCCACATATGCTGAGCACTTGTTGGCTGCTTTTATTTCCCTCTGCGGTCCAACTCATCCCAAACCATCTCAATTGGGTTGAGGTCCAGTGATTGTGGAGGCTAGGTCATCTGATGCAGCACTCCATCACTCTCCTTGGTCGAATAGCCCTTACACAGCCTGGAGGTGTGTTTTGGGTCATTGTCCTGTTGAAAACAAATGATAGTCCCACTAAGCGCAAACCAGATGGATGGAGTATCGCTGCAGAATGCTGTGGTAGCCATGCTGGTTAAGTGTGCCTTGAATTCTAAATAAATCACAGACAGTGTCACCAGCAAAGCACCCCCACACCATCACACCTCCTCCTCCATGCTTTAAGGTGGGAACTACACATGCAGAGATCATCCGTTCACCTATTCTGCGTCTCACAAAGCCACGGCGGTTGGAACCAAAAATCTCACACTTGGACTCATCAGACCAAAGGACAGATTTCCACCGGTCTAATGTCCATTGCTCGTGTTTCTTGGCCCAAGCAAGTCTCTGCTTCTTATTGGTGTCCTTTAGTAGTGGTTTCTTTGCAGCAATTCAACTATGAAGGCCTGATTCACGCAGTCAAAATCAAATCAAATCAAATTGTATTTGTCACATATGCCGAATACAACAGGTGTAGACCTTACAGTGAAATGCTTACTTACAAGCCCTTAACCAACAATGCAGTTTTAAGAAAAATACGTGTAAAGTAAACAATGCATAAGCAAATGGTCCGGGTATCCATTTGATTAGCTATTCATGATTATTATGACTTGGGGGTAGAAGCTGTTAAGAAGCCTTTTGGACCTAGACTTGGCGCTCAGGTACCGCTTGCCATGCGGTAGCAGAGAGAACAGTCTATGACTAGGGTGGCTGGAGTCTTTGACCATTTTTAGGGCCTTCCTCTGACACCGCCTGTTATAGAGGTCCTGGATGGCAGGAAAGTTTGTGATGTACTGGGCCATACGCACTACCCTCTGTAGTGTCTTGCGGTCGGAGGTCGAGCAGTTGCCATACCAGGCAGTGATGCAACCAGTCAGGATGCTCTCGATGGTGCAGCTGTAGATCTTTTTGAGGATCTGAGGACCCATGCCAAATCTTTTCAGTCTCCTGAGGGGGAATAGGTTTTGTCGTGCCCTCTTCACGACTGGCTTGGTGTGTTTGGACCATGATAGTTTGTTGGTGATGTGAACACCAAGGAACTTGAAGTTCTCAACCTGCCCCACTACAGCCCTGTCGATGAGAATGGGGGCGTGCTCGGTCCTTCATTTCCTGTAGTCCACAATCATCTCTTTTGGCTTGATCATGTTGAGGGAGAGGTTGTTATCCTGGCACCACATGGCCAGGTCTCTGACCTCCTCCCAATAGGCTGTCTCATCGTTGTCGGTGATCAGGCCTACCACTGTTGTGTCATCGGCAAACTTAATGAAGGTGTTGGAGTCGTGCCTGGCCATGCAGTCATGAGTGAACAGTGAGTACAGGAGGGGACTGAGCACGCACCCCTGAGGGGCCCCTGTGTTGAGGATCAGCGTGGCAGATGTGTTGTTACCTACCCTTACCACCTGGGGGGCGGCCCGTCAGGAAGTCAAGGACCCAGTTGCAGAGGGAGGTGTTTAGTCCCAGGGTCCTTAGCTTATTGATGAGCTTTGAGGGCACTATGGTGTTGAATGCTGAGCTGTAGTCAATGAATAGCATTCTCACGTAGGTGTTCCTCTTGTCCAGGTGGGAAAGGGCAGTGTGGAGTGCAATAGAGATTGCATCATCTGTGGATCTGTTTGGGCGGTATGCAAATTGGAGTGGGGTCTAGGGTTTCTGGGATAAGGGTGTTGATGTGAGCCATGACCAGCATTTCAAAGCACTTCATGGCTCCTGCTTGTGTAACGGAGTCTGAGCTTAAAAATGGACCAATAGAAGTGTAAAGAGGGGTTCCTGCAGATGCAGAAAGGCCCAGATGCAGGAACGCCCCGAATTCCCTTTTCCCGTGGTAGGATACACTTGTGCTTCCTGGCCAAAAGGAGGCTATAGAAGACGGGAGGGCCTTCTAACTGAAACACTTCTTCACCACTTATTGGTTTCCGCGTCAAGGAGGAGAGATGACGGAGGAGAGAGGACGGAGAACGGTCTTCATTCCAAATGAAAAAGGCCACTATCGCTGTCACGTTCGTTCAATGACGAGTCGGACCAAGGCGCAGCGTGATATGCGTACATGTTTATTAACGATAAACACACGACAAAACAACAAAGGAAACAAACCGTGAAGTCCAAAGGTACAACACAACAAACCTTACACGGAACAAGAACCCACAACTAGACAGTGCCAAAAGGCTGCCTAAGTATGATTCCCAATCAGAGACAATGAGCGACAGCTGCCTCTGATTGGGAACCACACCGGCCAACATAGAAATAGAAATCTAGAATATTCACACCCTGACCAAACTAGCTAGAGTTCTGTAGGCCAGGGCGTGACAATCGCATTACAGAATTGTAAATGAGAGGCTATCTTGGGTCAATATATTCACAGTGACACAGCTGGTACCGGGTTGGCTTCGTTTGTTACGAGCCCTCCTCGTCAGTTCCATTAAATGTTTGCAGATCTGTTAGGTGTAAGCAAGTTCCACCTACTCTGCTTATATACCTTATATACCCTTATATACCCTCATATACCCTTATATACCCTTATATACCCTTATATACCCTTATATACCTTATATACCCTTATATACCCTTATATACCCTTATATACCTTATATACCTTATATACCCTTATATACCCTTATATACCTTATATACCCTTATATACCCTTATATACCCTTATATACCCTTATATACCCTTATATACCTTATATACCTTTATATACCCTTATATACCTTATATACCTTATATACCCTTATATACCCTTATATACCTTATATACCTTATATACCCTTATATACCCTTATATACCCTTATATACCCTTATATACCCTTATATACCTTATATACCTTATATACCCTTATATACCCTTATATACCTTATATACCCTTATATACCTTATATACCCTTATATACCCTTATATACCCTTATATACCCTTATATACCTTATATACTCTTATATACCCTTATATACCCTTATATACCCTTATATACCTTATATACCCTTATATACCCTTATATACCTTATATACCCTTATATACCCTTATATACCTTATATACCCTTATATACCTTATATACTCTTATATACCTTATATACCTTATATACCCTTATATACCCTTATATACCTTATATACCTTATATACCCTTATATACCTTATATACCCTTATATACCCTTATATACCTTGTATACCCTTATATACCCTTATATACCCTTATATACCTTATATACCTTATATACCCTTATATACCTTATATACCCTTATATACCCTTATATACCTTATATACAGTGGGGGAAAAAAGTATTTAGTCAGCCACCAATTGTGCAAGTTCTCCCACTTAAAAAGATGAGAGAGGCCTGTAATTTTCATCATAGGTACACGTCAACTATGACAGACAAATTGAAGAAAAAAAATCCAGAAGATCACATTGTAGGATTTTTTATGAATTTATTTGCAAATTATGATGGAAAATAAGTATTTGGTCACCTACAAACAAGCAAGATTTCTGGCTCTCACAGACCTGTAACTTCTTCTTTAAGAGGCTCCTCTGTCCTCCACTAGTTACCTGTATTAATGGCACCTCTTTGAACTTGTTATCAGTATAAAAGACACCTGTCCACAACCTCAAACAGTCACACTCCAAACTCCACTATGGCCAAGACTAAAGAGCTGTCAAAGGACACCAGAAACACAATTGTAGACCTGCACCAGGCTGGGAAGACTGAATCTGCAATAGGTAAGCAGCTTGGTTTGAAGAAATCAACTGTGGGAGCAATTATTAGAAAATGGAAGACATACAAGACCACTGATAATCTCCCTCGATCTGGGGCTCCACGCAAGATCTCACCCCGTGGGGTCAAAATGATCACAAGAACGGTGAGCAAAAATCCCAGAACCACACGGGGGGACCTAGTGAATGACCTGCAGAGAGCTGGGACCAAAGTAACAAAGCCTACCATCAGTAACACACTACGCCGCCAGGGACTCAAATCCTGCAGTGCCAGACGTGTCCCCCTGCTTAAGCCAGTACATGTCCAGGCCCGTCTGAAGTTTGCTAGAGTGCATTTGGATGATCCAGAAGAGGATTGGGAGAATGTCATATGGTCAGATGAAACCAAAATAGAACTTTTTGGTAAAAACTCAACTCGTCGTGTTTGGAGGACAAAGAATGCTGAGTTGCATCCAAAGAACACCATACCTACTGTGAAGCATGGGGGTGGAAACATCATGCTTTGGGGCTGTTTTTCTGCAAAGGGACCAGGACGACTGATCCGTGTAAAGGAAAGAATGAATGGGGCCATGTATCGTGAGATTTTGAGTGAAAACCTCCTTCCATCAGCAAGGGCATTGAAGATGAAACGTGGCTGGGTCTTTCAGCATGACAATGATCCCAAACACACCGCCCGGGCAACGAAGGAGTGGCTTCGTAAGAAGCATTTCAAGGTCCTGGAGTGGCCTAGCCAGTCTCCAGATCTCAACCCCATAGAAAATCTTTGGAGGGAGTTGAAAGTCCATGTTGCCCAGCGACAGCCCCAAAACATCACTGCTCTAGAGGAGATCTGCATGGAGGAATGGGCCAAAATACCAGCAACAGTGTGTGAAAACCTTGTGAAGACTTACAGAAAACGTTTGACCTGTGTCATTGCCAACAAAGGATATATAACAAAGTATTGAGAAACTTTTGTTATTGACCAAATACTTATTTTCCACCATAATTTGCAAATAAATTCATAAAAAATCCTACAATGTGATTTTCTGGATTTGTTTTCTCATTTTGTCTGTCATAGTTGACGTGTACCTATGATGAAAATTACAGGCCTCTCTCATCTTTTTAAGTGGGAGAACTTGCACAATTGGTGGCTGACTAAATACTTTTTTCCCCACTGTACCTTATATACCCTTATATACCCTTATATACCTTATATACCCTTATATACCCTTATATACCTTATATACCCTTATATACCCTTATATACCCTTATATACCCTTATATACCCTTACATACCCTTATATACCCTTATATACCCTTATATACCTTATATACCTTATATACCTTATATAGATATATATCTAGGAGATAGAAGAAAGGTCAGGAAATATTTGTGTTTTCTTACACATATTTAACCCCTTTTTTGGGTGGGTTTTGCACAAAACCATCTGCTCGTCTAACCCGGAAGCCAGCCGCACCAATGTGTCAGAGGAAACACTGTTCAACTGATGACTGAGGTCAGCCTGCAGGCGCCCGGCTAGGAGTTTCTAGAGCGCGATGGGACAAGGAAAGCGCCCCCCGGCCAAACCCTCCCCTAACCCGGACGACGCTGGGCCAATTGTGCGCTGCTCCATTGGACTCCCGGTCACGGCCGGCTGTGACACAACCTGGGATCGAACCCCAGACTGTAGTTATGCCTCCATTCATTATTTTTTTTACCGGTACCGGTGACCTTCAGACAAGCCTTGACACTTGAAAGGGTCGTAGAGCACAACAGAGAAAACCTCCCCTTTCTATAGAGTGGTCATAATAGTAGGTCAAACCGTTCGGACAGCCTCCCGAGTGGTGCAGCAGTCTAAGGCACTGCATCGCAGTGCTAAGGAATCACTACAGTCTGGGGTTCGATCCCAGGCTGTGTCGCAGCCGGCCGTGACCGGGAGTCCCATGGAGCAGCGTACAATTGGCCCAGTGTCGTCCGGGTTAGGGAGTCCAACTTCCAACTTTGTGGCAACAGTTTGGGGAAGGCCCTTTCCTGTTTCAGCATGACAATGCCCCCATGCACAAACCGAGGTCCATACAGAAATGATTTGTCAAGATTGCTATGGAAGAACTTAACTGGCCTGCACAGAGCCCTGACCTCAACCCCATCGAACACCTTTGGAATGAATTGGAACGCTAACTGAGAGCCAGGCCTAATCGCCCAACATCAGTGCCCGACCTCACTAATGCTCTTGTGGCTGAATGGAAGCAAGTCCCCGCAACACATACTTTTGGCCATGTAGTGTATCTCTAGTTTAAACTGACGGATTTTGATGGGGATTTTTATTTGATTTTTACATAGGTTGAAGCACCGGTGTGTCAATCGACTCTAGAGGGTTATATACTCATAACCTTTAGATCTGCAAACATCAAAGGATTGGGGTATAGGGAGAAAATTAGGACCAACTGTCTTTTCAGGGTGTTTTGAGAGCAATGAAGGTGTATTGAACTGAACTGAACAAAGTCCCAGAGGCCTGGCCAATACAAACTTACTGTACAGTGGGGGAAAAAAGTATTTAGTCAGCCACCAATTGTGCAAGTTCTCCCACTTAAAAAGATGAGAGAGGCCTGTAATTTTCATCATAGGTACATGTCAACTATGACAGATAAAATGAGGAAAAAAAATCCAGAAAATCACATTGTAGGATTTTTAATGAATTTATTTGCAAATTATGGTGGAAAATAAGTATTTGGTCAATAACAAAAGTTTCTCAATACTTTGTAATATACCCTTTGTTGGCAATGACACAGGTCAAACGTTTTCTGTAAGTCTTCACAAGGTTTTCACACACTGTTGCTGGTATTTTGGCCCATTCCTCCATGCAGATCTCCTCTAGAGCAGTGATGTTTTGGGGCTGTCGCTGGGCAACACAGACTTTCAACTCCCTCCAAAGATTTTCTATGGGGTTGAGATCTGGAAACTGGCTAGGCCACTCCAGGACCTTGAAATGCTTCTTACGAAGCCACTCCTTCGTTGCCCGGGCGGTGTGTTAGGGATCATTGTCATGCTGAAAGACCCAGCCACGTTTCATCTTCAATGCCCTTGCTGATGGAAGGAGGTTTTCACTCAAAATCTCACGATACATGGCCCCATTCATTCTTTCCTTTACACGGATCAGTCGTCCTGGTTCCTTTGCAGAAAAACAGCACCAAAGCATGATGTTTCCACCCCCATGCTTCACAATAGGTATGGTGTTCTTTGGATGCAACTCAGCATTCTTTGTCCTCCAAACACGACGAGTTTAGTTTTTACCCAAAAGTTATATTTTGGTTTCATCTGACCAGGGGCGGTGTGTTCATTAGGGCGATATGGGCGACGCACTGCCAAACGGGAAAAGGAAGGGATTTTTTTCTAATCAATTATATCACGGCAAGAGTAGTTATCAGTGTTCTAATCTAGACGTCTGATCTGCCACTAAATGTCCAATCAGGCTAAAGTCGTGCTTCAAATGGCCCCGCCCCTTTTGGGGCGATTTCAGTCAGGTTGAAAATCGCCCCAGAAGTCTCTCATAGACTCTCATGTAAAATCTTTTTTTTTCAAATATCAGAGCTTTCAATACAATCTCTATGGGTTCCGGGAGGGCTTGCACTTACGCGCTTTCGTCATACGTAACATAACCATGAATGTAACTAAGAAAAGAGCAGGTAGCAGCGTCAATCAATTCACGTACTACTGTCAAGATGGCTAGCGTTCAGTTCAACTCGATTGTCTCTTTGAAAGAAGTTCCTTTTTGTCGGTGAACAAAACAAGATAAATTTGCAACGAAACAATTAGGACCTCCCAGACCAAATTTAATAATTCAACAGGTTTCTACTAAAGGGGGAAAGTCCTACACCTGAGGATTTTCCAAAAATTGGTACGAACGAAAAACCTGGCTAGCAGGCTGCGATGTAGCTAATGCAGTCTTCTGCTACCCCTGCTTACTCTTTCACCCTGAAGGCGGCACGGCAGACAGCACCGCTTGGACAGCGACTGGTGTAACGGACATGCACCATCTTTCAGAAAAGATTAAGAAACATGAGCTGTCAAAGACCCACATGGATAGCTGTTTGAGATTGTCTGCTTTGGGGAGAGTAAACATTGCCACTCAACTGGATGAGGGATACAGGCTAGCTGTCCGCCGCCACAACGATGAGGTTAGCAAGAACCGCCACATCCTCAGCCGGCTAATCCAGTGTGTGAAGTTTTGCGGAGTGTTTGAGTTAGCTTTGCGAGGCAAAGATGAAACTGAGGGCTCCACCAACCCTGGTATTTTTCTTGGACTTGTCAACTTTGTGGCACAATTAGATGAGGTGTTTTATGGAAATGCATATTGTTTATGCAGTGTTGAGGAATGTGAAAGAACACCCTTGATTATTTTTACTGTGATAACTTATTTTGCTTTTGTAAGCCAACACTTTTGAGATCAGTCAATAAATGCTTCTGGTATTGACTTATATGCTGCCCCTGTCTTCATGTTGTTGCTGGACATATCTTTTTTAAAATGTGTGTAGGTCACCTAAATCATCAGAAAAATTGCCCCCCCTGAGAATTTTTTCAGGAGCCGCCACTGCATCTGACCATATGACATTCTCCCAATCCTCTTCTGGATCATCCAAATGCACTCTAGCAAACTTCAGACGGGCCTGGACATGTACTGGCTTAAGCAGGGGGACATGTCTGGCACTGCAGGATTTGAGTCCCTGGCGGCGTAGTGTGTTACTGATGGTAGGCTTTGTTACTTTGGTCCCAGCTCTCTGCAGGTCATTCACTAGGTCCCCCCGTGTGGTTCTGGGATTTTTGCTCACCGTTCTTGTGATCATTTTGACCCCACGGGGTGAGATCTTGCGTGGAGCCCCAGATCGAGGGAGATTATCAGTGGTCTTGTATGTCTTCCATTTCCTAATAATTGCTCCCACAGTTGATTTCTTCAAACCAAGCTGCTTACCTATTGCAGATTCAGTCTTCCCAGCCTGGTGCAGGTCTACAATTGTGTTTCTGGTGTCCTTTGACAGCTCTTTGGTCTTGGCCATAGTGGAGTTTGGAGTGTGACTGTTTGAGGTTGTGGACAGGTGTCTTTTATACTGATAACAAGTTCAAACAGGTGCCATTAATACAGGTAACGAGTGGAGGACAGAGGAGCCTCTTAAAGAAGAAGTTACAGGTCTGTGAGAGCCAGAAATCTTGCTTGTTTGTAGGTGACCAAATACTTATTTTCCACCATAATTTGCAAATAAATTCAATAAAAATCCTACAATGTGATTTTCTGGATTTTCTTTTCTCAATTTGTCTGTCATAGTTGACGTGTACCTATGACGAAAATTACAGGCCTCTCTCATCTTTTTAAGTGGGAGAACTTGCACAATTGGTGGCTGACTAAATACTTTTTTTTTCCCACTGTATGTTTTACTATAATAGAGATAAAATGCAGTTTAAGTTGGTGGTATTTAATATTGGACAATATAACTTACATGCTGTTCATGGAATATCATGTATGGGACCTTGAATTTGAAACATCTTGTGTAGCTGCCCATATTAGAAAATCATCTCACATGCATCACATTGCATCACATTATGCAATATATTGTATATGTACATGCCATTTAGCAGACGCTTTCATCCAAAGCGATTTACAGTCATACGTGCTTGTGTGCACGTGAATCCCAGAATTAGGGCAGTAACCTTCTGGTAAACATTTTGTAACACTGTGAGGAAAGCGCCAGTATTCTTTTCATATCTCACATGACTCATTGCTAAATCAATAGACAATTATTCTTTGAAGTGTTTGCTCTTTTGTAATACAACTATTGTTCTTCATGAGCTCACATGCCAACTGACATCTCCGTAGAGACAGAGAGATTGTAGTAATCATGTTTTTTACTGGAACACCTCCTTGCTTCTTGCTCTGGGTCTCTCAGTGTGATATCTTTTGATACACTACATGACCAAAAGTATGTGAACACCTGCTCGTCGAACATCTCATTCCAAAATCATGGGCATTAATATGGTGTTGGTCCCCCCTTTGCTGCTACAACAGCCTCAACTCTTCTAGGAAGGCTGATGTTGGGCGATTAGGCCTGGCTCGCAGTCAGCGTTCCAATTCCTCCCAAAGGTGTTCGATGGGGTTGTGGTCAAGTTCTTCCACACCGATCTCGACAAACCATTTCTGTATGGACCTCGCTTTGTGCACAAGGGCATTGTCATGCTGAAACAGGAAAGGGCCTTCCCCAAACTGTTTCCAGAATGTTCTAGAATGTCATTGTATGCTGTAGCGTTAAGATTTCCCTTCATTGGAACTAAGGGGTCTAGCCCGAACCATGAACAACAGCCCCAGACCATTATTCCTCCTCCACCAAACTTTACAGTTGGCACTATGCATTGTGGCAGGTAGCGTTCTCCTGGCATCCGCCAAACCCAGATTTGTCAGTCGGACTGCCAGATGGTGAAGCGTGATTCAACACTCCAGAGAACGCATTTCCACTGCTCCAGAGTCCAATGGCGGTGAGCTTTACACCACTCCAGCTGACGCTTGGCATTGCACATTGTAATCTTAGGCTTGGTGCCTTTCAGAGGGTATCTCACAACTCATATTTAAATCAAATAACAATTATTCTTTCATGTGTTTGCTCTTTTGTAATACATCTACAGTTTTTTTTTATTGTGCTTTAAAATCTGTTTAAGATTACATTCAATACTGTAGAATCACCCGGAGATATCGCTAAGCTTCACACATACCCTTTTCCCTTATTCAATTTGATTATTAACCAAGCGTCCCAAATAGCACCCTATTCCCTGTATAGTGCAATACATTTGTCCAAGGCCTGTAGGCTTAAAGCACAATCAAGAACTTGAACTTGAGTTCATCTGACTCTGGGGAAGTAGATCCCGAAGAGAGAGGGCTATCGTTAGTAGACAAGAGCAATACACAGCCTTATTTTATTTTGCAGATCTTTAATGTGCTCTTATTATGCCTATTTGACATTCTAGAACCTGAACCATTGTTCTGGCTCAAGTAGTTTCCTTTCACATTGTCCATTCCAGTACGGTGACAGCCGCTACGAGAACAAGGCTAGCCCAGTACAGCTCGGCTCGGTTTGGCCCAGTGGTGTGAAAAGGTCAGCAGATGCACGGGCCCTGGCTTTTGTGGTACAGTCGATCAGGCTCTTTTCTCTGCACCACGGGAACTACAGTTGAAGTCCACCTTTGCAGGTTTCTCCCTCTCTCGTGACACAGACATCATTCCCTTAGTGTACTCAAGGGTGCTGCTGCCTCATTGATGTCAACACAATCAACTCTCATCAACATTCTCAATACTGTTGGTTCATTTCAGTTTAATGGTTTCTAAATGTGATTGATATGGTTTTAGATGAGGCAGCCTGTTGGCAGGCTGAGCTTTGGCAAAGCTGCAGTACACTAACAGTACCTCCTAACTGTCAGGTGGCACGCTCTTTAGCAAACCCGTGTGATGGGGCTGTGTGGTCTTTAGCCAACAAGAAAGAAGGTGGTAGATGCGTGGGACAACTTGGCAAGAACAGGTGGATGATGTGTGTGCGTGTGTGTGCGTGCGTGCGTGCGTGCGTGTGTGTGTGTGTTACCTAAAACCCCCAACAGCGCTGCCCGGTTTTATAGATCATTGTTTTCTAGTTTCATGAGCTTTTTGACCAAGAACAACATCTACCTTATTATTTTCTATCTGGTGAACATTTTCCTGTGTTTGTGCTTTGGTTATTTGAGGAGGGTTTGAATGATGGTATGTAAAAGATTTGTGGATTCATGGGAAAAGAGAGAGAGATACAGACTATGGACTGACCATAAGAACTACCAAGCAACAACCACCCTGTCCAGCATTCCTGGCATTCTGAAGTGAACACCCACATGACTGGCACTGCCAATACCTGGCACGGGTCCCGTTCACTTACCATATCACTTTTATTGCCATGTCTAATCCCAAGATCTGATGAAATCTCTTGTGGCAAATAGACTAGTTCTCCTTAAGTATAGATAATGTTTATTTAAACGGTTGACCTTACAACATTGAGTTTCTGCTGTGTAATAGTCAACTGGCTAGCAGCTCCTTCAAAAATAAATGCCATTTAGCAGACACGTTTTCTTCCTTCACACCTGTACTAGTCAGCAGATAAACTATTCAAACTATTTTACTTCTTCTAAAGAGTAAGAGTAAGTAAGACGAAGCAAAGCAGTTTTACATGTAAGATACAGTATTTGATTCAATAAAATGATTGATGCAGCCTTGAGAGAGAGACAATTGATTTTATTATATTGTTGAATACAATTTTGAAGATTTTTACTTTTAATACAATTTTGAATATTTTTTACTTTAAAGCATTTGTGTGTGTAGTATTCCCTTGCAGTGCTGTTTTGTTGTACAAAGCAGTAGCATGAATACACACAGTTACCTTCAGATGGGGGTACAAAAAGTAACGTCAAGAAAGACACAGATAGCTTAGTGGGTAAGAGCGTTGTGCCAGTAACCGAAAGGTCGCTGGTTCTAATCCCCGAGCCGACTAGGTGAAAAATCTGTCGATGTGCCCTTAAGCAAGGCACTTAACCCTAATTGCTCCTGTAAGTCGCTCTGGATAAGAGCGTCTGCTAAATGACTAAAATGTAAATGTAAAATACCCACGGTAATTCTTATTCCCCACGGTAACGTGTGTTGTGTGTATAGCAACCCCCAGTCCTGCTTAAGGCAGAAATCCCTAGCAGTGCTGTAGAAGTTAGAAGTTCTCATAGTGATGCATGAAATGGGTCCGGTCTCTCTTGTTCATCTGCTGGCAGGCCTTCTCTACGTTCTTAGTGAGACCAGGAGGACCACAGCTGAACACACCGATCTTACCCACCTGCAGAGAGGAGAGAGAGGGGTAGAGAGAGAGAGAGGCGGGAGGGAGAGGGGGTAGAAAAAACAAACAGTAATTGTGTTAGATACATCGTCAGTGTATGAGTATCTGTAAAAAAAAAAAAACTAAGGTCGATGTTAGCATACTCAAACAAATAATTTGCATAATAAAACTATCGCTATAAAAAGAGAGGGCGAGAGAGAGGGGGAGGGGTAGAGAGAGAGGGGGAGGGGTAAAGAGAGGGGGAGGGGTAGAGAGAGAGAGGGGGAGTGGTAGAGAGAGAGAGGGGGAGTGGGAGAGAGAGGGGAGAGGGGGAGGGGTAAAGAGAGGGGGAGGGGTAGAGAGAGAGAGGGGGAGTGGAAGAGAGAGGGGGAGGAGGGGTAGAGAGGGAGAAAAACTAACAGTAATTGTATAAGATACAGTGTCAGTGTATCTGTTAATATCTTTCTGTAGATTGCTACTGCAGATGACAGAGAAAGGACTGGGAGTACAGGGAGAGTTGTACTGAACACTGTGGAATGGATCAGAACAGCATATGCAGCAAACTCTCCTTGTATGGTTGTCCTCTGTGTTCTGATCCATTCCACAGTATTCAGTACAACTCTCCCTGTAAGGTTGTCCCTCCCCTCTGTGTTCTGATCCATTCCACAGTATTCAGTACAACTCTCCCTGTACGGTTGTCCCTCCCCTGTGTTCTGATCCATTCCACAGTGTTGTAGAGCAGTAACTAACCTCAGGGTGCACCTCCTGCAGAGAGCTGAAGAAGGAGATGAATGGTGGACGGCCAAAGTGGGTGACAGAACTCAGACCGGTGAACAGGCTCCTGTTCCACACCTTCTGGAAGTGACGCTCACACACGTACTGACCAGAGACAACACAGATATACCGGCTTAGCCCCATATGCATCATGTACATCATTGTTTAGCACGGACACATCCATAATATTCCAAAGTTGTACTCTCATCCTTCCATTTCCATAAAGCCACAATCCTGAGTTTGTAACCAACAGGAGCCCAGCCACTTGGTTTGGCCTCAACTCTAGCTTTTCAAACCTGATTCTCCAACAAGAATTTGGTTGTCTGTCTGGTACTGCGATTACTGAAACACACAAAGTCAGGATTGTGTTGTGGGTTCTCACCAGCATGGTGGTGCGCAGGTCAAACTTCTCTGCTAGCTGAGTGATGTAGATGTGGACAGAGACCAGGTCCAGAGAGTCCTGCTCCTCCACCTCACGGATGATGTCAGACACCCACTCAAACTGACGCTGCGTACGCGTCACCCAGATAAAGTACACCTACAGACAGACAGACAGACAGACAGACAGACAGACAGACAGACAGACAGACTGAGCAGCATCCCAAATATGTATTTATTTTAAGGAGAAGAAGAAGAAGAAGAAGGAGAAGGAGAAGGAGAAGGCGAAGGAGAAGAAGAAGAAGAAGAAGAAGAAGAAGAAGAAGAAGAAGAAGAAGAAGATCATAGTAGGTTTGCATCATGCTCAGGTTGGATAGCTTACTGACTTTTCTACACTGGATCTTGAACTTGACAGAGGACTTGAACACCAGGTCTTTGAGGATGGAAGCGAAGGGGGTGACTCCTATCCCCCCTCCCACCAGGACTGACACCTCGAAGTCCGTCCACTCCTGGTGGCCCTCCCCAAACGGCCCGTCCAGGTACAGCTGTAGAATGGGAGTACAAACATGCGATAAAGTATTGCAAGACAGCAAGATTTAATCAACCATCCAACCAACCAACCACATGCATGCACACAGACACGCTTGCAGCAGACACAGATGCACACACACACACACACACACACACGGAGCCCCCAGACATATGCACAGTTTCTCTCCCTCCATGCCTTGGGATATGTTCCTAGTTGCTCCAGGTTGTCGGGGGTGTATGCCTCTCGGAGGTGGCTGGTCCAGGGGCCTACGGCGCGGATGTGAAGGCTGAGGGTCTCCTCATGCGGAGCTGACGTCAAGGTGAACGGGTGGTACTCATCTGTGCCAAGGGTCAGGCACGCCACCCGCACCCACTGGCCTGAGCGGTACACAAAGCCCTGGGGACGCTTGAACTCCAGGAAGGTCACCCCTGCAGAGAGAGGGGGGAGGGCGAGAGAGAGATACAGAGAGAGGGGGGAGGGCGAGAGAGAGATACAGAGAGAGGGGGGAGGGCGAGAGAGAGATACAGAGAGAGGGGGGGAGGGCGAGAGAGAGATACAGAGAGAGGGGGGGAGGGCGAGAGAGAGATACAGAGAGAGGGGGGAGGGCGAGAGAGAGATACAGAGAGAGGGGGGAGGGCGAGAGAGAGATACAGAGAGAGAGAGAGATGCAGAGAGAGATACAGAGAGAGGGGGGAGGGCGAGAGAGAGATACAGAGAGAGGGGGGGAGGGCGAGAGAGAGATACAGAGAGAGGGGGGGAGGGCGAGAGAGAGATGCAGAGAGAGGGGGGAGGGCGAGAAAAAGATACAGAGAGAGAGAGAGATGCAGAGAGAGATGCAGAGAGAGGGGGGAGGGCGAGAGAGAGATACAGAGATAGGGAGAGATGCAGAGAGAGATGCAGAGAGAGGGGGGAGGGCGAGAGAGAGATACAGAGAGAGGGGGGAGGGCGAGAGAGAGATACAGAGAGAGGGGGGAGGGCGAGAGAGAGATACAGAGAGAGGGGGGAGGGCGAGAGAGAGATACAGAGAGAGGGGGGAGGGCGAGAGAGAGATACAGAGAGAGGGGGGAGGGCGAGAGAGAGATACAGAGAGAGGGGGGAGGGCGAGAGAGAGATACAGAGAGAGAGAGAGAGATGCAGAGAGAGATGCAGAGAGAGGGGGGAGGGCGAGAGAGAGATACAGAGAGAGGGGGGAGGGCGAGAGAGAGATACAGAGAGAGAGAGAGATGCAGAGAGAGATACAGAGAGAGGGGGGAGGGCGAGAGAGAGATACAGAGAGAGGGGGGAGGGCGAGAGAGAGATACAGAGAGAGGGGGGGAGGGCGAGAGAGAGATACAGAGAGAGAGAGAGATGCAGAGAGAGATGCAGAGAGAGGGGGGAGGGCGAGAGAGAGATACAGAGAGAGAGAGAGATGCAGAGAGAGATGCAGAGAGAGGGGGGAGGGCGAGAGAGAGATACAGAGAGAGAGAGAGATGCAGA
The DNA here is from genome assembly GCA_031479575.1 of Coregonus ussuriensis. NCBI lineage: Eukaryota > Metazoa > Chordata > Actinopteri > Salmoniformes > Salmonidae > Coregonus > Coregonus ussuriensis. The sequence goes on along the minus strand of CM062491.1, from coordinate 5,834,977 downwards.
GAGAGATGCAGAGAGAGGGGGGGAGGGCGAGAGAGAGATACAGAGAGAGGGAGAGATGCAGAGAGAGATGCAGAGAGAGGGGGGAGGGCGAGAGAGAGATACAGAGAGAGAGAGAGATGCAGAGAGAGGGGGGAGGGCGAGAGAGATATACAGAGAGAGAGAGATGCAGAGAGAGGGGGGAGGGCGAGAGAGATATACAGAGAGAGGGGGGAGGGCGAGAGAGATATACAGAGAGAGGGGGGGAGGGCGAGAGAGAGATACAGAGAGAGGGGGGAGGGCGAGAGAGAGATACAGAGAGAGGGGGGAGGGCGAGAGAGAGATACAGAGAGAGGGGGGAGGGCGAGAGAGAGATGCAGAGAGAGGGGGGGAGGGCGAGAGAGAGATACAGAGAGAGAGAGAGATGCAGAGAGAGATACAGAGAGAGGGGGGAGGGCGAGAGAGAGATACAGAGAGAGGGGGGAGGGCGAGAGAGAGATACAGAGAGAGAGAGAGATGCAGAGAGAGATGCAGAGAGAGGGGGGAGGGCGAGAGAGAGATACAGAGAGAGAGAGAGATGCAGAGAGAGATGCAGAGAGAGGGGAGAGGGCGAGAGAGAGATACAGAGAGAGAGAGAGATGCAGAGAGAGATGCAGAGAGAGGGGGGAGGGCGAGAGAGAGATACAGAGAGAGGGAGAGATGCAGAGAGAGATGCAGAGAGAGGGGGGAGGGCGAGAGAGAGATACAGAGAGAGAGAGAGATGCAGAGAGAGGGGGGAGGGCGAGAGAGATATACAGAGAGAGAGAGAGATGCAGAGAGAGGGGGGAGGGCGAGAGAGATATACAGAGAGAGGGGGGGAGGGCGAGAGAGATATACAGAGAGAGGGGGGAGGGCGAGAGAGAGATACAGAGAGAGGGGGGAGGGCGAGAGAGAGATACAGAGAGAGGGGGGAGGGCGAGAGAGAGATACAGAGAGAGGGGGGGAGGGCGAGAGAGAGATACAGAGAGAGGGGGGAGGGCGAGAGAGAGATACAGAGAGAGGGGGGAGGGCGAGAGAGAGATACAGAGAGAGAGAGAGATGCAGAGAGAGATGCAGAGAGAGGGGGGAGGGCGAGAGAGAGATACAGAGAGAGAGAGATGCAGAGAGAGATGCAGAGAGAGGGGGGAGGGCGAGAGAGAGATACAGAGAGAGGGAGAGATGCAGAGAGAGATGCAGAGAGAGGGGGGAGGGCGAGAGAGAGATACAGAGAGAGAGAGAGATGCAGAGAGAGGGGGGAGGGCGAGAGAGATATACAGAGAGAGAGAGAGATGAAGAGAGAGGGGGGAGGGCGAGAGAGATATACAGAGAGAGGGGGGAGGGCGAGAGAGATATACAGAGAGAGGGGGGAGGGCGAGAGAGAGATACAGAGAGAGGGGGGAGGGCGAGAGAGAGATACAGAGAGAGGGGGGGAGGGCGAGAGAGAGATACAGAGAGAGGGGGGAGGGCGAGAGAGAGATACAGAGAGAGGGGGGAGGGCGAGAGAGAGATACAGAGAGAGGGAGGAGGGCGAGAGAGAGATACAGAGAGAGGGGGGGAGGGCGAGAGAGAGATACAGAGAGAGGGGGGAGGGCGAGAGAGAGATACAGAGAGAGGGGGGAGGGCGAGAGAGAGATACAGAGAGAGGGGGGAGGGCGAGAGAGAGATACAGAGAGAGGGGGGGAGGGTGAGAGAGAGATACAGAGAGAGGGGGGGAGGGCGAGAGAGATACAGAGAGAGGGGGGGAGGGCGAGAGAGAGATACAGAGAGAGGGATGCAGAGAGAGGGGGGAGGGCGAGAGAGAGATACAGAGAGAGGGGGGGAGGGCGAGAGAGAGATACAGAGAGAGGGGGGAGGGCGAGAGAGAGATACAGAGAGAGGGGGGAGGGCGAGAGAGAGATACAGAGAGAGAGAGAGATGCAGAGAGAGATGCAGAGAGAGGGGGGAGGGCGAGAGAGAGATACAGAGAGAGAGAGAGATGCAGAGAGAGATGCAGAGAGAGGGGGGAGGGCGAGAGAGAGATACAGAGAGAGAGAGAGATGCAGAGAGAGATGCAGAGAGAGGGGGGGAGGGCGAGAGAGAGATACAGAGAGAGAGAGAGATGCAGAGAGAGATGCAGAGAGAGGGGGGAGGGCGAGAGAGAGATACAGAGAGAGAGAGAGATGCAGAGAGAGATGCAGAGAGAGGGGGGGAGGGCGAGAGAGAGATACAGAGAGAGAGAGAGATGCAGAGAGAGATGCAGAGAGAGGGGGGAGGGCGAGAGAGAGATACAGAGAGAGGGAGAGATGCAGAGAGAGATGCAGAGAGAGGGGGGGAGGGCGAGAGAGAGATACAGAGAGAGAGAGAGATGCAGAGAGAGGGGGGGAGGGCGAGAGAGATATACAGAGAGAGGGGGGAGGGCGAGAGAGATAGACAGAGAGAGGGGGGAGGGCGAGAGAGATATACAGAGAGAGGGGGGGAGGGCGAGAGAGAGATACAGAGAGAGGGGGGAGGGCGAGAGAGAGATACAGAGAGAGGGGGGGAGGGCGAGAGAGAGATACAGAGAGAGGGGGGAGGGCGAGAGAGAGATACAGAGAGAGGGGGGAGGGCGAGAGAGAGATACAGAGAGAGGGGGGGAGGGCGAGAGAGAGAGATACAGAGAGAGGGGGGGAGGGCGAGAGAGAGATACAGAGAGAGGGGGGAGGGCGAGAGAGAGATACAGAGAGAGGGGGGGAGGGCGAGAGAGAGATACAGAGAGAGGGGGGAGGGCGAGAGAGATACAGAGAGAGGGGGGAGGGCGAGAGAGATACAGAGAGAGGGGGAGGGCGAGAGAGAGATACAGAGAGAGGGGGGAGGGCGAGAGAGAGATACAGAGAGAGGGGGGAGGGCGAGAGAGAGATACAGAGAGAGGGGGGAGGGCGAGAGAGAGATACAGAGAGAGGGGGGAGGGCGAGAGAGAGATACAGAGAGAGAGAGAGATGCAGAGAGAGATGCAGAGAGAGGGGGGAGGGCGAGAGAGAGATACAGAGAGAGAGAGAGATGCAGAGAGAGATGCAGAGAGAGGGGGGAGGGCGAGAGAGAGATACAGAGAGAGAGAGAGATGCAGAGAGAGATGCAGAGAGAGGGGGGAGGGCGAGAGAGAGATACAGAGAGAGAGAGAGATGCAGAGAGAGATGCAGAGAGAGGGGGGAGGGGCGAGAGAGAGATACAGAGAGAGAGAGAGATGCAGAGAGAGATGCAGAGAGAGGGGGGAGGGCGAGAGAGAGATACAGAGAGAGAGAGAGATGCAGAGAGAGATGCAGAGAGAGGGGGGAGGGCGAGAGAGAGATACAGAGAGAGGGAGAGATGCAGAGAGAGATGCAGAGAGAGGGGGGAGGGCGAGAGAGAGATACAGAGAGAGAGAGAGATGCAGAGAGAGGGGGGAGGGCGAGAGAGATATACAGAGAGAGAGAGAGATGCAGAGAGAGGGGGGAGGGCGAGAGAGATATACAGAGAGAGGGGGGAGGGCGAGAGAGATATACAGAGAGAGGGGGGAGGGCGAGAGAGAGATACAGAGAGAGGGGGGAGGGCGAGAGAGAGATACAGAGAGAGGGGGGGAGGGCGAGAGAGAGATACAGAGAGAGGGGGGAGGGCGAGAGAGAGATACAGAGAGAGGGGGGAGGGCGAGAGAGATACAGAGAGAGGGGGGAGGGCGAGAGAGAGATACAGAGAGAGGGATGCAGAGAGAGGGGGGAGGGCGAGAGAGAGATACAGAGAGAGGGGGGAGGGCGAGAGAGAGATACAGAGAGAAGGGGGATGAGGAGAGAGAGATACAGAGAGAGGGGGAGGGCGAGAGAGAGATACAGAGAGAGGGGGGAGGGCGAGAGAGAGATACATTGAGAGGGGGGAGGGCGAGAGAGAGATACAGAGAGAGGGGGGGAGGGCGAGAGAGAGGTACAGAGAGAGGGGGGAGGGCGAGAGAGAGATACAGAGAGAGGGGGGGAGGGCGAGAGAGATATACAGAGAGAGCGGGGAGGGCGAGAGAGAGATACAGAGAGAGGGGGGAGGGCGAGAGAGAGATACAGAGAGAGGGGGGAGGGCGAGAGAGAGATACAGAGAGAGGGGGGAGGGCGAGAGAGAGATACAGAGAGAGGGGGGAGGGCGAGAGAGAGATACAGAGAGAGGGGGGAGGGCGAGAGAGAGATACAGAGAGAGGGGGGGAGGGCGAGAGAGAGATACAGAGAGAGGGGGGAGGGCGAGAGAGAGATACAGAGAGAGAGAGAGATGCAGAGAGAGATGCAGAGAGAGGGGGGGAGGGCGAGAGAGAGATACAGAGAGAGAGAGAGATGCAGAGAGAGATGCAGAGAGAGGGGGGAGGGCGAGAGAGAGATACAGAGAGAGAGAGAGATGCAGAGAGAGGGGGGAGGGCGAGAGAGAGATACAGAGAGAGAGAGAGATGCAGAGAGAGAGATGCAGAGAGAGGGGGGAGGGCGAGAGAGAGATACAGAGAGAGAGAGAGATGCAGAGAGAGATGCAGAGAGAGGGGGGAGGGCGAGAGAGAGATACAGAGAGAGAGAGAGATGCAGAGAGAGATGCAGAGAGAGGGGGGAGGGCGAGAGAGAGATACAGAGAGAGAGAGAGATGCAGAGAGAGATGCAGAGAGAGGGGGGAGGGCGAGAGAGAGATACAGAGAGAGGGAGAGATGCAGAGAGAGATGCAGAGAGAGGGGGGAGGGCGAGAGAGAGATACAGAGAGAGAGAGAGATGCAGAGAGAGGGGGGAGGGCGAGAGAGATATACAGAGAGAGAGAGAGATGCAGAGAGAGGGGGGAGGGCGAGAGAGATATACAGAGAGAGGGGGGAGGGCGAGAGAGATATACAGAGAGAGGGGGGAGGGCGAGAGAGAGATACAGAGAGAGGGGGGAGGGCGAGAGAGAGATACAGAGAGAGGGGGGAGGGCGAGAGAGAGATACAGAGAGAGGGGGAAGGGCGAGAGAGAGATACAGAGAGAGGGGGGAGGGCGAGAGAGAGATACAGAGAGAGGGGGGAGGGCGAGAGAGAGATACAGAGAGAGGGGGGAGGGCAAGAGAGAGATACAGAGAGAGGGGGGAGGGCGAGAGAGAGATACAGAGAGAGGGGGGAGGGCGAGAGAGATACAGAGAGAGGGGGGAGGGCGAGAGAGAGATACAGAGAGAGGGGGGAGGGCGAGAGAGAGATACAGAGAGAGGGGGGAGGGCGAGAGAGAGATACAGAGAGAGGGGGGAGGGCGAGAGAGAGATACAGAGAGAGGGGGGAGGGCGAGAGAGGGATACAGAGAGAGGGGGGGAGGGCGAGAGAGAGATACAGAGAGAGGGGGGGAGGGCGAGAGAGATACAGAGAGAGGGGGGGAGGGCGAGAGAGATACAGAGAGAGGGGGGAGGGCGAGAGAGATACAGAGAGAGAGATACAGAGAGAGGGGGGGAGGGCGAGAGAGAGATACAGAGAGAGGGGGGAGGGCGAGAGAGAGATACAGAGAGAGGGGGGGAGGGCGAGAGAGATATACAGAGAGAGGGGGGGAGGGCGAGAGAGAGATACAGAGAGAGGGGGGGAGGGCGAGAGAGAGATACAGAGAGAGAGATACAGAGAGAGGGGGGAGGGCGAGAGAGAGATACAGAGAGAGGGGGGAGGGCGAGAGAGAGATACAGAGAGAGGGGGGAGGGCGAGAGAGATATACAGAGAGAGGGGGGAGGGAGGGCGAGAGAGATATACAGAGAGAGGGGGGAGGGCGAGAGAGAGATACAGAGAGAGGGGGGAGGGCGAGAGAGAGATACAGAGAGAGGGGGGAGGGCGAGAGAGAGATACAGAGAGAGGGGGGAGGGCGAGAGAGAGAGATGCAGAGAGAGGGGGGGAGGGCGAGAGAGATACAGAGAGAGGGGGGAGGGCGAGAGAGATACAGAGAGAGGGGGGAGGGCGAGAGAGAGATACAGAGAGAGAGATACAGAGAGAGGGGGGAGGGCGAGAGAGAGATACAGAGAGAGGGGGGAGGGCGAGAGAGAGATACAGAGAGAGGGGGGGAGGGCGAGAGAGAGATATACAGAGAGAGGGGGGGAGGGCGAGAGAGATACAGAGAGAGGGGGGAGGGCGAGAGAGATACAGAGAGAGGGGGGAGGGCGAGAGAGAGATACAGAGAGAGAGATACAGAGAGAGGGGGGAGTGCGAGAGAGAGATACAGAGAGAGGGGGGAGGGCGAGAGAGAGATACAGAGAGAGGGGGGAGGGCGAGAGAGATATACAGAGAGAGGGGGGAGGGCGAGAGAGAGATACAGAGAGAGAGAGAGAGAGAGATGCAGAGAGAGGGGGGAGGGCGAGAGAGAGATACAGAGAGAGGGGGGAGGGCGAGAGAGAGATGCAGAGAGAGGGGGGAGGGCGAGAGAGAGATACAGAGAGAGAGATGCAGAGAGAGGGGGGAGGGCGAGAGAGAGATGCAGAGAGAGGGGGGAGGGCGAGAGAGAGATACAGAGAGAGAGATGCAGAGAGAGGGGGGAGGGCGAGAGAGAGATGCAGAGAGAGGGGGGGAGGGCGAGAGAGAGATACAGAGAGAGAGAGAGAGATATGCAGAGAGAGAGAGAGATACAGAGAGATACAGAGAGAGAGATGCAGAGAGAGAGAGAGATACAGAGAGATACAGAGAGAGAGATGCAGAGAGAGGGGGAAGGGCGAGAGAGAGATACAGAGAGGGGGGAGGGCGAGAGAGAGATACAGAGAGAGAGATGCAGAGAGAGGGGGGAGGGCGAGAGAGAGATGCAGAGAGAGGGGGGAGGGCGAGAGAGAGATACAGAGAGAGAGAGAGATATGCAGAGAGAGAGAGAGATACAGAGAGATACAGAGAGAGAGATGCAGAGAGAGAGAGAGATACAGAGAGATACAGAGAGAGAGATGCAGAGAGAGGGGGGGAGGGCGAGAGAGAGATACAGAGAGAGAGAGAGAGATATGCAGAGAGAGAGAGAGATACAGAGAGATACAGAGAGAGAGATGCAGAGAGAGAGAGAGAGATACAGAGAGATACAGAGAGAGAGATGCAGAGAGAGGGGGGAGGGCGAGAGAGATACAGAGAGAGGGGGAGGGCGAGAGAGAGATACAGAGAGAGAGAGAGAGAGAGAGAGAGAGAGATGCAGAGAGAGGGGGGAGGGCGAGAGAGAGATACAGAGAGAGAGAGAGAGAGATATGCAGAGAGAGAGAGAGATACAGAGAGATACAGAGAGAGAGATGCAGAGAGAGAGAGAGATACAGAGAGATACAGAGAGAGAGATGCAGAGAGAGGGGGGAGGGCGAGAGAGAGATACAGAGAGAGAGAGAGAGATATGCAGAGAGAGAGAGAGATACAGAGAGATACAGAGAGAGAGATGCAGAGAGAGAGAGAGATACAGAGAGATACAGAGAGAGAGATGCAGAGAGAGGGGGGAGGGGCGAGAGAGAGATACAGAGAGAGAGAGAGAGATATGCAGAGAGAGAGAGAGATACAGAGAGATACAGAGAGAGAGATGCAGAGAGAGAGAGAGATACAGAGAGATACAGAGAGAGAGATGCAGAGAGAGGGGGGGAGGGCGAGAGAGAGATACAGAGAGAGGGGGGAGGGCGAGAGAGAGATACAGAGAGAGAGATGCAGAGAGAGGGGGGGAGGCGAGAGAGAGATGCAGAGAGAGGGGGGGAGGGCGAGAGAGAGATACAGAGAGAGAGAGAGAGATATGCAGAGAGAGAGAGAGATACAGAGAGATACAGAGAGAGAGATGCAGAGAGAGAGAGAGATACAGAGAGATACAGAGAGAGAGATGCAGAGAGAGGGGGGAGGGCGAGAGAGAGATACAGAGAGAGAGAGAGAGATATGCAGAGAGAGAGAGAGATACAGAGAGATACAGAGAGAGAGATGCAGAGAGAGAGAGAGATACAGAGAGATACAGAGAGAGAGATGCAGAGAGAGGGGGGAGGGCGAGAGAGAGATACAGAGAGAGAGAGAGAGATATGCAGAGAGAGAGAGAGATACAGAGAGATACAGAGAGAGAGATGCAGAGAGAGAGAGAGATACAGAGAGATACAGAGAGAGAGATGCAGAGAGAGGGGGGAGGGCGAGAGAGAGATACAGAGAGAGAGAGAGAGATATGCAGAGAGAGAGAGAGATACAGAGAGATACAGAGAGAGAGATGCAGAGAGAGAGAGAGATACAGAGAGATACAGAGAGAGAGATGCAGAGAGAGGGGGGAGGGCGAGAGAGATACAGAGAGAGGGGGGAGGGCGAGAGAGAGATACAGAGAGAGAGAGAGAGAGAGAGAGAGAGATGCAGAGAGAGGGGGGAGGGCGAGAGAGAGATACAGAGAGAGAGTGAGAGATATGCAGAGAGAGAGAGAGATACAGAGAGATACAGAGAGAGAGATGCAGAGAGAGAGAGATACAGAGAGATACAGAGAGAGAGATGCAGAGAGAGGGGGGAGGGCGAGAGAGAGATACAGAGAGAGAGAGAGAGATATGCAGAGAGAGAGAGATACAGAGAGATACAGAGAGAGAGATGCAGAGAGAGAGAGAGATACAGAGAGATACAGAGAGAGAGATGCAGAGAGAGGGGGGAGGGCGAGAGAGAGATACAGAGAGAGGGGGGAGGGCGAGAGAGAGATAAAGAGAGAGATGCAGAGAGAGGGGGGAGGGCGAGAGAGAGATGCAGAGAGAGGGGGGGAGGGCGAGAGAGAGATACAGAGAGAGAGATGCAGAGAGAGGGGGGGAGGGCGAGAGAGAGATGCAGAGAGAGGGGGGAGGGCGAGAGAGAGATACAGAGAGAGAGATGCAGAGAGAGGGGGGGAGGGCGAGAGAGAGATGCAGAGAGAGGGGGGGAGGGCGAGAGAGAGATACAGAGAGAGAGAGAGAGATATGCAGAGAGAGAGAGAGATACAGAGAGATACAGAGAGAGAGATGCAGAGAGAGAGAGAGATACAGAGAGATACAGAGAGAGAGATGCAGAGAGAGGGGGAAGGGCGAGAGAGAGATACAGAGAGGGGGGAGGGCGAGAGAGAGATACAGAGAGAGAGATGCAGAGAGAGGGGGGGAGGGCGAGAGAGAGATGCAGAGAGAGGGGGGAGGGCGAGAGAGAGATACAGAGAGAGAGAGAGATATGCAGAGAGAGAGAGAGATACAGAGAGATACAGAGAGAGAGATGCAGAGAGAGAGAGAGATACAGAGAGATACAGAGAGAGAGATGCAGAGAGAGGGGGGAGGGCGAGAGAGAGATACAGAGAGAGAGAGAGAGATATGCAGAGAGAGAGAGAGATACAGAGAGATACAGAGAGAGAGATGCAGAGAGAGAGAGAGAGATACAGAGAGATACAGAGAGAGAGATGCAGAGAGAGGGGGGAGGGCGAGAGAGATACAGAGAGAGGGGGAGGGCGAGAGAGAGATACAGAGAGAGAGAGAGAGAGAGAGAGAGAGAGATGCAGAGAGAGGGGGGAGGGCGAGAGAGAGATACAGAGAGAGAGAGAGAGAGATATGCAGAGAGAGAGAGAGATACAGAGAGATACAGAGAGAGAGATGCAGAGAGAGAGAGAGATACAGAGAGATACAGAGAGAGAGATGCAGAGAGAGGGGGGAGGGCGAGAGAGAGATACAGAAAGAGAGAGAGAGATATGCAGAGAGAGAGAGAGATACAGAGAGATACAGAGAGAGAGATGCAGAGAGAGAGAGAGATACAGAGAGATACAGAGAGAGAGATGCAGAGAGAGGGGGGAGGGCGAGAGAGAGATACAGAGAGAGGGGGGAGGGCGAGAGAGATACAGAGAGAGGGGGAGGGCGAGAGAGATACAGAGAGAGGGGGGAGGGCGAGAGAGAGATACAGAGAGAGAGATACAGAGAGAGGGGGGGAGGGCGAGAGAGAGATACAGAGAGAGGGGGGAGGGCGAGAGAGAGATACAGAGAGAGGGGGGAGGGCGAGAGAGATATACAGAGAGAGGGGGGAGGGCGAGAGAGATACAGAGAGAGGGGGGAGGGCGAGAGAGATACAGAGAGAGGGGGGAGGGCGAGAGAGAGATACAGAGAGAGAGATACAGAGAGAGGGGGGAGTGCGAGAGAGAGATACAGAGAGAGGGGGGAGGGCGAGAGAGAGATACAGAGAGAGGGGGGGAGGGCGAGAGAGATATACAGAGAGAGGGGGGAGGGCGAGAGAGAGATACAGAGAGAGAGAGAGAGAGAGATGCAGAGAGAGGGGGGAGGGCGAGAGAGAGATACAGAGAGAGGGGGGAGGGCGAGAGAGAGATAAAGAGAGAGATGCAGAGAGAGGGGGGAGGGCGAGAGAGAGATGCAGAGAGAGGGGGGAGGGCGAGAGAGAGATACAGAGAGAGAGATGCAGAGAGAGGGGGGAGGGCGAGAGAGAGATGCAGAGAGAGGGGGGAGGGCGAGAGAGAGATACAGAGAGAGAGATGCAGAGAGAGGGGGGAGGGCGAGAGAGAGATGCAGAGAGAGGGGGGAGGGCGAGAGAGAGATACAGAGAGAGAGAGAGAGATATGCAGAGAGAGAGAGAGATACAGAGAGATACAGAGAGAGAGATGCAGAGAGAGAGAGAGATACAGAGAGATACAGAGAGAGAGATGCAGAGAGAGGGGGAAGGGCGAGAGAGAGATACAGAGAGGGGGGAGGGCGAGAGAGAGATACAGAGAGAGAGATGCAGAGAGAGGGGGGAGGGCGAGAGAGAGATGCAGAGAGAGGGGGGAGGGCGAGAGAGAGATACAGAGAGAGAGAGAGATATGCAGAGAGAGAGAGAGATACAGAGAGATACAGAGAGAGAGATGCAGAGAGAGAGAGAGATACAGAGAGATACAGAGAGAGAGATGCAGAGAGAGGGGGGAGGGCGAGAGAGAGATACAGAGAGAGAGAGAGAGATATGCAGAGAGAGAGAGAGATACAGAGAGATACAGAGAGAGAGATGCAGAGAGAGAGAGAGAGATACAGAGAGATACAGAGAGAGAGATGCAGAGAGAGGGGGGGAGGGCGAGAGAGATACAGAGAGAGGGGGAGGGCGAGAGAGAGATACAGAGAGAGAGAGAGAGAGAGAGAGAGAGAGAGATGCAGAGAGAGGGGGGAGGGCGAGAGAGAGATACAGAGAGAGAGAGAGAGATATGCAGAGAGAGAGAGAGATACAGAGAGATACAGAGAGAGAGATGCAGAGAGAGAGAGAGATACAGAGAGATACAGAGAGAGAGATGCAGAGAGAGGGGGGAGGGCGAGAGAGAGATACAGAGAGAGAGAGAGAGATATGCAGAGAGAGAGAGAGATACAGAGAGATACAGAGAGAGAGATGCAGAGAGAGAGAGAGATACAGAGAGATACAGAGAGAGAGATGCAGAGAGAGGGGGGAGGGCGAGAGAGAGATACAGAGAGAGAGAGAGAGATATGCAGAGAGAGAGAGAGATACAGAGAGATACAGAGAGAGAGATGCAGAGAGAGAGAGAGATACAGAGAGATACAGAGAGAGAGATGCAGAGAGAGGGGGGAGGGCGAGAGAGAGATACAGAGAGAGGGGGGAGGGCGAGAGAGAGATACAGAGAGAGAGATGCAGAGAGAGGGGGGAGGCGAGAGAGAGATGCAGAGAGAGGGGGGGAGGGCGAGAGAGAGATACAGAGAGAGAGAGAGAGATATGCAGAGAGAGAGAGAGATACAGAGAGATACAGAGAGAGAGATGCAGAGAGAGAGAGAGATACAGAGAGATACAGAGAGAGAGATGCAGAGAGAGGGGGGAGGGCGAGAGAGAGATACAGAGAGAGAGAGAGAGATATGCAGAGAGAGAGAGAGATACAGAGAGATACAGAGAGAGAGATGCAGAGAGAGAGAGAGATACAGAGAGATACAGAGAGAGAGATGCAGAGAGAGGGGGGAGGGCGAGAGAGAGATACAGAGAGAGAGAGAGAGATATGCAGAGAGAGAGAGAGATACAGAGAGATACAGAGAGAGAGATGCAGAGAGAGAGAGAGATACAGAGAGATACAGAGAGAGAGATGCAGAGAGAGGGGGGGAGGGCGAGAGAGAGATACAGAGAGAGAGAGAGAGATATGCAGAGAGAGAGAGAGATACAGAGAGATACAGAGAGAGAGATGCAGAGAGAGAGAGAGATACAGAGAGATACAGAGAGAGAGATGCAGAGAGAGGGGGGAGGGCGAGAGAGATACAGAGAGAGGGGGGAGGGCGAGAGAGAGATACAGAGAGAGAGAGAGAGAGAGAGAGAGATGCAGAGAGAGGGGGGAGGGCGAGAGAGAGATACAGAGAGAGAGTGAGAGATATGCAGAGAGAGAGAGAGATACAGAGAGATACAGAGAGAGAGATGCAGAGAGAGAGAGATACAGAGAGATACAGAGAGAGAGATGCAGAGAGAGGGGGGAGGGCGAGAGAGAGATACAGAGAGAGAGAGAGAGATATGCAGAGAGAGAGAGAGATACAGAGAGATACAGAGAGAGAGATGCAGAGAGAGAGAGAGATACAGAGAGATACAGAGAGAGAGATGCAGAGAGAGGGGGGAGGGCGAGAGAGAGATACAGAGAGAGGGGGGAGGGCGAGAGAGAGATAAAGAGAGAGATGCAGAGAGAGGGGGGAGGGCGAGAGAGAGATGCAGAGAGAGGGGGGAGGGCGAGAGAGAGATACAGAGAGAGAGATGCAGAGAGAGGGGGGAGGGCGAGAGAGAGATGCAGAGAGAGGGGGGAGGGCGAGAGAGAGATACAGAGAGAGAGATGCAGAGAGAGGGGGGAGGGCGAGAGAGAGATGCAGAGAGAGGGGGGGAGGGCGAGAGAGAGATACAGAGAGAGAGAGAGAGATATGCAGAGAGAGAGAGAGATACAGAGAGATACAGAGAGAGAGATGCAGAGAGAGAGAGAGATACAGAGAGATACAGAGAGAGAGATGCAGAGAGAGGGGGAAGGGCGAGAGAGAGATACAGAGAGGGGGGGAGGGCGAGAGAGAGATACAGAGAGAGAGATGCAGAGAGAGGGGGGAGGGCGAGAGAGAGATGCAGAGAGAGGGGGGAGGGCGAGAGAGAGATACAGAGAGAGAGAGAGATATGCAGAGAGAGAGAGAGATACAGAGAGATACAGAGAGAGAGATGCAGAGAGAGAGAGAGATACAGAGAGATACAGAGAGAGAGATGCAGAGAGAGGGGGGGAGGGCGAGAGAGAGATACAGAGAGAGAGAGAGAGATATGCAGAGAGAGAGAGAGATACAGAGAGATACAGAGAGAGAGATGCAGAGAGAGAGAGAGAGATACAGAGAGATACAGAGAGAGAGATGCAGAGAGAGGGGGGAGGGCGAGAGAGATACAGAGAGAGGGGGGAGGGCGAGAGAGAGATACAGAGAGAGAGAGAGAGAGAGAGAGAGAGAGATGCAGAGAGAGGGGGGGAGGGCGAGAGAGAGATACAGAGAGAGAGAGAGAGAGATATGCAGAGAGAGAGAGAGATACAGAGAGATACAGAGAGAGAGATGCAGAGAGAGAGAGAGATACAGAGAGATACAGAGAGAGAGATGCAGAGAGAGGGGGGAGGGCGAGAGAGAGATACAGAGAGAGAGAGAGAGATATGCAGAGAGAGAGAGAGATACAGAGAGATACAGAGAGAGAGATGCAGAGAGAGAGAGAGATACAGAGAGATACAGAGAGAGAGATGCAGAGAGAGGGGGGAGGGCGAGAGAGAGATACAGAGAGAGAGAGAGAGATATGCAGAGAGAGAGAGAGATACAGAGAGATACAGAGAGAGAGATGCAGAGAGAGAGAGAGATACAGAGAGATACAGAGAGAGAGATGCAGAGAGAGGGGGGGAGGGCGAGAGAGAGATACAGAGAGAGGGGGGAGGGCGAGAGAGAGATACAGAGAGAGAGATGCAGAGAGAGGGGGGAGGCGAGAGAGAGATGCAGAGAGAGGGGGGAGGGCGAGAGAGAGATACAGAGAGAGAGAGAGAGATATGCAGAGAGAGAGAGAGATACAGAGAGATACAGAGAGAGAGATGCAGAGAGAGAGAGAGATACAGAGAGATACAGAGAGAGAGATGCAGAGAGAGGGGGGAGGGCGAGAGAGAGATACAGAGAGAGAGAGAGAGATATGCAGAGAGAGAGAGAGATACAGAGAGATACAGAGAGAGAGATGCAGAGAGAGAGAGAGATACAGAGAGATACAGAGAGAGAGATGCAGAGAGAGGGGGGGAGGGCGAGAGAGAGATACAGAGAGAGAGAGAGAGATATGCAGAGAGAGAGAGAGATACAGAGAGATACAGAGAGAGAGATGCAGAGAGAGAGAGAGATACAGAGAGATACAGAGAGAGAGATGCAGAGAGAGGGGGGAGGGCGAGAGAGAGATACAGAGAGAGAGAGAGAGATATGCAGAGAGAGAGAGAGATACAGAGAGATACAGAGAGAGAGATGCAGAGAGAGAGAGAGATACAGAGAGATACAGAGAGAGAGATGCAGAGAGAGGGGGGAGGGCGAGAGAGATACAGAGAGAGGGGGGAGGGCGAGAGAGAGATACAGAGAGAGAGAGAGAGAGAGAGAGAGATGCAGAGAGAGGGGGGAGGGCGAGAGAGAGATACAGAGAGAGAGTGAGAGATATGCAGAGAGAGAGAGAGATACAGAGAGATACAGAGAGAGAGATGCAGAGAGAGAGAGATACAGAGAGATACAGAGAGAGAGATGCAGAGAGAGGGGGGAGGGCGAGAGAGAGATACAGAGAGAGAGAGAGAGATATGCAGAGAGAGAGAGATACAGAGAGATACAGAGAGAGAGATGCAGAGAGAGAGAGAGATACAGAGAGATACAGAGAGAGAGATGCAGAGAGAGGGGGGAGGGCGAGAGAGAGATACAGAGAGAGGGGGGGAGGGCGAGAGAGAGATACAGAGAGAGATGCAGAGAGAGGGGGGGAGGCGAGAGAGAGATGCAGAGAGAGGGGGGAGGGCGAGAGAGAGATACAGAGAGAGAGAGAGAGATATACAGAGAGAGAGAGAGATACAGAGAGATACAGAGAGAGAGATGCAGAGAGAGAGAGAGATACAGAGAGAGAGATGCAGAGAGAGGGGGGAGGGCGAGAGAGAGATACAGAGAGAGAGAGAGAGATATGCAGAGAGAGAGAGAGATACAGAGAGATACAGAGAGAGAGATGCAGAGAGAGAGAGAGATACAGAGAGATACAGAGAGAGAGATGCAGAGAGAGGGGGGAGGGCGAGAGAGAGATACAGAGAGAGGGGGGGAGGGCGAGAGAGAGAGAGATACAGAGAGAGAGATGCAGAGAG
>CM062491.1:5794765-5817265 GCA_031479575.1 Coregonus ussuriensis | reverse complement strand
TCCTTTTTTTTTTTAAAGGTAGGGGCATGCTCGGAAAACCAGTCAGTATCTGGTGTGACCACCATTTGCCTCATGCAGCGCGACACATCTCCTTCGCATAGAGTTGATCAGGCTGTTGATTGTGGCCTGTGGAATCTCAATGGGTGACATGTCTGGTGAGTATGCAGGCCATGGAAGAACTGGGACATTTTCAGCTTCCAGGAATTGTGTACAGATCCTTGCGACATGGGGCTGTGCATTATCATGCTGAAACATGAGGTGATGGCGGCGGATAAATGGTATGACAATGGGGCCTCAGGATCTCGTCACGGTATCTCTGTGCATTCAAATTGCCATCGATAAAATGCAATTGTGTTCGTTTTCCATAATGATATGCCTGCCCATACCATAACCGCACCGCCAGCATGGGGCACTCTGTTCACAACGTTGCCATCAGCAAACCCCATGCCCACACGACGCCATACTGCCATCTGCCCGATATAGTTGAAACCGGGATTCATCCATCGTGAAGAGCACACTTGTCCACCGTGCCAGTGTCCATCGAAGGTGAGCATTTTCCCACTGAAGTCGGTTATGAGGCCGAACTGTAGTCAGGTCAAGACCCTGGTGAGAATGACGAGCACCCAGATGAGCTTCCCTGAGACGGTTTCTGACAGTTTGTACAGACATTATTCGGTTGTGCAAACCCACAGTTTCATCAGCTGTCCG
Source organism: Coregonus ussuriensis (assembly GCA_031479575.1). Lineage (NCBI taxonomy): Eukaryota > Metazoa > Chordata > Actinopteri > Salmoniformes > Salmonidae > Coregonus > Coregonus ussuriensis. The sequence continues at coordinate 5,816,557 of CM062491.1, read as the reverse complement.
GGTGGCTGGTCTCATACGATCCCGCAGGTGAAGAAGCCGGATGTGGAGGTCCTGGGCTGCCGTGGTTACACGTGGTCTGCGGTTGTGAGGCCGGTTGGACGTACAGGCAAATTCTCTAAAATGACAGAGGCGGCTTATGGTAGATAAATGAACATTCAATTCTCTGGCAAAAGTTCTGGTGGACATTCCTACAGTCAGCATGCCAACTGCACGCTCCTTCAAAACTTGAGACATCTGTGACATTGTGTTGTGTGACAAAACTGCACATTTGAGTGGCCTTTATTGTTCCCAGCACAAGGTGCACCTGTGTAATGATCTTGTTGTTTAATCAGCTTCTTGATATGCCACACCTGTCAGGTGGATGGATTGATCGACAAATGATCACTAACAGGGATATAAACATATTTGTGCACAACATTTGAGAGAAATAAGCTTTTTGTGCGTATGGAACATTTTGGGGATATTTTATTTCAGCTCATGAAACATGAGACCAACACTTTACATGTTGCGTTTATATTTTTGTTCAGTATATATAGCAACATGTTGTATCGCTGTGTTCAGTATATATAGCAACATGTTGTATCGCTGTGTTCAGTATAAATAGCAACATGTTGTATCTCTGTGTTCAGTATATATAGCAACATGTTGTATCGCTGTGTTCAGTATATATAGCAACATGTTGTATCGCTGTGTTCAGTATATATAGCAACATGTTGTATCGCTGTGTTCAGTATATATAGCTACATTGTGTATCGCTGTGTTCAGTATATACAGCAACATGTTGTATCGCTGTGTTCAGTATATATAGCAACATGTTGTATCGCTGTGTTCAGTATATATAGCAACATGTTGTATCGCTGTGTTCAGTATATATAGCAACATGTTGTATCGCTGTGTTCAGTATATATAGCAACATGTTGTATCTCTGTACTCACCAGAATGTAAATAACAACATAGAGGTAGTGTGTGAGCCAGAAACCCTGGAAGCTGATTCGACGGAAGTAGTGCGAGGCGAAGACGTACATAAACGCAAAGATGAAGAGAAGCAGGATGCCCGTTATTCCTGGAGTAACGTTAGAGAGAGAGAGAGAGAGAGAGAGAGAGAGAGAGAGAGAGAGAGAGAGAGAGAGAGAGAGAGAGAGAGAGAGAGAGAGAGAGAGAGAGAGAGAGAGAGAGAGAGAGAGAGAGAGAGAGAGAGAGAGAGAGAGAGAGAGAGAGAGAGAGAGAGAGAGAGAGAGAGAGAGAGAGAGAGAGAGAGAGAGAGAGAGAGAGAGAGAGAGAGAGAGAGAGAGAGAGAGAGAGAGAGAGAGAGAGAGAGAGAGAGAGAGAGAGAGAGAGAGAGAGAGAGAGAGAGAGAGATACAGAGAGATACAGAGAGAGAGAGAGAGAGATACAGAGAGAGAGAGAGAGAGATACAGAGAGAGAGAGATACAGAGAGAGAGAGATACAGAGAGAGAGAGATACAGAGAGAGAGAGATACAGAGAGAGAGAGATACAGAGAGAGAGAGATACAGAGAGAGAGAGATACAGAGAGAGAGAGATACAGAGAGAGAGAGATACAGAGAGAGAGAGATACAGAGAGAGAGAGATACAGAGAGAGAGAGAGACACAGAGAGAGACATGGAATTACTGAGCTGCTGTAATCTTCAGCATGTACATAGAGACTGGATACAGCGCCTTCGGAAAGAATTCAGACCCCTTGACTTTGTCCACATTTTGTTACGTTACAGCCTTATTCTAAAATGGATTAAATTAATGTTTTTCCTCATCAATCTACACACAATACCCCATAATGACAAATGTTATTTGTGCAAATGTATTACAATTTTAAAACTGAAATACCTATAGTATTCAGACCCTTTGCTATGAGACTCGGAATTGAGATCAGGTGCATGTTTTTCAGCGTCAGGGACTGTGAGACTAGTCAGGATCGAGGGAAAGATGAACGGAGCAAAGCACAGAGAGATCCTTGATGAAAACCTGCTCCAAAGCGCTCAGGACCTCAGACTGGGGTGAAGGTTCACCTTCCAACAGGACAATGACCCTAAGCACACAGCCAAGACAACGCAGGAGTGGCTTCGGGACAAGTCTCTGAATGTCCTTGAGTGGCCCAACCAGAGCCCGGACTTGAACCCGATCGAACATCTCAGGAGAGACCTGAAAATAGCTCAGGAGAGACCTGACAGAGCTTGAGAGGATCTGCAGAGAAGAATGGGAGAAACTCCCCAAATATAGCTGTGCCAAGCTTGTAGCGTCATACCTTGTGGTCCTCTGTAGCTCAGCTGGTAGAGCACGGCGCTTGTAACGCCAAGGTAGTGGGTTCGATCCCCGGGACCACCCATACACAAAAAAAATGTATGCACGCACGACTGTAAGTCGCTTTGGATAAAAGCGTCTGCTAAATGGCATATTAATATTTTATATTAATATTATTAATATTAATTATACCCAAGAAGACTCAAGGCTGTAATCGCTGCCAAAGGTGCTTCAACAAAGTACTGAGTAAAGGGTCTGAATACTTATGTATTTCCGTTTTTTTGGTTGGTATACATTTCTAAAAACATTTGTTTTGCTTTGTCATTATGGGGTATTGTGTGTAGATTGATGAGGAAAAAACAATTGAATCAATTTTAGAATAAGGCTGTAACGTTACAAAATGTGGAAAAAGTCAAGGGGTCTGAATACTTTCCCAATGCACTGTAGATCAAGTAGCTCTTTATCTTTCAGTGACCAGTGGGCAAAACTGGTTGAAATTACATAATTATGACATCATACTGTCTTGACCCTTGGGAATGGCTTGTATTCTGTCCTACCTGGAACAGTTTGAAAGAACCACCACGACCATTTCATCGGCATCTCAGACCTGGAAATGGTCAACACATAGTAAATAGTCAACACACAGTAAATGGTCAACACACAGTAAATGGTCAACACACAGTAAATAGTCAACACACAGTAAATGGTCAACACACAGTAAATATAGAGACATAGACAGTTACCAGGAGTATTGTATGGTGAAATAATGCTGATGTCATTACCCATTGTTGGCTAGGACCCTTGGAAACAGACAGGCCAGGATGCTGAGGTCACTGACTGAGAACACGTAGATGTTCACCACGTGACCGAGACAGTGGGTGACTGTAGGAGAGAGAGGAAGGGGGAAAACGGGTTGTCAGGAACAAACAACACAACATGCAAAAATCTCTGAAGCTGGAGACACTTATCTCCCTCACTAACTTTAAGCATCAGTTGTCAAAGCACCTTACCGATCACTGCACCTGTACACAGCCCATCTGAAATTAGCCCACCCAACTACCTCATCCCCATATTGTTATTTATTTTGCTCTTTTGCACCCCAGTATCTCTATTTGCACATCATCTCTTTCACATCTATCATTCCAGTGTTAATACTAATTGTAATTATTTTGCACTATGGCCTATTTATTGCCTTACCTCCATAACTTGCTACATTTGCACACACTGTATATATATTTTCTGTTGTATTTTTGACTATGTTTTGTTTTACCCCATATGTAACTCTGTGTTGTTGTTTTTATCGCACTGCTTTGCTTTATCTTGGCCAGGTCGCAGTTGTAAATGAGAACTTGTTCTCAACTGGCTTACCTGGTTAAATAAAGTTGGAATAAAATTAAAATAAAAAATGTACTGGAAACACCTTGTGTGACTGTGTTAAAGTCCCACACGGTCATATGTAGAACTAGCATTGATAAATGTAGTACCAGTATGTGGTGTGAAATCTCTATTACAGTGAGTACCAGTATGTGGTGTGAAATCTCTATTACAGTGAGTACCAGTATGTGGTGTGAAATCTCTATTACAGTGAGTACCAGTATGTGGTGTGAAATCTCTATTACAGTGAGTACCAGTATGTGGTGTGAAATCTCTATTACAGTGAGTACCAGTATGTGGTGTGAAATCTCTATTACAGTGAGTAACCAGTATGTGGTGTGAAATCTCTATTACAGTGAGTACCAGTATGTGGTGTGAAATCTCTATTACAGTGAGTACCAGTATGTGGTGTGAAATCTCGATTACAGTGAGTACCAGTATGTGGTGTGAAATCTCTATTACAGTGAGTACCAGTATGTGGTGTGAAATCTCTATTACAGTGAGTACCAGTATGTGGTGTGAAATCTCTATTACAGTGAGTAACCAGTATGTGGTGTGAAATCTCTATTACAGTGAGTACCAGTATGTGGTGTGAAATCTCTATTACAGTGAGTACCAGTATGTGGTGTGAAATCTCTATTACAGTGAGTAACCAGTATGTGGTGTGAAATCTCTATTACAGTGAGTACCAGTATGTGGTGTGAAATCTCTATTACAGTGAGTACCAGTATGTGGTGTGAAATCTCTATTACAGTGAGTACCAGTATGTGGTGTGAAATCTCTATTACAGTGAGTACCAGTATGTGGTGTGAAATCTCTATTACAGTGAGTACCAGTATGTGGTGTGAAATCTCTATTACAGTGAGTACCAGTATGTGTGTTATCAGACCAGTCAAAACCCTCCTTTAGTTCTCATACTCTGAGAAGAGTGAAGATCCATCTGAAATGGCATAGTGCACTTCTTCTGACCTGTGAAGATGATGGCGGACATGACCATGAAGGGTTAGAGATAGGAGTTAGGGTTAAGGTTCGATTTGGTCAGTCTGACCTGTGACCTCTGACCTGTGAGTAAAATGGCGGACATGGCCATGAAGGGTTAGAGATAGGAGTTAGGGTTAGGGTTAAGTTTCGATTTGGTCAGTCTGACCTGTGACCTCTGACCTGTGAGTAAAATGGCGGACATGGCCATGAAGCGGTGGAAGTCTATGGCGGCGTCGAAGGGGATGTATCTGTTGAGGAAGGTCTCTCGTCCCAGGGTGATGAGGTTACGGCATACCGTCAGCAGCATGTAGGGGTACAGGAAGGAGATGGCCGCTGCCGAACCACGCGACACCGTGATACCCACCGCCGACGTCTCCGGCATGCCCGTAGAGTCTGCCTGCAAACCATAGTCTAAAAACACAGCTAGGGGTTTGTTTCTGTTAGTCCAGTGGCTTACTTCTATGGGCTGGTTTCCCAGACGCAGATTATGCCTTGTCCTTAACTACAAAGCACTTTCAATGGAGAATTCTCCATTGTGTATGTTTTTTAGTCCAGGATTAGGCTTAATCTGTGTCTGGGAAACCAGCCCCAGAGATCAGGCAGACAGAAGGTTCAAGCACACTCTTTATTTTCAGATGCCTTTTGTAGGGCAATGGAGTCTGCATTGCATGAGTAATCAACCAAATTATGAATATCCAATTAAAGGTGCACTATGCAGAAATCGCTCCGACATTTCCTGGTTGCTAAAATTCAAATAGTTTATACCTAATTTCAGTTTATGTGACAAAACAAGCAAGTATAGTATAGAGAATCATTGTACCCTATTCTATTTTCAGCTGTTTGAAGCTGGTGTACAAAACCGAAGAAAGACGCAAAAACTAAACTTATGAACATGAAGCATAGAAATAGCGCACATAGAACAGATCTACCGCTTCTTAGACTTGCTTTCAATGAGAATGACAGATCTATATATCACACATTTCTATGTGAATTAGGTCGAGTCGCCCCAAAAAACGTACATATTGCAGCTTTAAGTGAATCAGTTGTGTCAACAAAACAGTCTCTTGTAACCGCCTTAAGCTTCCCGGTCGAAACAGTTTGCACATATATTATGACAACATTTTGTGATGTTGCTTTTCGTTTTGGTGTTCGCCCAAGTTTTTTTTTCGGCTGTTCGTGCACACAAATGTATTTATTGGGGCAAGTCGAAGTTCGGTAGCCGAACTTAGTCGGTGATTGGTAAACAGTGCTACTCCTAATAAGAGTGGGAACGTAAAATGTTTGTTGTCAAACAACGAGAGAATATTATTTTTCATGCACATTTCTTCACTTGAGAAATACTGCACCGAAACATGTTAGCTAGATGTAAAATTGCACGACTAAGACCTCAGCAAAAATGTCAAAATGTATGATAGATTTCTTGATTTATCTTCAATTAATTCTGACTATTTTGAGGAAGTGTTTCTGGATTTGTTGTTGGTACAGTGGCTTAAAAAGGACAAACAACACTAATTTGTCTCGTTTTTCAAGAAAAGGTCTTTAGGGAGTATGAGAGAACAGACGGTCGCTTCGCCGAGCCGAGTTCTGCTAGGAGCAAACCCAACCTATATATGCGGAAGCCTTTAGCTGATTGGGTTCAGGGTGCTGAAAACAAACAGTTGGCACAGTTTACTCCGAGCCTGGTCTCAAATCTATTTGTGCTGTCTTGCCAAGGATCATAGGAGTTGGCAAGACAGCCCAAACAGATCTGGGACCAGCCAGGCTACGTCAAATTCAATCAATCAAATGTATTTTATAAAGCCCTTTTTACCAGCCCAAACAGATCTGGGACCAGCCAGGCCTTGTCAAATTCAATCAATCAAATGTATTTTATAAAGCCCTTTTTACCAGCCCAAACAGATCTGGGACCAGCCAGGCCTTGTCAAATTCAATCAATCAAATGTATTTTATAAAGCCCTTTTTACCAGCCCAAACAGATCTGGGACCAGCCAGGCCTTGTCAAATTCAATCAATCAAATGTATTTTATAAAGCCCTTTTTTACCAGCCCAAACAGATCTGGGACCAGTTAACTCCCAAAACAGGAGAAGAGAAAAGAGGAAGACGTCGCGACTCACAGTAGCATCTCTCCAGAGCCACTCCGGCTGTGATGGCGTAGACGATGGTGAAGCAGACAATATGGCGACGGTAGTTCTCTACGAAGCGTTTGAAGTGCTGGATCTTCTGCTGGATGGCGTTCCTGGTGCAGCGCTCCTTCTTAGGCTTCACGTAGACCTTAGGACCCTGGAGGCCCGATCTGGGAGGAGGATGGAGGTCGTTAAGACTGAGATTAATATTAGGATTCAGATTCAGATCGACTTTATTGTCCAAACATAATTTATTCAACTGAAACTGCAAAAAGGAGGTTCAGGGCGGCATCATAATTCACTTCAATGGCATTTATTTATTGCTGAACACTATCGCAAACTTTTTTTTAACCTTTATTTTACCAGGAAGTCTTGGAGACAACAACATCTCACAACAAGGCAACAGTAAACATGTCGTTCCCCAAGAATGATGCAGCGCCCCCCCTTGGGCCAATCAGTGTAATTTTGTAAATGCCGGATCTTTATGGCAAGACGCATCATTCAGCCATGTTTCGTCAAAATCGGCCCAGTGCTGTCTGAGATATCGTGTGTGATCTTGTTAGTCACTCTCGCTCAGATGTCATATGAACATGACATAATTCATGGCAAAACGTGTAGAATTGCAGGAAATTAGCTGTTAAACTGCAACAAAAAATCCGTTCTGTAAGTCAAAAGTATTTGTTTACCTTTTGTTAATAAAATACTTTTTCTGCTAACAGATCCCTCTGTACGTATTACATTATAGTTGTTAATCCCGGTGCTGAGTTAATGTGAGTTAATGTGTTCATGTGGCTAATTGTATAGTTTGTGTTTGTAGATCGACTGAGGTATATTAAGCTACAGCAACCGATGTGATAAAGGCTGGGGTGATTTCTGCTGTTCTCCAAATAGAGAGAATATTCCCCCACAGTAAATACTAAGTACTATACTGCATGGTAAAACCATCATAATCCCTATATTTGAGTAGCTCAAACTCAAGTCGTGTGTTATCTGATAATGGAGGTAAACAGAGGCAGGTTGCATCACTGGGTGGACGACTCTAGATACCAGACATGCGGTCAACCACAAAGCAACCAAAGTCTCTTACACAACCTGAGATAACCATGGTAAACCCCAAAAAATCACTGGTATCACTCACACTTCCCTGGGTATAACTTTTTTTAAAACCTTTATTATACCAGATTAGTCTCATTGTTAATCTCAATATCTTTATATAAGAAAGACCTGGCCAAAATAGCAGCACACAAAGTGTCAGACATTTACAACATTAAAACACTACAGTTTAAAACATCAGTTTACACATTGAACAGGCACATTGGTTTTGGGAGGAGTGTTTCAACTAGGGGTCTAAACACTGACAGCCCACTAAATGATTTTCCACCATAGTTTTTACCCTAGCATTAAAATAATTTAAGGAGATGAGCTCCTGTGGTTTCATGTACTTTTGTAGCTCGTTCCAAGTAGTGGGGGCAGAGTCCTGGAACGCTTTTTTACCTAGACTTTACAGTTCTTTGCAGTTACTTTAAACTGTACAGTTATTTATAGTTACTTTAAACTTTACAGTTATTTACAGTTACTTTAAACTGTACAGTTATTTACAGTTACTTTAAACTATAAGTTATTTACAGTTACTCAAAACTTTACAGTTATTTACAGTTACTTTAAACTGTACAGTTATTTACAGTTACTTTAAACTATAAGTTATTTACAGTTACTTTAAACTGTACAGTTCTTTACAGTTACTTTAAACTATACGTTATTTACAGTTACTTTAAACTGTACAGTTATTTACAGTTACTTTAAACTATACGTTATTTACAGTTACTTTAAACTGTACAGTTATTTACAGTTACTTTAAACTATAAGTTATTTATAGTTACTTTAAACTTTACAGTTATTTACAGGTATTTTAAACTTTACAGTTATTTACAGTTACTTTAAACTGTACAGTTATTTACAGTTACTTTAAACTATACGTTATTTACAGTTACTTTAAAATGTACAGTTATTTACAGTTACTTTAAACTATAAGTTATTTACAGTTACTTTAAACTTTACAGTTATTTACAGTTACTTTAAACTTTACAGTTGTTTACAGTTACTTTAAACTGTACAGTTATTTACAGTTACTTTAAACTGTACAGTTATTTACAGTTACTTTAAACTATAAGTTATTTACAGTTACTTTAAACTGTACAGTTCTTTACAGTTACTTTAAACTATACGTTATTTACAGTTACTTTAAACTGTACAGTTATTTACAGTTACTTTAAACTATAAGTTATTTACAGTTACTTTAAACTTTACAGTTATTTACAGTTACTTTAAACTATAAGTTATTTACAGTTACTTTAAACTTTACAGTTATTTACAGTTACTTTAAACTGTACAGTTATTTACAGTTACTTTAAACTATAAGTTATTTACAGTTACTCAAAACTTTACAGTTATTTACAGTTACTTTAAACTGTACAGTTATTTACAGTTACTTTAAACTTTACAGTTATTTACAGTTACTTTAAACTGTACAGTTCTTTTAAACTGTACAGTTCTTTACAGTTACTTTAAACTTTACAGTTGAAGCTGTAGCTCTGTACGGGCCGTAAGCGTCATCAGGGAGATACAGTCATGTGAGCGGTGAGGCGATAATTGTCATTAGTCTGCTGGAAATGTAGGTACTCAGGTAAAATGGCAGCTGTCTGGGAATGGCCTTATGAATAAAAACCAATGATTTATTCTCCGAAGAGCTAAGGAAGGCCAGCCCACTCTCATATAGAGGGCATGAGTTCGTAAACAAACCTCAGCGCCCCATGGTACGCAGTGTCCAGCATACGTAATCACGCCACGGGGGCATACATGTAGAAGATATCACCATAATCAATTACAGGCACGAAGGTAGTGTAAACAAGCCTCTTTCTCGCTTTAAAAGAAAAACATGATTTATTTCGAAAATAAAAACCCAACTTGAGCCTAAGCTTTTTCACAAGCCCTATGTGGGTTTAAAAGTGAGACACTCATCTAACAAGAAACCCAGGTAATTGTAAATTGATAGCTTTTCTATTTACTTGTCCTGCATAGTGACTATACACTGAGTGTACAAAACATTATGAACACCTGCTCTTTCCTTGACATAGACTGACCAGGTGAATCCAGGTGAAAGCTATGATCCCTTATTGATGTCACTTGTTAAATCCACTTCAAATCAGTGTAGATGAAGGGGAGGAGACAGGATAAAGAAGGATTTGTAAGCCTTGAGACAATTGAGACATGGATTGTGTATGTGTGCCATTCAGAGGGTGAATGGGCAAGACAAAATATTTAAGTGCCTTTGAACGGTATGATAGTAGTTGCCAGGCGCACTGGTTTGTGTCAAGAACTGCAACGCTGCTGGGTTTTTCACGCTCAACAGTTTCCCGTGTGTATCAAGAATGGTCCAGCACCCAAAGGACATCCAGCCAACTTGACGCAACTGTGGGAAGCATTGGAGTCAACATGGGCCAGCATCCCTGTGGAACACTTTCGACACCTTGTAGAGTCCATGCCCCGACGAGGGCAAAAGGGAGGGGAGGGGGGAGGGGTGCAACTCAATATTAGGAGGGTGTTCATAAGGTTTTGTACACTCAGTGTATATGGAAGAACCTGAATTCTTAGATTTGGTGAAAAACATCAACTTTGTCTTATCAGCATTTAAAAGCTTACAGGTGCATATAACAATCTTTGCCTGCGTTCCAAATGGCACCCTGTTCCCTATATAGTGCACTACTTTTGACCAGGGCTCTGTTAAAAAGTAGTGCACTATATAGGGTATAGTGTGCCATTTGGGATGCATTCATTATCACTACTGGTATTGACCAGCAATGACTTATTATCAGAAATAAGAAGTCATGAGGAAATCTTTATCTAAAACAACACAAATGTACCAAGAAGTCTGACATCAGTATGATGTCATTTCAACCAGCTTTGACCACTGAGTTGATTCTCAACTGCATGAGATTGGATGTGCTCTCACGTTAAGATGCAGCACAGAACAAAAACGTTAAGATGCAGCACAGAACAAAGACGTTAAGATGCACAACAGCACAAAGACGTTAAGATGCAACATAGCACAAAGACGTTAAGATGCAGCACAGAACAAAGATGTTATGATGCACAACAGCACAAAGACGTTAAGATGCAGCACAGAACAAAGACGTTAAGATGCACCACAGAACAAAGACGTTAAGATGCAACACAGCACAAAGACGTTAAGATGCAGCACAGAACAAAGACGTTAAGGTGCAGCACAGAACAAAGACGTTAAGATGCAGCACAGAACAAAGACGTTAAGATGCAGCACAGAACAAAGACGTTAAGATGCAGCACAGAACAAAGACGTTAAGATGCAGCACAGCACAAAGACGTTAAGGTGCAGCACAGAACAAAGACGTTAAGATGCAGCACAGCACAAAGACGTTAAGATGCAGCACAGCACAAAGACGTTAAGATGCAGCACAGAACAAAGACGTTAAGATGCAGCACAGCACAAAGACGTTAAGATGCAGCACAGAACAAAGACGTTAAGATGCAGCACAGCACAAAGACGTTAAGATGCAGCACAGAACAAAGACGTTAAGATGCAGCACAGCACAAAGACGTTAAGATGCACCACAGAACAAAGACGTTAAGATGCACCACAGAACAAAGACGTTAAGATGCACCACAACCATTAACGGCACGGACACTATAGCATGCTCTCAGACCAGTGAAATGAACCCTTCTCTGCTACTCTACCATGAGGATGTCAGAGGACGAAGACTAGAGCTAAAGTGTTGTCCTTGTGTTGGCTATTGTGCACATTATATTCCATTGTTCCTGTAATGAACTCTTGCCAGGTCATCTTCACAAAATAGGTTTTTGAAAACCCTACATTTTAATCCCAAAGTCTAAATTACCTTTTCCCTTGTCGTCTACGAAGCTCCTGTCCGTCTTTCCCCGGGCTGCTGGAGAACGGTGTCTCCCCTTCTAAGGGTGAGCTAAGGAAGAGAGGAACATGACCCTTTTAAATAAGGAGCATGAGGCTTGCAGAACAGTATTTAAAAACGAAATGGTTATCATATCTGCAGACAGGGGTGGAGTAATAGAGTCACAAAATATAATAACAGGTTACTTGGAAAAAGTAATCATCATGTCATCAAATAAATCATCAGCATGTCCACGATCACACCCTGATAAGAGCCTGAAAATCAAAATGTTGGTCAAATGAGAAATAGTTGTTATCTTACCTGTTCCTCTCTCGGGTGATACCTCCCTGGTGTTATCTTACCTGATCCTCTCTGGGGTGATACCTCCCTGGTGTTATCTTACCTGTTCCTCTCTGGGGTGATACCTCCCTGGTGTTATCTTACCTGTTCCTCTCTCGGGTGATACCTCCCTGGTGTTATCTTACCTGATCCTCTCTGGGGTGATACCTCCCTGGTGTTATCTTACCTGATCCTCTCTGGGGTGATACCTCCCTGGTGTTATCTTACCTGTTCCTCTCTCGGGTGATACCTCCCTGGTGTTATCTTACCTGTTTCTTTCTCGGGTGATACCTCCCTGGTGTTATCTTACCTGATCCTCTCTGGGGTGATACCTCCCTGGTGTTATCTTACCTGTTCCTCTCTCGGGTGATACCTCCCTGGTGTTATCTTACCTGATCCTCTCTGGGGTGATACCTCCCTGGTGTTATCTTACCTGTTCCTCTCTGGGGTGATACCTCCCTGGTGTTATCTTACCTGTTCCTCTCTCGGGTGATACCTCCCTGGTGTTATCTTACCTGATCCTCTCTGGGGTGATACCTCCCTGGTGTTATCTTACCTGATCCTCTCTGGGGTGATACCTCCCTGGTGTTATCTTACCTGATCCTCTCTGGGGTGATACCTCCCTGGTGTTATCTTATCTGTTCCTCTCTGGGGTGATACCTCCCTGGTGTTATCTTACCTGATCCTCTCTGGGGTGATACCTCCCTGGTGTTATCTTACCTGTTCCTCTCTGTGGTGATACCTCCCTGGTGTTATCTTACCTGTTCCTCTCTCGGGTGATACCTCCCTGGTGTTATCTTACCTGATCCTCTCTGGGGTGATACCTCCCTGGTGTTATCTTACCTGATCCTCTCTGGGGTGATACCTCCCTGGTGTTATCTTACCTGATCCTCTCTGGGGTGATACCTCCCTGGTGTTATCTTACCTGTTCCTCTCTGGGGTGATACCTCCCTGGTGTTATCTTACCTGTTCCTCTCTGGGGTGATACCTCCCTGGTGTTATCTTACCTGTTCTTCTCTGGTGTGATGAAAGACACGCGCTGGTGTCGACTCAGTCTGTTTCCCCCCTCTTTCTTCATCCCTAGATATACAGAGGAGTATGGGTAAGTGGTGAGACAAGGACAGAAGAGGTCCTGTACGGCTCAGTTGGTAAGAGTGGATCTAGCAATGCCAAGGTTGTGGGTTCAATTCCCACAAGAATCACACATATAGATGAATGAATGCACACTCTGTCGTGTAAGTCTCTCTGGATCAAAGCCTCTGCTAAGTGGTATGTATATCCTATATTATTGCATAGTCACCTTTAATGTTGAGCTGGGCGAACTTCAGCTCCTTCTCGTGGTCACGGAGCAGGAAGTGGAAGTCCTCCCAGGTGATCTGTTCCTTGTCGTTGAAGCCTGCGGCCTGCAGCATGGCCTGGATAGCCTCCTCAGCTTGGCCCTTAGACAGAAGGCTGCTGGAGATCTCCATGAACGACCTGCAGAACAGACCACGAGACGGCCAGAGTTAGGAAGCCATTATATGACCCTTATCTTTTCATGTTGGATTGTTCGTATACAGCTGGATCTACAAACCAAACGGCCTGGGATGTAGACATCCTGTACATCTACAGAAGACCGCTGCTCAGTGTGTGATGTGCCTTCAAGCCAGGCTTTTCAGGATGACCCAGTAGGCTGCAATGATGAACAAATGACCACAGTGCTTACCTAAGTAGTCTGGAGAACTCCTCTTTCGATAAGAAACCGTCTCCATCAATGTCGTGCATTGAGAACATCACTTTGGACTTTTCCTCCGGTGAACCTACACCAAATACAAAATTCTAAATACATATTCATGTGTTCATTCATATTCAAATGCTATGAACATGCTCCCACATCCTTCACCTTTCATGAAAATGACGATGACATCGAGGAACTCCTGGAAGGAGAGGTATCCGTTTCCGTCCTTGTCGGCAAGCGTGAACATGGAGTCGACAAAGAGCGAGTCCGGTTTGAGTCCCAGGGCGTCGGCAAACTCAGTTCCTGTCAGCTCAGTCTCCAGGGCTTCACGGGTCTTTCTACAGGACGCACCACTCTGGTCCCTGGCTCCACTCTTCTCTATCTCCAGGACCTGTAGGGTGGGGATGGAGATGTGTTTTGATTGAACCTTTATTTAACTGGGTTGTCCCATTGAGCTAAATACATATGTCAACATGGTGTCATTGGGATTGTTAATGGTGGTCACGTTGAATGGCTCAGTGGGTTAGAGCATGGAGTTAACAATGTCATGTGTCTGTCCCTGTCCGTACTGTGCACCAGGGTTGTTGACAGTTCTGTAAGTGGCATTGGATAAAAGCGTCTCCTAAATCACCATCTATTCAAGTACCTTGGCAAAGGCAGTCCTGATGAAAGTCTCGACTATCTGAGTCCTCTGTTCTCTGGTCACTGCCTCTCTCAGTAGCTCCTTCTCTGTCATGACCCTCACCGCCAGATCCTGTCCGCTGTCTGTCACCTCAGAGCGAAGGTGCCGGACAAACTCTCCACGCTGGCCCTCGTCCTCAAAGTACAGCACCTGGGGACAGACCACAATAAGCAGAGTTTACACACTCTCTCTCTCTATCTCTCTCTCCCTCTCTCTCTCTCTCTCTCTCTCTCTCTCTCTCTCTCTCTCTCTCTCTCTCTCTCTCTCTCTCTCTCTCTCTCTCTCTCTCTCTCTCTCTCTCTCTCTCTCTCTCTCTCCCCCCTCTCTCTCGCTCTATCTCTCTCTCTCTCCCCCCCTCTCTCTCCCAACCCATGCTTTTTCTTTCTTTTTTTCTCTCCCCTGTTAGTCACTCACCAGGTCATACTCTTTGGGTACTTTCAGCAGCAGAGCCCTGCTGTAATAGTCACTGGACAGCAGGACGTCCAGGTGGGTCTGGGTACCCAGGCTGAGTGACCGTAGAGCGGGTCCAGACCGGTCAAACACCTGCAGTCTCCTCTTATCATCCACCAACAGACTGACTGGACGTAGGGGCTTCTTAGGGCCCTGCCACTCACAGGCTGGAGAGAGGAGAGGAGAGATGGAGAGGAGAGGAGAGGAGAGGAGAGGAGAGGAGAGGAGAGGAGAGGAGAGGAGAGGAGAGATGGAGAGGAGAGGAGAGATGGAGAGGAGAGGAGAGATGGACCACAGGAGAGATGGAGAGGAGAGACGGAGAGGAGAGATGGAGAGGAGAGATGGAGAGGAGAGACGGACCACAGGAGAGATGGAGAGGAGAGATGGAGAGGAGAGACGGACCACAGGAGAGATGGAGAGGAGAGATGGAGAGGAGAGATGGACCACAGGAGAGATGGAGAGGAGAGATGGAGAGGAGAGATGGAGAGGAGAGACGGACCACAGGAGAGATGGAGAGGAGAGATGGAGAGGAGAGACGGACCACAGGAGAGATGGAGAGGAGAGATGGAGAGGAGAGATGGACCACAGGAGAGATGGAGAGGAGAGACGGAGAGGAGAGATGGACCACAGGAGAGATGGACCACAGGAGAGATGGAGAGGAGAGATGGAGAGGAGAGATGGAGAGGAGAGATGGACCACAGGAGAGATGGACCACAGGAGAGATGGAGAGGAGAGATAGAGAGGAGAGATGGACCACAGGAGAGATGGAGAGGAGAGATGGAGAGGAGAGACGGACCACAGGAGAGATGGAGAGGAGAGATGGAGAGGAGAGATGGACCACAGGAGAGATGGAGAGGAGAGACGGAGAGGAGAGATGGACCACAGGAGAGATGGACCACAGGAGAGATGGAGAGGAGAGATGGAGAGGAGAGATGGACCACAGGAGAGATGGAGAGGAGAGATGGAGAGGAGAGATGGAGAGGAGAGATGGACCACAGGAGAGATGGAGAGGAGAGATGGAGAGGAGAGATGGACCACAGGAGAGATGGACCACAGGAGAGACGGACCACAGGAGAGATGGAGAGGAGAGATGGAGAGGAGAGATGGACCACAGGAGAGATGGAGAGGAGAGATGGACCACAGGAGAGATGGAGAGGAGAGATGGAGAGGAGAGATGGACCACAGGAGAGATGGAGAGGAGAGACGGACCACAGGAGAGATGGAGAGGAGAGATGGAGAGGAGAGATGGACCACAGGAGAGATGGAGAGGAGAGATGGAGAGGAGAGATGGAGAGGAGAGATGGACCACAGGAGAGATGGAGAGGAGAGATGGAGAGGAGAGATGGAGAGGAGAGATGGACCACAGGAGAGATGGAGAGGAGAGATGGAGAGGAGAGATGGACCACAGGAGAGATGGACCACAGGAGAGATGGAAAGGAGAGATGGAGAGGAGAGGAGAGATGGAGAGGAGATATGGAGAGGAGAGATGGAGAGGAGAGGTGGAGAGGAGAGATGGAGAGGAGAGATGGAGAGGAGAGGTGGAGAGGAGAGATGGAGAGGAGAGATGGAGAGGAGAGGTGGAGAGGAGAGATGGAGAGGAGAGATGGAGAGGAGAGATGGAGAGGAGAGATGGAGAGGAGAGATGGACCACAGGAGAGATGGAGAGGAGAGATGGAGAGGAGAGATGGACCACAGGAGAGATGGAGAGGAGAGATGGAGAGGAGAGATGGACCACAGGAGAGATGGAGAGGAGAGATGGAGAGGAGAGACGGACCACAGGAGAGATGGAGAGGAGAGATGGAGAGGAGAGATGGACCACAGGAGAGATGGAGAGGAGAGACGGAGAGGAGAGATGGACCACAGGAGAGATGGACCACAGGAGAGATGGAGAGGAGAGATGGAGAGGAGAGATGGAGAGGAGAGATGGACCACAGGAGAGATGGAGAGGAGAGATGGAGAGGAGAGATGGAGAGGAGAGATGGACCACAGGAGAGATGGAGAGGAGAGATGGAGAGGAGAGATGGACCACAGGAGAGATGGACCACAGGAGAGACGGACCACAGGAGAGATGGAGAGGAGAGATGGAGAGGAGAGATGGACCACAGGAGAGATGGAGAGGAGAGATGGACCACAGGAGAGATGGAGAGGAGAGATGGAGAGGAGAGATGGACCACAGGAGAGATGGAGAGGAGAGACGGACCACAGGAGAGATGGAGAGGAGAGATGGAGAGGAGAGATGGAGAGGAGAGATGGAGAGGAGAGATGGAGAGGAGAGATGGAGAGGAGAGATGGACCACAGGAGAGATGGAGAGGAGAGATGGAGAGGAGAGATGGAGAGGAGAGATGGACCACAGGAGAGATGGAGAGGAGAGATGGAGAGGAGAGATGGACCACAGGAGAGATGGAGAGGAGAGATGGAGAGGAGAGACGGACCACAGGAGAGATGGAGAGGAGAGATGGAGAGGAGAGATGGACCACAGGAGAGATGGAGAGGAGAGACGGAGAGGAGAGATGGACCACAGGAGAGATGGACCACAGGAGAGATGGACCACAGGAGAGATGGAGAGGAGAGATGGAGAGGAGAGATGGAGAGGAGAGATGGACCACAGGAGAGATGGAGAGGAGAGATGGAGAGGAGAGATGGAGAGGAGAGATGGACCACAGGAGAGATGGAGAGGAGAGATGGACCACAGGAGAGATGGACCACAGGAGAGACGGACCACAGGAGAGATGGAGAGGAGAGATGGAGAGGAGAGATGGACCACAGGAGAGATGGAGAGGAGAGATGGACCACAGGAGAGATGGAGAGGAGAGATGGAGAGGAGAGATGGACCACAGGAGAGATGGAGAGGAGAGACGGACCACAGGAGAGATGGAGAGGAGAGATGGAGAGGAGAGATGGACCACAGGAGAGATGGAGAGGAGAGATGGAGAGGAGAGATGGAGAGGAGAGATGGACCACAGGAGAGATGGAGAGGAGAGATGGAGAGGAGAGATGGACCACAGGAGAGATGGAGAGGAGAGATGGAGAGGAGAGATGGACCACAGGAGAGATGGACCACAGGAGAGATGGAAAGGAGAGATGGAGAGGAGAGGAGAGATGGAGAGGAGATATGGAGAGGAGAGATGGAGAGGAGAGGTGGAGAGGAGAGATGGAGAGGAGAGATGGAGAGGAGAGGTGGAGAGGAGAGATGGAGAGGAGAGATGGAGAGGAGAGGTGGAGAGGAGAGATGGAGAGGAGAGATGGAGAGGAGAGATGGAGAGGAGAGATGGAGAGGAGAGATGGAGAGGAGAGATGGACCACAGGAGAGATGGAGAGGAGAGATGGACCACAGGAGAGATGGAGAGGAGAGATGGAGAGGAGAGATGGAGAGGAGAGATGGAGAGGAGAGATGGAGAGGAGAGATGGACCACAGGAGAGATGGAGAGGAGAGATGGACCACAGGAGAGATGGAGAGGAGAGATGGACCACAGGAGAGATGGAGAGGAGAGACAGACCACAGGAGAGATGGAGAGGAGAGAAGTTTTATTGTCTCTTTGCACATGTATTACTTTTTTTCTGACACACAGTACCCAACCTGACACACCACACACAAACACGATCATCCTGTGATCCCCTGATATGCAGCACACACCTGTGAGTCCAGCAGCGGGTTCCTCTGTTGTGCCATCAGCTCCTCTCTTCTGGAACTTCTTAAACTTGGACTTTCTGAAGTAGGCCACGACAAGAGCCATGAGGAAGCTCACTGGGAGGGGAACAATGTAGTCAACAGAGAATCATTAACACTTATAATAAGGCTTATAACATGTTATGTCTCTCTAAGTAGGCTCACTGGGAGGGGAACAATATAGGCAACAGAGAATCACTCAGAATAGTTCAACACGGCTATGGTCAAATTGATTGTGTATCAAAATCTGCTATTTTAAAGGTTTTACTTGCAATTGTTTTCACCTGTAATGTGTGATACAAAAATGTGATATTTGGTTGTTTTACCTACTTTAATTAAATTAACTGATCGTAAGTCACTCTGGATAAGACTATCTAAATAACCTAATGGAAAATGTGCATGTGGATTCTGATTGGTTAACATCAGATACTGACCAACAGGAAAGAGGAACAGGCAGATGACTAGGATGCCGAAGCCAGCTTTGCTCCCGTTGTCAAAGTAGTTGAGCTTGGTGGCGTTGGTGCAAGGGTGGAGCTCAGAGGCTGTGACCTGAGAGGGCTGGGGGCAAGGGTCACCTGGGACAGACAGAAAGACAGACAGACATGCAGACATGCAGACAGGCAGGCAGGCAGGCAGACAGAAGAACAGAAGGACAGACAGCCACGGAGACAGGGATACAAGGATACAGGAAGACTGGTTACAGTACCAGAAGCACCTACAGTCAACATTATTGAGCTACAGGGAATACTATCATAGATTACTTATTTGTATTGGGCAATACCACAAAAATATAAATCTAGAGAGGGTATGATCTTTACCATCCCTCCAGAAGAAGACTGTCCTCTGTATGTCCTCAGCCTCTGCCCTGGTGACTGCTGTAATGACATCATGAAAGGTCGTGTTCCGAACGGCCTGCAGCTCTTCGGCTGTGAACAGACTAGAGGAACAACCAGGAGGAGTTGTCAGAACGACTGGAAATGTCATGATAGTGTCACCCAAAGAGTGAATCAAAGCTGATCATAACTGACAGTAGTCTTGTGTTTCCTCAGTTCAAAGTCTAGTTCAACACCAGGCTATTGTTTATTTCATTAGTGGCTTACGTTCTCACAGGTGTCCATCCAAGCTTTCGAGCGAATGTGAGAAAGCCGGAAATCGAGGTTCAGCTGACGGTTACAGTTTCATACGATTACTGTATGAGGTTTATATTTGACGTTGTTCCTACCCGTTCTGTGTGTTCTCAAACCAGAAGCGGTCCCCATTCCTGATGTGGTTGAACTGGTCCAGTATAATGGAGGAGAAGACCTGACCAGGACCGTCCATAGACTCCAGGAGACCTCCAGGAAACAACTCCAGTTTGGAAATGTCACCATCGTACAGGTCTGCTAGGTCCATGAATAGCTATAGATCCAGTACAGGTAGAGACAGAATATAGAGGGTAGGTTAGGTTATTCACTGCATTATAGCAATAGGAGAAGTGCATCTGTTTCTGTTTTTGCCCCTTGATGCTGATTCTGTCCATGTGTTAGCTGATCTCAGGCCAGTGGTTTGATCCCCCCCCCCCCCTGAGAATCTGGCTGATCTCAGGCCAGTGGTTGATCCCCTCCCTGTGGCTCTGGCTGATCTCAGGCCAGTGGTTTGATCCCCTCCCTGTGGCTCTGGCTGATCTCAGGCCAGTGGTTTGATCCCCTCCCTGAGGATCTGGCTGATCTCAGGCCAGTGGTTTGATCCCCTCCCTGTGGCTCTGGCTGATCTCAGGCCAGTGGTTTGATCCCCTCCCTGAGGATCTGGCTGATCTCAGGCCAGTGGTTTGATCCCCTCCCTCTGGCTCTGGCTGATCTCAGGCCAGTGGTTTGATCCCCTCCCTGAGGATCTGGCTGATCTCAGGCCAGTGGTTTGATCCCCTCCCCGAGGATCTGGCTGATCTCAGGCCAGTGGTTTGATCCCTCCCCCTGAGGATCTGACTGATCTCAGGCCAGTGATTTGATCCCCTCCCTGTGGCTCTGCCTGCATGGTTAGTGGTTGATTCTGAGGCATAAGTAGGTAAAACAACTACATACACCATCACGATCACTGGCAAATAAAACCTTCTTCTAATCAACAGCACATCCTGTATGGACTACATAACACATGAATAACCCATACAGAAAAACATTAATTAGCAGTGCATAAGAAGTTCTGATCGTACCCGTGGGTTGGTGGTGTTGAGCCGAGGGTTTATGTCTCCCCATCTCTCTACAGGGGCCAGACCCAGGCCCTCTCTGACTTGGTTGTAGCTGGGCAGGCCAAAGTCCCGGCCTCTCTGCACCGTCAGAGCCACCAGGTCCGACCGCGAGAACCGCATAGGACCGTACATATAGTCTAGCGGGGGGGGGGGGGGGGGGGGGGAGAAGGACCACCAATATACATTAATCAAATATAAAAGCTGTAGCTATGACAACTGAAATGAAAATCTGTCCTCTTCATGCATACTGTACTGGCGCATAAGGCAGAGACAACTCCACTCCACTTCTGATGATGTGAAGCCATGAGCCAGTATTAGGTAAAAATACCATTTAAAAACTGAAAGTAATTGTAACCTCTTAAGTCTTCCACAACGATGTTGTCCTCTCTCTCTGCGATCTGGGAGGCCATGCCCATAATCAGATGGTCTATGTCCCGGCCTGACTTCAGGTTGGGGTTCTACAACAGACAATTGTCTCAACACAGGTACACGTAGGCTACACACAAACAGGTAGCAGACAGCGCCTGGTCCCAGATCAGTGCCGTATCAACTTCAGCATGACAATGGCCATAGGAGTTGGAAAGACAGCTAACACATACACTACCGTTCAAAAGTTTGGGGTCACTTAGAAATGTCCTTGTTTTCCATGAAAACATACATGAAATGAGTTTGAATAGGAAATATAGCAAAAATGAATAGGAAATGTAGTCATTGACAAGGTTAGAAATAATGATTTTTAATTGAAATAATAATTGTGTCCTTCAAACTTTGCTTTCGTCAAAGAATCCTCCATTTGCAGCAATTACAGCCTTGCAGACCTTTGGCATTCTAGTTGTCAATTTGTTGAGGTAATCAGAAGAGATTTCACCCCATGCTTCCTGAAGCACCTCCCACAAGTTGGATTGGCTTGATGGGCACTTCTTACGTACCATACGGTCAAGCTGCTCCCACAACAGCTCAATAGGGTTGAGATCCGGTGACCGTGCTGGCCACTCCATTATAGACAGAATACCAGCTGACTGCTTCTTCCCTAAATAGTT
>CM062491.1:5537265-5789765 GCA_031479575.1 Coregonus ussuriensis | reverse complement strand
GTGCAAGGGTTATTACCTGTGTGCAAGGGTTATTACCTGTGTGCAAGGGTTATTACCTGTGTGCGGGGGTTATTACCTGTGTGCGGGGGTTATTACCAGTGTGCGGGGGTTATTACCTGTGTGCGGGGGTTATTACCTGTGTGCAAGGGTTATTACCTGTGTGCAAGGGTTTATTACCTGTGTGCGGGGGTTATTACCTGTGTGCGGGGGTTTATTACCTGTGTGCGGGGGTTATTGGGGCTCTGGCTGGAGTGTTTGTCCCAGGGCCCCCTCTGGAAGGGCAGCAGGACTCGGCCGGTGCGGTGGGGGTCGAAGACTGGGTCTCCCTCTGGGACAGGGATGTGCATAAACTCCGGAGGACAGCCGGGAGGACGGGAGTCCAGGATCTCAAATACTACATGGTACCCTGGACAGGCAGAGGAGAAATACTGCAATTTGGGTCCCTGCTACTGTCAATCTATTCTAATAACTTTCCAATCCTTTTGACAAGGTTACGAGGTTGCCAGGTTACCAGGTTACGAGGTTGTAGGCTACTAAGATTCCTTTACTGGTCACTCATTTAGGGGGTGGCTATGACAACCTCCAAGCATTTGCTGAGGTTCATTTCACAATATAGACTTCGTTTTAAACTGAAACAATATCTCCTGAATGAGTCTGAATGAATAATAAAGAGTCAGATGATATTCCAGTGTAAACTTACCGAAGAACACAGAGAGTACGGTCCGGTTGTGTGCAGAGGGCAGGCCCGAGGGCCCCCTGGCCGTCACATCGCTGACCCTGCGCGGGTTGGGGAGCTGAGGCTCCTGGAGCGGCTGGAGCACACCGTCAGAGTAGCGCGCGGGCAGGAGGCGCACCAGGGAGGAACCTGCACGCGGGACAGAGGAGTTCCTCGTCATCAAGCAAACAATACAACATATGGCTTTCTATAAACGCATACTATATCTTTAAATGTTCATATTTCAAATATGTAATATTGTAAGTTAAAGGTTAAGATTTTGTGAGAAACGTACCAACAGCACCTCGACTGTGATAGGCTAAGTTGTTATACCAGCCGTCATATCGTTGGACTTCCCAGGCGACTTTGGACTGAGAATCTGCACAGGTGAATGTATAGATTGACGGTCATTTTAGTGTGATCCTCAAACTCAGGACTTTTATAATAGTTATTTATCAAAGGTTATGAATTGTCCGTGGGTTTTACTAGTCGTACATAGATAACACGAAATAAGTAACTAGTTACAAAGCTACTTACGTTGAACGATAAAGGCAAGCACTGCTAGCAGTGTCCAGATCAGTTTACGCAAATCCATTGATGCGAGAGATTCACGTTAGCACGCAGAGACCCACTCCAAGACGGTCAAGAGTTGTCGAGGTGTAGCCTACTGGTGTGGAAAGGGCGAGGAAAGTAGAAACACATCGGGTTTAAATAAATGCGATATAGCCTAATACGTTTTATAATGCGTAAAATCAATGTGAGTAGCAGTGCTTTAATAACTTATATAATTAAATTGTGACTGACACATATAAAGAGGTTGTACACGTTGTATGGACGAAACAACACTAAAGAAAGGTTTTAAACAGGAAATGTTAATTTAATAAAAAACGGTGGAAACATACCCAATTTTGAGGATGAAATGTCATGCGCACTGAAGACCCGGAGTTACGAAAAATCCAGGTGAGCGAAATAGTGATCCAGAGAAGAATAACCAACAGTGTCGATGACCCAAGTTCTCATAATAGACTGACACATTTTGTTTCCTTGTAGGAATAGTCGTCACCGGGTCACACACCTCTGTCACCAAGAAATACCAATCAATGCAACCCCTATAGATACACAAAAGACGTGCCGGGTATAAAATAAGTCTCTCGCCTTTGTGTGTTGCATTCGTTATTTTCATCTTTCTGCCTCTGTCTTGATCTGGTGGGCTACTTTTTTTTTGCACTTTCAGGTGAGCATACTTATTATGCATGACAGGAATACTGGTGTATTATGATGATTCAGAGGTAGATGGAGTTCGATTTTTGTTTGTTTGTTTGCTTTTTTATATGTTTGTTGCTTACAAACCTGCATGGTCTAATTTGAGATGGGTCTTTGTCCATCATAGTTTGCCAGGGAGGGTAAACTTGAGTGCAAAAGTATTCACTTACTGTACCCATTAACCTTACTGTACCAGTACTCTGTTTAGTTTGAATGTGCTCTTAGTCTCAACAGAGTGGTTTCTTAAAGCATTTTGTATAAAATGAGTGTATGTTCAAGTAAAAATGATTTTGTCTTGATTCAGAAAGAAATAATTTCTTTAAATGATATAATTATGCATTTTACTTCACAGTCCTGAGACCACAGCAAAAATCGGCATTTCATTTATCTGACTTTCATTTATCTGCAAGTCCAAACCAAATATTAAGCTTTCTTTTCAGGGCAACCAGGGCTTCAAGGAGAACACAAAACAATTTGGCACAAACTGTTGCATTCATGAGTTTTATTGACAAAAAAAAAAAAAGAAGCAAAAACCTAATAAAAATGAATTTATATGAATGCTGTAAGTACAGAAATGCAACTATGTTTATTTTTATTTTTTATTTCACCTTTATTTAACCAGGTAAGCCAGTTGAGAACAAGTTCTCATTTACAACTGCGACCTGACCAAGATAAAGCAAAGCAGTGCGATAAAAACAACAACACAGAGTTACATATGGGGTAAAACAAAACATAAGGTCATAAAATACAACAGAAAATATATATACAGTGTGTGCAAATGTAGCAAGTTATGGAGGTAAGGCAATAAATAGGCTATAGTGCAAAATAATTACAATTAGTATTAACACTGGAATGCTAGATGTGCAAGAGATGATGTGCAAATAGAGATACTGGGGTGCAAAAGAGCAAAATAAATAACAATATGGGGATGAGGTAGTTGTGTCCAATATAGGGATGTGAGCTTATTAAAGTATTATAGACACTATGTCCTGGGATTAGAAGAACCCCTTAACTTCTAACGACTCTTGTGAAGTTTGTATGTGTGTTCATGAAAGTCTCAGCTTTTCATAGATAGCTTTTCATAGTTTGTAGCTCAAACTATTTGTAAAAAGACCCAGCCCTTGTCTCACAAACACCGCTCTAGCTCAGCCCCCGTTAATGATACAGACTGATGGTTGGTACGAACGGACGCAGAAGAAATAGACGGATCCAATGGTACAACCCAGAAGTCTAAAACACACCATATTTAAAAGCGGTTAGAAGTTCAAATCGCGCCGGAGTCGCGGTGGGACTCATTGGGTTAAAGATACACTCTAAAACTTTTGTATAATTTCAGCCTGTAGTTTTGAAAGTGGTACCTGGTTTTTGTGTACTAGGTCATCAAATTGTGTACTAGGTCATCCAATTGTGTACTACGTCATCATATTCGTATGATCTGTTACGAATTCAATTTGTTTGCTGTGCTTAAGATCCTGGGGCTGGTTGCACCAGCTGGTCGTAAGTGGGTCGTAACTCTACATCCCGACGTAAAATGTGCTTTACGCAGGACCTAAAAGTTATACCTGTTGCACCAGCTGGTCGTAAAAGTAAATTTACGTATGGTAAAGAAAAAAGAAAAGAAAAATGCAATTTAGCAGACGCTTTTATCCAAAGCGACTTACAGTCATGAGTGCATAAATTTTTACGTATGGGTGGTCCCGGGGATTGAACCCACTACCCTGGCGTTACAAGCGCCATGCTCTACCAATTGAGCTACAGAGGACTATCTTGTTTCATGATATGCACAGCAGAAAATAATAGCAATCTATATTTTCAAAAGGATGTGAGTATCGTGTTCATATTTCACAACCTCCGCTGGCTTTTCTAGGTGCCTATGCGCGAGTCAATAGCGGAATTTTCTTTGGGGTTGATTTATGCTACATTAAAGCGTTATAAATGTGTCTGATCGGATATTAGCAAACTAATACATGAGCTGCCACCTCCACTTATTTTCCCAGTCAGAGATCAAGCAACCAAATATACAGAAGGAGAGTTAGTGAAACAAAATCACATTGATTGATTATCAGACAAGTCGAGGGCTTTTAGTTAGGATAATATAGCTTAGGCTACTACGCGAGTGAAGAGCTAAATAATCCACCTGTTATAATAGGCTAGCGTAGGCTAACATGCTAGCAAAACGTTCTGATAACACTGTTAGACGAGCAAACTAGACTAAAGATGATCATCATGAACACTCACCTCAATTTGGCTAACATTTTCCCAGCGTAATTGTAACCAAATATCCAAACGGAGATTCCGTGAAACAAAAATCGGACATTGATTGATTTATCATGACGAATCCCCACGCTTGCCCCAAAGCAGCGCGATAACGCTGTCCTAATCATAACGGTGCTGAAATTATAGTTGACCACACACGGCAATGGGTTCATCATTCAGTGATATTAATTCCCACAGTAATTATTGATTGATCCATCCAGTTGTGGTTATGAAAACGTGCATGCTTAGTGGTGGGCTTTGTGAAGTGATGGGACATGCCTCGCAAAGTTTAGAACTGCCATGAGGATGGTAACAGCCTAGTAACGGAGGCTGCGATGCCTAGCAACCATCCTTATGAAGCATCAAATCTCATGAACGCCCATTGCTTATGCCGGATTTAGCTACGACTAGTCTTATTTTTGGTTGGCGCAACAGGTGTAAACTCTGATCCCAAAGTCGGACGTATCTACGCCGACCTAGCATTTAAAACAATTTTTTTTTTACGCCCAACTGGTGCAGCCGGCCCCTGGAGTGCATCTTTAAGTAATTTTTTACTTAAGTTTAACTTTGTAGGAAATGATGTAACATTCCAATTCCCCGGTGTAGAGTAAGGAACTGCTGACCCAATGTATCTCCTATCGCTGGATCTTTAGACAGTTACTGAAACACCCTGGTCTCCACACTAACACTGTCTCTTCTGTCACGCTGTCTGCTCTCAGCCCCAGAGATCCTGAGGAAAGATGACTTTCTACGATGGCATTTACCCATTCTACCCTCTACAAAGAACCTCCTTTATCTTCAGCACCCACCTCCTCACCATTATCCTGGTCTTCCTGGTCCTCATGGTCAGCTTCCTTCTCATTCTGCCAGGTATCAGAGGCAAATCGGTGAGTATAACATTTACATCATTTACATTGACGTCATTTAGCAGACGCTCTTATCCAGAGCGACTTACAAATAGGTGCATTCACCTTATAGCCAGTGGGACAACCACTTTACAACCAACTGGTGCAACCTAACAATGGAGTAGTATTAATGGCAACAGAAATGTAATCTTCAGATTCCATTTATTTTGGCACTAATATGACTCCATATACCTACTGTAGCCCATGATTAGATAATACAATTGCTCAACGTCGATACACATTGACTTAAACAGATTATTGCCCCTTGGAATGTGATTAAGATCAAATGGCTTAATAAAACAATAATTTATTATAGCCAGTCTGTCAGTCAGTGAAGATAGGTATATGTTTCGTGACCTGACTTGTGTCCTCAAACCCTCTATTCTAGAGACTGTTCTGGATGTTCAGAATCGTCATCAGTTTATTCATAGGCGTTGTAATAGTAGGTAAGTACCTCGCTGCTTTCAATTTCACATCACATGTATTGCAACACTTGCAATGCCTGGCAGTCTTTTGCACACTATACTAGACTTTTGAACTCCACATATTCATATTTATTTTATACCACGGGACTGTAATGTAATGTAAAGAATTGTTGAATAGGCTACTCGATTTCTGATTGGTCGAAATGGTGTTGATTATTTCACAGTAAACGCACATCCCCCAAAAAATGATAATCAACAGCTATAAAGTAGTTCCAACAACAACAACAACAAAAAAAAGCATTGTATTGTCGTCCTTTTTTACTATTGACTCCCCAATCTCATCTCATCTCAGCGCTGAATTTCACCAGCGACTGGGCTGAGGCCCGGACCACCACCAACGCCACCTACAAGTCCTTCAGCAGTGAGGAGGTGAACGCTGACGTAGGACTGCACATAGGACTGTATGGTATCAACATTACGTTAAAAGGTAAAGCCCGTAGACATAGAATTAGAACATAATATGGTTTGTTATTATTGCATGTGGGACTGTATTGCATCAACATTACTTTGAGGTGAGCCTGGTAAACCATAGGTGGTGCGTCCAATAGGCTAGGGGAAGCTAAGCTGACCCAAAAGTACATTGAAATAAATATGACAAACTCATAGACCAGGGATGTAGCTCAGTTGGTAGAGCATGGGGTTTGCAACGCCAGGGTTGTGGGTTCGATTCCCACGGGGGGCCAGTATAAAAAATAATGTATGCACTCACTAACTGTATGTCGCTCTGGATAAGAGCGTCTGCTAAATGACGTAAATAATTAGGGCACTCCTGTCTATACATAAATAAATAAAATCATTGAAAATACTACACCAGAGAGAGATTTAGCCACAGAGAATCATTATCTTCTTTTAGAAAATACAGTGGCTTGCGAAAGTATTCACCCCCCTTGGCATTTTTCCTATTTTGTTGCCTTACAACCTGGAATTAAAATGGATTTTTGGGGGGGTTTGTTTCATTTGATTTACACAACATGCCTACCACTTTGAAGATGCAAAATATGTTTTATTGTGAAACAAACAAGAAATAAGACAAAAAAACAGAAAACTTGAGCGTGCATAACTATTCACGCCCCCAAAGTCAATACTTTGTAGAGCCACCTTTTGCAGCAATTACAGCTGCAAGTCTCTTGGGGTATGTCTCTATAAGCTTGGCACATCTAGCCACTGGGATATTTGCCCATTCTTCAAGGCAAAACTGCTCCAGCTCCTTCAAGTTGGATGGGTTCCGCTGGTGTACAGCAATCTTTAAGTCATACCACAGATTCTCAATTGGATTGAGGTCTGGGCTTTGACTAGGCCATTCCAAGACATTTAAATGTTTCCCCTTAAAACACTTGAGTGTTGCTTTAGCAGTATGCTTAGGGTCATTGTCCGGCTGGAAGGTGAACCTCCGTCCCAGTCTCAAATCTCCCGAAGACTGAAACAGTTTTCCCTCAAGAATTTCCCCTGTATTTAGCGCCATCTATCATTCCTTCAATTCTGACCAGTTTCCCAGTCCCTGCCGATGAAAAACTTCCCCACAGCATGATGCTGCCACCACCATGCTTCACTGTGAGGATGGTGTTCTCGGGGTGATGAGAGGTGTTGGGTTAGCGCCAGACATAGCGTTTTCCTTGATGGCCAAAAAACTCAATTTTAGTCTCATCTGACCAGAGTACCTTCTTCCATATGTTTGGGGAGTCTCCCACATGGCTTTTGGCGAACACCAAACGTGTTTGCTTATTTTTTTCTATAAGCAATGGCTTTTTTCTGGTCACTCTTCCGTAATGCCCACCTCTGTGGAGTGTACGGCTTAAAGTGGTCCTATGGACAGATACTCCAATCTCCGCTGTGGAGCTTTGGAGCTCCTTCAGGGTTATCTTTGGTCTCTTTGTTGCCTCTCTGATTAATGCCCTCCTTGCCTGGTCCGTGAGTTTTGGTGGGCGGCCCCCTCTTGGCAGGTTTGTTGTGGTGCCATATTCTTTCCATTTTTTTATAATGGATTTAATGGTGCACCGTGGGATGTTGTGGTCCTCTGTAGCTCAGCTGGTAGAGCACGGCGCTTGTAACGCCAAGGTAGTGGGTTCGATCCCCGGGACCACCCATACACAAAAAAATGTATGCACGCATGACTGTAAGTCGCTTTGGATAAAAGCGTCTGCTAAATGGCATATTATTATGTTCAAAGTTTCTGATATTTCTTTATAACCCAACCCTGATCTGTACTTCTCCACAACTTTGTCCCTGACCTGTTTGGAGAGCTCCTTGGTCTTCATGGTGCCGCTTAGTGGTGTTGCAGACTCTGGGGCCTTTCAGAACAGGTGTATATATACTGAGATCATGTGACAGATCATGTGACACTTAGATTGCACAGAGGTGGACTTTATTTAACTAATTATGTGAATTCTGAAGGTAATTGGTTGCACCAGATCTTATTTAGGGGCTTCATAGCAAAGGGGGTGAATACATATGCACGCACCACATTTCCGTTATTTATTTTTTCAAATTCTTTGAAACAAGTTATTATTTTCATTTCACTTCACCAATTTGGACTATTTTGTGTACGACCATTACATGAAATCCAAATAAAAATCCATTTAAATTACAGGTTGTAATGCAACAAAATAGAAAAAAAAACGCCAAAAGGGGGATGAATACTTTTGTAGCTGTGGATTGTCTTAAATCACACGTGCATTATGCACACAGCCTATAGTATGCCTACAGTACAGGTGAGTGAGTGAGTATGTACACCTCTCATCTCCTCATGGTAACCTATTTTTATGCGCGTCTAATTTACACATCTCCATCTGGATTTCAGGGGTCACCTTATTTTTTTATTGTAAAGATTATTTGTTTTAAAATGCAGCTGCAGAGTTTTAAAAACACTCATATATCATTGCTTTAAATCAGTGCACGCTCGAGCAGTCTTTCTCTCTCTCTCTCCATCAATTCCATTCAAATTGCATTCAAAATATATCATCCTGTTCAAGATTGACATACAGTGCATACGGAAAAGTATTCAGACCCGTTGACTTTTTCCACATTTTGTTACGTTTCAGCCTTATTCTAAAATTGATTAAATACAAACATTTCCTCATCAATTTACACACAATACCCCATAATGACAAAACGAAAACAGGTTTTTAGAAATTTTTGAAAATGTATTATAAAGTAAAAAACAGAAATACCTTATTTACATAAGTATTCAGACCCTTTGCTATGAGACTCGAAATTGAGCTCAGGTGCATCCTGTTTCCATTGATCATCCTTGAGATGTTTCTACAACTTGTTTGGAGTCCCCCTGTGATAAATTCAATTGATTGGACATGATTTGGAAAGGCACACACCTGTCTATATAAGGTCCCACAGTTGACAGTGCATGTCAGAGCAAAAACCAAGCCATGAGGTCGAAGGAATTGGTCTGTAGAGCTCCGAGACAGGATTGTGTCAAGGCACAGATCTGGGGAAGGGTACCAAAAAATGTCTGCAGCATTGAAGATCCCCAAGAACACAATGGCCTCCATCATTCTTAAATGGAAGAAGTTTGGAGCTGGCCGCCCGGCCAAACTGAGCAATCGGGGGAGAAGGGCCTTGGTCAGGGAGGTGACCAAGAACCCGATGGTCACTCTGACAGAGCTCCAGAGTTCCTCTATGGAGATGGGAGAACTTTCCAGAAGGACTACCATCTCTGAAGCGCTCCACCAATCAGGCCTTTATGATAGAGTGACCAGACGGAAGCCACTCCTCAGTAAAAGGCACATGACAGCCCGCTTGCAGTTTGCCAAAAGGCACCTAAAGGACTCTCAGACCATGAGAAACAAGATTCTCTGGTCTGATGAAACCAAGATTGAACTCTTTAGCCTGAATGCCAAGTGTCACGTCTGGAGGAAACCTGGCACCATCCCTACGGTGAAGCATGGTGGTGGCAGCAATATGCTGTGGGGATGTTTTTCTGCGGCAGGGACTGGGAGACTAGTCAGGATCGAGGGAAAGATGAACAACTTGAACTCGATTGAACATCTCTGGAGAGACCTGAAAATAGCTGTGCAGCGACGCTCCCCATCCAACCTGACAGAGCTTGAGAGGATCTGCAGAGAAGAATGGGAGAAACTCCCCAAATACAGGTGTGCCAAGCTTGTAGCGTCATACCCAAGAAGACTCGAGGCTGTAATCGCTGCCAAAGGTGCTTCAACAAAGTACTGAGTAAGGTTCTGAATACTTATGTAATTGTGATATTTCAGTTTTAAATGTTTCATACATTTGCAAGAAATTCACAAAAAAAAACTGTTTTTGCTTCATCATTATGGGGTATTGTGTGTAGATTGATGAGAAAAAAATACAATTTAATCAATTTTAGAATAAGGCTGTAACGTAACAAAATGTGGAAAAAGTCAAGGGGTCTGAATACTTTCCGAAGGCACTGTAAACGCCTAAATATATATATCCTCTTTCAGGAAATACATTAAATGTAGTATTAGTCTTATATTTAACTGATGAATGATGGGTTATGCATAATAAGATTCTAACTCCTAGCCTTGATGGGAATTCTTTTAGTGGACTATGAGATAAAACTGAGTTAATCACGAACATATGGTCAGAATTCGCTGTTGCTAGGCAAGAACTTAATTGGTTCATTTTACTGTGTGTGTGTGAAGTGGGGATCTGACCTACGGCCGAATTGCTCGCTCTTACCTAATCCAGGGCTGTCCTACCTTATCAGAGACTGAAACCAGACTGTTGCCTAATGCATCTCTCCTCAAACAAAGTAGAAAGAGCGGCGCCAGAGTTGAACAGAGTTTAGAATAATCATGAGTAATTACAGCATGACGGGGGGGGAAGAATAGGAGTGGGTTTGGGTACGTTTGAGAGATTGAGTGTGGACCTGTCATGACCAACAATCAATCTTCAGGTCAAGCCAGGGTGAGCCGGGGTTGAACAGAGTTTAAAACCGAACATGATTGTTTTTTTGCATGACAAGGGCGTGATTGTAATAATATTGTTTCTAAACTGAATGACAGTCAAATGTAGCCGCTATCATAGACTGAGGAAGTGGGCGGAGAAGGTGGAGAGAGGGAAACTGAAGATAATGGTGTGGGAACCCAAGAGAGGAGGGTATTTGAGCTAGGAGGTATGTGAATGTGACTATATAGACGGGGAGTGGAGAGAGAGAGGGAAGGTGCTCTGCAGATCATCTCGGCTTCCGTTACTCTGTGTAATAAAGTCTATCTTGATTCAACAAAAACTCTGGAATAACTCATAGTGATCATTTTTCCACATCAGCCTCTGTGTCTTGCGGAAATACGCACGGACCTGTCTCTGTAAAAAAAAAAAGGCTCCTCTCTTGGAGTCCCATGCAGGAAAAGACTAGAAGGAATAGCTTGCTGGATATTATTATTATTATTATTATTTTACATTTCTTATACCAATAGACTATTCGAAGAGGGACGCAAGCTCTTGAGAATAGAACTCACGGGTAATTTGAAAGAAGAGCGAACACGCGATGGTGGCTGGCTATAGCAGTTATTTATTCACATACATAACCATAACCATTCAATCCTTGTGAAGAGAAGTGAAAGCCTTCTGCATCTCATTCTAGTCCTATATTATTCAAGCATGACATTAGAATGATGTCATTTTTTTGTTTTTCTTTTGATATTCATTTTGTTTACAATTTTACAAATTCAATTTTTTTGTTTTTGATCACAACATCCATTATTTCACTTTTCTTAGAATATATTATGTATATATATATATTTTTTTTTTTCATGTTTACAATTTCTTTTATTTTGAATTCAATGCTTAAGGTGTGAAATGTACCCCATAAATATGAAAGATGGACGCATGCTAAAGTTTTGAAAACATACGTGACAGACAGGTTACCAGTGCTGTAGTCTGGGATTTCAGAGACTATGTGACACATAACTCGTCCTGTGTGTTGCAAGTGCACGGATTATAACCACCGTTGTCCTCTATGGTCCACTCTATCCCTCCAGGGAATCCTGTGAATCAACTCAACGAGACCATCAACTACAACGAGATGTTTGAGTGGAAAGACACCATCGATGAGGAGTACGAGGATGCCCTAGAGAGAGGTCTACCCAACCCCATCCTCTATATCGCTGAGAAGTTTACCCTTAACAACCCCTGTGGCCTCATCTACCAGTATAGATACTCTGGTCGCTACGCCTCGGCCACTCTCTGGTAAGCTGACTAGATCTAAACACATACTAGACTCATGGGGCGGTGCACAATTGGCCCAGCGTCGTCCAGGGTAGGGGAGGGAATTGCCCGGCAGGGATCTAGCTCAGTTGGTAGAGCATGGCGTTTGCAACACCAGGGTTGTGGGTTCGATTCCCACGGGGGGCCAGTATGAAAAATTAAAAAATAATGTACGCACTCACTAACTCTGGATAAGAGCGTCTGCTAAATGACTAAAATGTAAAATGTCTGTAGTGGACATTCCACCACCAGATCCAAAGGTCCAAGTGAAGCATAGGGTTAGAGATCAAAGTTATGATAAGGTTTAAGTTAGGAGTAAGGTTAGGGTTTGGTGGGGTTAGGTTAGGGTAAGGGTTAAAGTTAGGGGTTAGTGAAGCGCCATTCCAGAACCATTTAAAATCGTCTGACTCTACGTACACGTCCCGAATTTAAAACAAGTGCCGTCTCCACTCCCCAGGACAGCGTTCTGCTGCTGGCTGGTAGCCAACGTGCTGTTCTCCATGCCTGTCATCCTGTACGCCGGCTACATGATGGTGGCCACCGCCGCCTTCATCTTTTTCTCCATGGCCTCCTTCTCCACCGTCATGAACCTGCCGACCTGCCTGTTCACCATAGGCACCTCCGGAGCCTTCCAGACAGAGTACAGCGGTTCTTTCTGGCTGGCACTGGCCACAGGTAAGGAAAGGGTTTACCAGAGCCCAAGGCTATTTCCTCAATTCAACTTAACTCGATTCCTTGCGTCCTCTCTCTCTCCCAGCCTCCATCTCAAACGGGAGGGACCTTGGACATTCTCCTAATATGTGTTTTGAGAAGGAGGTTAGGAGAAAGGACTCTAGGAATCAAGGAAAGATGAATTGAGAAAGAGCCAAGTTATCCACACTAATGAAAATATTAAAGGACATTTTGTTAAAAAGGCATCCATCTTGTTTTTCAGGTGCTCTGTGTCTGGTCATCGGAATCCTGGTGGTTCTGCTGGACTGTCTGATCCCTGAGAAGATACGAGAGGCCTTCAGTGTCGGGGTGGACAACGACGAAGATGAAGATGTTTATTTTGGAGAGGGATACCTGAACTCCAACTTCCTGGCAAGCGTAACCACCACACCTTTGACAACCTTAGTACTTCCTATGGTAAGTCTGCCAGTTTAATAAGAAGAAGTAGATGGAAATCTAGCTCTGGTCCAGGGGTTCGTTTAGTTGCCCTATAACAATCACGATCACTAGCTCTGGTCCAGGGGTTCGTTTAGTTGCCCTATAACAATCACGATCACTAGCTCTGGTCCAGGGGTTCGTTTAGTTGCCCTATAACAATCACGATCACTAGCTCTGGTCCAGGGGTTCGTTTAGTTGCCCTCTAACAATCACGATCACTAGCTCTGGTCCAGGGGTTCGTTTAGTTGCCCTCTAACAATCACGATCACTAGCTCTGGTCCAGGGGTTCGTTTAGTTGCCCTATAACAATCACGATCACTAGCTCTGGTCCAGGGGTTCGTTTAGTTGCCCTATAACAATCACGATCACTAGCTCTGGTCCAGGGGTTCGTTTAGTTGCCCTCTAACAATCACGATCACTAGCTCTGGTCCAGGGGTTCATTTAGTTTCTCTATAACAATCACGATCACTAGCTCTGGTCCAGGGGTTCGTTTAGTTGCCCTCTAACAATCACGATCACTAGCTCTGGTCCAGGGGTTCGTTTAGTTGCCCTCTAACAATCACGATCACTAGCTCTGGTCCAGGGGTTCGTTTAGTTGCCCTATAACAATCACGATCACTAGCTCTGGTCCAGGGGTTCGTTTAGTTGCCCTCTAACAATCACGATCACTAGCTCTGGTCCAGGGGTTCGTTTAGTTGCCCTATAACAATCACGATCACTAGCTCTGGTCCAGGGGTTCGTTTAGTTGCCCTATAACAATCACGATCACTAGCTCTGGTCCAGTGGTTCGTTTAGTTGCCCTCTAACAATCACGATCACTAGCTCTGGTCCAGGGGCAAGAGAGATATGCAGTGGTGTAAAGTACTTAAGTAAAAATACTTGAAAGTACTACTTAAGTAGTTTTTTGGATATCTGTACTTTACTATTCATATTTTTTACAACTTTTATTTTTACTTCACTACATTCCTCAAGAATATAATGTACTTTTTACTCCCATACATTTTCCCTGACACCCAAAAGTATCGCCACATTTCAAATGCTTAGCAGCGAGGACAAGACATTTTCGAATTCACGCACTTCTGAAGAGAACACGTGGTCATCCCTACTGCCTCTTATCTGGCGTATACACTAAACACAAATGGTTCATCTGTTGGAGTGTTCCCCTGGCTATCTGTAAATGATGTCTGAGTGTTGGAGTGTGACCCTGGCTATCTGTAAATGATGTCTGAGTGTTGGAGTGTGCCCCTGGCTATCTGTAAATGATGTCTGAGTGTTGGAGTGTGCCCCTGGCTATCTGTAAATGATGTCTGAGTGTTGGAGTGTGACCCTGGTTATCTGTAAATGATGTCTGAGTGTTGGAGTGTGCCCCTGGCTATCTGTAAATGATGTCTGAGTGTTGGAGTGTGACCCTGGCTATCTGTAAATGATGTCTGAGTGTTGGAGTGTGACCCTGGCTATCTGTAAATGATGTCTGAGTGTTGGAGTGTGACCCTGGCTATCTGTAAATGATGTCTGAGTGTTGGAGTGTGACCCTGGCTATCTGTAAATGATGTCTGAGTGTTGGAGTGTGCCCCTGGCTATCTGTAAATGATGTCTGAGTGTTGGAGTGTGCCCCTGGCTATCTGTAAATGATGTCTGAGTGTTGGAGTGTGACCCTGGCTATCTGTAAATGATGTCTGAGTGTTGGAGTGTGCCCCTGGCTATCTGTAAATGATGTCTGAGTGTTGGAGTGTGCCCCTGGCTATCTGTAAATGATGTCTGAGTGTTGGAGTGTGCCCCTGGCTATCTGTAAATGATGTCTGAGTGTTGGAGTGTGACCCTGGCTATCTGTAAATGATGTCTGAGTGTTGGAGTGTGACCCTGGCTATCTGTAAATGATGTCTGAGTGTTGGAGTGTGACCCTGGCTATCTGTAAATGATGTCTGAGTGTTGGAGTGTGACCCTGGCTATCTGTAAATGATGACTTAGTGTTGGAGTGTGACCCTGGCTATCTGTAAATGATGACTTAGTGTTGGAGTGTGACCCTGGCTATCTGGTTTACTTAATATAAGGAATTTAAAAGGATTTATAGCATTTACTTTTACTTCTGATACTTAAGTATATTTAAAACCAGATACTTTTACTCAAGTAGTATTTTACTGGTTGACTTTCACTTTTACTTGAGTCATTTTCTATTAAGGTATCTTTACTTTTACTCAAGTATGACAATTTAGTACTTTTTCCACCACTGACTATATGACACAAAGTCAAACATGAACTCAACAAGTTTTAAACCTATTTTGGCTAACTTCACAAATAAAACAATTTATTTTCAACTCTGCTACATACAGATGTAGGATCTTAATTTGAGCCAGTTAGCTACGGCAGGAAAATAATCCCGCAGCAACAAGAAATGTAAATTATTATTTGGATTGTAATTAATGGACATTTTCGTAGTCTGAAAATTCTAAGTGGAAATTACAAACTTTAGAAGCCTTTTTAAACCTCAAATACACTACAAGTTTTACATTTTCTGCAACAGGGTGATCAAATTAAGATCCTACATCTGTAGTAATAGGGAAATATTATTGATTTAACCGTAAATAATGTTTTCTTCTTCTTATGTGTTCCAGGATGATATTCAGAAAGACAGCCACCAACCATCACTCCAGGAGCTGTCGATCGCAATGTAACCTAACGTAACAGCCGTAGAAAGATGCATAAGCGGAGTTCCCCACATCTGGTTTTCAGCTGAAAAGTATATAACTGAAAACCGAATGCATCTGGTTGTTGACAATTCCGCTAAGGGTGGTCGCAATGTAACGGAGTCGGATTCATAACCTCACTCCCCAGCTTGAA
Organism: Coregonus ussuriensis; assembly: GCA_031479575.1. Taxonomy (NCBI): domain Eukaryota; kingdom Metazoa; phylum Chordata; class Actinopteri; order Salmoniformes; family Salmonidae; genus Coregonus; species Coregonus ussuriensis. The sequence continues at coordinate 5,773,956 of CM062491.1, read as the reverse complement.
AGGTCTATTGAATCCCTAGCTTTTCGACAGCGCAGCTGGTTAAAACGTTGTCAAGGAGGGCGGTCACATGTGAGACAGTAGCCTCTGCCCAGTCCTCAACAACCGGATGTTCCACTTTTCAGGGGAAATGGAAAGAGAACCTTTGACAAGACTTCCGCTTACAGAGTTCCTGGGTTCTAGTCTCGCTGTGAGGTGGTGAAGGGAGGAAGTGTTACTGGTAGACAAGCATCTCCTTTACACAGACCTCCTGTACTACTGTACTATACTGTACTACTGTGTACTATACTGTACTACTGTACTATACTGTACTACTGTGTACTATACTGTACTACTGTACTACTGTACTACTGTACTCTACTGTACTCTACTGTGTACTATACTGTACTACTGTACTCTACTGTACTCTACTGTACTCTACTGTGTACTATACTGTACTACTGTACTCTACTGTACTATACTGTACTACTGTACTCTACTGTACTCTACTGTGTACTATACTGTACTACTGTACTCTACTGTACTATACTTTACTACTGTACTCTACTGTGTACTCTACTGTACTACACTGTACTACTGTACTATAGTACTCTGCTGTACTCTAATGTACTACTGTACTCTACTGCCGTTATGTAAATGTATATAAAATGTGTTCTACTCTGTCAATGCCATAATTGGTTATTATCAGATGTGTTGTATTAAATGTCATGTTCAAATAGTGTACAAAAATGTAATTCACAAATGTGCGAGATTCACACACTTTATTTTACTGGAGATAATTGAGTCAGGTATTCAAGTCTTGCTGATGTGCTTTCTTGTGTAATAAACACAAGAGTGAAGTGTGAACAAACAAGTTGAACGAGTCCCAAATGGCACCCTATTCCATACATAGTGCACTACTTTTGACCAGAGCCCTGTGAGCCCACAGTGCACTAGGGAACAGGGTGACATTTTGGAGTACACTATGTGACTTTTTAACGTATTTTACTTTCATTTTCATCATTGCATGTAATAAATGTAAATGTTATTAAAACACGTTTGGAAAGCAATAATTAGCATTGTCACCAGTTTCATCGATCACAGTGTATTCTCAGCATCTCACAATACATTCGTACAGCAATATACAAGTTAATACATTCTCATTATACGTGGTCTGCCTCCCAAATGGTACCCTACTTCCGTTATAGTCCACTCCTTTTGACCAGAGCACTATAAAGTAGTGTACTATAAAGGAAAAAGGGTGCTGTTTGGGGAAGAACACGTTGCAGTAATATCTTCGTCATTACCGTAAAATTATATTCACACCTTTGATGCCCCCAAGGCAATAAATAGATCGCAAAGGACCGCTTCAAGACATAGTGTGCGTCCCAAATGACACCCTATTCCCTTCATAGTGCACTACGTTTGACCGGAGACGTATGGGCCCTCTAGTGCACTACGTTTGACCGGAGACGTATGGGCCCTCTAGTGCACTACGTTTGACCGGAGACGTATGGGCCCTCTAGTGCACTACGTTTGACCGGAGACGTATGGGCCCTCTAGTGCACTACGTTTGACCGGAGACGTATGGGCCCTCTAGTGCACTACGTTTGACCGGAGACGTATGGGCCCTCTAGTGCACTACGTTTGACCGGAGACGTATGGGCCCTCTAGTGCACTACGTTTGACCGGAGACGTATGGGCCCTCTAGTGCACTACGTTTGACCGGAGACGTATGGGCCCTCTAGTGCACTACGTTTGACCGGAGACGTATGGGCCCTCTAGTGCACTACGTTTGACCGGAGACGTATGGGCCCTCTAGTGCACTACGTTTGACCGGAGACGTATGGGCCCTCTAGTGCACTACGTTTGACCGGAGACGTATGGGGCCTCTGATCAAAAAGTAGTGCACTATGAAGGGAATAGGGTGTACAGTGAGGAAAAAAAAGTATTTGATCCCCTGCTGATTTTGTACGTTTGCCCACTAACAAAGACATGATCAGTCTATAATTTTAATGGTAGGTTTATTTGAACAGTGAGAGACAGAATAACAACAACAAAAAATCCAGAAAAACGCATGTCAAAAATGTTATAAATTGATTTGCGTTTTAATGAGGGAAATAAGTATTTGACCCCTCTGCAAAACATTACTTAGTACTTGGTGGCAAAACCCTTGTTGGCAATCACAGAGGTCAGACGTTTCTTGTAGTTGGCCACCAGGTTTGCACACATCTCAGGAAGGATTTTGTCCCACTCCTCTTTGCAGATCTTCTCCAAGTCATTAAGGTTTCGAGGCTGACGTTTGGCAACTCGAACCTTCAGCTCCCGCCACAGATTTTCTATGGGATTAAGGTCTGGAGACTGGCTAGGCCACTCCAGGACCTTAATGTGCTTATTCTTGAGCCACTCCTTTGTTGCCTTGGCCGTGTGTTTTGGGTCATTGCCATATTGGAATACCCATCCACGACCCATTTTCAATGCCCTGGCTGAGGGAAGGAGGTTCTCACCCAAGATTTGACGGTATATGGCCCCGTCCATCGTCCCTTTGATGCGGTGAAGTGGTGGGGATAGTGTTCTTGGGGTCATAGGCAGCATTCCTCCTCCTCCAAACACGGCGAGTTGAGTTGATGCCAAAGAGCTCCATTTTGGTCTCATCTGACCACAACACTTTCACCCAGTTCTCCTCTGAATCATTCAGATGTTCATTGGCAAACTTCAGACGGGCATGTATATGTATATGTGCTTTCTTGAGCAGGGGGACCTTGCAGGCGCTGCAGGATTTCAGTCCTTCACGGCGTAGTGTGTTACCAATTGTTTTCTTGGTGACTATGGTCCCAGCTGCCTTGAGATCATTGACAAGATCCTCCCGTGTAGTTCTGGGGTGATTCCTCACCGTTCTCATGATCATTGCAACTCCACGAGGTGAGATCTTGCATGGAGCCCCAGGCCGAGGGAGATTGACAGTTATTTTGTGTTTCTTCCATTTGCAAATAATCGCACCAACTGTTGTCACCTTCTCACCAAGCTGCTTGGCGATGGTTTTGTAGCCCATTCCAGCCTTGTGTAGGTCTACAATCTTGTCCCTGACGTCCTTGGAGAGCTCTTTGGTCTTGGCCATAGTGGAGAGTTTGGAATCTGATTGATTGATTGCTTCTGTGGACAGGTGTCTTTTATACAGGTAACAAGCTGAGATTAGGAGCACTCCCTTTAAGAGTGTGCTCCTAATCTCAGCTCATTACCTGTATAAAAGACACCTGGGAGCCAGAAATCTTTCTGATTGAGAGGGGGTCAAATACTTATTTCCCTCATTAAAATGCAAGTCAATTTATAACATTTTTGACATGCGTTTTTTTTAAATTATTTTGTTGTTATTCTGTCTCTCACTGTTCAAATAAACCTGCCATTAAAATTATAGACTGATCATTTATTTGTCAGTGGGCAAACGTACAAAATCAGCAGGGGATCAAATACTTTTTTCCCTCACTGTAGATCAATACCACCATAGCCTGATTCCCAGATCTGTTTGTGCTGTCTGGGCCAACTCCTAAGGTAGTAATCATGCATTGGGCAAGACAGGCTCCAATGACAGACCAGGCTACAATACCCCTGCTATAGTCCTCTGTAGCTCAGTTGGTAGAGCATGGCGCTTGCAACGCCAGGGTTGTGGGTTCGATTCCCACGGGGGGCCGGTATGAAAATGTATGCACTCACTAACTGTAAGTCGCTCTGGATAAGAGCATCTACTAAATGACTAAAATGAAAATGTATGCACTCACTAACTGTAAGTCGCTCTGGATAAGAGCATCTACTAAATGACTAAAATGAAAATGTATGCACTCACTAACTGTAAGTCGCTCTGGATAAGAGCGTTCTGCTAAAATGACTAAAATGTAAAAATGTAAATGTCTATTGAAGAATAGCCTTGTCCTATTCTGTATCGGTATAGATGGTATACCCGTGGTACACGGTCTGATATACCACGGCTGTCAGCCAATCAGCATTCAGGGCTCGACCCACCCAGTTTATAATGAACAATAATGACAGACCAACCCCTCCCAACAATAAGTGAAGTTACAGTGTAAACACGTTTATGGCATTTTCAGCAGTCCTCCTGTAAAACGAACGATTTACAGGTACAACTACTTCTCATAACCTTGCATGTTATAAAAAAAAAAAAAAAAAAAAGGAATCGATTGAAAATAAAATGATGACCTTGCACGTGCAGTACTTTTACAGCACACACACTATGGACAGATTTATGTTATGTACATTTCAAACCATTATGACCGTGTAGTTCTAGAAGTTGAGAATGGGCAATCCCTTTCAGCAGAGTAACAGGAAAATAATGTGATATCAACAAAAAAAAATGCATGTTGCTAATGTATCACCCTGTCACCAGCGGAGGCTGGTGTCACTGTAAAATCTGAGGGAAGGCTCATTTGAATGACTGGAATACCAGCCTCCGCTGCCTGTCACCCTCATCCTGTCTGTTCAACTTCTCCTAGACATGCAGAAGCAGTGAGCGAGTACACAGAAAGAGATGCAGATAAAGGCTCAGTCCCAAATTACACCCTATTCTCTATATAGTGCACTACATTTGAGCCAGAACCCTATTGGTCCTGGTCTAAAGTAGTGCCCTACATAGGGAATAGGGTGCAATTTGGGACACAGACATGGCAAGACTAAATGTAGACAGGAATCTCCTGCCCTGTTAACAGTCTGAACATCACCGCAGGCATGGTCTTCATGTTGATCTGACAGAGAGGAGAGGAGGGGGAGAAGAGAGGAGGAGGAGGAAGAGGAGGAGGAGGAGGAGGAGGACAGGAAAGGGGGGGGGGGGTAATGAGGAGGAGGAGGGGGAGTGGAGAGGGAGGAGAGAAGGACAGGATAAGACAGGACAGGACAGGAGAGGAGAGGAGAGGAGGGAGAGGAGAGGAGAGGAGAGGAGAGGAGAGGAGAGGAGAGGAGAGGAGAGGAGAGGAGAGGAGAGGAGAGGAGAGGAGAGGAGAGGAGAGGAGAGGAGAGGAGGAGGAGAATGAGGAGGAGGAGGAGTGGAGAGGGAGGAGAGGAGAGGAGGAGAAGGAGAGGTAGGAGACGAGGAGGAGAAGGAGAGGTAGGAGAGGAGGAGGAGAAGGAGAGAAGAGGACAGATCAGTGCTCATTGTGAAGACACTCACTTGTATTTGTATAAATGCTTCTGATTCGTCTGTTTCGGGCTCTGATAGGATATTACTTGAACCCGTATAAAGTTGACAGGTAGCTAACTGCCACTGGAATCTGATGCTCACCTCTCCCACTGATACAGACAGGGTCTGGACTATCTTCTCATGCGGCATGGCAACAACACTCTGCCCATTGATCTCAATGATCCTGTGGCCGACTCGCACCCCTCCTCGCTCTGCGATCCCGCCGCGCATCAGACTGCAGATCTGAGGAGAGAGAAAGAAAACCACTCTCTGAATCCAGATGGCTGTTATCAGGGTCATTATGAGAGAGATGATAATAACAGTATTTGGAGGTTATGACAAGTCGTATAAAGGGGGTGTAGCTGATCTCCATCACCTAGGACTTGACAATGGTTAATCAAATCTCCACATCTTTGCCAGTTTTTTGCTCAATTTTGAATGCCTTCTCAAACAGTATATGCATTCGTAAATCAAGTCCTTTCTTGAGTTGGGCTCTGGGATGGAACAACTGTTGAGCATCTGAGTTTATGGTTGTTTGTGGAGGAAAGGTGTGTTGAGTGTGTATGAGTGTTTGTGTGTGTGTGTATGTGTGTGTATGTGTGTGTGTGTGTGTGTGTGTGTGTATCCCACATCTGTTGCTAGGGAGTAAAGATGTTAGGGACAATATAGGATGAATCACAATAATTGTTTGCTAAAATAATAATTGCTTGCCAAAAATGTAATTTTTGCAATGGCAATCCTGGTTAGAGGTAACAATCCTTTGCATGAACTACCTACAGTATTACAAATATTATTTGTTAATTATGGAAATTAAGATAAACAGGATTTTTAATATAAATATATATTTTTAATAGCTATATATAATGCAAATGGAGGTGAGGGCGATGGAAATGCTTTTGGCGGTTGATCTGCTTCTGTTCTGTGGGTGGCACTGTGTGTTCTTTCGAAGGATAGGTCCCGGTCTCTCAGGGGCCCTGGGATCCGGGGGGAGGACGGGTGTGGTCTGCCGGTCACTGGGATTACAGCCCAATTTGGGATGTGGAGGGGTTTTAGCGGGTGGAATAGCTGGGAACAATTGGAAGTTTACTTAGTAGCAATGCAAATATCATGATACAGCTATATGGACACTCAATCACTATGGTACTTTTTAATGGCGAGTTTACAAACATATGTTATGATAAATAGATTTGAAACTTGTATCTCATTATGGTATGTGGTGAAATAGGTATAGCCAGTTATAATTGTATTGGCTTAGCAGATCATAAGAAAAGACGATCAGTATTTACCTGCTCAAAGAGAAGGAATATAATATCTGTTGTTTACAGGAAACTCATTCAACAATTTTAGATGAAGTTGTGTGGAAAAAGGACTGAGGGGGGGGGGGGGGGGGGGGGGGCGAAATATACTTCTCCCATGGGCAAAGAAACTCAAAAGGGGTGATGATATTAATTAACAGTAATTTTGATCAGAATGTGCAAATTGTCCAAACAGATCCTCAAGGTAGCTGGATGAATTTAAAAATGTTATTGGACCATAAACAGATATGGCTCATTAACCTTTACGGTCCAAATAATAATGATCCACACTTCTTTGAAAATATATATAGTAATTTATCAACCCTACAAGCAATACAAGACTCTATTATTATGGTGGGAGATTATAATACAGTTTTAAATAGCTCAATGGACCATACAGGAAATCACACTACAAACAATCACCCTCATGCTCTTAAGGAAATCACAAATGTCATGGATACATTAGAACTAGTAGATATATGGAGGATTTAATATCCTGAGCTAGTGAGATACAGTGGGGAGAACAAGTATTTGATACACTGCCGATTTCGCAGGTTTTCCTACTTACAAAGCATGTAGAGGTCTGTAATTTTTATCATAGGTACACTTCAACTGTGAGAGATGGAATCTAAAACAATAATCGTGATTTTCTGGATTTTTTTTCCCGTCTCTCACAGTTGAAGTGTACCTATGATAAAAATTACAGACCTCTACATGCTTTGTAAGTAGGAAAACCTGCAAAATCGGTAGTGTATCAAATACTTGTTCTCCCCACTGTATACATGGCGGAGGCTCAATCAAGCTAGTCGTCTTGATTACTTTTTTATGTCATTCTCTCTGGCACCAAAAGTTTAAAAAGTGTTGTTAGGGGACATAATGCGGTCGGACAATCACATAATTAGCATATATATCACTCTTACAGAATTTCCACATGGGCGAGGATAGTGGACATTTAATCAAAGCCTATTGGATGAAAACTTGTTTTTAACTAGGACAGAATACTTTATAACTGACTTTTTCCCGACATAACATAGGTACAGCAAATCCCCTTATTGTATGGGACACTTTTAAATGTGCCTTTAGAGGCCATGCAATTCAGTACTCATCTCTAAAGTGAAAGCAATTTAGGTCAAAAGAGTTTATATTAAGAAAGGAAATGGAAGGACTAACAGCACAGATAGATAGCAATAAAAACTGTAACATAGAGGCTCAGAATAAATTAGAGGAAAAACAAAAATAAATGGAGAAACTTATTCAAGAAAGATCAAGTGTAATATATTATTAAAAATAAAGCGAACTGGATGGAATATGGGGAAAAATTCATCTTTTTTTAAATGTTTTATCTTCAACATAGAAATGCTACCAAAAATAATTTACTGAAACTTTTTACAAATGACGGAGTCACCCATGATTCACCAAAGGATATTTTGAAAGAGGAAGTTAAGTATTTTAAGCATATGTTTTTGTTTCAGTCTCCTCCATCTCCACTAAATGAAGCTAATTGTATGGATTTTTTTTCTATTAATAATGTAAAATTAACAGCTGTACAGAAGGACTCATGTGAAGGCCAAATTACAGAGGAGGAACCTCTTGATGCAATTAAAGCCTTTAAGTCCAGGAAAACTCCAGGGCTGGATGGCATACCAGTGTAGGTATGCTGGTATTCATAGCTGACTTTGAAAAGGCCTTTGATAAAGTATAACTGGAGTTTATACATAAATGTCTGGAATATTTCAATTTTGGAGAATCTCTTATAAAATGGGTTAAAGTTATGTATAGTAACGCTATGTGTAAAATAGTAAATAATGGCTACTTCTCAGATAATTTTAAACTGTCAAGAGGAGTAAAACAAGGTTGTCCACTATCGGCATATCTATTTATTATTGCCATCAAAATGTTAGCTGTTAAAATCAGATCCAACAATAATATTAAGGGGTTAGAAATCCAGGGTTTAAAAACAAAGGTGTCATTGTACGCTGATGATTCATGTTTTCTTTTAAATCCACAATTTGGATCTCTCCACAGCTTCAGAGATACATACTTTTTCTAACCTCTCTGGATTACAACCAAATTATGATGAGTGTACTATATTACGTATTGGATCACTAAAAAACACAACTTTTACATTACTGTGTACTTTACCAATAAAATGGTCTGACGGGGATGTGGACATACTCGGTATACATATCCCGAAAGAAAGAAATTATCTCACTCCAATACATTTTAATAGAAAGTTAGCAAAAATAGATAAGATCTTGCTACCATGGAAAGGATAATACCTGTCAATTTGTGGAAAAAGCACCCTGATTAACTCTTTAGTATTATCCCAGTTTACCTATTTGCTTATGGTCTTGCCTACACCTAGCGAACACTTTTTTAAATTATATGAGCAAAAAATATTCAATTTTATTTGGAATGGCAAGCCAGATAAAATGAAAAGGGCCTATTTATATAATGAATAAGAATTCGGAGGACAGAAATTATTAAATATTAAAGCATTACACCTATCACTAAAAGCTTCAGTCATACAAAAGTTATACTTAAATCCGAACTGGTTCTCTAGCAGACTAGTAAGAATATCTCACCCCATGTTCAAGAATGGACTTTTTCCCTTTATTCAGATTCCAACCTCTCACTTTCAGTTATTTGAAAACGAAATTATCTCCAAAATATAGTTATTTTTAAAACAAGCCATAGAAAGTTGGTTGCAATTTCAGTTTAATCCACCAGAAAAGGCAGAACAAATAATACAACAAATATTGTGGTTATGTACGAATTGATCAAAAAAACATTATTTTTCAATAAAACATTTAAAAAAGGTATAATCTTTGTAAATGATATCATAAATAGGATTGGTGGAGTTATGTCACACATGCAGCTAACAAAAATATATGGAAATGTTTTCTCTATCCAAAATTACAACCAACTAATTGCAGCATTACCGCAAAAATGGAAGAGGAAAGTGGAAAGGGGAAAATGTAAGGAACTGCATTAAAGACCAAAATTGGTTAAAGAAAATTGTGACAAAAAAAAAAATATATATATATATATATATATACACCAGTTTCATTTAAGGACATGTATTTCAAAACTTTTGTGAAACAGCACAGTTAAACATATATGGGAAATAGAAATCAAACTGGAAGGTCTTCAGAAATAGATGGGAGAGGTTGAGGGTAAAGGAAGGGCAGGACTAAAAACAAACAAAATGTAACTATTGTAAAATAGATTGTGTCCATAAAATGTATATAGTATGTATAAACTGGAAGTAGAAGCCTAAGTGTTGTTGTCCATTAGTTTACTCCAATTAGGGGAGGGATGGTAGGGTTAGGGGAAAATAATAAAGGAAAATATATATTTTAAAGATATATATATATATATATATATATATATATATATTTATATATGTATGTATGTGTATTTATATGTATGTTTGTATGTATGTATATGTATGTGTATATGTATATTTATATATGTGTATATGTATGTATGTGTATGTATGTAAATATATTTACCAAGAAATATATGGGGGATTGGAAATGATGCAGACAATTACATTGATGGAAGCTATAATCTATCTGCAATATTAAAGCTGCTAAAATATATATATTTTTAATTATACATTCTTATAATGCATTATAACTGTATCATAATCCTACTCACGATGCCATTCTGAACACTGAAGCCCAGCTGGAACTTGAGGTCAGGTCTCTTGATGAGGACGGTGGTTACAGGAGGACAACACACGATACTCAGCTTCACCTGGACCTGGCTCTTCAGACCCTGGAAGGACAACCGGAACACAATAAATGACACCTGTCTCAACACTAAAATGGCTTCCTAGAATGGCTGTGTCTCAATCTCAATACTCTAAAATGGCTTCCCATAATGGCTGTGTCTCAATCTCAATACTCTAAAATGGATTCCTACAATGGCTGTGTCTCAATCTCAATCCTCTAAAATGGCTTCCTAGAATGGCTGTGTCGCAATCTCAATACTCTAAAATGGATTCCTATAATGGCTGTGTCTCAATCTCAATACCGCTAAAATATCTTCCTTTCCTCAACTCCCCATCTCCTTTCCTTCATGACTGATAAAAGAGCAGTTTTTGAATAACATAGATGCTGCCTGAGTCGACTGTATGCTCCAGACCTTGATGATACCCTGGCAGGTAGCTAACGGTAGGCCCACCAGGCTGGTGTTGTTAATGGACATGATCTGGTCCCCGACGCTGAGTTTCCCAGAGCGGGCAGCCGGGCCGCTGTTCAACATGTTAGCCAGGATCACCGTGGGCAGGATGGAGCCCCAGCCAGACTCCACTATCACTACACCCAGGCTCTCACCCTTCTGCTTCTCCAACTCCAGCTGTGGAGACACACAAACACACAGAGACAGGAAGTCCATTTATATATCTTTAAGTTAGAAGTTATTAGTCTATCTTATAAACTTCATTTTACTTGATAATAAAATAATGAAAATATGAAAAAAAAATTATCATCAAAAAATAGATATGCAGAATAACAGTAGTGGTCTTACTGAAGCAAGAACACTACTTACTTGTACTCTTCAACGTCATTGTTTTTAGCTTACCGGATGGGTAAGATCGATCCTGAACTCTAGCAAACATCTTTGCACTGCCTAGCTACATTTACATTTACATTTTTAGTCATTTAGCAGACGCTCTTATCCAGAGCGACTTACAGGAGCAATTAGGGTTGAAGTGCCTTGCTCAAGGGCACATCGACAGATTTTTCACCTAGTCGGCTCGGGGATTAGAACCAGCGACCTTTCGGTTACTGGGCACAACGCTCTTAACCACTAAAGCTACCTGCCGCCCCACATGGAACGCCGAAGCTACTGCATGGTCCAAGAGCCTCATTATCTACCCTACTGTATCTGCCCTCTATACTGAGTTGATGGAGTATATCTAGAGTCATGCATCACGGTCAACAATCACCACAGTAAGCCGTCACACCTCTTTACACTTGCCTATCAGTCTATTTCATGCATGCATATAGGCACGGATGCACGCACGCACGCACACACGCACGCACACACCTCTTTACAGTTGTCAGAGTTTGAGAAATGGACCAGGTCGTCGTTGTACATCTCCTGGGAATTGATGATGTCGCTGTATTGCTTCTGACTCAGGTCCTTAGGGTTGATCCCATTGGCTCGGAGGAACTCCCTGTAGGCGACGCTGAATGCCTGGCCGATGGACTGGGCAATGAGCTGGGCCTGGGGAGAAGAGGCAGAGGAGAGGTGAGGGCAGGAGAGGGAGAGGGGAGGGGAGGGTTGGTAGGAAGAAACTACTCAATGGAAGAGACAGGCTATTCAAGTTGACAACAATACAGAGATGGGAGAGAGCACGGGTTAAGGACCAACCAAATGATGAATGAAGATACACTATATATACAAATGTATGTGGACACCCCTTCAAATGTATGTGGACACCCCTTCAAATGTATGTGGACACCCCTTCAAAAGTACGTGGACACCCCTTCAAATGTATGTGGACACCCCTTCAAATGTATGTGGACATCCCTTCAAATGTATGTGGACACCCCTTCAAATGTATGTGGACACACCCGCTGCTGACAGGTTTATAAAATCGAGCACACAACCATGCAATCGCCATAGACAAACATTGGCAGTAGAGTGGCCTGTACTGAAGAGCTCAGTGACTTTCAACGTGGCACCGTCATAGGATGCCACCTTTCCAACAAGTCAGTTCGTCACATTTCTGCCCTGCTAGAGCTGCCCAGGTCAACTGTAAGTGCTGTTATTGTGAAGTGGAAACGTCTAGGAGCAACACCGGCTCAGCCGCAAAGTGGTAGGCCACACAAGATCACGTAACGGGACTGCCAAGTGCTGAAGCGCTTAAAAATCGTCTGTCCTCGGTTGCAACACTCACTACCAAGTTCCAAACTGCCTCTGGAAGCAACGTCAGCACAAGAACTGTTAGTTGGGAGCTTCATAAAATGGGTTTCCATGGCCGAGCAGCCAAACACAAGCCTAAGATCACCATGCGCAATGCCAAGCGTCGGCTGGAGTGGTGTAACGCTCACCGCCATTGGACTCTGGATCAGTGGAAACGCGTTCTCTGGAGAGATTAATCACGCTTCACCATCTGGCAGTCCGACAGACGAATCTGGGTTTGGCGGATGCCAGGAGAACGGTAGTGCCAACTGTAAAGTTTGGTGGAGGAGGAATAATAGTCTGGGGCTGTTTTTCATGGTTCAGACTAGGCCCCTTAGTTCCAGAGAAAGGAAATCTTAACGCTACAACATACGGTGACATTCTAGACGATTCTGTGCTTCCAACTTTGTGGAAACAGTTTGGGGAAGGCCCTTTCCTGTTTCAGCATGACCATGCTCCCGTGCACAAAGCGAGGTCCATACAGAAATGGTTTGTCGAGATCGGTGTGCAAGAACTTGATTGGCCTGTACAGAGCCCTGACCTCAACCTCATCGAACACCTTTGGGATGAATTGGAACGCCGACTGCGAGCCAGGCCTAATCGCCCAACATCAGTGCCCGACCTCACTAATGCTCTTGTGGCTGAATAGAAGCAAGTACCCTACAGCAATGTTCCAACATCTAGTGGAAAGCCTTCCCAGAAGACTGGAGGCTGTTATAGCAGCAAAGGGGAGACCAACTCCATATGAATGCCCATGATTTTGGAATGCGATGTTCGACGAGCAGGTGTCCACATAATTTTGGTAATGTAGTGTATAACACGTTATAGGAAGGCCAACATTAGAGATTAATAAAGTAGGGCCTCTGTACAAGCAATGACCATTTTTAAAGCTTTAAAATTAATGTTCAGTAGTATTGTCCTGTAGATAGTGTATAAAAACAAAATGTGGTGTTTTCAATTCAGCAATAGACCTTCTTCTGCGAACACTGTGGCAAACAATAGTCAATCTCAGAGACCAAAATCATTGCCCCAATAAATCAATAATGTTCAGCAGTATGCAAAGGGAAGCGAGTGGGAGAATAGAACAGAAATCAGGACAGACCAGAATACAAAATTGTACTCACGTCCTCTGACTCGAAGACATAGCAGATCATTCTGTACTGTCTCTGTCCCTCTGAGGAGGAGAGATCAGCTTCAGTACAGTCCTGCGAGGACGTGCCTGACATATGGGTACGAGCCATCAGAACCACGATGCTCCCGATGTCTGCGATGTAAGAGATGGAACGCAACGCACTGTCCATCAGCGTCTCCTGGGGGAATAAATAATATATATATATATAGCTGCTGTGGTAATAACTCAGTACTGTGTGGAGTGGACGGTCCTCAACAACATGTCCACAAGGAGCAAGACAGAGGAATCTTATGAAACAGCATAAAATGAAGCTTTGGGCAGGTTTCCTGGACACAGATTAAACCTAGGGGGGATTCAATCTGATCCGCATTAGATCCGCATTATAGGGCGCTTGACGTCTAAAGTTAATTTCTGATTGAGCCAACATTGACTATTTACTGTGTATGTGATTTTCGCCGACGTGTGAATATTGCCTTTAAGAGATGCATCATCTACAAACGTGATCGGATAGAATCCCGAGCCTAGTTCCGGACTTGGTGCTACAGAGAAGTAATACACAGTGTTTTTTATTAAGTCAGAGCTCACAGTTACACACCTGTGAGTCAGCATTCAGCATTTTGACTGCCTTGGTGGAGATGAAGAGGTCCACTTCTGTCACCATTTGAGAGTCTTCATCTTGGCTCTGTGGGCAAACCATGGTGAAAAGGAATAAAAGACCGCCATCATGTGGTTCGAAAGTGCACTCCAAGGCACATTTCCTTACTTTTGTTAGGAATAACAGAAGACAATTGATGAACAGACCAACTGCCATCCATAGATCAAGACATGAGATGCGTAAAAAAATACAATATCATCTTGACCATTTAATGGGTAACAAAATTAGCCTGGTCAGTTAGTAAGACAGCACAATGCTAATATAATAACATTAGCCTGGTCAGTTAGTAAGACAGCACAATGCTAATATAATAACATTAGCCTGGTCAGTTAGTAAGACAGCACAATGCTAATATAACAACATTAGCCTGGTCAGTTAGTAAGACAGCACAATGCTAATATAACAACATTAGCCTGGTCAGTTAGTAAGACAGCACAATGCTAATATAACAACATTAGCCTGGTCAGTTAGTAAGACAGCACAATGCTAATATAATAAGCTTAGCCTGGTCAGTTAGTAGCACAGCAAAATGCTAATATAACAACATTAGCCTGGTCAGTTAGTAAGACAGCACAATGCTAATATAACAACATTAGCCTGGTCAGTTAGTAAGACAGCACAATGCTAATATAACAACATTAGCCTGGTCAGTTAGTAACACAGCAAAATGCTAATATAATAACCTTAGCCTGGTCAGTTAGTAAGACAGCACAATACCCTAACCCTAACCCTAATTCTAAGCCTAACTCTAATTGTAACCCTAACCCTAAACCTAACCCCTAAACTTAAATTAGCCTTTGTTCTCTTGGGGACATGCGAAATGTCCCCTCGAGGGAGAATGTTCCTTGTTTTACTATCCTTTTGGAGAAAACACACCCACACCAACACACACCACACCCACCGACCCACACCCACCACACCACACCCACCACACCACACCCACCTACCATACCATACCAACACCACACCCACCCACACCACACCCAACCACCCACCACATAACACCCACCCACCTCACCACACCCACACACCACACCCACCCACTCCACACCCACCCACCACACCCACCCAGACACACACCCACTCACACCACACCCACCCACCCACACCCAACCACACCCATCCACCCACAGACCACACCGCACCCACACCACACCCACCACACCCACACAGACCCACACACACCACACCCACCCACACACCACACCCATCCACCACACCCACCCACACACACCCACACCACACCCACACACCCACACCACACCACACCCACCATACCTTGACCTGACTGACAGCCTCCTGTGCCTGGGTCATGCGTATTCCTTTAGATGGGTTCTTGTCAGACAGCAGCTGGGTGGAACCCAGGTAGTTAGCAGCAAAGATAATCCCATCGATCAGGTCCTCGGGCTCACACGGACCTGGGACTGGGCATAAGAAATATTGATTTACTTATTTTATTAAGACAGGAACCTGTGACTCAGATCCAGACAGATTCACATTCAGGCGACCTTTATTGTCCTATTGCTTTGTTGCAGCACTATAACAACATCACACCAGAGACCAAAAGATTCATAAATGGTTATATCATAATCAAATGTCCATTACTCAGGTATGGAATCAATGAACTATACAGAGAAATGATATTTACCATCCACGAAGCTGGGGAACGAGGCGTTGTTCTTTGTTGGTTCAGGCGGAGGTGTGTTGTTCCTGTCCCCCTCTGGGGCCTGGGGCTCTGGGCAGTGAGGCCTGCTAGGCTGCTGCTCTGAGACGTCTTGAGGCATCTGTAACAGGCAGAGGGGAGATGTTACTAACAAATAAATAGACAGAAACACGACCGGACTGAAGATGAGACTTAGCTATGTAGGTAAAAATCTGGTGCAGTGTTTGTTGTACATGGTCCCTGTCATGTCAAACGAATAACATAAAAACAAACCCTGTTGAGTTGGCAGCATCAGGCAGTTACCTGTTTGTGTGTCTGTGTCCTTGTCTGTCTCTCCTCTGGGGACTCCCTCTGTGGCTCTGCGTTGTGGTGTGAAGCTGGTGGAGATGGTGATGGTAATGGTGATGGTTTTACAGCCCTAGGATGTTTATCCAGGCTGGATGAGGAGTCAGAAGTGGGCCTTGGGCTGGGGCTGGTGGTGCTGTCTCTGCGAGGCTGCTGGGTCTGGTTCTGGTTCTGGGTGTGGGCCTGGCGGCTCTCCTGGAAGGGAGGAGAGGGAGGCCTGGGGCTCCGACTGGTGGTGGTCTCTCTGCAATGCTGCTGGGTCTGTCGGGTCTGTCGGGTGTGGGGAGTGTGGTCCTGTGTCTGGGCCTTGTGGCTGGGAGGGGAGGCAGAGGTGGGCTTAGGGCTGTCAAAGGTAGGGCTGTGGTTGGGGTTGACGGGACTCTCTCTGTGGTGCTGCTGGGTCTGGGTCTGATGAGGCTGGGCCTGTGTTGGGTGGGTGGGTGCTTGTCTCTTGTGCGTCTGGGCCTGTGTCGGCTGGGCCTGTCGATACTGGGTCTGGGTCTGGGTCTGGGTCTGATGAGGCTGGGCCTGTGTTGGGTGGGCCTGTGTCGGGTGGGAGGGTGCTTGTCTCTTGTGCGTCTGGGCCTGTGTCGTCTGGGCCTGTTTGGGCTGGGCCTGTGTCGTCTGGGCCTGTCGATACTGGGTCTGGGTCTGGGTCTGGTGGGCCTGAGTGTGCTGCATTAAGGCCGGGGTCTGGGGAGGGTGAGGGTGTGTTGTGTTGGGGCCAGATCTGGGTCTAGGCCTGATGGCACCTTCTCTGCAGTTCTGTGTCTTTGACTTCTGGTTCTGTCGGACGTCACTCTGGGCCTTTAGCTGGTGGTTCTGGACCTGTGTTGTGAAGGTATGGACCTCTGTCAGGTAGGTGTGGGTCTGGTAGGCCTGTTTCGGGCGGAATTCTGTCTGGTGAGGGTGTGGGGAGCCGGGGCCGGGGCCGGACCTAGGCCTGGGTCTGGGTCTTGGTGGTCTGGGCCTGGTGGCAGCCTCTCTGCAGTCCTGTGTCTCTGAGCTGCTGCTGCTGCTCATGCATACCTTTATCTCAGATACTATCTGGCCAGTGTCTTCCTCCCTGTCAGTCTCCCTCCAGCCCCTTCCTCCTTCCCTCCCACTCCTCCCTCCCCGTCCTCCTCCCCTCCCCTGCCTCTTCACCTCCTTATGGGCCCTTTGAGGGGCCTCACAAGTCCAATCCCTTCCCCCTCCACTTCCCCTATAGGGGGCCCTTTGTGGGGACTCTGAGACACACACTGAGATCTTACTGTCCTCAGGGGTGTTACAGTTCCCCATAGAGAAGACCTCAACTTCCGCACTATCATTGTCCTCTCTATCTCCCTTTCGCTCTCCATCTCTCATCCTCTCCTCCTTCCGCTGGCGGCTGGGGGTTTGCTCCTGCACTCTGCAGACCTCACCATCCTCCCTGTCTCGGTCACCCCTCTTTTCCTCTCTCATCCTCTCTCCCTCTCTCATCCTCTCCACATCATTCTCCAGGTGGCTGCTGGGTGATTTTTTCTGCTCTCTGTCCTCTGTCTCTTCAGAATCCTCCTCTGTGTACGTGGTCACATCCCGCTCTTCCTCTGTTTCTCCTGTCTCATCTGGAAAATTATTATCTTCCTGCACCTCCACCTCTGCCTCCTCCCCCTCCTCCCCCTCCACCTCCTCCTCCTCCTTCTGTCCCTCCTCCACCTCCTCCTCCTGGCCCTCCACCTCCTCCTCCTCCTGCCCCTCCACCTCTTTCCCCTCCACCTCCTCCCCCTCCTGCCCCTCCTCCACCTCCTCCCCCTCCTGCCCCTCCACCTCCTCCACCCCCCCCACCTCCTCCTCCTGCCCCTCATCCTCCTCCTCGTCTCCAGCCTTGGGGGGATGATGACATGGATTGTCACTGAACTGATTCTCAGAAGAGCTACAGGGATTTGTATCTGTCTCCTGCCGTAGTCTTTCATCATACATAACCATTTCCTCAGACTCAGGGCCGCACAGTGACCTGGTGGGTTTGTATTGTCCAGTGCCGCTGCCATCCCCCTCCAGGCTGTTCCCCTCCAGGCTGTTCCCCTCCAGGCTGTTCCCCTCCAGGCTGTTCCCCTTCACACTATCCTCCACATAGGTACCCTCCACACCTTCTACATAGGTAGCATCCTTGGGGCAATAGGTACAATCCTCACTTTCAACGTAGGTTCCGTCTTCGTGTTCCATGTAAGTTCTGTCTTCACATTCCACGTAGGTTCCGTCTTGGAGTTTCACGTAGGTTCCGTCTTCGTGTTCTATGTAAGTTCTGTCTTCACATTCCACGTAGGTTCCGTCTTGGTGTTCCACGTAGGTTCCGTCTTGGTGTTCCACGTAGGTTCCGTCTTGGTGTTCCACGTAGGTTCCGTCTTGGTGTTCCACGTAGGTTCCGTCTTGGTGTTCCACGTAGGATCCGTCTTGGTGTTCCACGTAGGTTCCGTCTTGGTGTTCCACGTAGGTTCCGTCTTGGAGTTTCACATAGGTTCCGTCTTCGTGTTCTATGTAAGTTCTGTCTTCACATTCCACGTAGGTTCCGTCTTGGTGTTCCACGTAGGTTCCGTCTTGGTGTTCCACGTAGGTTCCGTCTTGGTGTTCCACGTAGGTTCCGTCTTGGTGTTCCACGTAGGTTCTGTCTTGGTGTTCCACGTACATGCCATCCTCCCTCTCTACATAGCCTCCATCCTGAGGCTCAGGGTCGTGGCTGTCATACCTAACCTTCATGCCCTGGTCTTCCACCTGTAGCACCTGATCAATGTCTTGCTCCGCAACCTCCACGTCCGAACCCACGTTGTCGTACTCTGAGCAGCTGTCCTCTTCCTCCTCCTCCTCCTCCTCCTCCTCCTCCTCATCCATGCTGTCAGGGCTGGTGGTGTCACTGGGCTGGTTCAGTAAGACACTAGCTCTAGGAGGGACAGGAAGAGGTGAATTGGTGGGACTAATCTGACACGGGTGGTTAGGACTGGCACTGGTGGGACTAATCTGACATGGGTGGTTAGGAATGGCACTGGTAAAAACAGGTGCTGGTTTAACAGCCCTGGGCTCGCTCTCCTGGCTGGATGGGGAGTCAGAGGTGGGCCTGGTGCTGGGGCTGGTTGGACTCTCTCTGCAATGCTGCTGGGGCTGTCGGGGCTGGGCCTGGGCATCTGGCTGCCGAGGGTAGTCCTGGGCCTGAGTCAGGTGGCTGTGGTCTTGGGTTGGGTGGGCCTGTGTTGCAGGGACAGGGACAGCTGCTGCAGGCCCAGGGTTCCTCTCGTCATTGTTATTGTCCAGCTCCTCATTGCTGGCGCTCTGAGAGTGCTGAGGAGGGCCCTCAGTCTTCAGACTCCAGGGCCCATTACGAGGTCCTTCAGTTGGGCCTTTGCTGCTCAGACTCTGGGGTTCTTCATCAGTAGGCTCCCCTGTGGATGGGGGGCCAGGGCAGGGCGGAGGGCCCTTACTCCTCAAACTCTGTGGGCTTTCTTTCTGAGGGCCTTCATTATGAGGTTCTTCATTAGACTCCTCTGTGGATCCTGTGGGACCCGGCCTGGGCGGAGGGCTGGGGGCCAATATTCTTCTAATAGTCCCTGGCTTCTTCTCTATGAATCCAGCGTGGCCAGGGCAGGATGGAGGGCTGGGCCCCAGGATTCTGGTGATCTTCCCTGGCTTCTTCCCATGAGCCATGGCTCAGGCTGGCCCATCAAAATTCCCCCACCACACTATCCTCAGTCCTAGAATAAGGCCGCAATGAACCCATGGTCAAATTATAATTGGAATTGCATATCGGGGTTTACAAGCAACATCTATGCCTAGGATAGCTTACTGGTTCTATTTACATAGCTAGACCAAATAAAGAAGTAAGGGAACGCATGCAATCCCCAAGTGAGCGAAATCAAATGGTTTATTCTTCTAAAACTGCGTCACTACACATCTGCTTCAATAATACCCGCCAAACACACAGACACGCTTAAATGCGAACTGTCCATGGTGCTGAACCGTAATATGGACGATTGATGCTATTTGTAGTAGGACTTTTTGTTGATCATTAAGACGTTGCAAATGCTGTTGCTAGTGTGGATCTTATAAGATCCCGTGCGAGATTCTTCCATTGAACACTGCAGATAATAAAATGATAAACGATTACGCCAAACTTTTGCCGCAACTGCAGGGGTAGTGTTAGAAAACTGTTCCGTGAACACAGGACAGGCAAACGCACGCATTCGTTCTATCTCAACCTATTTCTTAAATCGGATCCGGGTTTTCACGCAATCAGCATCTTTTCTCTGTCTGCCCCCCCCCCCATAAAACGCAGAGATGGTTTTCTCATCCGTTCTCTGAAAACCGCTAATCGTCACATTCATCTATAGCCTTGTATATCTATAGCCGACAAAACAAACCGTTTACTTCTTATAGGCACAATTAACAACGACCTTGATTTGAATGATTTCTCATTGAGACTGCACCACGCTGGTGTAGTGTTATAAGCTAATCAGGCTGGTGGTGTGTGTGTGTATGTGCCATGAATCTCTTTATAATAGGGACCCGAGATAGCGGGTTGTACGCTGAACATGCTACAGATTTCTTTCTATTAAAGCTTCCTAATCAACAGAATATAGGCTGATATCCGACTTACCAGCATTGACTGATGATAGGATCTTGGCTCCTTTTAAATTCTTGCCTGTGTCGGGATCAGAGATTTGCCTTTGAAACCGCGGAATCGGGTGAATTTGGTAGAAAGGGGGCAAGCTGCCCTGGAACATGTGTAAGGAATACCTCAGGCAGGCACCTCTGTTCTCTCTCCTCAGCCTCTGTTCGCCTCAGTACGGGCGGGCAGCACCGAGGAAATGGTCTGGTCCAGTGTTTCCCAACCCTGGTCCTCGAGTACCCCACAACAGTACACATTTTCATTGTAGCCCTTGACAGGCACAACTGATTCAACTTGTGAACTAATCAACAAGCCCTCAATGAGTTGAATGAGGTGTGAATGAGGTATGTTTATCCCGGGCTACAACTACAATGTGTACTGTTGAGGGTACCCGAGGACCAGGTTTGGGAAACACTGACCCTGGTCCATCTGATCTCATTAAAATGATCCTTTCATGCCACATGAGACTGAACAGACATCAGTAGCAGAGTCAAAGTGAGTGGCCTATAGTAAACATTACATCAACATTTTTTTCTTGGGGATTAAAAAACATTTACATTTCCAGATAGCAGGTAGGCTACATCTCATAGGCCTGTTATCTCAATTAATAACAATTAATATTTAAAAAATGTTTTATGTTGTGTTATTATTTTGTGAAAGCACACAATGACCTCCATTTTCAACAATCTATGAAAATCCACCAAGATCGACGGATTTGTCATCTATTAGCCTACTTTAGTCCACTCTAGATTTGCTCATGACATCCTTGCTCGATTGTTCTTGAGCGCGAAACAGCCTGTTCTGTAACGACAAAAACCCCGGCTACTCAACTAGCTTCATTTCATCTAAAACTCATAATAATGTGATTAGCTATAAACACAATGCATAACCAGTATGACCGTTTCTCTGCCATTGTCTGACGCCTGCAAAGGTAACGTGAAGATAGTTGGAGAGCAAGAGAACTAGCTAGCCAGCTCAGGTTGTTGGAGGTTCACCGGCGCTGTCGCACATTGCGGTGGTGAACGACACTGGTGAACACTGGTGAGTGGATGTGCTATAATATGAAGGAATTATACGTTTATGATGTGACAGTGACATTGTACTAAAGAATATCTGATACTAGTGTAGTATGGATGACAACGTTCAGCAAGTAGGTTTCTCTCACTGTCACACAGGACAGAAATATGTCTGAGTAGGAGGTGTGAACTCTATAACTTTTTTTCTCTCTCGCTCTCACATTACATATTGGGTGGTGGACATACATTAGCAAGTTACTGTCTAGATAGCTACATAACGGAGTATCGGCACCTGTTTTTCTAAGACAAAGCGTGAAAACAACACCCACAACAGTTGAAACACCACGGCAGAGAACGGAAATAAATCCTAACCCAAACATCAGAGAAGCCTCTCGGTAACAAAGAGAGAAGGATCGGTCGGTGAGAAGAGTGCCACTGGCAGCCATGCCACCTAGACTGGCATGTCCTGTGTGCTCAGCTGGCGCAACAGTTCACGATAAACCTACACATTGACTCACAGTCAAGATGGTGCGTCCATTGATACTGCTACTACTTCAGCCAGGTAACAGAGCTTCTACAACAAAGCTGGCATCGTCTCACTCCCCTCCCAGGAAGGCCAGGAAGGTCCATGATCCGGACAGTACCTTCAAAAGTTTTTTTTGGAACTAACCCAAGATAGACCAGAGCCTGTCGTTTCCAATTGGAGATGGCGCAGTGGTCTAAGGCACTGCATCGCAGTGCTAACTGTGTCACTAGAGATCCTGGTTCGAATCCAGGCTCTGTCGCAGCCGGCCGCGACCGGGAGACTCATGGGCGGCGCACAATTGGCCCAGCGTCGTCCAGGGTAGGGGAGGGAATGGCCGGCCGGGATGTAGCTCAGTTGATAGAGCATGGCGTTTGCAACGCCAGGGTTGTGGGTTCGATTCCCACGGGGGGCCAGTATAAAAAAATATGTATTCACTAACTGTAAGTCGCTCTGGATAAGAGCGTCTGCTAAATGACTAAAATGTAAATGTAAATGAGATCATTAATCATTGTGGGCAGAACAAGCAAGGAGGTGGGCAGAGCCAAGCACGAGCTAGTGAGATCCTATTCTCGTGTTCTAGCATTTATTTGCATATTTCCGTTAGGGAACGCCTACTCTGTGAAGTATGGGTGTGCAATAACTCAATTCGGCCTTATACTCCTTCTAAAAAAACGCAATTTTTAGAAACTTTGGCAAAGGGTAAAGTCTACAAAACGCAGTCCAGTCTGTTTGTTTTGGTTTTAGAAACAGAAAACTGTATGGAGATTAAATGTTTCATAGATGAGAAAATTAGCAAAATGTCGGCCAAAATCCCTCTCGCTCCATCTTCTCCCAGTGCCGGCCACTGGGCTTCCTGTCATCACCATATTTGGTAGTGAGTGGAAACGCCAACCAGTTGCTTCACATTTATACATCTGGTGAAATGTCTTCTTCTTCTTCTTCTTCTTCTTCTTCTTCTTCTTCTTCTTCTTAGCAGGTAACTACCAGAGAGATGAGCAGTAAGACTGTAGTCAGGACCATTGACCTTGGTAGCAGGCTGTCCTCTAAGTTCTCCAGTAGAGGCCTGAAGGAAAGCCTGAAGTCCCCTGAGGACCTACAGTTACAGTCGCAGATTGATGACATCATCACCATCCAGGAATCCCCAGAGAAAGACAGGTCTGAGGAACTGAGCAGCTCTCAGAAGGAGAACCATCTCCCTCAGGCATTAGGTGACCAGACAACATGCTTAAATGGACACAGAGACAACAAATGACACAGTAGAAAGTCACAGTACTTTATCACTGGGCAGACCTCAGACAGAAAGCAGAGAAGAACCTTTCAACATTTAGAATCCAAATTTGATTCTAAATTAGAATCCTTGTCTCCAGTGGTTCTCGTGGCCCCGCCACCTCTGTCCGCTGGTCCATCTAGACTGAACAAGAGGAAAAAAGGAGCGAAAGCAGAGGTCTCTGTTAAAACACAGAGGACGTCTATTCACATCAAGAAAGGCCGATATGAGAAGAGCGATGGTGAGAACCAGATGAGAACCTCACTAGAAACAAACAGCTGATGATGATGATAAGCAACATTAAACAGAAGAATCTTCAGCTGGTAACTGTGACACTCCATTGAAGAGCAGCTCAGAGGTGCATGAGGAGGCTCGTGAGAGAAGCACCAGAGGAAGAAAAAATGACAATTTGACAAAGAAGGAGGAGAACAAGAAGAAGAAGAAGAATCCACAGTGATTGATCAGCTGACACAGACAGAATAACTGATAAGGAAGCAAAGAGCAATACCACAGATTCAAAGTCACCACGGTTACCGTACTACCTGTGTAACTTCCTGACCGTGCTAGTGACGGTGCTGGAGATGGAAGATGATAGGATGCTGTTCAACCAAGAAGATCTCTCAGCCATACACAGCTTTGAACGTCTGTCAGGAATGTAGAATAGAACAGAAACGTTATTCCACATGACTGCCTATGACAGATGTTATAAGGTCTTATAAAGCTGTTATAAGGGCTTTATGAATGCATACCTAAGGAAGGCTACAGGAAAGTGTTCTGCAAATTTGTTTTGAACATACATAAAAAATGTATAACACAATATAATATAAAATCACAACATACAAAGTACAATTAATTACATGTAGCAATACCCCTTTAGCATTTTGACTACTATTTTATCATCAACCAGCCTTGCTAATTTGCCTTTCCTTCCACTCTGTGACAGGTCAGAAGAAACTGAAGTGGCGCCAGGTCAACAAGCTGAACTATGACGAGATTAGCACTGACCTGGGACCTGTAGCTCAGAAGCTAGTGGAAGGAGGCTTCCTACAGACAGGTCAATGAATGGACTTGGATGGTATCATGCTAAATGCTAACACTTGAATGGACTTGGATGGTATTATGGCTAGCTAAATCAATGCTAGCACTATGCTGAGATTAGCACTGACCTGGGACCTGTAGCACAGGAACTGATTGAAGAAAGCTTTCTACAAACAGTTGAATGAATGGACTTCAAATGGTATTATGCTAAATGCTAATGTTTGGATGGCTAAGTGCATTGCTACTGCCTTCCTGGGATCTAGAGGAACTGTAGCCCTGGATGCAGACGTGCCTTTTCTTTTCTGAGTCAGTATTGTCTGTGCTTCTTGAGTGTGTTGTGTTATGGTGCGGAGGGTTGAATTTCCACTCTGTCACACTAACAGTGGGAAGTCACTCAAATGATCAAACCCTAACCAATCCCTACCATCCAATGCCCAACATCCTCAACTGGTTTTTCCAGACAGTGACCTCCAGTGACCTCCAGGAGCTGGGGGAGGTTCTGGGGACCTGCTGCCTGCCCCCCGGAGCGCCGTAGCCTGGCTAAGACCTTCCACCTGCGGGGCCCTGGGTCTGGCACCCAGAAACATCAGCTGGTGGAGGGACTCCTGAAGCTGCGCAGACAGAGGTCTCTGTTCACCCTGGCCCCTGGACTGAGCAACACTGGAACTGTCATAATAAAGCTAAAGAGGTGAGGAATTAAAAGAGGGGAGACATCTAGTGACATATTACAGATGCATTCACAGCAGTGGAGGCTCCTCAGAGGAGGAAGGGGAGGACTATCCTCCTCAGTGAAGTTCATAAAAAAATTAAATAATAGTGAAACATTCAAAAAGTTATCATTTTTAGATAAAACTATACTAAATATATTCACGTCACCAAATAATTGATTAAAACACACTGTTTTGCAATGAAGGTCTACAGTAGCCTCAGCAATCTGTAGGGTAGCACCACGGTGTAGCCGGAGGACAGCTAGTTTCCGTCCTCCTCTGGGTACATTGACTTCAATACCAAGCCTAGGAGGCTCATGGTTCTCACTTCCGGAGGACGTCCTCCAACCTATCAGAGCTCTTGCAGCATGAACTGACATTTTGTCCATCCAATCAAAGGATCAGAGAATGAATCTAGTACTGAAAGCATAGGCTACAGCTAGCTAGCACTGCAGTGCATAAAATGTGGTGAGTAGTTGACTCAAAGAGAGAGAAAGACAATAGTTGAACAGTTTTGAACAAATACATTTCTTCAAAAATGAAGGAGAAGCGAGAGAGAGAGAGAGAGAGTGAGCTAGCTATATTTCATAGTATTTTTTTCACTTTAACTTTCACTTACTTAGCTAGTGAATGCAGCCAGCTAGTTTAGCCTACTCAAACACCTGACTCAAACAGAGAGGGATGCTATGTTAGCCAGCTGGCTATGGCTATCCAACACTGGAACTCTTCCAAGTCAAGGTAAGCTTTTGGTTTTATTAATTTATTGCCACTGGGGCCCGCTGGTGTAACTGCTAAACTGTGTGCTGACTGTACACGGTACTGCATGATTGTAGCGGGTTTTCTAATGTGTTAGTTCTATTAGCTATGTTAACTATGACGTTAGCTAGCTAATATGGTGACAATGATGTAGGCTGTGTGTAGCGGTTAGCAGTTATGATATAAAGGTTTGGCTTGGAAACGTTTTTTCGCCTGATCACAGACAGCTGATGTGTTGTGCACTGAAGTCCACAAGCGAAGAGAAAAGGTGAGAGGAGGAGAGCGCGTAGATTGCGGAAGGAATTACAATGAGCAAAGTGATGATGCTGTTGGTATGTGGCTGCTATGAAAGTGAACTGTGTTTGCGTGTGATCAGGGGTGTATTCATTCCGCCGATTCTGTTGAAAAACGTTTCTTAAACGGAAGTAAACGGAACGAAACGGGGATAAACATACCTGAATTTGTCCAATGGAAACTCTCGTTTGCAACTGTTGGGCTAATGATTACAACCTAGATCAGCTAGATGCAGGCCAGAGTGTGCAAGGCGGTATTGAATGTGTCACTGTCTGTCACCTTGATTACAAAAAAATAATATCTCGACCAGTGCACCTACGTTGTTAACTTTCATTCATAGGCTAGGTTGTAGCAACCTGATGATGGGTATAGGGAAAATTTGAATATGTAGTAGCCTAAACCAATCGATGTTACATTGAGCTGGGTGAATGGAATATGAATGACAGTCATCCAATATGCTGTAATAGAAGTAAGGCCATGCTCATAAAAAAATCATCGTCCTCCCTAATCTTAAAACGACACCAACCGCCACTGATTCACAGCAATATTTTCCACCAATTTTTCTACTGTCCTTTTATTTTTTATTTATTGAAAAGGGACAGACATTAGTGAATGGGAGACAGGTGGAGTGGGATTCGTTCCTACGCAGGCAGGGGATTGAATACGTGCCGAGGTCAGCTGCTTTAACCACACAACGATCCTCAGGAACACTCCTACACTGATAGTCTCTCCTCTCCAGGGCGAAGCAGCTAGCTGGTTCCTGTGTACATCTGCGTCGCGGCCCCAGGGCCGTGTTCTCTCGGGTTCTCCTCCTCTTCTCCCTTAACAGACGGGCTGGAGGAGGAGGAGACGGCCGGACGGGGGTCAGGGTCGGCTCCACACCATCCTACTGGTCAACTCTGGCCAGCTGGCTTTCCCTGACTACACCGTACAGCGCAGAGCCAAACTGTTCCTGGATAGAGAAGATCTTATCAGGTTAGAGCATAGACTTACAGTGTATATTTGGGTCAGATCTCGTTGGCATTGGTCTTGCAGTGCTGTGGACATTGCTTGATCAACCTCTAATTTTTATGTTGTTGTTTATTTAGATGTGAGTTCCATCTAAGTGTTATTATAAAATTAGTTATTTGGATCCTGATTGGTTGATAGCAGGGAGTTATTCACGACAATCCCCAAGTAATGCCTTTTAACGGTTCCATTTGAATTGTCCCACAGCCCAGCCATCTAGTGTCTAGACATTATTTCCCCATGCTTCTAGAATATCATTTGGTATGCAACAGTAAGGGTTTGAATAAACCTTGCTGCCTGCCTCTCCGACCTGTGCAACAATGTTGCATTTTTTTTTTTTTTTTTTTACAATCTTCACTGTACTCTGCTTCGCATCGTGCCTAAGAACAGCCCTTAGTCCTGGGTTATTCTCACGATATTCCCTGGGTTCTCATGCCTTATTGCTTAAAGATAGAACAGTCGGAAGAGAGAGAAGGAGATGCATTTAGAAGGGGCACACAGACATGAAGGGCCTAGACACCAGAGGGGGGGATATGTAGTCTGTAGTCAGCAGCACTACCATTAGACCAGACTCTGGGATACATTCTGGCCATATTAACACCAATGGCGCCGACAGACACGGTCGCCCTGTTTCTAGCTCCTATACAACTTTGCAGTATCTCATTTTTTTTGGTGTGTGTGTTTCTCTTACATTATTTGCTCAGAACGTTTCTAGTATTATTACCTACTGCCGAAAATTACCTTTTGGACATTAGATCGGGGGTCACTCACCAGAAATTAGATTTCCCTGACTTGGATCCTTTGTTTGGACTCCCCTGAGGCAGCCCAATTCATCTCAGGTGCTACACCAAAACGCTGACGCCGGAGAAGAGGGAGGAGAAGTGGGGGGCCTAGTCAGGTTCAGGTGGTGAGCAAACCATCCACCGCTTCCGAGTATATTACTCGCTAACGTTCAGTCCCTGGACAACAACGTAGACAAGCTCAGGGCGAGGATCTCCTTGCAGATTGTAACATACTCTGTAACATACTATTTTTTTACGGAATCATGGAATCTCTCAGTTAATCGCGCGGACAGGAAGAAAGAACTCTCCGGGAAAAACAAAGGTGGAGGGGTATGTCTCATGATTAACAGAGGTGGAGGGGTATCTCTCATGATTAACAATTCATGGTGTGATTGTGGTAACAGGAACTCAAGTCCTTTTGTTCTCCTGATCTGGAATACCTCATCATCAAATGTTTGACGGAATTACCTCCCGAGATAATTTTCTTAGGTTATTGTCAATGCCGTTGTGATGGAAAATGTTATCATGTGAAGAGACAGCCTTGAAAATGTTCATCTTGTCTTAATGTCATAAATAATCCTTGGTTCCTGCCTGTGCTTGGTAAAGGTATGAGGGTGCGCCCCGTGTAGCTCAGTTGGTAGAGCATGGCGCTTGCAACACCAGGGTTGTGGGTTCGATTCCCACAGGGGGCCAGTATGAACATTTTTGGCACTCACTAAACTGTAAGTCGCTCTGGATAAGAGCGTCTGCTAAATGACTAAAACGTAAATGACTACCGACCCGTAGCACTCACGTCTGTAGCCATGAAGTGCTTTGAACGGCTGGTCATGGCTCACATCAACACCATTATCCCAGAAACCGTAGACCCACACCAATTTGCATACTGACCCAAAATATCCACAGATGATGCTCTCTCTATTGCACTACACACTGCCCTTTCACACCTGGACAAGAGGAACACCTACAGTGAGGGGAAAAAGTATTTGATCCCCTGCTGATTTTGTACGTTTGCCCACTGACAAAGAAATGATCAGTCTATAATTTTAATGGTAGATTTATTTGAACAGTGAGAGACAGAATAACAACAAAAAAATCCAGAAAAACACATTTGTCAAAAATGTTATAAATTGATTTGCATTTTAATGAGGGAAATAAGTATTTGACCCCCTCTCAATCAGAAAGATTTCTGGCTCCCAGGTGTCTTTTATACAGGTAACGAGCTGAGATTAGGAGCACACTCTTAAAGGGAGTGCTCCTAATCTCAGCTTGTTACCTGTATAAAAGACCTGTCCACAGAAGCAATCAATCAGATTCCAAACTCTCCACCATGGCCAAGACCAAAGAGCTCTCCAAGGATGTCAGGGACAAGATTGTAGACCTACACAAGGCTGGAATGGGCTACAAGACCATCGCCAAGCAGCTTGGTGAGAAGGTGACAACAGTTGGTGCGATTATTCGCAAATGAAAGAAACACAAAAGAACTGTCAATCTCCCTCGGCCTGGGGCTCCATTCAAGATCTCACCTCGTGGAGTTGCAATGATCATGAGAACGGTAAGGAATCAGCCCAGAACTACACGGGAGGATCTTGTCAATGATCTCAAGGCTGCTGGGACCATAGTCACCAAGAAAACAATTGGTAACACACTACGCCGTGAAGGACTGAAATCCTGCAGCGCCCGCAAGGTCCCCCTGCTCAAGAAAGCACATATACATGTCCGTCTGAAGTTTGCCAATGAACATCTGAATGATTCAGAGGAGAACTGGGTGAAAGTGTTGTGGTCAGCTGAGACCAAAATGGAGCTCTTTGGCATCAATTCAACTCGCCGTGCTTGGAGGAGGAGGAATGCTGCCTATGACCCCAAGAACACCATCCCCACCGTCAAACATGGAGGTGGAAACATTATGCTTTGGGGGTGTTTTTCTGCTAAGGGGACAGGACAACTTCACCGCATCAAAGGGACGATGGATGGGGCCATGTACTGTCAAATCTTGGGTGAGAACCTCCTTCCCTCAGCCAGGGCATTGAAAATGGGTCGTGGATGGGTATTCCAGCATGACAATGACCCAAAACACACGGCCAAGGCAACAAAGGAGTGGCTCAAGAAGAAGCACATTAAGGTCCTGGAGTGGCCTAGCCAGTCTCCAGACCTTAATCCCATAGAAAATCTGTGGAGGGAGCTGATGGTTCGAGTTGCCAAACGTCAGCCTCGAAACCTTAATGACTTGGAGAAGATCTGCAAAGAGTGGGACAAAATCCCTCCTGAGATGTGTGCAAACCTGGTGGCCAACTACAAGAAACGTCTGACCTCTGTGATTGCCAACAAGGGTATTGCCACCAAGTACTAAGTCATGTTTTGCAGAGGGGTCAAATACTTATTTCCCTCATTAAAATGCAAATCAATTTATAACATTTTTGACATGCGTTTTTCTGGATTTTTTTGTTGTTATTCTGTCTCTCACTGTTCAAATAATCCTGATCATGTCTTTGTCAGTGGGCAAACGTACAAAATCAGCAGGGGATCAAATACTTTTTTCCCTCACTGTACATGAGAATACTATTAATTGACTACAGCTCAGCGTTCAACACCATAGTGCCCTCAAAGCTCGTCACTAAGCTAAGGACCCTGGGACTAAACACCTCCCTCTGCAACTGGATCCTGGACTTCCTGATGGGCCGCCCCCAGGTGGTAAGGGTAGGTAACAACACATCTGCCACGCTGATCCTCAACACAGGGGCCCCTCAGGGGTGCGTGCTTAGTCCCCTCCTGTACTCCCTGTTCACCCATGACTGCATGGCCAGGCACAACTCCAACACCATCATTAAGTTTGCAGACGACACAACGGTGGTAGGCCTGATCACAGACAACAATGAGACAGCCTATATGGAGGAGGTCAGAGACCTGGCCGTGTGGTGCCAGGACAACAACCTCTCCCTCAACGTCAGCAAGACAAAGGAGATGATTGTGGACTACAGGAAAAAAAAGAAGACTGAGCCAATGTGCGGGGGCATCGACGGGGCTGTAGTGGAACAGGTTGAGAGCTTCAAGTTCCTTGGTGTCCACATCACCAACAAACTATCATGGTCCAAACACACCAAGACAGTCGTGAAGAGGGCACGACAAAGCCTATTCCCCCTCAGGAGACTGAAATGATTTGGCATGGGTCCTCAGATCCTCAAAAAGTTATACAGCTGCACCATCGAGAGCATCCTGACTGGTTACATCACTGCCTGGTATGGCAACTGCTCGGCCTCGGACCACAAGGCACTACAGAGGGTAGTTCGTACGGCACAGTACATCACTGGGGCCAAGCTTCCTGCCATCCAGGACCTCTATACCAGGCGGTGTCAGAGGAAGGCCCTAAAAATTGTCAGACTCCAGCCACCCTAGTCATAGACTGTTCTCTCTGCTACCGCACAGCAAGCGGTACCGGAGTGCCAAGTCTAGGTCCAAAAGGCTTCTTAACAGCTTCTACCCCCAAGCCATAAGACTGCTGATCAGCTAATCATGGCAGCCCGGACTATTTGCATTGTCCTCCCCACCCCCTCTTTTACGCTGCTGCTACTC
The DNA here is from genome assembly GCA_031479575.1 of Coregonus ussuriensis. Classification (NCBI taxonomy): domain Eukaryota; kingdom Metazoa; phylum Chordata; class Actinopteri; order Salmoniformes; family Salmonidae; genus Coregonus; species Coregonus ussuriensis. The sequence goes on along the minus strand of CM062491.1, from coordinate 5,742,210 downwards.
TGTTTATTATCTATGCATAGTCACTTTAACTCTACCCACACGTACATATTACCTCAATTACCTTGACTAACCAGTGCCCCCGGCACATTGACTCTGTACCGGTAGCCCCTGTATATAGCCTCCCTACTGTTATTTTTATTTTACTGCTGCTCTTTAATTATTTGTTATGTTTATTTTTTACTTATCTATTTTTTACTTAACACTATTTTTCTTAAAACTGCATTGTTGGTTAAGGGCTTGTAAGTAAGCATTTCACTATAAGGGCAACACCTGTTGTATTCGGCGCATGTGGCAAATAACATTTGATTTGATTTGATCAGTTTGATTGTGGAGGTCTGCACACTGCGAAATGTACAGTAATTTAGACAAAGAAATGCATTGAGATAGCGATCTGTCATTAATAATAATATACCATTTAGCAGACGCTTTTAATCCAAAGCGACTTACAGTCATGCGTGCATACATTTTTACATATGTGTGGTCCCGGGGATCGAACCCACTACCCTGGCGTTACAAGCGCCATGCTCTACCAATTGAGCTACAGAGGACCACTTGTGACAAAAAGCTCCAGCTGAACTGTCGTTGCCAGAATCCATAAATAAAATTGTGTAATGAAGCATATGTGTAACTGTATGAAGCGAAGGTCTTAAGCCATGATTTTAAAAGTTGGATTGTACAACCCAGAATGAAGGGTTTGAAAGTGTCTGTGTCACGGTTTCGGCCGAGGCTGCTCCTCCTCCTTGTTCGGGCAGGCTTCGACGGTCGTCGTCTCCGGAGTACTAGCTGCCACCGTTCTTTGTTTTCTATGTTTGATTGGTTTGGTCTGTTTAGTACACCTGTTCATGTTTAGTGTTGATTGTGTGTCCTATAAATTCTCGTGGTTTCTGTCATGTGTTGTGTGTAATTGTTTTCCTGTCGTTTGATGCAGTGCTGTTTGCCAGTCGCTCTTTGTTTACCGACGCACTAGTGTTTTGTGCGCAGTTTCGGTTTTGGAGTGTTTTACGCACTGTGGCGTTTTCGCCTCCGGGTTGTTTGACCCGTGTTGTTGTTTTGGTATTTCTAGTAAAGTCTGGATTGACTTAGCTCCTGTGTCCTGCAATTGATTCGCACCACATCCGCATCAGAGTACGTGACAGTCTGGGTTTTATGCGTTGATTTAGTTTACTCACTACTTTGATTGTAGATTTTTGCTTTATTATGATGATTGTGAATGAAATTAGATTAATAGAAGTATAACCTTTATTATGATTTATTATAATGTATTTTAATAGAAGCTAAAATCTAAATGCTTACATTAAAATGTTATGATAATTATCACAGATTGAGTGATAGGAGGAGGGAATGTGATGGAAAATCATATCATGTGAAGAGACAGCCTTGAAAATGTTAATCTTGTCCTAGTGTCATAAATAATCCTTGGTTCCTGCCTGTGCTTGGTAAAGGTATGAGGGTGGGCATGACATGACCCCCTCCTTTGGACCATCTGGCAGAACGCCCAGAATATGTTCTATAAATTAAGATAGGAGACGATACTGGAACCAACCCTATGAACTATGCCTATGTAACATGTCTGTAAGCGGTATTTAAGAGATCTAACGGGACTGCCCCAATAGAGCTCACTTCAGACTGGTTCTTTATGCATCTAAGTTTTGACTGTGACCTCTCCAGCTTGCTGTTAATAAACAATGATTCATTTAAGATTTACTTCAAGTGTCCCATGTGTAGAATTTCCACGACACCGTGTATATTCCCCCCAAGCCAACACCGCGACAGCTACAAGGAACTACACTGGATTTTGTGTAAACTGGAAACCGCATATACTGAGGCCACTTTCATTGTAGCTGGGGACTTTAATAAAGTAAATCTGAGGAAAACACGGAGAGAACGCGGAGACCATTGTTGTTCTCCCTTCCAGGACGGCTACAAGGCCCTCCCCTGCCCTCCCTTCGGCAAATCAGACCACTCCTCCATCCTGCTCCTCCCTGCCTATAGGCATAAAAAAATTAAGCAGGAATCACCCCTGGTAAGGACTGTTCAACGTTGGTCTGACCAATTGGAATGCTTCAATTGTTTTCAAGATTGTTTTGATCACGTGGACTGGGAAATGTTCCGGGTTGCCGGACTTATCCAAATCAAAAAACGTGGATAGATGGCAGCATTCACGCAAAACTGAAAGCGCGAACCCACCGTATTTAACCACGGCAAGGTGACTGGGAATATGGACGTGTACAAAACAGACCAGCTATGACCTCCGTAAGGAAATCAAAGAGGCAAAATGACAGTATAGGGAACGTCTCAGACACTAGATGCATGTGGATTATAACCATTACGATTATGCGATAATAATTATTAAATTATTACGCAATCACAGATTATAAAGGGAAAGCCAGCCACGTCACGGACACCGACGCATCGCTCCAGGACAAGCTGAACACCTTCTTCGCCCACTTCAGGGAAAGTAAGACATTCAAGTAGGGTGGTAACGGTACACGTATTCGTACCGAACAGTTCAGTACAGGGACCTCGGTTCGGTCTGCACTGTGAACCCAAATGAATACATACAAAAAAAAAACATTTCAGGCTATTCCGTTAAAACAACCCTATGCGCACATTGTAATCAAAGTTTGAATCTTAACTGCCGCATTTAAAACTGTCCTTTTGTGAGGCGCAGCCGAGAACTAGTTCTGTACGATGGCGAGTGGTGGTGTCGATAAACCAGGAGGATTCTCCATCATCTCCAGTCTGGGAACATTTTGGCTTCCCAGTAGATTACAACGGTGATGTACAGAGAGTTAACAGTGCTGTGTCGCCACTGCTCAACGAGAATAGCCTATGCAGCTGCCAACATCATGTTGACACATTTACGCCGACATCACCCCAGTATTCCTACTACCGGAGCAAGATAGCAACACACACACAAAAAAAAAAAAACATCTTCGTCTCCCCTCTGCAGTCAAGCAGCCCTTCGCAGCTGATTCTGACCGAGCCAAATAAATTACAAGAGTGATAGGGATGTTTATAGCCGCGGATATGCGCCCATACCTTGGTGGTTGAGAATAGGGGGTTTCAGGATCTCGTGAAAGTTATCGAGCCACGTTACGAACTTCGCCCTCTCGCACCCATTTCAGCAAACAGGTAATACTCTCTCTATATAAGCAAGCTAAATCTGAGTGGGAGTGGGAGGGGAGATGGACTGCGCTACAGACACGCCCCCTTTATGAGAATTCACAGTGTACATCAAATCAAATTTTATTTGCCACATGCGCCGAATACAACAGGTGTAGACCTTACAGTGAAATGCTTACTTACAAGCCCTTAACCAACAATGCAGTTTTAAGAAAAATAAGTTAAGTAAAAAATTAAAAATAATTAAAGAGCAGCAGTAAAATAAAATAACAGTAGGGAGGCTATATACAGCAGGTACCGGTACAGAGTCAATGTGTGTCACGGATTCTGCCGAGACTGCTCCTCCTCCTGGTTCGGGCAGGCTTCGGCGTTCGCCATCCCCGGAGTACTAGCTGCCACCGCTCCATGTTTCTTGGTGTGATTGCTTTCGTCTGTCTTTTACACCTGTGTCCGTTTGTGTGCTGATTACTTGTCCTATAAGTTCCTTGTTTTGCTTAGGTTAGATTGTGTGTTGTTTTTCGCCTGTCCGTTGTGCTGCGTGTTTTGTACCTGTTTTCTTGTTTATTTGTTTTACGCACAGTTTGCGTATTTGCTCGCCTCTGTTTATTGTTGAGGCCGTTCTCTGTATTTTTGCCTATTGGTAAACTTCAGTAAACTTTGTTGGACTAGCTTCGGTGTTCTGCGCCTGACTTCCACACACCTTACACCTCAGCCCTTGACAGAACAACACACCATCATGGAGTCAGCAGGAGCAGTGGCGGCACCCAAGTCGCTGGAGGATCGGATCAGCGATCAAGACACCATGATCCGGCAACTTGGGGCCGCCATGAACGAGGTGTCCAACACTCTGCGCCGGTTGGTGACTGGAGAGGTGCCCACGCCTTCTCACACCATCCCATCACCAACGGTCAGTCCTCCTCTCTCAGCACCGTAACCCAGTGGCATACGGCTCTCGCTCCCGAGGGCATATGACGGTTCTGCAGCCGGGTGTCAGGGGTTCCTCCTGCAGGTGGAACTCTACCTGGCTACCATACACCCAGCGCCCTCGGGGTACGAGAGCGTCTCCGCCCTCATCTCCTGTCTATCCGGCAAGGCGTTGGAGTGGGCCAACGCCGAATGGAGGGGAATAGACGCCGCTACCATCACCTACGCTGAGTTCTCCCGCCGCTTCAGGGCTGTCTTCGATCACCCACCTGAGGGGAAGGCGGCGGGGGAGCGTCTGTTCCACCTCCGACAGGGGAAGAGGAGCGCACAGGAGGTCGCCCTGGAGTTCCGGACTCTAGCGGCGGATGCGGGGTGGAATGAGAGGGCCCTCATCGACCATTACCGGTGTAGCCTACGAGAGGACGTTCGACGTGAGCTGGCCTGCAGGGACACCAACCTATCCTTCGACCAGTTGGTAGACATCTCCATCCGTCTCGACACCCTGCTGGCTACCCGCGGACGTCCCGAGTGGGGGTCGTCCATTCCACCCTCCAGCACCTCCGAGCCGATTCCCATGGAGCTTGGGGGTGCTGGCGCTAGAGAGAGGAGGAGAGAGAACCCGAGGGGGGCCATCCCCTGCACCAACTGTGGCCGTGGAGGACACACCGCGGCCAGGTGCTGGGGAGGTTCTCCTGGGAGAGGGGACAACAGGTCACGCACTGGGGAGTCATTTCAGGTGAGTAGGCGCCCCACTTACCCAGAGCTCTCTGTTGGTCACATGAGTATACCTGTGAGATTTCCACAGGTGGCACCTCATTCCCAGCATAAGGCGCTAGTAGATTCAGGCGCAGCTGGGAATTTTGTTGATCATGCATTTTGTTATAAGTTAGGAATTCCCCTTCGGCCGGTAGAAGCCCCCTTTCCTGTTCACGCCCTAGACAGCCGGCCGTTGGGGTCGGGGCTGATCAGAGAAGTCACAGCACCACTTAAGATGACGACGCAGGGGGGTCATGAGGAGACCATTCAGTTTTATCTGATTGACTCTCCTGCGTATCCCGTGGTGCTGGGGCTTCCCTGGTTAAGCACCCATGATCCTACCATTGCGTGGCAACAGAGGGCTCTTATGGAGTGGTCTGCCCAGTGTGTAGGGAGATGTCTAGGTGTTTCCTTAGGGGCGACCTCGGTAGAGAGTCCGAACCAAGTGCCCGCAATGCGCATTCCCCCTGAGTATGAGGATTTAGCACTTGTGTTCAGTAAAACGAGGGCTACACGGCTACCACCTCATAGACAGGGGGATTGTGCGATAGATCTCCAAACAGGAGCGGCACTTCCGCGGAGCCGTGTGTATCCACTGTCTCAAGAGGAGACAGCGGCTATGGAAACTTACATAGCCGAGTCCTTGGCACAGGGATACATACGGTCCTCCACTTCCCCGGTTTCCTCGAGTTTCTTCTTTGTGAAGAAGAAGGACGGGGGTTTGCGCCCGTGTATTGACTATCGTAGTCTCAATCAGATCACGGTTAAGTACAGTTACCCTCTTCCACTGATTGCGACTATGACAGAATCATTACGCGAAGCGCAGTTCTTCACAAAGTTGGATCTCAGGAGCGCGTACAATCTGGTACGCATTAGGGAGGGGGATGAATGGAAGACCGCATTTAGCACCACCTCGGGTCATTACGAGTATCTCGTCATGCCATACGGGTTAATGAATGCTCCTTCAGTCTTCCAATCCTTTGTTGACAAGATTTTCCGGGACATGCATGGGCAGGGTGTGGTAGTATACATCGACGACATCCTAGTGTACTCTTCCACACGAGCCGAGCATGTAGCCCTGGTGCGCCGAGTGTTGAGAAGACTGTTGGAGCATGACTTGTATGTCAAGGCAGAGAAATGCCTGTTCTTCCAGGAGTCCGTCTCCTTTTTGGGTTATCAGTTGTCCGCGTCTGGTGTGGAGATAGAGGTAGACCGTGTGTCGGCCGTGTGTGATTGGCAAACTCCAACCACTGTCAAAGAGGTGCAGCAGTTCTTGGGTTTTGCTAATTACTACCGGAGGTTTATCCGGGGCTTTGGACAGGTTGCAGCTCCCATTACGTCCTTGCTAAAGGGGGGTCCGGTTCGGTTGCAGTGGTCAGCTGAGGCGGACAGGGCATTTGCCAAGCTGAAGAACCTGTTCACCTCGGCCCCGGTGCTGGCGCATCCGGATCCCTCTTTACCATTCCAAGTAGAGGTAGATGCGTCCAAGGCCGGCATAGGGGCAGTCCTGTCACAACGGTCCGGCACGCCACCTAAGCTCCGCCCCTGTGCGTTCTACTCCAAGAAGCTCAGCTCGGCGGAGCGAAATTATGACGTTGGGGACAGGGAGCTGTTAGCTGTAGTCCAGGCCCTAAAGGTGTGGAGGCATTGGCTTGAGGGGGCTCAACACCCTTTCCTCATTCTGACTGATCACCGTAACCTGGAGTACATCAGGGCAGCTAGGAGATTGAACCCTCGTCAGGCTAGGTGGAACATGTTCCTGACCCGGTTTGTTTTTAAGATCACATACATCCCAGGGTCCCAGAACGGTAAGGCAGATGCCCTGTCCCGGCGGTATGACACAGAGGAGAGGTCCATTGAACCTACTTCCATACTGCCGGAGTCTTGTTTGGTGGCTCCGGTGGTGTGGGAGGTCGATGCGGAAATCGAGCGGGCACTGCGTACCGACCCTACTCCCCCCGAGTGTCCTGTGGGACGGACGTACGTCCCGCTCGAGGTTCGTGATCGTCTGATTTATTGGGCTCATACATCACCCTCCTCTGGACATCCAGGTATTGGCCGAACAGTGCACTGCCTTAGTGTGAAATATTGGTGGCCAACGTTAGCTAGGGATGTGAGGGTTTATGTCTCCTCCTGCTCGGTGTGCGCCCAGTGTAAGGCGCCTAGACATTTGCCCAGGGGTAAGTTACATCCCCTGCCCGTTCCACAACGACCATGGTCCCACCTATCGGTGGATTTTGTGACCGACCTACCCCCCTCCCAGGGGAATACCACCATTTTGGTCGTTGTGGATCGGTTTTCCAAGGCCTGTCGTCTCCTCCCAATGCCGGGTCTCCCTACTGCCCTACAGACCGCTGAGGCCCTATTTACCCATGTGTTCCGGCACTATGGGGTCCCCGAGGATATTGTGTCTGACCGAGGTCCCCAGTTCACCTCCAGAGTTTGGGGGACGTTCATGGAACGCTTGGGGGTCTCGGTAAGCCTTACCTCGGGGTACCACCCAGAGAGCAATGGGCAGGTTGAACGTGTCAACCAGGATGTGGGTAGGTTTCTGAGGTCCTATTGCCGGGACCGGCCGGAGGAGTGGTCTAGGTTCATCCCCTGGGCAGAGATGGCCCAGAACTCTCTCCGCCACTCCTCCACCAATTTAACACCTTTCCAGTGTGTTTTAGGTTATCAGCCGGTCCTGGCACCATGGCACGAGAGCCAGATCGAGGCCCCTGCGGTGGACGAGTGGATTCGGCGCTCGGAGGAGACGTGGGACGCTGCCCATGTCCATCTACAGCGTGCCATCCGTCAACAAAAGGCGAGTGCCGATCGCCACCGCAGTGAGGGACCGGTGTACGCACCGGGAGATCGAGTCTGGCTCTCGACTCGAAACCTGCCCCTCCGCCTGCCCTGCCGGAAGCTGGGTCGGCGGTTTGTGGGGCCCTTTAAAGTCCTGAGAAGGTTGAACGAGGTGTGTTACAGGTTACAACTGCCTATTGAGTATAAGAATATTAACCCCTCGTTCCATGTGTCTCTTCTCAGGCCGGTGGTAGCTGGCCCACTCCAAGAAGATGAGATAGGAGAGACCCCTCCGCCCCCTTTGGACATCGAGGGGGCCCCGGCGTACAGGGTCCGGACCATCTTGGACTCGAGGCGCCGGATGAGTGGTCTCCAGTATCTCGTGGAGTGGGAGGGGTACGGTCCGGAGGAACGGTGCTGGGTGCCTAGGAGGGACATCCTAGATCCGTCCCTCCTGACTGAGTTCCACCGTGGGCATCCCACGCGCCCGGGTCCGCGTCCTCCTGGCCGTCCCCGAGGCCGGGGTCGGCGCACGGCTGGAGCCGCGCGTCAAGGGGGGGGTACTGTCACGGATTCTGCCGAGACTGCTCCTCCTCCTGGTTCGGGCAGGCTTCGGCGTTCGCCGTCCCCGGAGTACTAGCTGCCACCGCTCCATGTTTCTTGGTGTGATTGCTTTCGTCTGTCTTTTACACCTGTGTCCGTTTGTGTGCTGATTACTTGTCCTATAAGTTCCTTGTTTTGCTTAGGTTAGATTGTGTGTTGTTTTTCGCCTGTCCGTTGTGCTGCGTGTTTTGTACCCGTTTTCTTGTTTATTTGTTTTACGCACAGTTTGCGTATTTGCTCGCCTCTGTTTATTGTTGAGGCCGTTCTCTGTATTTTTGCCTATTGGTAAACTTCAGTAAACTTTGTTGGACTAGCTTCGGTGTTCTGCGCCTGACTTCCACACACCTTACACCTCAGCCCTTGACAATGTGCGGGGGGGGCACCGGTTAGTCGAGGTAATTGCGGTAATATGTACATGGGGGTAGAGTTAAAGTGTTTCTCTTTGTAAGAAAACATTATAGTATAGGACTATACCATATCTGAGCCATGTTTACATATTGATTTCACACACACAATACACTTTATGTTAGTGTTGGTGAGTAATCGTGTCCTAAGTGTTGTTACTCCTGATAGTGCTCTTGTGATGGAGTCCAGTGGCGGTCGGTGCCGTTTAAGATGAGGGATGACTATTCCTTTTTTTCTGTCATGTGACTCGTGATCATGGATTCAGGAACACCAGCCCTTTGGATTTTCTTAAATAAACTAAAAACTAACAGTAACTGTTGGCTTTGAATTTTCCCACTGTACCGAAACGTGACCCCAAAAACCATAATACGTACAGACCCGTGGGTTTGGTGAACCGTTACACCCCTACATTTAAGTGTGTTAACCCTCGCAAGGCCAGCAACTCAGGTAACTACCTACATGCCCCTACCCAGGGGCCGGTTGCAACAGTTGGGGCGTAAAAAAGTTGGTCTTAAATGCTAGTTCAGGCGTAGCTACGTCCAACTTTGGGATCAGAATTGACACCTATTGCATCAACCAAAAATAAGACTAGTTGTAGCTAAATCCGGCGTTAGCAACGCGCGTTCATGAGATTTGATGCTTCATAATGATGGTTGCTAGGCAGCCCCCGTTACTAGGCTGTTACCATCCTCGTGCATCCTAAGCTGTGTCCTCGGAGCGTGTGTAGACCAGCTGGCTGGAGTGTTTACGGACATATTCAATCTCTCCCTATCCCAGTCTGTTGTCCCTACATGCTTGAAAATGCGCACCGTTGTTCCTGTACCTAAGAAAGCGAAGGTAACTGAACTAAAACGACTTCTGCCATCATGAAGTGCAATGAGAGGCTAGTTAAGGATCATATCACCTCCACCTTACCCGACACCATAGACCCACTACAATTTGCATACCGCCCCAACAGATCCACGGACGACGCAATCGCCATCGCACTGCACACTGCCCTATCCCACCTGGACAAGAGGAATACCTATGTAAGAATACTGTTCATCGACTACAGCTCAGCCTTCAATGCCATAGTACCCTCCAAGCTCATCACAAAGCTCCGGGCTCTGGGTCTGAACCCCTCCCTGTGCAACTGGGTCCTTTAATATTTTAATAATGTTGACATACTGTTTTACCACTTTAGATGTATATACTGTATTCTAGTCATGGCTCATCCTATATAACTACTGCTGTACACACCTTTTCTATTCATATACTGTCCATAATCACCATTTTTATTTATATACAGTACCAGTTAAAAGTTTGGACACACCTACTCATTCCAGGGTTTGTCTTTATTTTTTACTATTTTCTACATTGTAGAATAATAGTGAAGACATCAAAACTATGAAATAACACATATGGAATCATGTAGTAACCAAAAAAAGTGTTATATTTTAGATTCTTCAAAGTAGCCACCCTTTGCCTTGACGACAGCATTACACACTCTTGGCATTCTCTCACCAGCAAAGCACCCCCACACCATCACACCTCCTCCTCCATGCTTCACGGTGGGAAACACATGCGGAGATCATCCGTTCACCTACTCTGCGTCTCACAAAGACACGGCACTTGGAACCAAAAATCTCATATTTGGACTCATCAAACCAAAGGACAGATTTCCACCGGTCTAATGTCCATTGCTCTTGTTTCTTGGCCCAAGCAAGTCTCTTCTTCTTATTGGTGTCCTTTAGTAGTGATTTCTTTGCAGTAATTCGACCATGAAGGCCTGATTCACACAGTCCCCTCTGAACAGTTGATGTTGTGATGTCTCTGTGACTTGAACTCTGTGAAGCATTTATTTGGGCTGCAATTTCTGAGGCTGGTAACTCTAATGAACTTATCCTCTGCAGCAGAGGTAACTATGGGTCTTCCTTTCCTGTGGCGGTCCTCATGAGAGCCAGTTTCACCATAGTGCTTGATGGTTTTTGCAACTGCACTTGAAGAAACTTTCAAATAATGCCCATTTGTGGGGAAAAACTGATTCTGATTGGGTGGGCCTGGCTCCCCAGTGGGTGGGCCTATGACTGCGCCCCTGCCCAGTCATGTGAAATCCATAGATAAGGGGCCTAATCAATGTATTTCAATTGACTGATTTCCATATATGAACTGTAACTCAGTAAAAATGTTGCGTTTATATTTTTGTTTAGTGTAGAAGTAGCAGGCAAGGTGATTCCATCTCACAGCTGCTATTTTTATTGTCTATGGAGCCCCTGTCCCAGGCAATTCAACAATCAAAAGAAATTACACCAATATCTCTAAATTCTACAGATCACGTCATCTCATTATATACGCTGATGATATCTTACTTTATCTAGACAATGTATCTCAATCCCTCCCAAACGCTTTGAAGATCATGGACAAATTCAGCTCCATCTCAAATTATAAAATAAATCGAACCAAATCAACCCTACTCCCCCTCAAGAACTCGACTGAGGACCCCATCTCTACTTCCCAATCGTTCCCATTTTAAAATATTAAGGAATAGATATATTTCCTTCTTTAAATAAAACCATTGCAAAAAAAAACTTCAAGAGAACGCTCAAATCAATTCAATCAGACCTCAGTAGATGGACTAACATTCCAGTAGCTCTAACCGGCAGAATTACTATTGTGAAAATGAATATATTGCATCGGTTGAATTTCGTGAGCTCAATGCTTCCTATGTATCCCCCTTCCGGCTATTGGGATCAAATGGATATGGAAAGGTAAGAGATCCCAGATTAAATTAACACATTTACAGAGAGGGAAAGACGCTGGAGGGCTATCCGTTCCAAACTTCAAATTGTATTTCCAAGCACTAGCATTTCGCCCAATTATAAATTGGATTAGACATGACTCTTCTGCACCCTTAGCTGAGAATAGAGAGAGATATGGTGGCTCCCGTTGCCCTGAAAGAAGTGCTGTTCATCTTAAACTACGCTTTGGCCATATTATTGCTCACGCAATTTAAAAATTTGCCGCAACATTTTAAAACTATGCAACTGGGAAACGAAGTGGCATGCCCAGACTCCAATGGTCCACATGTGGTATCCGTACTCTTGGCGATATCATGGATAGTAATGGTTTGAGGACGTTCCGAGATCTGAAAGTAGAATTTATATTACCAGGTAACTCTTTATTTCTTTATCTCCAGCTATACTGGCTTATGGAGTTCCATGAGAAACTCAGCTGTCCAACCATCCAATGATGGATTTTTTTTTTTTACAGATTATCTGGTCTCCCGAAAGGACTAATTTCTGTCAAATATAAACAACCATTGGAAAGCTCATACTCTGAGTTTAACCATTAAAAAAAAAAAAGTATGGCCCACAGATCTAAATATAACTGAATCATCCTTTAACTGGGGGGTGATTGTGGGGGAATGTAAAGGGGAGACTCAAGGGGATGGATGTGTGGGAGGGAGGGGGACTGATGAGCCACCGGGAAGGGGTGGCAGGCAGGCATGGGGGTGGAGGGTTATTACAAGTTATTTACAAAAGTTAGGACAAAACAAAAAACGGTTTATTATCCTTTATGCTAATTCTCAGATTTTTTTCTATTCTGTTCTTCTTTCGAGTGGTAGCCCACAGGTACAAGAAAATGTGAAAATATGAAAATGATAACTAAATATATACATGAATATATCTGAATTAATGACTGAATGTTATAGCCATACCTGTAACCCCCTTTTGACAAAATGACAAACTAAATAAAAGTTAGTCACAATTTTATTTTTTATAAAATGTACAACATTCAAACATACAACATAAAAATAAAATAAAAGCATACAATACTACAAGCAATTTAAGAACGAACGCATTCCATTAACAACTTTAAACTGCCCTGGAGGCAGCAGAGCATCAAGGTGCAGAGAGCTCTGCAGATCATTCCACCACACACGAGGCGCAAAAAAAAAATGCAGATTTACCTAATTCTGTAGAGATCAACAGGACCTTTAGACTTAACCATCCCTGTGATCGTCTGTAATTTAACAATGAAGACAGGTATTTGCACAAGAGGGCTTTCTAAACAAAATTGTCGACTGAATTATTTGTGTTCTGCTATTTAACGAAAGGTACGCCATATTCCAATAAAGGAAGCCCATTTTAATTCTTAACTAACTCATCAATATGCTTTTTGAAAGTGAGCTTTTTGTCAATGCAGATACCCAGATATTTATAAGCGGGGACACAATCAATGTGGGCACCATCCAATGTACATATGGATACATTTTTAAGTGATTTGTAAAATAACATATACTTAGTTTTAACTGCATTAAGTACGAATTTCAGTTCAACAAAGGCTGTCTGCAAAGCAAAAAATTACTTTTGTCAAAACACAAAGTAGATGTCCTAACTGACTTGTCAAAACATATATAGATAGTACAAATATATAGATAGTAAAAAGTACTGGGCCCAAATCAACCCTTGGGGGACACCTTCAGTAATACCAAGGAAACCTGACTCAACACCCTCAGAAGAGACACATTGTGTCCTGTCTTTCTGGTAGTTTTCAAACCAAATGCAAGCTGCCTGACCCAGGCCAATTTCAGGCAGTCTAAGAATTAATAACGAACGGTCAACAGTGTATGCTGAATTTTGTACATTCATTTTATTATACATTTGTATTTTATTTTTTGCAATGTCATTTATCAACAAAGAAAACAGCCGATATAGTGATATGACCTGGCTTGAAACCAGACTGATGGACACTTAGAATACATTTTGAAGCTAGAAAATATGTAAGCTGAGTGTTGATTAAAGATTCTAAAATGGTCGCTAGGCAAGACAGTTTAGAGTTCAGGCGATAATTATTCATGTCAGAGGTGTCACCACCTTTGTGGAGAGGGCGCAGACTCTAGGGATAGCACCCAAGATCATTGTCAGGTTAAAAATGTGTCAATGATTCCACAATTAGGGGAGCAGAAAGCTGCAGCAAGAAAGGATCAACCAAGTCAGCCCCAATGTATTTTTTTTTTTTTGGATTTATGGAACGTAGGCGTCAAACTGTATATGCAGTAGACGGCTTGACAGAAACGGTAGCAGAAGGTGAATGCTGAACTTTTGTTGCACACATATCTAGATGATGCTGCGTACCATTTTGCACAATGACGCTGTTGGTGTGATCAAGGCGTAACTGTTTGCGAAAAAAAAAACGTTGACGGATCCCCAGCAGAGTGAGATAGAACTTTGAAAGTAGCATGATTTTAGCTTGCTAGTAGCATGTTGATGAGAGGTGTGTTTGGTTGTTTCCAGCTGGTGGAGGTAAAGGGCCCTAGCGACAAACTGTCCCAGAAGCAGCAGATCTGTCTGGATAAACTGGAGGTGTGGAGGTGTGTCACGTGGCAGTGACCGGGGGTGCGAGAGGGGGGGTTCGGCTGTAATAAGAAGACACTCTTCACACTACTGAACTGAGCCGCTGAGCTGTACATTGTGACTATGCATCCCATTGTACCATTTATTCACTACTGAGCTGAGCTTTACTGGACTAGCCTGGAGGCCAGACGAGCTTCAGAGACTGGGAGCTGACGTAGAGGTGTGTCACGTCACTGCCATCGGGGCTGGAATAGAAATGATGAGCTTGGCAAACACCTGCCTTGACCTTTAACCGTCTCACTGAAGTACACTCTCAGGGCCACAATTTAATTAAACTGACTTTAAACAGTTAGCACTTTAGAGTTTGTTGCAGGACAGACCGGGAGAGAAAAAAAACCCACGATGAGCTCAGTGTTTCCCCTATATTATTTTAGCAGCAGCACACCGAATTGAGGCTACTAATGTTTTGTTCACTCAGTGTAAATATATTTACTTATTTTTTATTCTGCCGAGACGGTCTTTTAAGTTAAAACATCAGATCGTGTGAGAAACCTCCAAGGTAACTAGCTAGCTAGCTTGTAATCCTGGAAGTGTAGCCAACACAGGACGTTGGCACCTTCATTGGGGAGGATGGACTCGTGGTAATGGCTGGAGCGGAATAGTGGAATGGTATCAAATACAGCAATCACATGGTTTCCATGGTTTCCATGTGTTTGATGCCATTCCATTCGCTCCATTCCAGACATTATTGTGAGCCGTCCTCCCCTCAGCAGCCTCCACTGGTAGACAACCATACTAAAGAATATCTGTACTACAACTGTTCTAACTCTGGTTGAATGTTAAAAGTATTTGAACTTTGTTTAGTGGCTGATGATGCCGGAAAAGGCTTTTTTGACCTATTTAGTCAGCAATGAGTAGAATAATGCACTGCATGTACTTGCATTATACTTTTTTAAAAACATTACCTGATACATTATCTGCTACAATGTATCACTCCATGATGCTGGGGTAGGAAGGGAGACTCCTCATCCCTAGGTCTGCGTCTGACGTCAGGGCGTGAAAGAGAGAGAGGCGGGAGGCGAGGAAGAGGAGAAAGAGAGGAAGCTGCGATAAACATAGTCACAGAGTGAGTCTAAACTAGGACGATAAAGTGATCACGGTATCAATGCTCGAACAATGGATTTAGCAGATATGATTCTCGTCAAATTCCTCTGTTTCATCTATTTAATAAATTACACCCAAGGTGAGTGAGAGCGTTTGTATTTATTGTGTAGAGCGGAAGGAATAACGGTCAACATCCATGAAGGGAAGAGTATCCAAGACAGAGCTCAAGCGAATGGCTAGCTAAGAACGCTAACATAGCGGACCAAGGCCTGGTCGATGTGAAGATGTCGTTTGTCCTTTTGACAAACCACAAAGCTATATAGTTGTCGAAATATATTTTATTTTTTAGCTGGGCAAAGGCTAGTTTTTCTTTAAAACGACGATTTACCATGATGGTTATGAGGAGACTTACTAACGTTAGCTGGCTCGCAGAGGAGCCATTGTTATGAGAATATGAAGAATGATTTGGGCCATCTGATTTTTCTTACGATATTATGGAGTGCTTTCGGTCAATATTGTTAATGCACCACGTCAGTACTACATTTGCAATTATGGTCTGTCCCACTTTCTGTCAACGTTAGCTAGTTAGCCAGATAATTTAGCGTCAATTTAGCAGCAACAATTAACTAGCTGGCCATCTTGCTTGATAATTACCTAGCTAACTATGCCTGTTGACATCTTGTCATTTTTGCATTTTTGGGCCCAAAGTCAATGGATCTCTAGAGAGAGAACGAAGATCGAATACGTTAACTTGCTAGTTAGTTATGTGGTAGCTAGCAGCCTAGGGTATTTCCAGACTGAAGTAACAATGTAGCGAACAAGATATGTTGTAACTATTCTATGGACACAGTAGAAAGATACAATAATATTAAATCTATAGAGGCAACTCACTGTATGTTACTGTATGTTTTCAATGAGATGTTGTTCTTGTTGACACCCACTGCATCAGTTAGAATTCCCTCCATGCACTAATCAATCGAAGAAGTGATTTGAATGAGTGTTTCATGGTTCACGTAGGACTACCTCATTCATAGCCCAAGATGTATTCTTAAGGCGCCTACGGTTGCTCCTAAAGGTCCAAGGACCTTATTTGATATCTTCAGAGGTAGACTGGCGCTGGCAGACAAAACAGCCAAATACTCCATCTAAATGGGAATCGATTCCAAAATAGCGATACGGTTCTAGAAACATAAAGCCCTTTAATTTCATATCACATCAAAATAATTTCACAAATGCAAAATGTACACTTACTGTACACCAGTGGCGGCTGGTGGGAGGAGCTATAGGAGGACGGGCTCATTGTAATGGCTGAAATGGAATAGATGGAACGGTATCAAATATGGAAACCACGTTTGACTCGTTCCTTTAATTCAACTCCAGCCATTACAATGAGCCTGTCCTCCTATAGCTCCTCCCACCAGCCTCCACTGCTTTACACTTTTAACAGGCTTTATCATAGTTGCAGCAGACAGTATTTTTCTGTGACAACACGTTTCTGGCGGCCTTCTTCTGTTACACACGGGTGTTCGGAGCGTGCTAGATAGCTAATTACCACAGGCGTTGGGAGCATTCCAGATAATTATTGTATCTTTCTACTGTATCCATAGAATAGTTACAACATATCTTGTTCGCTACATTGTTACTTCAGTCTGGAAATACCAGAGGCTGCTAGCTTCCACATAACTAAGTAGAAAGTTAACATATTAGCTGCAGCAGACAATATTTTTCGGTGACTTCTTTTGTTACACACAGGTGTTCAGAGCATGCTAGATGGCTAATTACCACAGGTGTTCGGCGCGTGCTAGATAGCTAATTACCACAGGTGTTCGGCGCGTGCTAGATAGCTAATTACCGCAGGTGTTCGGCGCGTGCCAGATGGCTAATTACCACAGGTGTTCAGCGCGTGCTAGATAGCTAATTACCGCAGGTGTTCGGCGCGTGCTAGATAGCTAATTACCACAGGTGTTCGGCGCGTGCTAGATAGCTAATTACCACAGGTGTTCGGCGCGTGCTAGATAGCTAATTACCGCAGGTGTTCGGCGCGTGCCAGATGGCTAATTACCACAGGTGTTCAGCGCGTGCTAGATAGCTAATTACCGCAGGTGTTCGGCGCGTGCTAGATAGCTAATTACCACAGGTGTTCGGCGCATGCTAGATAGCTAATTACCACAGGTGTTCGGCGCGTGCTAGATAGCTAATTACCACAGGTGTTCGGCGCGTGCTAGATAGCTAATTACCACAGGTGTTCGGCGCGTGCTAGATAGCTAATTACCACAGGTGGTGCCTCTGTCTGTCTTCCCTAAACACGTGCTGTAACATGGAGATAAGGCAGTGGGGGAACACTAACCCTATAAAGGTGTGTATCAATGTGACCTTTTATTTTTATTATTTGCTGATATGAAAGATGGCTTATCTTTCATATCAGTAAATAATAAAAGTCACATTGATACACACCTTTTATCTCCATGTTACAGCATGAGTTTAGGGAAGACAGTGGCGCGACCATCTGTGCTAGTAGGGATGTGCATCTTTTTCCTTTCAAGACAATTCAATACGTATATAGATATACATGTGCTCCGATACAATACAGGGACAATACGTTTTAGTTTGAAACGATTCAGTTTGATTAGCTGTATGGTATTTAGCCTACCTACCTGAATGACATCATAAGCTAAAACAGATAGCCTAGGACACTAGCTGGGAGCAGGCACAGGAATTAACTCCAGCTCCTGTTAGTGACATCAGACCCAATAACACCTACTCCTGTTAGTGACATCAGACCCAATAACACCAGCTCCTGTTAGTAACATCAGACCCAATAACACCTACTCCTGTTAGTGACATCAGACCCAATAACACCAGCTCCTGTTAGTGACATCAGACCCAATAACACCAGCTCCTGTTAGTGACATCAGACCCAATAACACCAGCTCCTGTTAGTGACATCAGACCCAATAACACCAGCTCCTGTTAGTGACATCAGACCCAATAACACCAGCTCCTGTTAGTGACATCAGACCCAATAACACCAGCTCCTGTTAGTGACATCAGACCCAATAACACCAGCTCCTGTTAGTGACATCAGACCCAATAACACCAGCTCCTGTTAGTGACATCAGACCCAATAACACCAGCTCCTGTTAGTGACATCAGACCCAATAACACCAGCTCCTGTTAGTAACATCAGACCCAATAACACCAGCTCCTGTTAGTAACATCAGACCCAATAACACCTACTCCTGTTAGTGACATCAGACCCAATAACACCAGCTCCTGTTAGTGACATCAGACCCAATAACACCTACTCCTGTTAGTGACATCAGACCCAATAACACCTACTCCTGTTAGTGACATCAGACCCAATAACACCAGCTCCTGTTAGTGACATCAGACCCAATAACACCTACTCCTGTTAGTGACATCAGACCCAATAACACCAGCTCCTGTTAGTGACATCAGACCCAATAACACCTACTCCTGTTAGTGACATCAGACCCAATAACACCAGCTCCTGTTAGTGACATCAGACCCAATAACACCAGCTCCTGTTAGTGACATCAGACCCAATAACACCTACTCCTGTTAGTGACATCAGACCCAATAACACCAGCTCCTGTTAGTGACATCAGACCCAATAACACCAGCTCCTGTTAGTGACATCAGACCCAATAACACCTACTCCTGTTAGTGACATCAGACCCAATAACACCAGCTCCTGTTAGTGACATCAGACCCAATAACACCTACTCCTGTTAGTGACATCAGACCCAATAACACCTACTCCTGTTAGTGACATCAGACCCAATAACACCTACTCCTGTTAGTGACATCAGACCCAATAACACCTACTCCTGTTAGTGACATCAGACCCAATAACACCAGCTCCTGTTAGTGACATCAGACCCAATAACACCAGCTCCTGTTAGTGACATCAGACCCAATAACACCTACTCCTGTTAGTGACATCAGACCCAATAACACCTACTCCTGTTAGTGACATCAGACCCAATAACACCAGCTCCTGTTAGTGACATCAGACCCAATAACACCAGCTCCTGTTAGTGACATCAGACCCAATAACACCTACTCCTGTTAGTGACATCAGACCCAATAACACCAGCTCCTGTTAGTGACATCAGACCCAATAACACCAGCTCCTGTTAGTGACATCAGACCCAATAACACCAGCTCCTGTTAGTGACATCAGACCCAATAACACCTGCTCCTGTTAGTGACATCAGACCCAATAACACCTACTCCTGTTAGTGACATCAGACCCAGTAACACCAGCTCCTGTTAGTGACATCAGACCCAATAACACCTACTCCTGTTAGTGACATCAGACCCAATAACACCAGCTCCTGTTAGTGACATCAGACCCAATAACACCAGCTCCTGTTAGTGACATCAGACCCAATAACACCTACTCCTGTTAGTGACATCAGACCCAATAACACCAGCTCCTGTTAGTGACATCAGACCCAATAACACCAGCTCCTGTTAGTGACATCAGACCCAATAACACCAGCTCCTGTTAGTGACATCAGACCCAATAACACCAGCTCCTGTTAGTGACATCAGACCCAATAACACCAGCTCCTGTTAGTGACATCAGACCCAATAACACCAGCTCCTGTTAGTAACATCAGACCCAATAACACCAGCTCCTGTTAGTAACATCAGACCCAATAACACCTACTCCTGTTAGTGACATCAGACCCAATAACACCAGCTCCTGTTAGTGACATCAGACCCAATAACACCTACTCCTGTTAGTGACATCAGACCCAATAACACCTACTCCTGTTAGTGACATCAGACCCAATAACACCAGCTCCTGTTAGTGACATCAGACCCAATAACACCTACTCCTGTTAGTGACATCAGACCCAATAACACCAGCTCCTGTTAGTGACATCAGACCCAATAACACCTACTCCTGTTAGTGACATCAGACCCAATAACACCAGCTCCTGTTAGTGACATCAGACCCAATAACACCAGCTCCTGTTAGTGACATCAGACCCAATAACACCTACTCCTGTTAGTGACATCAGACCCAATAACACCAGCTCCTGTTAGTGACATCAGACCCAATAACACCAGCTCCTGTTAGTGACATCAGACCCAATAACACCTACTCCTGTTAGTGACATCAGACCCAATAACACCAGCTCCTGTTAGTGACATCAGACCCAATAACACCTACTCCTGTTAGTGACATCAGACCCAATAACACCAGCTCCTGTTAGTGACATCAGACCCAATAACACCAGCTCCTGTTAGTAACATCAGACCCAATAACACCTACTCCTGTTAGTGAGATCAGACCCAATAACACCAGCTCCTGTTAGTGACATCAGACCCAATAACACCTACTCCTGTTAGTGACATCAGACCCAATAACACCTACTCCTGTTAGTGACATCAGACCCAATAACACCAGCTCCTGTTAGTGACATCAGACCCAATAACACCTACTCCTGTTAGTGACATCAGACCCAATAACACCAGCTCCTGTTAGTGACATCAGACCCAATAACACCAGCTCCTGTTAGTGACATCAGACCCAATAACACCTACTCCTGTTAGTGACATCAGACCCAATAACACCAGCTCCTGTTAGTGACATCAGACCCAATAACACCAGCTCCTGTTGGTGACATCAGACCCAATAACACCTACTCCTGTTAGTGACATCAGACCCAATAACACCAGCTCCTGTTAGTGACATCAGACCCAATAACACCTACTCCTGTTAGTGACATCAGACCCAATAACACCAGCTCCTGTTAGTGACATCAGACCCAATAACACCAGCTCCTGTTAGTAACATCAGACCCAATAACACCTACTCCTGTTAGTGAGATCAGACCCAATAACACCAGCTCCTGTTAGTGACATCAGACCCAATAACACCTACTCCTGTTAGTGACATCAGACCCAATAACACCAGCTCCTGTTAGTGACATCAGACCCAATAACACCAGCTCCTGTTAGTGACATCAGACCCAATAACACCTACTCCTGTTAGTGACATCAGACCCAATAACACCAGCTCCTGTTAGTGACATCAGACCCAATAACACCAGCTCCTGTTAGTGACATCAGACCCAATAACACCTACTCCTGTTAGTGACATCAGACCCAATAACACCAGCTCCTGTTAGTGACATCAGACCCAATAACACCTACTCCTGTTAGTGACATCAGACCCAATAACACCAGCTCCTGTTAGTGACATCAGACCCAATAACACCAGCTCCTGTTAGTAACATCAGACCCAATAACACCTACTCCTGTTAGTGAGATCAGACCCAATAACACCAGCTCCTGTTAGTGACATCAGACCCAATAACACCTACTCCTGTTAGTGACATCAGACCCAATAACACCTACTCCTGTTAGTGACATCAGACCCAATAACACCAGCTCCTGTTAGTGACATCAGACCCAATAACACCTACTCCTGTTAGTGACATCAGACCCAATAACACCAGCTCCTGTTAGTGACATCAGACCCAATAACACCTACTCCTGTTAGTGACATCAGACCCAATAACACCAGCTCCTGTTAGTGACATCAGACCCAATAACACCTACTCCTGTTAGTGACATCAGACCCAATAACACCTACTCCTGTTAGTGACATCAGACCCAATAACACCTACTCCTGTTAGTGACATCAGACCCAATAACACCTACTCCTGTTAGTGACATCAGACCCAATAACACCAGCTCCTGTTAGTGACATCAGACCCAATAACACCAGCTCCTGTTAGTGACATCAGACCCAATAACACCTACTCCTGTTAGTGACATCAGACCCAATAACACCTACTCCTGTTAGTGACATCAGACCCAATAACACCAGCTCCTGTTAGTGACATCAGACCCAATAACACCAGCTCCTGTTAGTGACATCAGACCCAATAACACCTACTCCTGTTAGTGACATCAGACCCAATAACACCAGCTCCTGTTAGTGACATCAGACCCAATAACACCAGCTCCTGTTAGTGACATCAGACCCAATAACACCAGCTCCTGTTAGTGACATCAGACCCAATAACACCTGCTCCTGTTAGTGACATCAGACCCAATAACACCTACTCCTGTTAGTGACATCAGACCCAATAACACCAGCTCCTGTTAGTGACATCAGACCCAATAACACCTACTCCTGTTAGTGACATCAGACCCAATAACACCAGCTCCTGTTAGTGACATCAGACCCAATAACACCTACTCCTGTTAGTGACATCAGACCCAATAACACCAGCTCCTGTTAGTGACATCAGACCCAATAACACCTGCTCCTGTTAGTGACATCAGACCCAATAACACCAGCTCCTGTTAGTGACATCAGACCCAATAACACCTGCTCCTGTTAGTGACATCAGACCCAATAACACCAGCTCCTGTTAGTGACATCAGACCCAATAACACCTACTCCTGTTAGTGACATCAGACCCAATAACACCTGCTCCTGTTAGTGACATCAGACCCAATAACACCTACTCCTGTTAGTGACATCAGACCCAATAACACCTGCTCCTGTTAGTGACATCAGACCCAATAACACCTACTCCTGTTAGTGACATCAGACCCAATAACACCAGCTCCTGTTAGTGACATCAGACCCAATAACACCTGCTCCTGTTAGTGACATCAGACCCAATAACACCAGCTCCTGTTAGTGACATCAGACCCAATAACACCTACTCCTGTTAGTGACATCAGACCCAATAACACCAGCTCCTGTTAGTGACATCAGACCCAATAACACCAGCTCCTGTTAGTGACATCAGACCCAATAACACCAGCTCCTGTTAGTGACATCAGACCCAATAACACCAGCTCCTGTTAGTGACATCAGACCCAATAACACCTACTCCTGTTAGTGACATCAGACCTGAGTTCAAATACTATTTTTTAAATATTTCAAATGCTTTGATTGTTTGCTATAGCCTGCCTGAGGTGGTAGTTGGACAGGGTTTGCCATTTTGGGACTGTTCTGTTGGTCCATTAAAGCAGACAATCTCAACCAAGCACAGATAAAGTATTTGGAATGATTTCAAATAGTGTTTTGAAGCCAGGTCTGAGTGATACTGATTCAGTTATAATCCGTAAAGCCTTATGTCAAAGCCTTATTATGATATCCAGTTGATTTTATTTCTAGGGTTGAGAGATTGAGATTGCTGTGACTGTTTTGCCTCGCCGGGCCTTTTACGGATGTAGATATATAAAATGCTTAGATCATATTTCTATGGATGTAGACTAGGCTATACGCTCAGTGAACTACCACTCCTTTGCAGAACTATCACTTCTTTTGCTAATTTTAGTCATTGGGGAAGACGAAAAATGTGATATAATTGTATTTAATATTCAGTTTACACAGCCTGTGGTTTGAAGATTTTTTTCTTGTGGTCTAAGATCCTGTCTTGTCATCTTTACAGGTTACCATTATGGGAACCCCCTGAGCAAGTATGTGCGTCACTATGAAGGTTTGTCCTATGACTCCTACCAGATACACGACAAGCACCTGAGAGCCAAGAGGGGCCTCAACCACCAAGACAGGTTTCTCCATCTAGACTTCCATGCGCATGGAAGGTAGGTCTACGTGTCCCAGCATTTTTTTACTCTCTGTGTGTGTTTGTGATAGTTTACAGTGGGGAAAAAAAGTATTTAGTCAGCCACCAATTGTGCAAGTTCTCCCACTTAAAAAGATGAGAGAGGCCTGTAATTTTCATCATAGGTACACGTCAACTATGACAGACAAAATGAGAAAAATGTCTTCCATTTCCTAATAATTGCTCCCACAGTTGATTTCTTCAAACCAAGCTGCTTACCAATTGCAGATTCAGTCTTCCCAGCCTGGTGCAGGTCTACAATTTTGTTTCTGGTGTCCTTTGACAGCTCTTTGGTCTTGGCCATAGTGGAGTTTGGAGTGTGACTGTTTGAGGTTGTGGACAGGTGTCTTTTATACTGATAACAAGTTAAAAGAGGTGCCATTAATACAGGTAACGGATGGAGGACAGAGGAGCCTCTTAAAGAAGAAGTTACAGGTCTGTGAGAGCCAGAAATCTTGCTTGTTTGTAGGTGACCAAATACTTATTTTCCACCATAATTTGCAAATAAATTCATTAAAAATCCTACAATGTGATTTTCTGGATTTTCTTTCTCAATTTGTCTGTCATAGTTGACGTGTACCTATGATGACAA
This sequence comes from Coregonus ussuriensis, assembly GCA_031479575.1. NCBI lineage: Eukaryota > Metazoa > Chordata > Actinopteri > Salmoniformes > Salmonidae > Coregonus > Coregonus ussuriensis. The sequence continues at coordinate 5,717,944 of CM062491.1, read as the reverse complement.
TTACAGGCCTCTCTCATCTTTTTAAGTGGGAGAACTTGCACAATTGGTGGCTGACTAAATACTTTTTTCCCCCACTGTATGTTGTTAAATTCAAAGTAAATCAGCAGGTGTAAACCAAGTTCAAGGTTAATCTTGCTTTCAGTGTAAACTGAAAACGGCTAAAACCAGATATAAAGTATGCAGAAAAGATAAGAGCCATATATTCTTAAATAATATAATCTTTGAGAACTAACAATCACCAAAATAAAAGTTACAGTCAAAGATAATTGGAAATTCCCAAAACAATGAATTTAACAGTGTTGATTAGGACTGTTCCGATACCAGTATTGCAGTATTTTTTCCATGGCAAAAATGAAAACACGAAGCAGGAAATTGGCTTTAAAACTGCAACATTTTCTCTCAGCCGCATGGCAAACTGTGTAGAATTGTAGAAAATTGGCGTACATATTTTTTTTATATTTCTCTAAACCGCCAAGATGGGGGCCTCTGAAATTTTGCCGGGCTGACAGTGCCAATTGCCACGCCCACCACCTAAGGCCCTTTTTGATCCAGAAGAAACCCTGACTGAACATCGGCTTATTTGTAGTTCAAGATGAGTCTTGTTTCTCAATAACTGAACTGTGATGTTCTCAATAACATAGGCCTATTTGTTTTAATGAAAGTTCTTTAGCCTTGTTTTCATCTGATTTATTTAACACAGCCTAATTATTCATATACTGCACATTCTAAATTAGCCTTCCCAGGCTTTGTGGGAGAGCGTGGTTTAGCCTTCCCAGGCTTTGTGGGAGAGCGTGGTTTAGCCTTCCCAGGCTTTGTGGGAGAGCGTGGTTTAGCCTTCCCAGGCTTTGTGGGAGAGCGTGGTTTAGCCTTCCCAGGCTTTGTGGGAGAGCGTGGTTTAGCCTTCCCAGGCTTTGTGGGAGAGCGTGGTTTAGCCTTCCCAGGCTTTGTGGGAGAGTGTGGTTTAGCCTTCCCAGGCTTTGTGGGAGAGTGTGGTTTAGCCTTCCCAGGCTTTGTGGGAGAGCGTGGTTTCTCCCAGGGCTGAGCTAGGGACCCAGTCGAGACCATCTGGCTGTTAGTCAGACCTGGGTCAAAATATTATTTGAAATAATTTCAAATACTTAATCTGTGCTTGATTGAGCTTGCTTGGCTTAATGGCTCATTAGAGAAGGCCCCAAACTGCAAACCCTGCCTATTTAGCTCTCCAAGCAGGCTAAAGCAAACGCTCTAAGTTTTTGAAAGACTTCAAATAGTATTTAAATCCAGGTCTGCTGCTTGGCAGGGAGGAGACTAGGCCTCTCTCATTCTGTCAGTGGCAAAGCCTGGTGCTCCTAGCCTCAGATGCTATTGCTTAATAGGGAAGGAATAAGAAGCTGTGCAAACAAACAAATAGGAGAGCTGCTATGTCTGCAGCTGCTCTGAGAAGCAGGAGTCTCTAACAGAGGATTTATACTATACAAGCAGCACTCGCCCTTATGTGGGTGCTAGCCAGGTTGTGCTACGAATCAACAGCCATTGTCAGCCAGTCCAGTAAGGGGTTGGAAGCTATTGGTCTCCGACCACTCCGCTGGCGCCGCTCAACGGTCCCCCGACCACTCCGCTGGCGCCGCTCAACGGTCCCCCGACCACTCCGCTGGTGTCGCTCAACGGTCCCCCGACCACTCCGCTGGCGCCGCTCAACGGTCCCCCGACCACTCCGCTGGCGTCGCTCAACGGTCCCCCGACCACTCCGCTGGCGTCGCTCAACGGTCCCCCGACCACTCCGCTGGCGCCGCTCAACGGTCCCCCGACCACTCCGCTGGCGCCGCTCAACGGTCCCCCGACCACTCCGCTGGCGTCGCTCAACGGTCCCCCGACCACTCCGCTGGCGTCGCTCAACGGTCCCCCGACCACTCCGCTGGCGCCGCTCAACGGTCCCCCGACCACTCCGCTGGCGTCGCTCAACGGTCCCCCGACCACTCCGCTGGCGTCGCTCAACGGTCCCCCGACCACTCCGCTGGCGCCGCTCAACGGTCCCCTTCTCTTTTCCTTTTCATTGAAAGGCTTCCGGTGTTTCACTGCATGATGCCGCTTCCTAGTATAAACAGGCGGTAAAGCTCAGAGTCCTGGCTTGGAATTGATTTAGCCTGGAACAAGATCTGTTTGTTTTGTCTTGCCAACTCCTATGGTCATTATAAACAATTTTTTGAGGGTAGATCAGCATTAATACTGCAGATTGTGGCATCTAGAAATGTAATTGTCTGCATAATTTTCAAACCCCCCCCCCCATATATATATTTTTGTAAATATACAGTGCCCTTCGGAAAGTATTCAGACCCCCAGACTTTTTCCACGTTTTGTTACGTTACAGCCTTATTCTAAAATGGATTAAATAAAACCTTTTCCTCTGCAATCTACACACAATACCCCATGATGACAAAGCGTTTTTAGAAACTTTTGCAAATGTATTAAAATACAGAAATAAATTATTTACATAAGTATTCAGACCCTTTGCTATGCGTCTCAAAATACAACTTGATTGCTGTCCACCTGTGGTAAATTCAATTGATTGGACATGATTTGGAAAGGCACACACCTGTCTGTATAAGGTCCCACAGTTGACAGTGCATGTCAGCACAAAAACCAAGCCATGAGGTCGAAGGAGTTATCCGAAGAGCTCCAAGACAGGATTGTGTCGAGGCACAGATCTGGGGAAGGGTACCAAAACATTTCTGCAGTATTGAAGGTCCCCAAGAACACAGTGGCCTCCATCATTCTTCATTGGAAGAAGTTTGGAACCACCAAGACTCTTCATAGAGCTGGCTGCCCGGCCAAACTAAGCAATCAGGGGAGAAGGGCCTTGGACAGTGAGGTGACCAAGAACATTTACATTTTACATTTGAGTCATTTAGCAGACGCTCTTATCCAGAGCGACTTACATTAGCAATTAGGGTTAAGTGCCTTGCTAAAGGGCACATCGACAGATTTTTCACCTAGTCGGCTCAGGGATTAGAACCAGCGACCTTTCGGTTACTGGCACAACGCTCTTACCCACTAAGCTACCTGCCGCCCCAAGTTGGTCAAGAACCTGATGGTCACTCTGACAGAGCTCCAGAGTTCCTCTGTGGAGATGGGAGAACCTTCCAGAAGGACTACCATCTCTGCAGCACTCCACCAATCAGGCCTTTTATGGTAGAGTGGCCAGACAGAAGCCACTCCTCAGTAAAAGGCACATGACAGCCCGCTTGCAGTTTGCCAAAAGGCACCTAAAGAAGACTCAGACCATGAGAAACAAGATTCTCTGGTCTGATGAAACCAAGATTGAACTCTTTGGCCTGAATGCCAAGCGTCACGCCTGGAGGAAACCTGGCACCATCTCTACGGTGAAGTATGGTGGTGGCAGCATCATGCTGTGGGGATGTTTTTCAGTGGCAGGGACTGGGAGACTAGTCAGGATCGAGGGAAAGATGAACGGAGAAAAGTACAGAGAGATCCTTGATGAAAACCTGCTCCAGAGCGCTCAGGACCTCAGACAGGGGCGAAGGTTCACCTTCCAACAGGACAACGACCATAAGCACACAGCCAAGACATCGCAGGAGTGGTTTCGGGACAAGTCTCTGAATGTCCTTGAGCGGCCCAGCCAGAGCCCGGACTTGAACCCGATCGAACGTCTCTGGAAAGACCTGAAAATAGTTGTGCAGCAATGCTCCCCATTCAACCTGGCAAAATGGGAGAAACTCCCCAAATACAGGTGTGCCAAGCTTGTAACGTCATACCCAAGAAGACTCGACTATAATCACTGCCAAAAGGTGCTTCAACAAAGTACTGAGTAAGGGTCTGAATACTTAGGTAAATGTCATGTCAGGTTTTTATTTGTAACAAATTAGCAAACATTTCTAAAAACCTATTTTTTCCTTTGTCATTATGGGGTGTTGTGTGTAGATTGATGGGGATTTTTTAAATCCATTTTAAAATAAGGCTGTAACATAACATAATGTGGGTAGGTGTGTCCAAACCTTTGACTGGTACTGTGCATACACACACTACCAGTCAATAGTTTGGACACACCTACTCATTCAAGGGTTTTTCTTTATTTTTACTATTTTCTACATTGTAGAATAATAGTGAAGACATCAAAACTATGAAATAACACATGGAATCATGTAGTAACCAAAAAAGTGATAAACATTTTATTTGAGATTCTTCAAATAGCCACCCTTTGCCTTGACAGCTTTATACACTCTTGGCATTCTCTCAACCAGCTTCACCTGTAATGCTTTTCCAACAATCTTGAATTAGTTCCCACGTATGCTGAGCACTTGTTGGCTGCTTTTCCTTCACTCTGCCGTCCGACTCATCCCAAACCATCTCAATTTGGTTGAGGTTGGGTGATTGTGGAGGCCAGGTCATCTGATGCAGCACTCCATCACTCTCCTTCTTGGTCAAATAGCCCTTACACAGCCTGGAGGTGTGTTGGGTCATTGTCCTGTTGAAAAACAAATGATAGTCCCACTAAGCCCAAACCAGATGGGATGCCGTATCGCTGCAGAATGCTGTGGTAGCCATGCTGGTTAAGTGTGCCTTGAATTCTAAATAAATCACAGACAGTGTTACCAGCAAAGCACCCCCACACCATAACACCTCCTCCTCCATGCTTTACGGTGGGAAATACACATGCGGAGATCATCCGTGCACCCACACCGCGTCTCACAAAAACACGGCGGTTGGAACCAAAAATCTCCAATTTGGACTCCAGACCAAAGGACAAATTTCCACCGGTCTAATGTCCATTGCTCGTGTTTCTTGGCATAAAACAAGTCTCTTCTTATTATTGGTGTCCTTTAGTAGTGGTCTCTTTGCAGCAATTAGACCACGAAGGCCTGATTCACTCAGTCTCCTCTGAACAGTTGATGTTGAGAGATGTCTGTGACTTGAACTCTGTGAAGCATTTATTTGGGCTGCAATTTCTGAGGCTACTAACTCTAATGAACTTATCCTCTGCAGCAGAGGTAACTCTGGGTCTTCCATTCCTGTGGCGGTCATCATGAATGCCAGTTTCATCATAGCGCTTGATGGTTTTTCCAACTGCACTTGAAAAAACTTTTAAAGTTCTTGACATTTTCCGGATTGACTGACCTTCATGTCTTAAAATAATGATGGACTATCGTTTCTCTTTGCTTATTCGAGCTGTTCTTGCCATAATATGGGCTTGGTCTTTTACCAAATAGGGCTATCTTCTTTATACCTTGTCACAACACAACTGATTGGCTCAAACGCATTAGGAAGGAAAGAAATTCCACAAATTAACTTTTAACAAGGCACCCCTGTTAATTGAAATGCATTCCAGGTGACTACCTCATGAAGCTGGTTGAAAGAATGCCAAGAGTTTGCAAAGCTGTCAGGCAAAGGGTGGCTGTTTGAAGAATCTCAAATATAAAATATTTTTATTTGTTTAACACTTTTTTTTGGTTACTTCATAATTCCATATGTGTTATTTCATCTTGTTGACGTCTTCACTATTATTCTACAATGTAAAAATAAAGAAAAACCCTTGAATGAGTAGGTGTGTCCAAACTTTTGGCTGGTACTGTATATATTTATTTTCCTTTATTATTTTTCCCTAACCCTACCACCTAGCCACTAATTGGAGTGAACTAATGGACAACAATACTTAGGCTATGGTCATTGTTGGCAAGACTGCACGACTGGATCTGGGACCAGGCTAGAATTGATTAGGGCTTGGGGGATAATTCTATTGACACATAGATTAAGAACACTTTATAAAATGTGTTGTTTCGATGCTGAACGCTGATTTGGTTGATAGCGCCACAATCCCCGCATTCCACTCGGAATGCCTGTTTACAGTTCCATTAGATTTATCAATGCGCATCCGCTGTCCCACAGCCCAGCCTCCGCTGTCCCACAGCCCAGCCTCCGCTGTCCCACAGCCCAGCCTCCGCTGTCCCACAGCCCAGCCTCCGCTGTCCCACAGCCCAGCCCCCGCTGTCCCACAGCCCAGCCTCCGCTGTCCCACAGCCCCCGCTGTCCCACAGCCCCCGCTGTCCCACAGCCCAGCCTCCGCTGTCCCACAGCCCAGCCTCCGCTGTCCCACAGCCCAGCCCAAGCATTCATGAATGTAATCTCCCCACGAAAAAAGGCTTCCTTCTTTTCACTCTGTCAATTAGGTTAGTATTGTGGGGTAACTACAATGTTGATCCATCCTCCGTTTTCTCCTATCACAGTCATTAAACTCTGTAACTGTTTTAATGTCACCATTGGCCTCATGGTGAAATACCAGAGCGGTTTCCTTCATCTCCGGCAACTGAGTTAGGAATGACGCCTGTGTCTTTGTAGTGACTGGGTGTACTGATTCTGTAATGAATAACTTCAAAAGGCACTCACACATCTGAGCTATCTTTGTTGCCGGTGCCATGGTAACAGTTGAATAAGATGAGACAAAATAAGAAACCCACACACTGCTCTTGGTAGTGTCACTGCTCTTGGTAGTATCACTGCTCTTGGTAGTATCACTGCTCTTGGTAGTGTCACTGCTCTTGGTAGTGTCACTGCTCTTGGTAGTGTCACTGCTCTTGGTAGTGTCACTGCTCTTGGTAGTATCACTGCTCTTGGTAGTGTCACTGCTCTTGGTAGTGTCACTGCTCTTGGTAGTATCACTGCTCTTGGTAGTGTCACTGCTCTTGGTAGTATCACTGCTCTTGGTAGTGTCACTGCTCTTGGTAGTATCACTGCTCTTGGTAGTGTCACTGCTCTTGGTAGTGTCACTGCTCTTGGTAGTGTCACTGCTCTTGGTAGTGTCACTGCTCTTGGTAGTGTCACTGCTCTTTAAAATATTTAACTATCGGCCTCAAGGCCTTCGTCAGAGCTTTTGTGAATAAAAATAAATAAATTTACCCAATGATTTATGAAAACTTGCTTGATGGGTCGATGTCCTCCATTGTGGTTTTACAGACGTGTTTTTAATACGTTTTTATGTACACACTTTATTAGAATATTTATGTGAAATGCACATTTTTATATTTGTTAACACTTATTCATTTTCCCTCGACTCCAACCCCATTCGATGCATTGAATGGATGTGGGTGGAGCTATGTCTACATAAGGGTGCTGATAAAAAATAAAAAAACACCAAAAGCTCTGACGAAGGCCTTGAGGCGCATACGTAAAGCTTATTAAAGACTAGTAATTAAAACTTCACCGCGCTCAAAGGGAAATTCATTGTCTGCTTCTTTTGTTTTTACCCGTCTACCAATAGGTGCCCTTTGCGAGGCATCGGAAAACGTCCCTGGGTCTTTGTGGTTGAATCTGTGTTTGAAATTCACTGCTTGGCTGAGGGACCTTACAGATGTGTGGGGTACAGAGATGAGGTAGTCATTCAAAAATTATGTTAAAGTCCATGTCGACTTGTTAAGCACATATTTAGTCCTGAACTTATTTAGGCTTGCAATAACAAAGGGGTTGAATACATTTACATAATTTAGCTCAAGACTTCTCAGATTTCCATTTTTAATTAATTTGTAAAAAATAATAATGAAATGCATAATTCCACTTTGACATGATGGTGTATTGTGGGTATTGTGTTGACCTTATTGTGTGTAGGCCAGTGACAAAACATCTACATTTAATCCATTTTAAATTCAGGCTGTAACACAACAAAATGTGGAAAAAGTCAAGGGGTGTGAATACTTTCTGAAGGCGCTGTATTTCTCACTAGTTTTAAACATTTTAGAGAAAAATACAAATGTTCCTAAACACAATTGAACCTCTAGATTTAACCAGGCTCTCTAGACTAGTGTCCATAAGGTCTGTGCTGCAGGCTGAACGTTTGACGTCCACTGTTTGCTTAGCAACTTCAGAACCAACAACTGGCTTTTGACCGGACTACATCGTCTGGTGGAAGGATGAAATGAAACAAATTTACTCAGTAAAATAAAGTTTTTAATGAAAACATGTTAATCTTCTTATTTTAAATTTTTTTGACGGTTTTATAAAAGCAGTAAAGTCCTCGAACCCGGGGATTATCGTGTGATAACTCCCTCCTAAGGGCTGCTCCCAGCCCTTTGACTTCACCTCGGGTCTAAGAACAGCCCATAGCCGGGAGTTATCACACGATATCCCCGGGTTCTCATGCCTTATTGCTAAATTATTCATCAATTGTACACATGGTCCAACCGAAATGTACCTTTTTGGCTTTATCCCAACCCCTCCGAAAGACACGCATACAGGTTGGAGAGGTCTGTCCCTATGCTATATACACCTCTTTGGAGATTTATCACTGATGTTGGCTAACTCAAAATGCTCTCCTTTCACTGTCTGAGGAGTCTACAGAACGCAATGAATTTCGTTCTTCAGTTACAATGCTACTTTCTTTTTTTTTTTTTTTTTTTTTTTCAGCATCGTTTAAAATGCAGGAAAGCCGCACCGTTTTTTAAGATGTTCTCATTTTGCTGTTGGAGATGTTCACTGCTCTTGCAGAGTCGGAGCAGGAAAAAGAGAATTGTTAGTATTTCCTGCTGAGCCAACCAATGCCCTTGTCTCTTATCCCTCTGCCTCTCTTACAGTGTTCTGAGAAATATAGGCCTAGTTCCATCCAGAGTTGATATTTTTATTCATTAATTTAACCTTTTATATGTTATATGTTTTATATGTTATTGAGAACACAAACACACTCTGTAATAACAACCTGAACCATAGTGTTGCGATGGTCAGACTATAGAATTAGATTCTATAGTACGGAAATTCTATGGTTTTGTATTTCTATGATTCAGAGACCCACTCCCAGCCCTGAAGGCACACATTTAGTGCCACATGTTTATAACATAATACAGGGTCACAGGTGAAAGGGGTTTTGAGACGAGACTCCTATCACGAGCCATTGAAACGCCATATAACTGAAACGTTGAATCTCAATGGTATATTCAGAATGGAATTGTTGTTCTCCACATATAGGCTATGTTGTTACAGAACCTAACACTGATAATACACAAGACATTATGAAGGACGCATTTTTCTTCCAGACTTTGCTAGTTTGTTCGGGTCTGTCTCTCCTGATCCACAAAACACCACATGTCTTAGTGTTACTAGGAGTGTGTCTTGTCTTTGGCTCCTGTCATGGACACACTGTGGACCCCAGGGAGAGTAGCTACTTGGGATCCTTTGGCTCCTGTCATGGACACACTGTGGACCCCAGGGAGAGTAGCTACTTGGGATCCTTTGGCTCCTGTCATGGACACACTGTGGACCCCAGGGAGAGGCTCCTGTCATGGACACACTGTGGACCCCAGGGAGAGTAGCTACTTGGGATCCTTTGGCTCCTGTCATGGACACACTGTGGACCCCAGGAAGAGGCTCCTGTCATGGACACACTGTGGACCCCAGGAAGAGGCTCCTGTCATGGACACACTGTGGACCCCAGGAAGAGGCTCCTGTCATGGACACACTGTGGACCCCAGGAAGAGGCTCCTGTCATGGACACACTGTGGACCCCAGGAGAGGCTCCTGTCATGGACACACTGTGGACCCCAGGAGAGGCTCCTGTCATGGACACACTGTGGACCCCAGGGAGAGGCTCCTGTCATGGACACACTGTGGACCCCAGGAAGAGGCTCCTGTCATGGACACACTGTGGACCCCAGGGAGAGGCTCCTGTCATGGACACACTGTGGACCCCAGGAAGAGGCTCCTGTCATGGACACACTGTGGACCCCAGGGAGAGGCTCCTGTCATGGACACACTGTGGACCCCAGGAAGAGGCTCCTGTCATGGACACACTGTGGACCCCAGGGAGAGGCTCCTGTCATGGACACACTGTGGACCCCAGGGAGAGGCTCCTGTCATGGACACACTGTGGACCCCAGGGAGAGGCTCCTGTCATGGACACACTGTGGACCCCAGGGAGAGGCTCCTGTCATGGACACACTGTGGACCCCAGGGAGAGTAGCTGCTGCATCAGTAACAGCTGATTGGGATCCTAATAAATGAAACTGAACATATTTATTTGTGTTTGTGAGATATATATATATATATGCACGCACGCACGCACGCACGCACACACACACACACACACACACACACACACCTACGCACGCACGCACACACACACACACACACACACACACACACACACACACACACACACACACACACACACATATACATATATATATATATATATACATGTATATACATGTATATATATATGTGTATATGTGTATGTATATATATGTGTGTATGTATGTGTGTGCGTGCGTGCGTGCGTGCGTATATATATATATATATATATATATATATATATATATATATATATATATATATATATATATATAAAATGTGTATATATATATATATAAAATGTATATATATATATATATAAAATGTATGCATCAGGTGATTTGTTTATTCAATATGTCAATGTGTTTTATCTGTCCCTCCTCAAATAAAGCCATACAGAAATGTGGCATGAATGACTTGGTACTAAACCGCTCTGTTTCTGTCCGTCAGACACTTTAACCTGAGGATGAAGAGAGACACCAGTCTGTTTGCTGAGGACCTGATGGTGGACGTGGGAGGGCAGGAGGTGAACTATGACACCTCCCACATCTACACCGGAGAAATATATGGTGAGGCTGGATGACGCTTTACGACATGTTTGTTCCTTCTATGAGTTTTATATATATATATAACCCTGGCCTGTATGCTACATTGTTCCTTCTACAGTGCATTTGGAAAGTATTCAGACCCCTTCCCTTTTTCCACGTTTTATGTTACAGCCTTATTCTAAAATTGATTTAAAAATATATATTGATGAGGAGATATATATATATATATATCCTCAAACTACACACAATAACCCATAATGAAAAAGCGAAAACAGGTTTTTCGAAATGTTTGCAAAATTATAAAAAAATAAAACAGAAATACACTTTGTTATGAGACTCGAAATTGAGCTCCGGTGCATCCTGTTTCCATTGATCATCCTTGAGATGTTTCTACAACTTGATTGGAGTCCACCTTTTGGTAAATTCAATTGATTGGACATGATTTGGAAAGGCACACACCTGTCTATATAATATCCCACAGTTGACAGTGCATGTCAGAGCAAAAACCAAGCCATGAGGTCGAAGGAATTGTCCGTAGAGCTCCAAGACAGGATTGTGTCGAGGCACAGATCTGGGAAAGGGTACCAAAACATTTCTGCAGCATTGAAGGTCCCCAAGAACACATTGGCCTCTATCATTCTTAAATGGAAGAAGTTTGGAACCACCAAGATTCTTCCTAGAGCTGGCCGCCTGGCCAAACTGAGCAATCAGGGGAGAAGGGCCTTGGTCAGGGAGGTGACCAAGAACCATATGGTCACTCTGACAGAGCTCCAGAGTTCCTTTGTGGAGATGCGAGATCCTTCCAGAAGGACAACCATCTCTGCAGCACTCCACCAATCAGGCCTTTATGGTAGAGTGGCCAGACTGAAGCCACTCCTTAGTAAAAGGCACATGACAGCCCGTTTGGAGTTTGCCAAAAAGCAACTAAAGGACTTCTCTGGTCTGATGAAACCAAGATTGAACTCTTTGGCCTGAATGCCAAGCATCACGTCTGGAGGAAACCTTTTCAGCGGCAGGGACTGGGAGACTAGTGAGGATCGAGGGAAAGATGAAAGGAGCAAGGTACAGAGAGATCCTTGATGAAAACCTGCTCCAGAGTGCTCAGGACCTCAGACTGGGGCGAAGGTTCACCTTCCAACAGGACAACGACCCTAAGCACACAGCCAAGACAACGCAGGAGTTGCTTCAGGACAGGTCTCTGAATGTCCTTGAGTGGCCCAGCCAGAGCCCGGACTTGAACCATATCGAACATCTCTGGACAGACCTGAAAATAGCAGTGCAGCAATGCTCCCCATCCAACCTGACAGAGCTTGAGAGGATCTGCAGAGAAGAATGGGAGAAACTCCCCAAATACAGGTGTGCCAAGCTTGTAGCGTCATACCCAAGAAGACTCGAGGCTGTAATCGCTGCCAAAGGTGCTTCAACAAAGTACTGAGTAAAGGGTCTGAATACTTATGTAAATACTTTCCGAATGCACTGTATATGTTATATCTAACCCTGGTCTGTATGCTACATTAATGGACTGGTCCAGGTAGTCCCTCCCTCAGTCTGTTTCTTCTGTTTGGTATCTTAGGAGAGACTGGCCTCCACTCCAGCCTTTCTAGTTTTTTTCAGATGAAGCTTGATTCTGGATTGAGAATAGGGTGTTGAGGTCTGGTATCACAAGACCAAATGAACATACCCTCTCTATCTCCAGGTGAGAAGGGCACCCTGAGCCATGGTTCGGTGGTGGATGGGATGTTTGAGGGCTTCATCCAGACGTACCAGGGGACTTTCTACGTAGAGCCAGCTGAGAGATACCTGAAGGACAGGGACCTTCCCTTCCACTCGGTTATCTACCACGAGGACGACATCGGTGAGTACTGTGGTAGGATGGGGGGGTGTTGTGTGGGCCAAAGATGTACCCTTCCACCTTTTACACCCAGTCCTCTACTGCTTCTGTCACCATACAAACACACAGGCTTTGATGTATCCTCTTGTCATCTTTTAATTGTGTGAGTGTCTGCCTGCGTGTTACCATCTGGAGGATAGAGACGGGCTCATGCGTGTTACCGTTCCATCTGGAGGATAGAGACGGGCTCATGCGTGTTACCGTTCCATCTGGAGGATAGAGACGGGCTCAGTGCTGGCAGCTAGGGAGAGGAGAGGAGAGGAGAGACTAATTAGCTGAGTGACTGGGTGGGTGTAAAGCCCCTCTCAATCTGATTGGCCTTCGGGTCCATCAATCAACCGCTGATGCCAACCAATCAACTCCAACTCAGCTGTTCCACTGTTCATACCGGACCTTATTCCTTTGTTCCTTTGGGTTACCAAAACGCAGCAGGCGTTGACGAGGTGGAGTCCTGGTAACTGGTCTGTTCTATTGGCAAATGTCCAGTCACTCGAGAATAAGATGGATGAGCTTCGTTCGAGACTGTCCAATCGGAGTGACTTGAAAAGCTGCAATATTATATGTCTTACTGAACCGTGGCTGGATGATGACGCTATGCACTCAGTGGATTCTCCATGCAGCGGCAGGATCGGACTGCGGCTTCGGGGAAAACCAAACGAGGCAGTGTGTTTATTTTCATAAATAACTGGTGTGCTGCTTCAAGTGTGAAGGAAATCTCAAGCTTTATCTCACATAATATATAATACCTCATGGTAAGTTGCAGACCGTTTTATCGACCAATAGATCAATTATTATCATGGCTGTCGCAGTCCGATCCTGACGTAAAACGCTCTTGCCTGGGATATACTCTAACCTAATGGTCACTTTAATAATGTTTACATGCTGTTTTACCCACTTCATATGTATATACTGTATTCTAGTTAAGTCCATCCAATTCAACTATTGCTGTACATATGCTATTCTATCCACGTATTCTTCAGATATACTACATATTCTATCCCCATACTGTCCATAATGTCTGTACATCCCATCATTCATATATATTAAAACAAAAAAAGGTGTACAAATGCAAGAGTGTGCAAAGCTGGCTATTTGAAGAATCTCAAATCTCAAATATATTTTTATTTGTTTAACACTTTTTTGGTTACTACATGATTCCATCTGTGTTATTTCATAGTTTTGATGTCTTCACTATTATTCTACAATGTAGAAAATAGTAAAAATAAAGAAAAACCCTTGAATGAGTAGGTGTGTCCAAACCTTTTGACTGGTAGTGTATGTATGTATGTATGTACAGTGGGGAGAACAAGTATTTGATACACTGCTGATTTTGCAGGTTTTCCTACTTACAAAGCATGTAGAGGTCTGTAATTTTTATCATAGGTACACTTCAACTGTGATAGACGGAATCTAAAACAAAAATCCAGAAAATCACATTGTATGATTTTTAAGTCATTAATTTGCATTTTATTGCCTGACATAAGTATTTGATACATCAGAAAAGCAGAACTTAATATTTGGTACAGAAACCTTTGTTTGCAATTACAGAGATCATACGTTTCCTGTAGGTCTTGACCAGGTTTGCACACACTGCAGCAGGGATTTTGGCCCACTCCTCCATACAGACCGTCTCCAGATCCTTCAGGTTTCGGGGCTGTCGCTGGGCAATACAGACTTTCAGCTCCCTCCAAAGATTTTCTATTGGGTTCAGGTCTGGAGACTGGCTAGGCCACTCCAGGACCTTGAGATGCTTCTTACGGAGCCACTCCTTAGTTGCCCTGGCTGTGTGTTTCGGGTCGTTGTCATGCTGGAAGACCCAGCCACGACCCATCTTCAATGCTCTTACTGAGGGAAGGAGGTTGTTGGCCAAGATCTCGCGATACATGGCCTCATCCATCCTCCCCTCAATACGGTGCAGTCGTCCTGTCCCCTTTGCAGAAAAGCATTCCCAAAGAAATGATGTTTCCACCTCCATGCTTCACGGTTGGGATGGTGTTCTTGGGGTTGTACTCATCCTTCTTCCTCCAAACACGGCGAGTGGAGTTTAGACCAAAAAGCTCTATTTTTGTCTCATCAGACCACATGACCTTCTCCCATTCCTCCTCTGGATCATCCAGATGGTCATTGGCAAACTTCAGACGGGCCTGGACATGCGCTGGCTTGAGCAGGGGGACCTTGCGTCATTTTAATCCATGACGGCGTAATGTGTTACTAATGGTTTTCTTTGAGACTGTGGTCCCAGCTCTCTTCAGGTCATTGACCAGGTCCTGCCGTGTAGTTCTGGGCTGATCCCTCACCTTCCTCATGATCATTGATGCCCCACGAGGTGAGATCTTGCATGGAGCCCCAGACCGAGGGTGATTGACCGTCATCTTGAACTTCTTCCATTTTCTAATAATTGCGCCAACAGTTGTTGCCTTCTCACCAAGCTGCTTGCCTATTGTCCTGTAGCCCATCCCAGCCTTGTGCAGGTCTACAATTTTATCCCTGATGTCCTCACACAGCTCTCTGGTCTTGGCCATTGTGGATAGGTTGGAGTCTGTTTGATTGAGTGTGTGGACAGGTGTATTTTATACAGGTAACGAGTTCAAACAGGTGCAGTTAATACAGGTAATGAGTGGAGAACAGGAAGGATTCTTAAAGAAAAACTAACAGGTCTGTGAGAGCCGGAATTCTTACTGGTTGGTAGGTGATCAAATACTTATGTCATGCAATAAAATGCAAATTAATGACTTAAAAATCATACAATGTGATTTTCTGGATTTTTGTTTTAGATTCCGTCTCTCACAGTTGAAGTGTACCTATGATAAAAATTACAGACCTCTACATGCTTTGTAAGTAGGAAAACCTGCAAAATCGGCAGTGTATCAAATACTTGTTCTCCCCACTGTACATACATACATACAGTTGAAGTCGGAAGTTTACATACAGTTTAGCCAAATACATTTAAACTCAGTTTTTCACAATTCCTGACATTTAATCCTAGTAAAAATTCCCTGTCTTAGGTCAGTTAGGATCACCACTTTATTTTAAGAATGTGAAATGTCAGAATAATAGTAGAGAGAGTTATTTCAGGTTTTATTTATTTCATCACATTCCCAGTGGGTCAGAAGTTTACATACAGTCAATTAGTATTTGGTAGCATTGCCTTTTAAATTGTTTAACTTGGGTCAAATATTTCGGGTAGCCTTCCACAACCTTCCCACAATAAGTTGGGTGAATTTTGGCCCATTCCTCCTGACAGAGCTGGTGTAAGGCCTCCTTGCTCACACACGCTTTTTCAGTTCTGCCCACAAATGTTTTATAGGATTGAGGTCAGGGCTTTGTGATGGCCACTCCAATACCTTGACTTTGTTGTCCTTAAGCCATTTTGCCACAACTTTGGAAGTATACTTGGGGTCATTGTCCATTTGGAAGACCCATTTGCGACCAAGCTTTAACTTCCTGACTGATGTCTTGATGTCGCTTCAATATAGCCACATAATTTTCTTTCCTCATGATGCCATCTATTTTGTGAAGTGCACCAGTCCCTCCTGCAGCAAAGCACCCCCACAGCATGATGCTGCCACCCCCGTGCTTCACGGTTGGGATGGTGTTCTTCGGCTTGGAAGCCACACCCCTTTTCCTCCAAACATAACGATGGTCATTATGGCCAAACAGTTCTATTTTTGTTTCAGTAGACCAAAGGACATTTCTCCAAAAAGTATGATCTTTGTCCCCATGTGCAGTTGCAAACCGTAGTCTGGCTTTTTTATGGCGGTTTTGAAGCAGTGGCTTCTTCCTTACTGAGCGGCCTTTCAGGTTATTTCGATATAGGACTCGTTTTACTGTGGGTATAGATACTTTTGTACCTGTTTCCTCCAGCATCTTCACAAGGTCCTTTTTGCTGTTGTTCTGGGATTGATTTGCACTTTTCGCACCAAAGTACGTTCATCTCTAGGAGACAGAACGCATCTCCTTCCTGAGCGGTATGACGGCTGCGTGGTCCCATGGTGTTTATACTTGCGTACTATTGTTTGTACATTGAACGTGGCACCTTCAGGCGTTTGGAAATTGCTCCCAAGGATGAACCAGACTTGTTGAGGTCTACTATTTTATTTCTGATGTCTTGGCTGATTTCTTTTGATTTTCCCATGATTTCAAGCAAAGAGGCACTGAGTTTGAAGGTAGGCCTTGAAATACATCCACAGGTACACCTCCAATTGACTCAAATGATGTCAATTAGCCTATCAGAAGCTTCTAAAGCCATGGCATAATTTTCTGGAATTTTCCAAGCTGTTTAAAGGCACAGTCAACTTAGTGTATGTAAACTTCTGACCCACTGGAATGGTGATACAGTGAATTATAAGTGAAATAATCTGTCTGTAAACAATTGTTGGAAACATTACTTGTGTCATGCACAAAGTAGATGTCCTAACCGACATGCCAAAACTATAGTTTGTTAACAAGAAATTTGTAAACTTCCGACTTCAACTGTGTGCGCGCGCACACACACAGACTCTGACATTGCTCGTTCTAATATTTATATATGTCTTAGTTCCGTTATTGTACGTATAGATTTGTGTGTATTGTTAGATATTACTGCACTGTTGGAGCTGGGAACACAAGCGTTTCGCTACACCCGCAATAACATCTGCTAAATACGTGAATGTGACCCCTAAAACTTGATTTGATTTGATTTGCGTTAGCAGACGAGCTCCAGCTAGCCGGGTTCTTCTTCTTCTTCGCTGGATTTAATGATAATAATAATAACGTTATTTTTTTATTTTTTTTTTACATTTTAGTCATTTAGCAGACGCTCTTATCCAGAGCGACTTACAGTTAGTGAGTGCATACATTTTTACTGGGAATGATTGTCCCAGATGCCACTGCTTAATGAAACGCGCTACGGCAGGGTTCTTCAATTCCGGTGCTGGAGGGCCGAAACACTTCTGTTTTTTATTTCTACCTGGTAGTTAATTGCACTCACCTGGTGTCCCAGGTCTGAATTAGCCCCTGATTAGAAGGAGAGGATGAAAAACAGAGGTGTTTCGGCCCTCCAGGACCGGAATTGAAGAACCCTGTGCTACGGTGCTGTGCTGGGCCATATGTGGTCTGATATAAATGTTAATCTATTATTACATAGATATTAATCTACATATGTCCTCATATAGTCATCCGTACAGTGGTCCTCTGTAGCTCAGCTGGTAGAGCGCGGCGCTTGTAACGCCAGGGTAGTGGGTTCGATCCCCGGGACCACCCATACACAAAAATGTATGCACGCATGACTGTAAGTCGCTTTGGATAAAAGCGTCTGCTAAATGGCATATTATTATTATTATTATTATTATTATTATTATTATTATATTATAGACTAATCAGGCAACCGCTAGGACATTGGAGAACAAGGTGTAGAGTGAGTGGGAGGGTGTGAGCTGGACGGGAGCAGTCCAAACGTCTCTCTCCAAGACTTCTCCCACAAGTATGTCTTCATCTGCACAGTATGCTAATTATCAACTGTTAGAGCATGTAAATAGAGAACAAGGTGTAGAGTGAGTGAGATGTGTATGAGCTTTTATCCCAGGTAATCTAAACAATAATGTCCATCTCGCTGCCCTAGACTACCCCCACAAGTATGGTCCAGAGGGGGGCTGTGCCGACCACTCAGTGTTTGAGAGGATGAGGAAGTACCAAGCCACCGGCATGGAGAAGCCAGCCAAGGTCAGTTCACTTTTTAAGGGTTGAACAATTCTGGTAACTTTCCCCAAATTCCCAGGTCTTACAGAAATCCCGGTTGGACATTTCCCTGAATCGGAAGGGAAACGGGCAGTAAATCCGGAATCCTTCAACCAGGATTTCTGGGAAATTTGGGAAAGTTACTGGAATTGTTCAAACCTACACGTAATACGATAGTGGTTTTCAAAGTAAGGAGCAGTAAGCATGGAACTGGAAGAGAAAATAATACTGTATTTATATCTTTGTGTCCTCTGAACTATGTGATGATACTCCATGTAAGTATCAACATACTGCATATTGCATCAACTTCTTGCCTCAACATCTCATCTGTGCTTCAGCCAAAAAGGTTTTTATAACACTATGAAACTATAAGATAATGTCTTCATTATCCACATGGGGAAATGCTTGTACAATAGTCTACAGTAATAGTCTTTAAAACGTTACATTCCCTCTCCTTTCCCCCCCCCCTCCTCCTCATCCCAGGAGCTCCATTCTGAGGAGGCGTCCAGTGACCCAGTGTTGCTGAGGAAGAGGAGGATGACTCAGATAGAGAAGAACACCTGTCAGCTCTTCATCCAGACTGACCACCTCTTCTTCAAATACTACAAGACCAGGGAAGCTGTTATTGCACAGGTCCTGGGTGATATACACACACACACTAGTCCTCAATACCACCAAGCGGATTATGGGAAAACATGTCAACAATGCTTTCAGACGTTGCAGTTTTTGCTATTACAGAATAATGATGCGAATACTGATGTATGTTGTCTCTCTGTTCCAGATCTCTAGTCACGTCAAGGCCATAGATGCCATCTACCAGGGAACAGACTTCATGGGCATCCGCAACATCAGCTTTATGGTCAAGAGGATACGGGTGAGTTCCTCCCTGCCCAGTTGTTTGACCTGGCATCAATTAAATTATATTTCTAAAACCCTTTTTACATCAACAGTTGTCACAGTGCATTCCATTTTACTGATTTAAAAGTCTCAACTGTCCCTCGACCTCTTCTCCTCTTTAAACTTGTTAGTTCGGCAGTCATCACCATCACTTCCTGTTGTCTGTCATGATGTCATTTCCTATTTCCACTTCCTTTTATCTGTCCTAACGTGACCACTCCCTGCTCCAGATCAACACCACTACAGATGAGCGGGACCGGTCCAACCCGTTCCGCTTCGCTAACATCGGCGTGGAGAAGTTCCTTGAGCTGAATTCTGAGCAGAACCATGACGACTACTGTCTGGCGTACGTCTTCACTGACAGGGACTTTGATGATGGTGTCCTGGGCCTGGCCTGGGTCGGCGCTCCTGCAGGTTCATACACTTCCCTTTTTTCACAATTTACACACATTACAGTTACACTTATTACACACTGTTTATCAACAGCAGATATTACACGCTGGAATGACAGACGTTGTCGTCAGTCTTTCTGTCTATGAAATTAGCCCTGTTTTTGGATTCCTGTCTTTGTCATTGAGCGCCTCTCCTACTTTCCTTTGTTTGCTCAGTTTTTTTATTTGATAAACTTGTGTTATCCGTTTTTTTTATTTCCATTTTGGATTCATCATTATGAATTGAATTGCTTGGATGTATGAATTGTGCTATATAAATAAACTTGCTTGCTTGCTTGCTCACTAATACTTGACTGGGTTAATAGAGGATAAACCTGCCCCTCTCTAATGGTTGACTGTGTGTCCACAGGGAGTTCTGGAGGGATCTGTGAGAAGAGTAAGCTGTACTCTGACGGGAAGAAGAAGTCCCTGAATACCGGCATCATCACTGTACAGAACTACGCCTCCCACGTCCCTCCTAAAGTCTCCCACATCACCTTCGCCCACGAGGTCGGACACAACTTCGGCTCGCCGGTGAGTTGGATAACCTAGGCCGATGATGGGAGATCTCCTAGACTGTGTTTACACAGGCAGCCCAAATCTGATCTTTTTTTTTTTTCTCACTCATTTGGTCTTTTTGACCAGTCAGATCATCTCTTTTTGACGATAATTGGGCAAAAGATGAGAATTGGCCTGCTGTGTAAACGCAGCCATAGAGCGCTTCTCTCTCTCTCCTTTCTCTGTTGTCTTTACTGCATGTAGAGATGCAACAGAAAATGTCATGTCTGGGAGATGAGTTGTTGCTTTGGTGTTTGTGTAAACTGTTAGGAGCCTGTGAAAAATAAATTTCTTTCTCAGAGGACAATTTTATTAAACGTTTATTTTGACAGGGAAGTCCTACTGAGACTAGGGTCTCTATTACAGATGAGCCCTGCATATATACATTAAACAGATAAAATATACAAAGTTACAAAACGTGTATATGTATATATATGTGTGTGTGTGTGTGTGTGTGTGTGTGTGTGTGTGTGTGTGTGTGTGTGTGTGTGTGTGTGTGTGTGTGTGTGTGTGTGTGTGTGTGTGTGTGTGTGTGTGTGTGTATGTATGTGTATATATATATATATATATATATATATATATATATATATATATATATATATATATATATATATATATATATATATATATATATATATATATATATATATATATATATTTTAAAGACATTCAAACTAGTAATTATAAGTTCATTTAAATCTGGGTTATGGGACCTAGAAAAAAGCATGCATTTTGTTTGCATTTAGCACTAACTTTAGATCCAATACTGACCTCTTCAAATTTGAAATCAGATTTTCATGCACTGCAAAGTATTAGCCAACCGATGGAGCAATGGAATACAACACTGTATCATTGTATTTACAGCATTACCAATGTTGTTTATATAGATTGTAATCAGTTGTGGGCCGAGTATTGAACCTTGGGGCACCCCTTTATGTAACTTAAGGAACTCAGATTTGATCCCATCTACCTTGATGGCCAGAATTCTGCCATTGAGATAATTATGAACCCATCGGCAAGCATCAGTACCCACCCCTATCTAGGACAGCTTATTCAACAGAATAACATGGTCTACAGTATCAAAAGGACAGCTTATTCAACAGAATAACATGGTCTACAGCAGGGTTCTTCAATTCCGGTCCTGGAGGGCCGAAACACCTCTGTTTTTCATCCTCTCCTTCTACTCAAGGGCTAATTCAGACCTGGGACACCAGGTGAGTGCAATTAACTACCAGGTAGAAATAAAAAACAGAAGTGTTTCGGCCCTCCAGGACCGGAATTGAAGAACCCTGGTCTACAGTATCAAAAGGACAGCTTATTCAACAGAATAACATGGTCTACAGTATCAAAAGGACAGCTTATTCAACAGAATAACATGGTCTACAGTATCAGTACCCAACCCTATCTAGGACAGCTTATTCAACAGAATAACATGGTCTACAGGTCTACAAACATGGCAGCACAATTCTTTCTATCATCTAAGGCATTTGCAATATCATTTCCAACAAGCATGGCAGCCGTAGTGGTACTATGTGTAAATCTATTCTGAAATATAATTTGTCTTCATGCTCCCTCCCACCCTACAGCATGACTCGGGGTCAGAGTGCACCCCAGGGGAGTCTAAGGCCCAGGACAAGAAGGAGAAGGGGAACTACATCATGTACGCCCGGGCCACGTCAGGAGACAAGCTCAACAACAACAAGTTCTCCATCTGCAGCGTCAGGAACATCAGCCAGGTCCTGGAGAAGAAGAGGGGAAGCTGTTTTGTCGGTACGTTTCCACTGGTGGCTATGGTGTTTGAGACTAGCCCTTAGTTTCAGATTGGAGTGTACTGTGTAAGGGGTTGCAGAATTCTGGAAACTTTCCAGAAATTCCCAGGTTTTTAGGAAATCGCTGTTGGGAGTATTCCCGGAATATCCTTCAACCAGGATTTCTGGAAAGCCTTGGAATTTTGGGAGAGTTTTCCAGAAATCTACACTGTCACAGATCAAATGTGTTATTTGGAATGTAATTTCATAACGTGTGTTCTGTCTGCCCCCCCCCCCCCCATACAGAGTCTGGCCAGCCCATCTGTGGTAATGGGTTAGTGGAGCCAGGGGAGGAGTGTGACTGTGGATACAGCGATCAGTGCAGAGACCAGTGTTGCTATGACGCCGGCCAGCCTGACAACAGGAAGTGCAAGCTAAAACCCAACAAAGTCTGCAGGTAAGATAAGGTGGCCCTTTTTTAAAGCTGCGATACAGTACAATGCTATTCTGTTTGAGTTTTTTTTTCCTAACCTGTGGTGCAGGAAGATCAGAGGCACAAATTCAGGAAAGAAGCTCTTGTACATTTAGTTCCATGCAAATGTCATGGGAATGAAATTACTAAAATTGACCTGCTTATTTCTGTAATTGTGTTATTTTGCCATAATACTAATTTAACCCTTTTCTAATATTATTATTATTATTTTTTTTTTCAGTCCTAGCCAGGGCCCGTGCTGTACTCCTGAGTGCGTCTATAAGGGCCGTAATGAGAAGTGTCGTGAGGAGTCTGAGTGTGCCCACCAGGGCATGTGTAACGGGGGTACGGCCCAGTGCCCCACCTCTGAACCCAAGGCCAACTTCACCGCCTGTCACGGAGAGACTCAAGTCTGCCTCAATGGGGTGAGTGATTACTAGCTACCTTCAGGGTCGGGGGTCAACTCCATTTCAATTCCAGTCAATTCAGAAAGTGTACCCAATTCCTAATGTTCCTCATTTGAAAAGCATTGAAGGGAATTGGAATTGGAATTTCAGTGTACTTCCTGACCCCCCCCCCCCAACCCTACGTTCTGTCTGTACCAATTTATCAGTCACCACATATGAAGTTCCCTCACAGGAAAACATTATACATCCTTAATTCAAAAAATTGATTCTGCTTAACTGTAATACTGTATACTACATCTCAAAATACCAGGAACCTCAATTATTTTATTTATTCACTTACATAGGCCTATCTATGCTGCAATTCAACTTTTAGCTACAAATGTCTAAAACAACAACAAACAAAACAAAATCTATATAAAAGTAATTTGAGATGTTGAAGATGATAGCTCGTTCCTTCCATCTCCTCCAGGGCTGCTCCGGCTCCATCTGTGAGAAGTATGGTCTGGAGGTCTGTACCTGTGCCAGCGTGGAGGGAAAGGACGAGACTGGCGAGCTGTGCCACGTCTGCTGTAGTGAAAAGAGTGAGTCCTGCTTGGTGTGTGTGTGTGTCACTCAACCCCAAGGAGTGTGAGCGTTGCTACACCAGTCTGACATGAACATGATGTTTTAGGGGCATATTTCAGTAGTATTATGTCCTGACATGAACATGATGTTTTAGGGGCATATTTCAGTAGTATTATGTCCTGACATGAACATGATGTTTTAGGGGCATGTTTCAGTAGTATTATGTCCTGACATGAACATGATGCTTTAGGGGCATATTTCAGTAGTATTATGTCCTGACATGAACATGATGTTTTAGGGGCATATTTCAGTAGTATTATGTCCTGACATGAACATGATGCTTTAGGGGCATATTTCAGTAGTATTATGTCCTGACATGAACATGATGTTTTAGGGGCATATTTCAGTAGTATTATGTCCTGACATGAACATGATGTTTTAGGGGCACATCTCAGTAGTATTATGTCCTGACATGAACATGATGCTTTAGGGGCATATTTCAGTAGTATTATGTCCTGACATGAACATGATGTTTTAGGGGCACATCTCAGTAGTATTATGTCCTGACATGAACATGATGTTTTAGGGGCATATTTCAGTAGTATTATGTCCTGACATGAACATGATGCTTTAGGGGCATATTTCAGTAGTATTATGTCCTGACATGAACATTATGTTTTAGGGGCATATTTCAGTAGTATTATGTCCTGACATGAACATGATGTTTTAGGGGCATATTTCAGTAGTATTATGTCCTGACATGAACATGATGTTTTAGGGGCATATTTCAGTAGTATTATGTCCTGACATGAACATGATGCTTTAGGGGCATATTTCAGTAGTATTATGTCCTGACATGAACATGATGTTTTAGGGGCATGTTTCAGTAGTATTATGTCCTGACATGAACATGATGCTTTAGGGGCATATCTCAGTAGTATTATGTCCTGACATGAACATGATGCTTTAGGGGCATATTTCAGTAGTATTATGTCCTGACATGAACATGATGCTTTAGGGGCATATTTCAGTAGTATTATGTCCTGACATGAACATGATCCTTTAGGGGCATATTTCAGTAGTATTATGTCCTGACATGAACATGATGCCTTAGGGGCATATTTCAGTAGTATTATGTCCTGACATGAACATGATGTTTTAGGGGCATATTTCAGTAGTATTATGTCCTGACATGAACATGATGTTTTAGGGGCATGTTTCAGTAGTATTATGTCCTGACATGAACATGATGTTTTAGGGGCATATTTCAGTAGTATTATGTCCTGACATGAACATGATGTTTTAGGGGCATGTTTCAGTAGTATTATGTCCTGACATGAACATGATGCCTTAGGGGCATATTTCAGTAGTATTATGTCCTGACATGAACATGATGTTTTAGGGGCATATTTCAGTAGTATTATGTCCTGACATGAACATGATGCTTTAGGGGCATATCTCAGTAGTATTATGTCCTGACATGAACATGATGTTTTAGGGGCATATTTCAGTAGAATTATGTCCTGACATGAACATGATGCTTTAGGGGCATATCTCAGTAGTATTATGTTCTGGATACTTTCCCAAAGTTGCTGTGTTTTTCAGCATCCCAGTTGGAGAATTCCCTTGTGATTCTGGGAATACTCCAATCCAGGTTTTCTGAAAAAACAGGGAATTTATTTGGGAATTTTTCAACCTTTAACAGTTTGTATGACAATGTTTAAAGGGCTTTGAGACTATGAATGTAATGACTAGTGCTATAAAAGTTATTGTTAACTCCTGTGATTGATTCCCACGGTGGGCCAGTATGAAAATATATATATATATATAATAATAATAATGTATGCACTCGCTAACTGTAAGTCGCTCTGGATAAGAGCGTCTGCTAAATGACTAAAATGTAAAAATGTAAATGATTGTCTTGTGTTGCAGTGAACCCCAACACCTGCAGCAGTACAGGCTCAGAGAAGCTGGCCCGGTTCTTCAATAAGAAGGTCACCACGCTGCCCGCGGGGTCTCCCTGCAACGACTTCAAGGGCTACTGTGACGTGTTCATGAAGTGTCGCCTGGTGGACGCTGACGGCCCCCTGGCCAGGCTGAAGAAGGCCATCTTCAACCCTGAGCTCTATGAGAACATTGCAGAGTGGATAGTGGTACGTAGCTTACTGACTGACTCTTCAATCTGAGCTCTGAGAACAGAGTGGATAGTGGTACGTAGCTTACTGACTGACTCAACCCTGAGCTCTGAGAACAGAGTGGATAGTGGTACGTAGCTTACTGACTGACTCAACCCTGAGCTCTATGAGAACAGAGTGGATAGTGGTACGTAGCTCTCAACCCTGAGCTCTATGAGAACAGAGTGGATAGTGGTACGTAGCTTACTGACTGACTCAACCCTGAGCTCTATGAGAACAGAGTGGATAGTGGTACGTAGCTTACTGACTGACTCAACCCTGAGCTCTATGAGAACAGAGTGGATAGTGGTACGTAGCTTACTGACTGACTCAACCCTGAGCTCTGAGAACAGAGTGGATAGTGGTACGTAGCTTACTGACTGACTCAACCCTGAGCTCTGAGAACAGAGTGGATAGTGGTACGTAGCTTACTGACTGACTCAACCCTGAGCTCTATGAGAACAGAGTGGATAGTGGTACGTAGCTTACTGACTGACTCAACCCTGAGCTCTATGAGAAAAGAGTGGATAGTGGTACGTAGCTTACTGACTGACTCAACCCTGAGCTCTATGAGAACAGAGTGGATAGTGGTACGTAGCTTACTGACTGACTCAACCCTGAGCTCTATGAGAACAGAGTGGATAGTGGTACGTAGCTTACTGACTGACTCAACCCTGAGCTCTATGAGAACAGAGTGGATAGTGGTACGTAGCTTACTGACTGACTCAACCCTGAGCTCTGAGAACAGAGTGGATAGTGGTACGTAGCTTACTGACTGACTCAACCCTGAGCTCTATGAGAACAGAGTGGATAGTGGTACGTAGCTTACTGACTGACTCAACCCTGAGCTCTATGAGAACAGAGTGGATAGTGGTACGTAGCTTACTGACTGACTCAACCCTGAGCTCTATGAGAACAGAGTGGATAGTGGTACGTAGCTTACTGACTGACTCAACCCTGAGCTCTTGAGAACAGAGTGGATAGTGGTACGTAGCTTACTGACTGACTCAACCCTGAGCTCTATGAGAACAGAGTGGATAGTGGTACGTAGCTTACTGACTGACTCAACCCTGAGCTCTATGAGAACAGAGTGGATAGTGGTACGTAGCTTACTGACTGACTCAACCCTGAGCTCTGAGAACAGAGTGGATAGTGGTACGTAGCTTACTGACTGACTCAACCCTGAGCTCTATGAGAACAGAGTGGATAGTGGTACGTAGCTTACTGACTGACTCAACCCTGAGCTCTATGAGAACAGAGTGGATAGTGGTACGTAGCTTACTGACTGACTCAACCCTGAGCTCTATGAGAACAGAGTGGATAGTGGTACGTAGCTTACTGACTGACTCAACCCTGAGCTCTATGAGAACAGAGTGGATAGTGGTACGTAGCTTACTGACTGACTCAACCCTGAGCTCTGAGAACAGAGTGGATAGTGGTACGTAGCTTACTGACTGACTCAACCCTGAGCTCTATGAGAACAGAGTGGATAGTGGTACGTAGCTTACTGACTGACTCAACCCTGAGCTCTATGAGAACAGAGTGGATAGTGGTACGTAGCTTACTGACTG
This sequence comes from Coregonus ussuriensis, assembly GCA_031479575.1. Taxonomy (NCBI): domain Eukaryota; kingdom Metazoa; phylum Chordata; class Actinopteri; order Salmoniformes; family Salmonidae; genus Coregonus; species Coregonus ussuriensis. Next base: position 5,690,924 of record CM062491.1, on the reverse strand, counting down.
ACTCAACCCTGAGCTCTGAGAACAGAGTGGATAGTGGTACGTAGCTTACTGACTGACTCAACCCTGAGCTCTATGAGAACAGAGTGGATAGTGGTACGTAGCTTACTGACTGACTCAACCCTGAGCTCTATGAGAACAGAGTGGATAGTGGTACGTAGCTTACTGACTGACTCAACCCTGAGCTCTGAGAACAGAGTGGATAGTGGTACGTAGCTTACTGACTGACTCCTGAGCTCTATGAGAACAGAGTGATAGTGGTACGTAGCTTACTGACTGACTCAACCCTGAGCTCTTGAGAACAGAGTGGATAGTGGTACGTAGCTTACTGACTGACTCAACCCTGAGCTCTATGAGAACAGAGTGGATAGTGGTACGTAGCTTACTGACTGACTCAACCCTGAGCTCTATGAGAACAGAGTGGATAGTGGTACGTAGCTTACTGACTGACTCAACCCTGAGCTCTATGAGAACAGAGTGGATAGTGGTACGTAGCTTACTGACTGACTCAACCCTGAGCTCTGAGAACAGAGTGGATAGTGGTACGTAGCTTACTGACTGACTCAACCCTGAGCTCTATGAGAACAGAGTGGATAGTGGTACGTAGCTTACTGACTGACTCAACCCTGAGCTCTTGAGAACAGAGTGGATAGTGGTACGTAGCTTACTGACTGACTCAACCCTGAGCTCTGAGAACAGAGTGGATAGTGGTACGTAGCTTACTGACTGACTCAACCCTGAGCTCTATGAGAACAGAGTGGATAGTGGTACGTAGCTTACTGACTGACTCAACCCTGAGCTCTATGAGAACAGAGTGGATAGTGGTACGTAGCTTACTGACTGACTCAACCCTGAGCTCTATGAGAACAGAGTGGATAGTGGTACGTAGCTTACTGACTGACTCAACCCTGAGCTCTATGAGAACAGAGTGGATAGTGGTACGTAGCTTACTGACTGACTCAACCCTGAGCTCTATGAGAACAGAGTGGATAGTGGTACGTAGCTTACTGACTGACTCAACCCTGAGCTCTGAGACAGAGTGGATAGTGGTACAGCTTACTGACTGAACTAACTGCTTGAGAACAGAGTGGATAGTGGTACGTAGCTTACTGACTGACTCAACCCTGAGCTCTATGAGAACAGAGTGGATAGTGGTACGTAGCTTACTGACTGACTCAACCCTGAGCTCTATGAGAACAGAGTGGATAGTGGTACGTAGCTTACTGACTGACTCAACCCTGAGCTCTATGAGAACAGAGTGGATAGTGGTACGTAGCTTACTGACTGACTCAACCCTGAGCTCTATGAGAACAGAGTGGATAGTGGTACGTAGCTTACTGACTGACTCAACCTGAGCTCTATGAGAACAGAGTGGATAGTGGTACGTAGCTTACTGACTGACTCAACCCTGAGCTCTATGAGAACAGAGTGGATAGTGGTACGTAGCTTACTGACTGACTCAACCCTGAGCTCTATGAGAACAGAGTGGATAGTGGTACGTAGCTTACTGACTGACTCAACCCTGAGCTCTTGAGAACAGAGTGGATAGTGGTACGTAGCTTACTGACTGACTCAACCCTGAGCTCTATGAGAACAGAGTGGATAGTGGTACGTAGCTTACTGACTGACTCAACCCTGAGCTCTGAGAACAGAGTGGATAGTGGTACGTAGCTTACTGACTGACTCAACCCTGAGCTCTATGAGAACAGAGTGGATAGTGGTACGTAGCTTACTGACTGACTCAACCCTGAGCTCTGAGAACAGAGTGGATAGTGGTACGTAGCTTACTGACTGACTCAACCCTGAGCTCTGAGAACAGAGTGGATAGTGGTACGTAGCTTACTGACTGACTCAACCCTGAGCTCTATGAGAACAGAGTGGATAGTGGTACGTAGCTTACTGACTGACTCAACCCTGAGCTCTATGAGAACAGAGTGGATAGTGGTACGTAGCTTACTGACTGACTCAACCCTGAGCTCTGAGAACAGAGTGGATAGTGGTACGTAGCTTACTGACTGACTCAACCCTGAGCTCTATGAGAACAGAGTGGATAGTGGTACGTAGCTTACTGACTGACTCAACCCTGAGCTCTATGAGAACAGAGTGGATAGTGGTACGTAGCTTACTGACTGACTCAACCCTGAGCTCTATGAGAACAGAGTGGATAGTGGTACGTAGCTTACTGACTGACTCAACCCTGAGCTCTATGAGAACAGAGTGGATAGTGGTACGTAGCTTACTGACTGACTCAACCCTGAGCTCTGAGAACAGAGTGGATAGTGGTACGTAGCTTACTGACTGACTCAACCCTGAGCTCTATGAGAACAGAGTGGATAGTGGTACGTAGCTTACTGACTGACTCAACCCTGAGCTCTATGAGAACAGAGTGGATAGTGGTACGTAGCTTACTGACTGACTCAACCCTGAGCTCTATGAGAACAGAGTGGATAGTGGTACGTAGCTTACTGACTGACTCAACCCTGAGCTCTGAGAACAGAGTGGATAGTGGTACGTAGCTTACTGACTGACTCAACCCTGAGCTCTATGAGAACAGAGTGGATAGTGGTACGTAGCTTACTGACTGACTCAACCCTGAGCTCTATGAGAACAGAGTGGATAGTGGTACGTAGCTTACTGACTGACTCAACCCTGAGCTCTATGAGAACAGAGTGGATAGTGGTACGTAGCTTACTGACTGACTCAACCCTGAGCTCTGAGAACAGAGTGGATAGTGGTACGTAGCTTACTGACTGACTCAACCCTGAGCTCTGAGAACAGAGTGGATAGTGGTACGTAGCTTACTGACTGACTCAACCCTGAGCTCTGAGAACAGAGTGGATAGTGGTACGTAGCTTACTGACTGACTCAACCCTGAGCTCTATGAGAACAGAGTGGATAGTGGTACGTAGCTTACTGACTGACTCAACCCTGAGCTCTATGAGAACAGAGTGGATAGTGGTACGTAGCTTACTGACTGACTCAACCCTGAGCTCTATGAGAACAGAGTGGATAGTGGTACGTAGCTTACTGACTGACTCAACCCTGAGCTCTATGAGAACAGAGTGGATAGTGGTACGTAGCTTACTGACTGACTCAACCCTGAGCTCTGAGAACAGAGTGGATAGTGGTACGTAGCTTACTGACTGACTCAACCCTGAGCTCTATGAGAACAGAGTGGATAGTGGTACGTAGCTTACTGACTGACTCAACCCTGAGCTCTATGAGAACAGAGTGGATAGTGGTACGTAGCTTACTGACTGACTCAACCCTGAGCTCTATGAGAACAGAGTGGATAGTGGTACGTAGCTTACTGACTGACTCAACCCTGAGCTCTATGAGAACAGAGTGGATAGTGGTACGTAGCTTACTGACTGACTCAACCCTGAGCTCTGAGAACAGAGTGGATAGTGGTACGTAGCTTACTGACTGACTCAACCCTGAGCTCTGAGAACAGAGTGGATAGTGGTACGTAGCTTACTGACTGACTCAACCCTGAGCTCTATGAGAACAGAGTGGATAGTGGTACGTAGCTTACTGACTGACTCAACCCTGAGCTCTGGAGAACAGAGTGGATAGTGGTACGTAGCTTACTGACTGACTCAACCCTGAGCTCTATGAGAACAGAGTGGATAGTGGTACGTAGCTTACTGACTGACTCAACCCTGAGCTCTATGAGAACAGAGTGGATAGTGGTACGTAGCTTACTGACTGACTCAACCCTGAGCTCTGAGAACAGAGTGGATAGTGGTACGTAGCTTACTGACTGACTCAACCCTGAGCTCAATGAGAACAGAGTGGATAGTGGTACGTAGCTTACTGACTGTCTCAACCCTGAGCTCTGAGAACAGAGTGGATAGTGGTACGTAGCTTACTGACTGACTCAACCCTGAGCTCTGAGAACAGAGTGGATAGTGGTATGTAGCTTACTGACTGACTCAACCCTGAGCTCTATGAGAACAGAGTGGATAGTGGTACGTAGCTTACTGACTGACTCAACTCTGAGCTCTGAGAACAGAGTGGATAGTGGTACGTAGCTTACTGACTGACTCAACCCTGAGCTCTATGGGAACAGAGTGGATAGTGGTACGTAGCTTACTGACTGACTCAACCCTGAGCTCTGAGAACAGAGTGGATAGTGGTACGTAGCATACTGACTGACTCAACCCTGAGCTCTGAGAACAGAGTGGATAGTGGTACGTAGCTTACTGACTGACTCAACCCTGAGGTCTGAGAACAGAGTGGATAGTGGTACGTAGCTTACTGACTGACTCAACCCTGAGCTCTATGAGAACAGAGTGGATAGTGGTACGTAGCTTACTGACTGACTCAACCCTGAGCTCTGAGAACAGAGTGGATAGTGGTACGTAGCTTACTGACTGACTCAACCCTGAGCTCTATGAGAACAGATTGGATAGTGGTACGTAGCTTACTGACTGACTCAACCCTGAGCTCTATGAGAACAGAGTGGATAGTGGTACGTAGCTTACTGACTGACTCAACCCTGAGCTCTATAAGAACAGAGTGGATAGTGGTACGTAGCTTACTGACTGACTCAACCCTGAGCTCTATGAGAACAGAGTGGATAGTGGTACGTAGCTTACTGACTGACTCAACCCTGAGCTCTATGAGAACAGAGTGGATAGTGGTACGTAGCTTACTGACTGACTCAACCCTGAGCTCTATGAGAACAGAGTGGATAGTGGTACGTAGCTTACTGACTGACTCAACCCTGAGCTCTATGAGAACAGAGTGGATAGTGGTACGTAGCTTACTGACTGACTCAACCCTGAGCTCTGAGAACAGAGTGGATAGTGGTACGTAGCTTACTGACTGACTCAACCCTGAGCTCTATGAGAACAGAGTGGATAGTGGTACGTAGCTTACTGACTGACTCAACCCTGAGCTCTATGAGAACAGAGTGGATAGTGGTACGTAGCTTACTGACTGACTCAACCCTGAGCTCTGAGAACAGAGTGGATAGTGGTACGTAGCTTACTGACTGACTCAACCCTGAGCTCTGAGAACAGAGTGGATAGTGGTACGTAGCTTACTGACTGACTCAACCCTGAGCTCTATGAGAACAGAGTGGATAGTGGTACGTAGCTTACTGACTGACTCAACCCTGAGCTCTATGAGAACAGAGTGGATAGTGGTACGTAGCTTACTGACTGACTCAACCCTGAGCTCTATGAGAACAGAGTGGATAGTGGTACGTAGCTTACTGACTGACTCAACCCTGAGCTCTATGAGAACAGAGTGGATAGTGGTACGTAGCTTACTGACTGACTCAACCCTGAGCTCTATGAGAACAGAGTGGATAGTGGTACGTAGCTTACTGACTGACTCAACCCTGAGCTCTATGAGAACAGAGTGGATAGTGGTACGTAGCTTACTGACTGACTCAACCCTGAGCTCTGGGAACAGAGTGGATAGTGGTACGTAGCTTACTGACTGACTCAACCCTGAGCTCTATGAGAACAGAGTGGATAGTGGTACGTAGCTTACTGACTGACTCAACCCTGAGCTCTATGAGAACAGAGTGGATAGTGGTACGTAGCTTACTGACTGACTCAACCCTGAGCTCTGAGAACAGAGTGGATAGTGGTACGTAGCTTACTGACTGACTCAACCCTGAGCTCAATGAGAACAGAGTGGATAGTGGTACGTAGCTTACTGACTGTCTCAACCCTGAGCTCTGAGAACAGAGTGGATAGTGGTACGTAGCTTACTGACTGACTCAACCCTGAGCTCTGAGAACAGAGTGGATAGTGGTATGTAGCTTACTGACTGACTCAACCCTGAGCTCTATGAGAACAGAGTGGATAGTGGTACGTAGCTTACTGACTGACTCAACTCTGAGCTCTGAGAACAGAGTGGATAGTGGTACGTAGCTTACTGACTGACTCAACCCTGAGCTCTATGGGAACAGAGTGGATAGTGGTACGTAGCTTACTGACTGACTCAACCCTGAGCTCTGAGAACAGAGTGGATAGTGGTACGTAGCATACTGACTGACTCAACCCTGAGCTCTGAGAACAGAGTGGATAGTGGTACGTAGCTTACTGACTGACTCAACCCTGAGGTCTGAGAACAGAGTGGATAGTGGTACGTAGCTTACTGACTGACTCAACCCTGAGCTCTATGAGAACAGAGTGGATAGTGGTACGTAGCTTACTGACTGACTCAACCCTGAGCTCTGAGAACAGAGTGGATAGTGGTACGTAGCTTACTGACTGACTCAACCCTGAGCTCTATGAGAACAGATTGGATAGTGGTACGTAGCTTACTGACTGACTCAACCCTGAGCTCTATGAGAACAGAGTGGATAGTGGTACGTAGCTTACTGACTGACTCAACCCTGAGCTCTATGAGAACAGAGTGGATAGTGGTACGTAGCTTACTGACTGACTCAACCCTGAGCTCTATGAGAACAGAGTGGATAGTGGTACGTAGCTTACTGACTGACTCAACCCTGAGCTCTATGAGAACAGAGTGGATAGTGGTACGTAGCTTACTGACTGACTCAACCCTGAGCTCTATGAGAACAGAGTGGATAGTGGTATGTAGCTTACTGACTGATTCAACCCTGAGCTCTATGAGAACAGAGTGGATAGTGGTACGTAGCTTACTGACTGACTCTTCAACCCTGAGCTCTATGGGAACAGAGTGGATAGTGGTACGTAGCTTACTGACTGACTCAACCCTGAGCTCTATGAGAACAGAGTGGATAGTGGTACGTAGCTTACTGACTGACTCAACCCTGAGCTCTATGAGAACAGAGTGGATAGTGGTACGTAGCTTACTGACTGACTCAACCCTGAGCTCTGAGAACAGAGTGGATAGTGGTACGTAGCTTACTGACTGACTCAACCCTGAGCTCTGAGAACAGAGTGGATAGTGGTACGTAGCTTACTGACTGACTCAACCCTGAGCTCTATGAGAACAGAGTGGATAGTAGTACGTAGCTTACTGACTGACTCAACCCTGAGCTCTGAGAACAGAGTGGATAGTGGTACGTAGCTTACTGACTGACTCAACCCTGAGCTCTATGAGAACAGAGTGGATAGTGGTACGTAGCTTACTGACTGACTCAACCCTGAGCTCTATGAGAACAGAGTGGATAGTGGTACGTAGCTTACTGACTGACTCAACCCTGAGCTCTATGAGAACAGAGTGGATAGTGGTACGTAGCTTACTGACTGACTCAACCCTGAGCTCTGAGAACAGAGTGGATAGTGGTACGTAGCTTACTGACTGACTCAACCCTGAGCTCTATGAGAACAGAGTGGATAGTGGTACGTAGCTTACTGACTGACTCAACCCTGAGCTCTATGAGAACAGAGTGGATAGTGGTACGTAGCTTACTGACTGACTCAACCCTGAGCTCTATGAGAACAGAGTGGATAGTGGTACGTAGCTTACTGACTGACTCAACCCTGAGCTCTATGAGAACAGAGTGGATAGTGGTACGTAGCTTACTGACTGACTCAACCCTGAGCTCTATGAGAACAGAGTGGATAGTGGTACGTAGCTTACTGACTGACTCAACCCTGAGCTCTATGAGAACAGAGTGGATAGTGGTACGTAGCTTACTGACTGACTCAACCCTGAGCTCTGAGAACAGAGTGGATAGTGGTACGTAGCTTACTGACTGACTCAACCCTGAGCTCTATGAGAAAAGAGTGGATAGTGGTACATAGCTTACTGACTGACTCAACCCTGAGCTCTGAGAACAGAGTGGATAGTGGTACGTAGCTTACTGACTGACTCAACCCTGAGCTCTATGAGAACAGAGTGGATAGTGGTACGTAGCTTACTGACTGACTCAACCCTGAGCTCTGAGAACAGAGTGGATAGTGGTACGTAGCTTACTGACTGACTCAACCCTGAGCTCTATGAGAACAGAGTGGATAGTGGTACGTAGCTTATTGACTGACTCAACCCTGAGCTCTATGAGAACAGAGTGGATAGTGGTACGTAGCTTACTGACTGACTCTTCAATCTGAGCTCTGAGAACAGAGTGGATAGTGGTACGTAGCTTACTGACTGACTCAACCCTGAGCTCTATGAGAACAGAGTGGATAGTGGTACGTAGCTTACTGACTGACTCAACCCTGAGCTCTGAGAACAGAGTGGATAGTGGTACGTAGCTTACTGACTGACTCAACCCTGAGCTCTGAGAACAGAGTGGATAGTGGTACGTAGCTTACTGACTGACTCAACCCTGAGCTCTATGAGAACAGAGTGGATAGTAGTACGTAGCTTACTGACTGACTCAACCCTGAGCTCTGAGAACAGAGTGGATAGTGGTACGTAGCTTACTGACTGACTCAACCCTGAGCTCTATGAGAACAGAGTGGATAGTGGTACGTAGCTTACTGACTGACTCAACCCTGAGCTCTATGAGAACAGAGTGGATAGTGGTACGTAGCTTACTGACTGACTCAACCCTGAGCTCTATGAGAACAGAGTGGATAGTGGTACGTAGCTTACTGACTGACTCAACCCTGAGCTCTATGAGAACAGAGTGGATAGTGGTACGTAGCTTACTGACTGACTCAACCCTGAGCTCTGAGAACAGAGTGGATAGTGGTACGTAGCTTACTGACTGACTCAACCCTGAGCTCTATGAGAACAGAGTGGATAGTGGTACGTAGCTTACTGACTGACTCAACCCTGAGCTCTATGAGAACAGAGTGGATAGTGGTACGTAGCTTACTGACTGACTCAACCCTGAGCTCTGAGAACAGAGTGGATAGTGGTACGTAGCTTACTGACTGACTCAACCCTGAGCTCTGAGAACAGAGTGGATAGTGGTACGTGGCTTACTGACTGACTCAACCCTGAGCTCTATGAGAACAGAGTGGATAGTGGTACGTAGCTTACTGACTGACTCAACCCTGAGCTCTATGAGAACAGAGTGGATAGTGGTACGTAGCTTACTGACTGACTCAACCCTGAGCTCTATGAGAACAGAGTGGATAGTGGTACGTAGCTTACTGACTGACTCAACCCTGAGCTCTATGAGAACAGAGTGGATAGTGGTACGTAGCTTACTGACTGACTCAACCCTGAGCTCTATGAGAACAGAGTGGATAGTGGTACGTAGCTTACTGACTGACTCAACCCTGAGCTCTATGAGAACAGAGTGGATAGTGGTACGTAGCTTACTGACTGACTCAACCCTGAGCTCTATGGGAACAGAGTGGATAGTGGTACGTAGCTTACTGACTGACTCAACCCTGAGCTCTATGAGAACAGAGTGGATAGTGGTACGTAGCTTACTGACTGACTCAACCCTGAGCTCTATGAGAACAGAGTGGATAGTGGTACGTAGCTTACTGACTGACTCAACCCTGAGCTCTATGAGAACAGAGTGGATAGTGGTACGTAGCTTACTGACTGACTCAACCCTGAGCTCTATGAGAACAGAGTGGATAGTGGTACGTAGCTTACTGACTGACTCTTCAATCTGAGCTCTGAGAACAGAGTGGATAGTGGTACGTAGCTTACTGACTGACTCAACCCTGAGCTCTATGAGAACAGAGTGGATAGTGGTACGTAGCTTACTGACTGACTCAACCCTGAGCTCTATGAGAACAGAGTGGATAGTGGTACGTAACTTACTGACTGACTCAACCCTGAGCTCTATGAGAACAGAGTGGATAGTGGTACGTAGCTTACTGACTGACTCAACCCTGAGCTCTATGAGAACAGAGTGGATAGTGGTACGTAGCTTACTGACTGACTCAACCCTGAGCTCTATGAGAACAGAGTGGATAGTGGTACGTAGCTTACTGACTGACTCAACCCTGAGCTCTGAGAACAGAGTGGATAGTGGTACGTAGCTTACTGACTGACTCAACCCTGAGCTCTATGAGAACAGAGTGGATAGTGGTACGTAGCTTACTGACTGACTCAACCCTGAGCTCTATGAGAACAGAGTGGATAGTGGTACGTAGCTTACTGACTGACTCAACCCTGAGCTCTATGAGAACAGAGTGGATAGTGGTACGTAGCTTACTGACTGACTCAACCCTGAGCTCTATGGGAACAGAGTGGATAGTGGTACGTAGCTTACTGACTGACTCAACCCTGAGCTCTATGAGAACAGAGTGGATAGTGGTACGTAGCTTACTGACTGACTCAACCCTGAGCTCTATGAGAACAGAGTGGATAGTGGTACGTAGCTTACTGACTGACTCAACCCTGAGCTCTATGAGAACAGAGTGGATAGTGGTACGTAGCTTACTGACTGACTCAACCCTGAGCTCTATGAGAACAGAGTGGATAGTGGTACGTAGCTTACTGACTGACTCTTCAATCTGAGCTCTGAGAACAGAGTGGATAGTGGTACGTAGCTTACTGACTGACTCAACCCTGAGCTCTATGAGAACAGAGTGGATAGTGGTACGTAGCTTACTGACTGACTCAACCCTGAGCTCTATGAGAACAGAGTGGATAGTGGTACGTAACTTACTGACTGACTCAACCCTGAGCTCTATGAGAACAGAGTGGATAGTGGTACGTAGCTTACTGACTGACTCAACCCTGAGCTCTATGAGAACAGAGTGGATAGTGGTACGTAGCTTACTGACTGACTCAACCCTGAGCTCTATGAGAACAGAGTGGATAGTGGTACGTAGCTTACTGACTGACTCAACCCTGAGCTCTGAGAACAGAGTGGATAGTGGTACGTAGCTTACTGACTGACTCAACCCTGAGCTCTATGAGAACAGAGTGGATAGTGGTACGTAGCTTACTGACTGTGATTATGTCAACTGACCAGAAAAGATCACTATATTCATGTAATTCTGACTCACTACGTATTTGACTGTGCGTGATTTTGATTAATTAGAACATTTTAAAAACTCAGTCAGACGCATGCATGAAAACATTTGTATTTCTGTTGTGGTCTCTAGTGGACAGATGTTGTGTGTTCATGAAAAATGTATGTCCATTTCTGTTTGTTTTCTTCTGGTTCCAGGCTCACTGGTGGGCGGTGCTGTTGATGGGCATCGCTCTGATCATGCTGATGGCTGGCTTCATTAAGATCTGCAGTGTCCACACCCCCTCCAGCAACCCCAAACTGCCCCCACCCAAACCACTACCAGGTGAGTCTCCACACCCTCTCCAGCAACCCCAAACTGCCCCCACCCAAACCACTACCAGGTGAGTCTCCCCTTCCAGCAACCCCAAACTGCCCCCACCCAAACCACTACCAGGTGAGTCTCCCCTTCCAGCAACCCCAAACTGCCCCCACCCAAACCACTACCAGGTGAGTCTCCCCTTCCAGCAACCCCAAACTGCCCCCACCCAAACCACTACCAGGTGAGTCTTCACACCCCGTTGTGCAAATCTTCAAATGAAGGGGTTGTGAAAATGTATTTGGAAACGGGTCAGGAGCAGAGAACTACACAAAATAAAACGAGTGTTGTCAGAAGTGGCCAGGTCGCCTTTGAAATAGAGGTGTTTTGAGCTCTATGGAACTACCTGGTGAGATAAAGATTCAAATAGAAATGCCTGTGAAAAGACAGGCATGTTCTGCTAAACCAGTGGTCACCAACCTTTTCTGAGTCCAGATCACTTCCTGAGTCAAAATGAAAGCCGAGATCTACCGCTCAGATTTAGTTTTAAACATGACTTTTAAAAAAAGGTTTATAGTATTATGAGGTTTGTGCAGTAGGTAATAGTCCCAGTACATTATCACTGCATATTGGCTTTGCTTGAATTGCCCTGCCAGTGTTGTTTTTTCTTCTAAGACCATTTTGAAATTATTTTTCAAAAATTTGAGGTATATGATCACACTGGTAATAGAATGTTTGTTGTATTACTTGTGAGGCACGGCTAAGTGATTAATTTTTTTTTTTTTTTTTACTGGACTGATGGCCTGCATCTGATGGTCAGTCTGAGGGGAGGGGGGGGAGCAGCAGTGAGGCTGCCTCTCACCTGACTCACCGCTCTCAGCTGAGAAAAGGGGACAGTCTTCCAGGTGATGGCCAAACTCAAGTCACACTGCATGCAGCAATTCATGTTGTTACTCCTATGACCAGAGAAAGTGAAATATTCCTCGATATTAAAAAAGACACAAGCCGCTAATAATACACTGAACAAAAATATAAATGCAACAAAAAGTTACAGTTCATATAAGGTCAATAAAAAAAATAAAGAAGAAACATTTTTATTTAACCTTTATTTAACCAGGTAAGCCAGTTGAGAACAAGTTCTCATTTACAACTGCGACCTGATAAATACATAAATTAGGCTCTGATCTATGGATTTCACATGACTGGGAATACAGATATGGATCAGTTGGTCACAGATACCTTACAAAAAAAGGCAGGGGCGTGATCGGAAAACCAGTCAGTATCTGTTGTGACCACAATTTTCCTTGTGCAACGCGACACATCTCCTTCGCATAGTTGATCAGGCTGTTGATTGTGGCCTGCGGAATGTTGTCCTACTCTTCAATGGCTGTGCGAAGTTGCGGGAACTGGAACACGCTGTCGTACACGTCGATCCAGAGCATCCCAAACATGCTCAATGGGTGGTGACATGTCTGAGTATGCAGGCCATGGAAGAACTGGGACATTTTCATCTGCTGGGAATTGTGTACAGATCTTTGCGACATGGGGCCGTGCATTATCATGCTGAAACAGGAGGTGATGGCGGCAAATGAATGGGCCTCAGGATCTCGTCACGGTATCTCTGTGCATTGAAATTGCCATTGATAAAATGCAATTGTGTTCGTTGTCTGTAGCTTATGCCTGCCCATACCATAACCCCACCGCCACCATGGGGCACTCTGTTCACAACGTTGACATCAGCAAACCGCTCCCCCACACGGCGCCATCTGCCCGGTACAGTTGAAACTGGGATTCATCCATGAAGAGCACACTTCTCCAGTGTGCCAGTGGCCATCGAAGGTGAGCATTTGACCACTGAAGTCGGTTGCGACGCCGAACTGCAGTCAGGTCAAGACCCTGGTGAGGACGACGAGCCCGCAGATGAGCTTCCCTGAGACGGTTTCTGACTGTTTGTGCAGAAATTCTTCAAAACCCACACTTTCATCAGCTGTCTGGGTGTCTGGTCTCAGATGAAGCCTGTTGTGGAGGTCCTGGGCTGCCATGGTTACACGTGGTCTGCGGTTGAGAGGCCATTTGGACGTACTGCCAAATTCTCTAAAACGACGTTGGAGGCGGCTTATGGTAGAGAAATAAACATTAAATTCTCTGGCAACAGCTCTGGTAGACATTCCTGCAGTCATCATGCCAATTGCACGCTCCCTCAACTTGAGACATCTGTGGCATTGTGTTGTGTGACAAAACTGCACATTTTATAATGGCCTTTTATTGTCTCCCGCACAAAAAAATATATTGTTGAACAAGGTGTTAACAGTGCTGAATAACAACTTAAACATGAAGTTACTCATAAAAACAGCAGCTCTTCGCTGTATTCGTTGAGTCTCTCTCTAGTCATGGTTTGAAACGTTTTAATCTCACAGTATCAACTTTGCTGTGCGATCAGGGCATTCTTTTTTTTTTTCTTTTTTTTTTTAATACAGTCTACGGCTCGAGGAAACTGTGCAGACAAGGTGATCTGAGCTATCTGATTGGTCAGCGGTAGGCCTATAGGTGCACTTGATTTGCTCTCTGGACCTGCCGGGTAGACAGAGTTCTACCTTCAGACACATGAAGTGGTTCAACATGGGAACACGTTGCCTTCCTGACGCTAGGGCTGCTGAATCAAGCGCACCTACCGGCAACAGCTCTAGGGCTGCTGAATCAAGCGCCTACCGGCAACAGCGCCAGGGCTGCTGAATCAAGCGCACCTACCGGCAACAGCGCCAGGGCTGCTGAATCAAGCGCACCTACCGGCAACAGCGCCAGGGCTGCTGAATCAAGCGCACCTACCGGCAACAGCTCTAGGGCTGCTGAATCAAGCGCACCTACCGGCAACAGCGCCAGGGCTGCTGAATCAAGCGCACCTACCGGCAACAGCGCCAGGGCTGCTGAATCAAGCGCACCTACCGGCAACAGCGGCAGGGCTGCTGAATCAAGCGCACCTACCGGCAACAGCTCTAGGGCTGCTGAATCAAGCGCCTACCGGCAACAGCGCCAGGGCTGCTGAATCAAGCGCACCTACCGGCAACAGCGCCAGGGCTGCTGAATCAAGCGCACCTACCGGCAACAGCGCCAGGGCTGCTGAATCAAGCGCACCTACCGGCAACAGCGGCAGGGCTGCTGAATCAAGCGCACCTACCGGCAACAGCGGCAGGGCTGCTGAATCAAGCGCACCTACCGGCAACAGCGCCAGGGCTGCTGAATCAAGCGCACCTACCGGCAACAGCGCCAGGGCTGCTGAATCAAGCGCACCTACCGGCAACAGCTCTAGGGCTGCTGAATCAAGCGCACCTACCGGCAACAGCGCCAGGGCTGCTGAATCAAGCGCACCTACCGGCAACAGCGCCAGGGCTGCTGAATCAAGCGCACCTACCGGCAACAGCGCCAGGGCTGCTGAATCAAGCGCACCTACCGGCAACAGCGCCAGGGCTGCTGAATCAAGCGCACCTACCGGCAACAGCGCCAGGGCTGCTGAATCAAGCGCCTACCGGCAACAGCTCTAGGGCTGCTGAATCAAGCGCACCTACCGGCAACAGCGCCAGGGCTGCTGAATCAAGCGCACCTACCGGCAACAGCGCCAGGGCTGCTGAATCAAGCGCACCTACCGGCAACAGCGCCAGGGCTGCTGAATCAAGCGCACCTACCGGCAACAGCGGCAGGGCTGCTGAATCAAGCGCACCTACCGGCAACAGCGGCAGGGCTGCTGAATCAAGCGCACCTACCGGCAACAGCGCCAGGGCTGCTGAATCAAGCGCACCTACCGGCAACAGCGCCAGGGCTGCTGAATCAAGCGCACCTACCGGCAACAGCTCTAGGGCTGCTGAATCAAGCGCACCTACCGGCAACAGCGCCAGGGCTGCTGAATCAAGCGCACCTACCGGCAACAGCGCCAGGGCTGCTGAATCAAGCGCACCTACCGGCAACAGCGCCAGGGCTGCTGAATCAAGCGCACCTACCGGCAACAGCGCCAGGGCTGCTGAATCAAGCGCACCTACCGGCAACAGCGCCAGGGCTGCTGAATCAAGCGCCTACCGGCAACAGCTCTAGGGCTGCTGAATCAAGCGCACCTACCGGCAACAGCGCCAGGGCTGCTGAATCAAGCGCACCTACCGGCAACAGCGCCAGGGCTGCTGAATCAAGCGCACCTACCGGCAACAGCGGCAGGGCTGCTGAATCAAGCGCACCTACCGGCAACAGCGGCAGGGCTGCTGAATCAAGCGCACCTACCGGCAACAGCGCCAGGGCTGCTGAATCAAGCGCACCTACCGGCAACAGCGCCAGGGCTGCTGAATCAAGCGCACCTACCGGCAACAGCTCTAGGGCTGCTGAATCAAGCGCACCTACCGGCAACAGCTCTAGGGCTGCTGAATCAAGCGCCTACCGGCAACAGCGCCAGGGCTGCTGAATCAAGCGCACCTACCGGCAACAGCGCCAGGGCTGCTGAATCAAGCGCCTACCGGCAACAGCGCCAGGGCTGCTGAATCAAGCGCACCTACCGGCAACAGCGCCAGGGCTGCTGAATCAAGCGCACCTACCGGCAACAGCGCCAGGGCTGCTGAATCAAGTGCACCTACAGGCAACAGCGCCAGGGCTGCTGAATCAAGCGCACCTACCGGCAACAGCGGCAGGGCTGCTGAATCAAGCGCACCTACCGGCAACAGCGCCAGGGCTGCTGAATCAAGCGCACCTACCGGCAACAGCGCCAGGGCTCCTGAATCAAGCGCACCCACCGGCAACAGCTCTAGGGCTGCTGAATCAAGCGCACCTACCGGCAACAGTGCCAGGGCTGCTGAATCAAGCGCACCTACCGGCAACAGCTCTAGGGCTGCTGAATCAAGCGCACCTACCGGCAACAGCGCCAGGGCTGCTGAATCAAGCGCATCTACCGGCAACAGCGCCAGGGCTGCTGAATCAAGCGCACCTTCCGGTTACAGCGCGAAAATAATATAAAAATAGGAGTGCAAGGCTTTATTGGTTCTTACAGAAATGTTTGGCGATCGACTGGTTGATGACCACTGTGCTAGACTAACCTCTCTCTCCATCTTACCCCAGGCACCTTGAAGAGGAGGCGAGCCCAGCAGCACGCCAGGGAGGCCAGGGACGCCCAGGTGCACCAGCCCCAGCCCCACCACGGAGGTGTTGGTCACGGCCAGCACCACCCAGTCTCTGGAGGCCAGCGGCAGCAGCCCTCACGCCAGCCCCAGCCCCAGAGACATCACCGCAGCCAGGGCCAGCCCAGGGAAAACTACCAGATGGGCCAGATGAGACGCTGAGCTGCTGAGACACTGGGGCTCGGGATGGGACCGCTCGGGTTGGACCGCTAGGACCGCTGCTCCCTCCACCGACTGCCCCATGCCTTGCCTTGGCTCCTCCTTGTGCCTATCTATGTAACTGGTGGGATTTGGGATTTGTACCCGTCTCCCCAGGGTGGGAATCCGACATCTTAACCATTAGACCAAGAGGATTTTCTTAGGTTTTTCATGATTAGGACTGAGGGTAAGGAAAGGGAACCACTCTTTTAGTTTTTACACACTTTTTAAGATTTCCTCTTGGTCTAATGGTGAAGGCGTTAGGATGCCACATGGGAGAAACGGATTCAAATCCCACCGGTTTACGCCGAACAAAAACCACTTGTTTCACTCCACCCAAAGAACAGCTTAAACTGGTTGTTTTACCATCCCCATACGTCAGACCCTCCATCTACAAACAGACAGACAGGACAGAGTTGAGAGCTCAAATGAACAGACCCCCCCCCAACCAACGACCACCACTGGAGCTGCAGCACCGCTGACCTCTTCGGTCTTCATCCAGCTATTTTCTGGTGGCTCTCTGTGGGAGTGAAATCCGCCATTTTAGTTGACCAATCCGCTATTTCGTCGTTCTATGGTGGAAGTGACCATCAGCCATTGTCTTTGTGTGGAGTGGAAGTGACCATCAGCCATTTTCAATGCGGTGTGGAGTGGAAGTGGAAGTGGCCATCAGCCCATACCGTGGTCTGTGGTCTGCATATTTGTCTTGATCTCTTTTAGTGGAGTTCCAAGGAGAGGAAAGGAAGTGTTTTTTATTTGCCAAGTCCCTCCTCCTGAGTGAGAACACACGTATGTTCCGTGGCACCTGGTTGGTTGAAATGTTTTGTCAGCCATCTTAGCCAGGAAGTGAAGAGATTTTCTGCACTTGTGATTACGACACAACGGCTCAAACCAAACAGCAAAAAGACGGTAAAGGCTCTTCACTTTGGCTGGCTGGCTGGCTGTCTTCTGCATGTGACTGTACAGATTTCAGTGTAACATAACATGAGTGAAAAAAACACAACTATTTCTTCTACTGTAAATGTACAACTGTTTTTGGTTAGTACTGTACTCTCAGGACAGTAACATAAATGAAGGTATCTGGAAGAGTATATTGGTGAGTTCTGTGGACTGGACGCTGAAGATGGGAATTTTGACAGCATTTCAGCAATCAAGTTCTCCTTTTGCTGCAATCATGGAATCCTATGGATGTTTAGGTCACCACCATATCCCACTACTTCTCACCTTTTGACCTTTTGTGACCTTCACAAGCTTCCTCATCTCTTCATCTGGTATTTTTGCTAACAACTTGTTCTGATCGCATCACGATGTAACAACTTGTTCTGATCGCATCACGATGGAAAGGGAACTTCACTTTTTTAGTTTTTACACACTACTTTTTATTGTCCCAGTTTTTAGTTTTTTTTAATACGTTTTGATGCAGAAGAATGAATAGAACAGATAAGCACTAATTAAAAGCTGGGTTCTGCCTGTCAGGTCGGTGAAGGTAAAGAAGTGTTTTAAGGGACATTTGAAGGCAGGCTAAGCTAGGCTAGGCTAAGCTAGGCTAGGCTAAGCTAAGCTAGGCTAAGCTAGGCTAAGCTAGGCTAGGCTAGGCATGGGCAGCATCCAAAATGGCACCCTATTCTCTATGTGAAAAGTAGTGCACTATATAAGGATTGTGGTGCCATTTCGAACGTAAACTTTAGTACAGAGAGGTTATTAATGATGTTACATTTCTAGGTTTACGTGAGTGTGGAAATAAATCGAAGATCCATTCCGATATGGATAAAAAAAATAAAAAAAGACTATTTTCAGATCATAAGTCTGACAATTTACGATGTTGGCATGCAGTCATGTTTTTGATTTTAATGTGACCATGGTTGATTGACTGTACTAGGCCTGTAAGGTCTGTCATATTTTTCTGTTACACAATTGATCATAACTGATCACGTTCCTGTGATAACTGGGGTTGATTAGCTAGGTCCTTTAACCACTAGAACAAACAGGGTGAGGAGTTATTCCAAGACGATCGCACATTCAAATTCTCCACTAGGACTAGCACTTTGTTTAGAGCTAGATTCTGGATTGAATGGTAATTTTCCCCATGCATTGATCACTTGCCCTGTAAAAATGTGTGTGTGGAAGCTTGGGTTATGTTCATTTAGGCATCAAACGGAAGAAAACAGAATGCAACGGGGGCGGGACTACGAGGACTTGTCCAATAAGAAACGTGTATTTTTCATTTGCCGTTGCAAAATGTTTTTAAAAACATTTTTCTTCTGCTGTGTGCCCAAATGAACATGACCCTGTTCTGTTGCAAGAATGTGTCCCCTACAGAGATGAGTGTTTCTGTAACCCTTTAGTTAACATGAGTGTTGTTGTGCCATAAATGTAAATCTGATCTTTTTATCATTACTTTTATGTAGGAAGGTCTCTAAAAGCCATGCACTAGTTTGAATGGATGAATGGAAGTCTCATAGCCTGGTCCCAGAACGGTTTGTGCTGTCTGGCCAACTCCTATGGTGTAATTGTTATGCCAAACAGTGATTTGACAGTGATTGACCGTAGAAGTTGGTCGTGTTCCTCTGATGCATACCAGATCTCACGAAGCCTGGATAGCTATTTTTTTACGTATGCGCTAACCCCATCGTATGTTTATAGCAACTGGTGCCCGACTGCTCAGTCGAGGATGTGGTACGTAGCCATTGGTTGACGCAATGCAACGTCTAAGCAAGGAAAGACGAGGCAGTAGTTTAGGTTGATTTTGGAACAGCCTAGATCCGGGATGGGCAACTTTGATGGGGGGGGGAGCCACAAAATCTGAGGGGCCGCAGTGTGTCTCGGGTCCGTGTACCCACATCCATGCAGTCCGATCCGGCCCTAGCCCAACATTTTAGCGCCCCCCCCCCCCCCCCCCCCCCCTCCTCTGATTTATAACTAATTTCATGCAATTCCACTAAATTTGCTATGGGGCAGAGAGGAAAATGTGTACTTTTACAGCCAAAGGCGAAGGTGCATAAAGATGGAGGAATTCAGATGTGACGTCTATTGCTTTGAAACTATGGCGCGTGCAACATGCTTCAGTGTGCCAGTAAATCGGCACAATCTACTCTTTTTTAATTTTTTTGCCGCCATCTTGGAGCTAGAATTGTGATCATGTATGCTGTGCTAATGCTGATTACAAAAAAAAAAGAGTAACGGCGAGAAATGTACAATGCGGCGAACTGAGCGAACGAGGCATTTGTGATAAGTACATGGGGGCGGCCATCTTTATGCTACTTCCTGAAATTCTACTCATTTTGGGTGGAGAGAAATGTTTGCAGTTTTGAATATGATATCTGAGTGAGAGTGTCTAACAAAATCAATGGGGTCCCCCCCCCCGATCATTAATTTGACCATGATTACTACAAGTTTAGATAGCTGGCTAAACTACCTTACCAATCAAATTATTTTATTTTTTTGCTGACATGGGCTAATTGAGTGACTGACATAACAAGAGAACAACTGCTGATGCACAACCAAATGTCGAAATTGGACTTTGTGTATTCTACTATTCTAACTCAACATTAAGTTGGAACCCCGACTGAGTAAAAAAAATAATTGGAAATTGATCTGTGGTGCCCATTATTAATTTTTTTTGTGATCCAATTGACATTTTAGTCATTTAACAGACGCTCTTATCCAGAGCGACTCACCCCCCCCCATCCCTGGCCTAGATCATGTAAACAGCTTCAAAGCTAACTCACTTGCTTTCCCAGCACCTGTTTTGGGTCATGTGCACACGTACCCGTTTCACACTGTCGTGCTGACCCCAACCATACTGTTCTGGGTCAGATCTTTTTATTTTCACATTGTCCTTTCCAGCAACTATGGTGGATGTGTAACCAGGCCAGTATAACTTACTTTGGCTCGGCTCGGTCATGGACTCTGTAGGGGACTTTAAGGCACTTTGTCTTTCTCACATTGAATCCTGTATTTCACATTGCTGAATAAATGGTTGCTAAACTCATCATGGAGTTTTTCTGTAGAAAATGAAGCAGTTTTACAAACCATAGTACCGGCTAGTACACTCGCAGTACACTAACCTAGACATATTTCCTTTTAAACTTGTACAGTACTTGGAGAATTTAGAGTTATTATTTGAAGATAAAAATTTAAATTTTTATACGTCTGTTACTTTTATTGTATTCTGAATCCAGAGAAACTTCAGAGATGTTCATACACTATATATACAAAAGTATGTGGACGCGCCTTCAAATTAGTGGATTCTGCTATTTCAGCCACACCCGCTGCTGACAGGTGTATAAAATCAAGCACACCGCCATGCAATCTCCATAGACAAACGTTGGCAGTAGAATGGCCTTACTGAAGAGCTCAGTGACTTTCAACGTGGCACCGTCATAGGATGCCATCTTTGTAAGATGCCATCTCTGGATGCCATCTCCATAGGATGCCATCTCTGCCCTGGTCATCTGTAAGTGCTGTTATTGTGAGGTGGAAATGTCTATGAGCAACAACGCTCAGCTGCGCAGTGGTAGGCCACACAAGCTCACAGAACGGTACTGCTGAAGCGTGTAGCGCGTAAAAATTGTCTGTCCTCGCTTGCAAAACTCGCTACCGAGTTCCAAACTGCCTTTGGAAGCAACGTCAGCACAAGAACTGTTAGTCGGGAGCTTCATGAAATGGGTTTCCATGGCCGAGCAGCGTCGGCTGGAGTAGTGTAAAGCTCACCGCCATTGGACTCTGGAAGAAGTGGTAGAAACGTGTTCTCTGGAGTGATGAATCACACTTCACCATCTGGCAGTGGGACTGATTAATCTGGGTTTGCCGGCTGCCAGGAGAACGCTACCTGCCCCAATGCGTAGTGACAACTGTAAAGTTTTGGTGGAAGAGGACTAATGTTCTGGGGCTGTTTTTCATGGTTCGGGCTAGGCCCCTTGAAGGGAAATCTTAACGCTACACCCTACAATGACATTCTAGAACATTCTGTGCTTCCAACTTTGTGGCAACAGTTTGGGGAAGGCCCTTTCCTGTTTTCAGCAAAGCGAGGTCCATACAGAAATGGTTTGTCAAGATCGGTGTGGAAGAACTTGACTGGCCTGCACAGAGCCCAGACCTCAACCCCATCGAACACCTTTGGGATGAATTGGAACGCCGACTGCAAGCCAGGCCTAATCGCCCAACATCAGTGCCCGACCTCACTAATGCTCTTGTGGCTGAATGGAAGCAAGTCCCCGCAGCAATGTTCCAACATCTAGTGGAAAGCCTTCCCAGAAGAGTGGAGGCTGTTATCACAGCGAAGGGGGGACCAGTTCCATATTAATGCCCATGAGATGTTCGACGAGCATGTGTCCACATACTTTTGGCCATGTAGTGTATGTGACAAAACCACCCCTTCTCAGTAACACTTGATTTGAAGGGTACCTAATATAAGTATTATATAACATTCATAAACCATACATTGCACATTCATAAGCGCAATTCATATTAAATGCTTACACACTGCTTTATGTGGTCCTCTGTAGCTCAGCTGGTAGAGCACGGCGCTTGTAACGCCAAGGTAGTGGGTTCGATCCCCGGGACCACCCATACACAAAAATGTATGCACGCATGACTGTAAGTCGCTTTGGATAAAAGCGTCTGCTAAATGGCATATTATTATTATTATTATGAATGCGTTTACGTATATGGTTTATTAATGTTATAAAGTCCTTATGTAGGTACCCTTCAAATAAAGTGTTACCAACCTCCCTTTTCTGAGTTATTTATGTTCTTATCTGTGCTAATTGGAATGAGATTCATTTGAAATATTTTGTACAACTTTTTTTTCTCCACCATCATGAAAATATTAACAAATTAATTGTGATGGACTAAGAGTTTAATACATTCTCGTTTCGTTGTGTCTGTTCTCCTGGGTTGTAAGAAGAACAGCACAAGAAATGATGCCTGTAAATTTACTTAATTCATTTAATTTTGTAGTCTTCATGGTAAAAAAAAAAAAAAAAAGTTTCTAGATTATAAAACATGCACTGAAATGTCCAAAATTGAGTTGAAAATGTTTTAGGTGAAATGAAGATGCAGGCTGAAAGAACACACAAGATGATTAAAAAGTAAAAACGACTATCTGATTTCAATGTTCACTGTGTTTTATACAGTATCAAACATTTTTGTTCACTTTGAACATTTTTACAAAAAAAATTTAAAAAAAAATGTATTGTGCAAAGAGATGTAATTTTTTGGGGGGAGTACTTGAAAATGCATTAATTAAAAGACCGGATCCAGGATTCACTGTTTTTTCTTTTCTTTTAGAATGTTAATCAGCTCTTCTATTGGTGTTCTATTGTAATTTCTCCACGATTCAAGAATGGACTGTAGGTCTTTTTTAATGGGAATACAATCGGAGTTTTGGCCCATCTTGCTGTATTTTTTTTATTTTGGGGAGCCATCTGGCCAGATCCTTTCAACCCTAAAACCACGATCTCCTAGATATCCATACCTTAGAGAGGCTGTTACAACTGATGTTATTCTAGTTTATGAAGTACATGATCTATGTATTGTAAATCATGATGTAACAGAAACCTATAGGATCGTGTCCATACAGTAGGTTTTTAATGGAAACCCCCGGGCGATGGCACATACCAGGACACGTGGCGTGTCATTGATTTGTCAATGCAGATCCTCAATACAGTGATTGGCTGTTAGCATGTGCTGAACTTTCACCCACCAACAGTTGAGTCGGTTCAATAAACAGCCCAGCAGCAGTGCAGTGCAATGCCTCTAGCTGTTCATTGTGTATCTACTGTACTGGTGTAAGGAGGCTGTGCTGGTCTGGCCATATTCCACAGAACAAATTAGCCTGGAACCCAGACCTGTTTTGTGCTAACATTCCACTTTTGTGTACTCCTGTGGGAGGATCTCAATTGGTTTTCCTCGACTACTTGCGTCCTCCCCTCCATCCTCGCCTGCTTTTGAAAAATGTTAAAGGTAATGGAGGAGCGGCGGCAAGGAGAGGAAACATGGAAACAAATGTGCTTGTATGAAATTAGACTCGTTCTGTCATATATGTTTTGGCATATGACACAGAATAAGGAGTGGAATATTAGCACAAACTGACTGGTACCCGGGCTAATAATAAACATGCTACTTCTGGTTCTCCAGGCAGAGTACTGAGAGAGTACTGCGTTTTGGAGGTGTTGAAGGCTGCTGGTCTGTCCCCCCGGACAGGAGTGAATAGCCGCCAGCCCAGACCTTCACACGTCAGCCTCTGGCCCTGAACATCTCCTGAGAGTGGTGGGGCAAAAACTAAACTTTTCATTTTCAAAGCAACAACAAAAAAACACGTTCTATCTCCAATGTTCTCCTGGTAAAAGTAGCTTTGTAACTTTAGGCCTGGGTAAGAGCGTTGTGCCAGTAACCGAAAGGTCGCTGGTTCTAATCCCCGAGCAGACTAGGTGAAAAATCTGTCGATGTGCCCTTGAGCAAGGCACTTAACCCTAATTGCTCCTGTAAGTCGCTCTGGATAAGAGCGTCTGCTAAATGACTAAAATGTAAATGTAATAACGATTATCTACCTGCTTTTCTGAAGGCCTCCAGAGCCTCCCTGTGACATAGGGTTGTCCATGTGACTGTAAAAATAGGCCAGGTTAATCAGGCTCCTCCCCCTGTCCTCTCAACTGGTCTGAGGCACCTATAGGGATGTGCAAAACAATCAACTCCGTTACCTAACAGCTGCCATGATCATGATTCATGTTGAGGATTGGTTTGGGTTTAAGGTTTTATTTCAGGCTGTGGGTGGGAGTTGCAATATCCTCCATTTCCTCGCATTAATAGCACTACAGTGATTCGCCTCGAAGGACCAAACTGGTCCCAGTGTGAGGACCTCCATGCCAAACAGGCGTGCAGCCTCTGATAGGGATCAGCTGCCCTGAGGGAAGGAGAGGAACAACCTTATTACATGCAGTATTTCACTGCTATTTTTCTCATTTATGCACGTCACACCCTGATAGAAAAGGGTGAAGGAAAATAAATCAAAGAAAGACATGGAAGACATGGAGGAACATGTGATCAGTCCTGTACCTCTTGGAAGAACTGACTCCCTGTAGAAGAAGACATGGAGGAACATGTGATCAGTCCTGTACCTCTGGGAAGAACTGACTCCCTGTAGAAGAAGACATGGAGGAACATGTGATCAGTACTGTACCTCTTGGAAGAACTGACTCCCTGTAGAAGAAGACATGGAGGAACATGTGATCAGTACTGTACCTCTGGGAAGAACTGACTCCCTGTAGAAGAAGACATGGAGGAACATGTGATCAGTACTGTACCTCTGGGAAGAACTGACTCCCTGTAGAAGAAGACATGGAGGAACATGTGATCAGTCCTGTACCTCTTGGAAGAACTGACTCCCTGTAGAAGACATGGAGGAACATGTGATCAGTCCTGTACCTCTGGGAAGAACTGACTCCCTGTAGAAGAAGACATGGAGGAACATGTGATCAGTACTGTACCTCTGGGAAGAACTGACTCCCTGTAGAAGAAGACATGGAGGAACATGTGATCAGTCCTGTACCTCTGGGAAGAACTGACTCCCTGTAGAAGAAGACATGGAGGAACATGTGATCAGTACTGTACCTCTGGGAAGAACTGACTCCCTGTAGAAGAAGACATGGAGGAACATGTGATCAGTCCTGTACCTCTTGGAAGAACTGACTCCCTGTAGAAGAAGACATGGAGGAACATGTGATCAGTCCTGTACCTCTGGGAAGAACTGACTCCCTGTAGAAGAAGACATGGAGGAACATGTGATCAGTACTGAACCTCTGGGAAGAACTGACTCCCTGTAGAAGAAGACATGGAGGAACATGTGATCAGTACTGTACCTCTGGGAAGAACTGACTCCCTGTAGAAGAAGACATGGAGGAACATGTGATCAGTCCTGTACCTCTTGGAAGAACTGACTCCCTGTAGAAGAAGACATGGAGGAACATGTGATCAGTCCTGTACCTCTTAACTTGGAAGAACTGACTCCCTGTAGAAGAAGACATGGAGGAACATGTGATCAGTCCTGTACCTCTTGGAAGAACTGACTCCCTGTAGAAGAAGACATGGAGGAACATGTGATCAGTCCTGTACCTCTGGGAAGAACTGACTCCCTGTAGAAGAAGACATGGAGGAACATGTGATCAGTCCTGTACCTCTGGGAAGAACTGACTCCCTGTAGAAGAAGACATGGAGGAACATGTGATCAGTCCTGTACCTCTGGGAAGAACTGACTCCCTGTATAAGAAGACATGGAGGAACATGTTATCAGTCCTGTACCTCTGGGAAGAACTGACTCCCTGTAGAAGAAGACATGGAGGAACATGTGATCAGTCCTGTACCTCTGGGAAGAACTGACTCCCTGTAGAAGAAGACATGGAGGAACATGTGATCAGTCCTGTACCTCTTGGAAGAACTGACTCCCTGTAGAAGAAGACATGGAGGAACATGTGATCAGTCCTGTACCTCTGGGAAGAACTGACTCCCTGTAGAAGAAGACATGGAGGAACATGTGATCAGTCCTGTACCTCTGGGAAGAACTGACTCCCTGTAGAAGAAGACATGGAGGAACATGTGATCAGTCCTGTACCTCTGGGAAGAACTGACTCCCTGTAGAAGAAGACATGGAGGAACATGTGATCAGTCCTGTACCTCTGGGAAGAACTGACTCCCTGTAGAAGAAGACATGGAGGAACATGTGATCAGTCCTGTACCTCTGGGAACAACTGACTCCCTCCCTACAGTCCTGAAGACAACCCTGCAGCAGCTGCATAACCCGTCTTTTAGATGCCTTCCCGCCCAGGATAGAGTATCCGGCTGCCTCTCTCAGGGCGAAGGAATGTGCAGCCGCTGCTTTGTCCTCCCAGACAGACCCAGCAAGCAGTAGGACATCTTGACCAGGGCATCACCCAAGATACTGGGCTCTCTGCTGAACCTGTGTCAATGAATGAATGAATGAATGAATGAATTGGGACTATTTTAGATGTCAAGTACAATACAAATAATAATATTATAGATTCAATAAACAAAGTAATAAACAAAAGAGGCCTCTTCTACCATGATACTTTGTATGACAGGCCGACGCAGACCTCTTCATAGCCTGCATACCTTCTATAGCGCCTGACTGCCTTCGGATAGAACAGTAGGTTAAAATACAGGTGTCCATCGCCGTCAGTCCAGCCGTACAGCCTCTGTTGTTTTCAGGCATCTCACCAGGCACTTCAGGCCTTTCTGGGGATTACCTACCGCCACGTAGACTGCCCCCGAGGTTCACCATAACACACTGAGAGAGCAAGCCTGTCCTTGTTCTGTGTGTATGTGTGTGTGTCTCCCCACATGGCATTACTCTCCTGATTGACATTACAGTACCAGTGATCTGACCCAGACAGACACATTTGCTTTTATAGCCCTTGTAACTGAATGGATCTCTCTAACTCATGGTATTTGTCTTTGAGACTGCTGTCCTCCTCCCAGGTCTTCATCCTCCTCTTCCTCATCCTCCTCTTCCTCCTCGTGGGGTTTCTCCGGCTGTTTGTGATGCATCTCGATAAACAGGAAGTAGACCAGGGCCCCGACAACGCCCCCTAGCATCGGCCCCGCCACGGGGACCCACCACCAGTAGTCTGCCGTGCTGCACAGAGATACACACACACACACACACACACACACACACACACACACACACACACACAGAGAGAGAGATATACACACACACACACACAGAGAGAGATACACACACACACACAGAGAGAGAGAGATACACACACACACACACACAGAGAGAGAGAGATACACACACACACACACACAACACTCAGAGAGATACAACACACACACTTCAGTCCTTTCTGGGGTTTACCTACCGCCACGTAGACTGCCCCCCGAGGTTGAACAGACAACAGTACTGGCGCTGGAGAGAGGATGGATCTTCACAGGATGACAGGAAGGCCCTCTTACAGCAAGAAAGTGTTTTGTCTTGGGAATGCTGTGTTCGAGATTGAGGACTCTCATTGTTCTGTTGTGGAGCTGAGGAGCTTCCAGCTGCAGCTTTGACTTGTGATGCTCAGGTCAAACCCAGACGTTCCTCTAGTCAATCTATGAACAAAGGGATGCAATGGAGAGCTAGATACATTAATTGCATGATACAGTGATAAAAGCCTTTATGATTCAATGGCTTCACAAATTGCAATTCTTACTCACCACTTGTCACGGTGGTCTTTTGAATAATATCCGATTTATTTGCAGTTGCTTTAAAAGCAGCCAGTCATTGGTGGTTTTTATTCACTCACATTGCAGAACAGAAGCCTTTGTGAGTCTCCCTAGTTAAATGAATGGCCAAACGCGATGGCGTCATGTAACTAAGCAACGAGTTGTCCACCAACAAACTTATCAGTGTGTGCTTTGCGCTGAGCCTGGTTCCATATCTGTTTAACTCCTGTGGTTGTTGTCGTGTCAATGCCCAAAGATGATAACTCTAATAAAAAACAAGACATATTTTATTTAATTTTTTTATCATGCAAACCAAGTAACAATATTTGTTTACACAGACAGGAATATATTTGTTACGTTGAAGTAGTCTGGATTGCATTTACAAGACAACAATACAAAATGAAAAACAGAACGAAAGCACAAGTAAACAAACAATAATATCATATTATAAACTGGGTGGTTCCAGCCCTGAATGCTGATTGGCTGACAGCCGTGGTATATCAGACTGTATACCACGGGTATGACAAAACATTTATTTTTACTGTTCTAATTATGTTGGTAACCAGTTTATAATAGCGATAAGGCACCTCGGGGGTTTGTGGTATATGGCCAATATACCACGGCTAAGGGCTGTATCCAGGCACTCCGTGTTGCATCGTGCTTAAGAACAGCCCTTAGCCGTGGTATATTGCCCATATACCACACCCCCTCGGGCCTTATTGCTTAATTATACAATGGCGACAAACTTTTTAACCGCCATACATGCAATTCATGAATTGTAAATCCTAACAGTCGTTAGGTTTTGGAATTTCTCCAGTTTTCCTTGAATACATAAATGGTATCTTTCAATGTGCAGAGTATGAAGTGTATGGTCAGAATTGTGATCAATCTAAGCCTCTTGAAGCTACAAACATTACTACAACAACCAAATAACATAATATGTGCCTGGGTTAATTGTTTGCATGAACCTCTTGTTTGAAACAAATTATAATTGATATCAAACTGACAGCGGTATAGTCCAAATGGAATATTACATACATAATATAACAAGGGCTCTTTTCCAATCTTGTTGCGGATTGCTGCACACTGTATAACACATCATTAAGAACTAACCATTCTGTATCTTTAGCTAGAAACAAGTTACTGGATGAACCGTGGGCTACTATTCAATAACCTGTTCAGTGTTTCTCCAGTTTACATCTATTCAATAACCTGTTCTACACTGTTTCTCCAGACGACATCTATTCAATAACCTGTTCTATAGTGTTTCTCCAGACGACAACTATTCAATAACCTGTTCTACAGTGTTTCTCCAGACGACATCTATTCAATAACCTGTTCTACACTGTTTCTCCAGACGACATCTATTCAATAACCTGTTCTATAGTGTTTCTCCAGACGACAACTATTCAATAACCTGTTCTACAGTGTTTCTCCAGACGACATCTATTCAATAACCTGTTCTACACTGTTTCTCCAGACGACATCTATTCAATAACCTGTTCTATAGTGTTTCTCCAGCTTACATCTATTCAATAACCTGTTCTACACTGTTTCTCCAGACGACAACTATTCAATAACCTGTTCTACACTGTTTCTCCAGACGACATCTATTCAATAACCTGTTCTACACTGTTTCTCCAGACGACATCTATTCAATAACCTGTTCTACACTGTTTCTCCAGACGACATCTATTCAATAACCTGTTCTATAGTGTTTCTCCAGCTTACATCTATTCAATAACCTGTTCTACACTGTTTCTCCAGACGACAACTATTCAATAACCTGTTCTACACTGTTTCTCCAGACGACATCTATTCAATAACCTGTTCTACACTGTTTCTCCAGACGACATCTATTCAATAACCTGTTCTACACTGTTTCTCCAGACGACAACTATTCAATAACCTGTTCTACACTGTTTCTCCAGACGACATCTATTCAATAACCTTTTCTACACTGTTTCTCCAGACGACAACTATTCAATAACCTGTTCTACACTGTTTCTCCAGACGACATCTATTCAATAACCTGTTCTACACTGTTTGTCCAGACGACATCTATTCAATAACCTGTTCTACACTGTTTCTCCAGACGACATCTATTCAATAACCTGTTCTACAGTGTTTCTCCAGACGACATCTATTCAATAACCTGTTCTATAGTGTTTCTCCAGACGACAACTATTCAATAACCTGTTCTACACTGTTTCTCCAGACGACATCTATTCAATAACCTGTTCTATAGTGTTTCTCCAGACGACAACTATTCAATAACCTGTTCTACAGTGTTTCTCCAGACGACATCTATTCAATAACCTGTTCTACACTGTTTCTCCAGACGACATCTATTCAATAACCTGTTCTATAGTGTTTCTCCAGACGACAACTATTCAATAACCTGTTCTACAGTGTTTCTCCAGACGACATCTATTCAATAACCTGTTCTACACTGTTTCTCCAGACGACATCTATTCAATAACCTGTTCTATAGTGTTTCTCCAGCTTACATCTATTCAATAACCTGTTCTACACTGTTTCTCCAGACGACAACTATTCAATAACCTGTTCTACACTGTTTCTCCAGACGACATCTATTCAATAACCTGTTCTACACTGTTTCTCCAGACGACATCTATTCAATAACCTGTTCTACACTGTTTCTCCAGACGACATCTATTCAATAACCTGTTCTATAGTGTTTCTCCAGCTTACATCTATTCAATAACCTGTTCTACACTGTTTCTCCAGACGACAACTATTCAATAACCTGTTCTACACTGTTTCTCCAGACGACATCTATTCAATAACCTGTTCTACACTGTTTCTCCAGACGACAACTATTCAATAACCTGTTCTACACTGTTTCTCCAGACGACATCTATTCAATAACCTGTTCTACACTGTTTCTCCAGATGACATCTATTCAATAACCTGTTCTACACTGTTTCTCCAGACGACAACTATTCAATAACCTGTTCTACACTGTTTCTCCAGACGACATCTATTCAATAACCTTTTCTACACTGTTTCTCCAGACGACAACTATTCAATAACCTGTTCTACACTGTTTCTCCAGACGACATCTATTCAATAACCTGTTCTACACTGTTTGTCCAGACGACATCTATTCAATAACCTGTTCTACACTGTTTCTCCAGACGACATCTATTCAATAACCTGTTCTACAGTGTTTCTCCAGACGACATCTATTCAATAACCTGTTCTATAGTGTTTCTCCAGACGACAACTATTCAATAACCTGTTCTACACTGTTTCTCCAGACGACATCTATTCAATAACCTGTTCTATAGTGTTTCTCCAGACGACAACTATTCAATAACCTGTTCTACAGTGTTTCTCCAGACGACATCTATTCAATAACCTGTTCTACACTGTTTCTCCAGACGACATCTATTCAATAACCTGTTCTATAGTGTTTCTCCAGACGACAACTATTCAATAACCTGTTCTACAGTGTTTCTCCAGACGACATCTATTCAATAACCTGTTCTACACTGTTTCTCCAGACGACATCTATTCAATAACCTGTTCTATAGTGTTTCTCCAGCTTACATCTATTCAATAACCTGTTCTACACTGTTTCTCCAGACGACAACTATTCAATAACCTGTTCTACACTGTTTCTCCAGACGACATCTATTCAATAACCTGTTCTACACTGTTTCTCCAGACGACATCTATTCAATAACCTGTTCTACACTGTTTCTCCAGACGACATCTATTCAATAACCTGTTCTATAGTGTTTCTCCAGCTTACATCTATTCAATAACCTGTTCTACACTGTTTCTCCAGACGACAACTATTCAATAACCTGTTCTACACTGTTTCTCCAGACGACATCTATTCAATAACCTGTTCTACACTGTTTCTCCAGACGACATCTATTCAATAACCTGTTCTACACTGTTTCTCCAGACGACAACTATTCAATAACCTGTTCTACACTGTTTCTCCAGACGACATCTATTCAATAACCTTTTCTACACTGTTTCTCCAGACGACAACTATTCAATAACCTGTTCTACACTGTTTCTCCAGACGACATCTATTCAATAACCTGTTCTACACTGTTTGTCCAGACGACATCTATTCAATAACCTGTTCTACACTGTTTCTCCAGACGACATCTATTCAATAACCTGTTCTACAGTGTTTCTCCAGACGACATCTATTCAATAACCTGTTCTATAGTGTTTCTCCAGACGACAACTATTCAATAACCTGTTCTACACTGTTTCTCCAGACGACATCTATTCAATAACCTGTTCTACACTGTTTCTCCAGACGACATCTATTCAATAACCTGTTCTACACTGTTTCTCCAGACGACATCTATTCAATAACCTGTTCTACACTGTTTCTCCAGACGACATCTATTCAATAACCTGTTCTACACTGTTTCTCCAGACGACATCTATTCAATAACCTGTTCTATAGTGTTTCTCCAGACGACATCTATTCAATAACCTGTTCTACACTGTTTCTCCAGACGACATCTATTCAATAACCTGTTCTACACTGTTTCTCCAGACGACATCTATTCAATAACCTGTTCTACACTGTTTCTCCAGACGACATCTATTCAATAACCTGTTCTACACTGTTTCTCCAGACGACATCTATTCAATAACCTGTTCTACACTGTTTCTCCAGACGACATCTATTCAATAACCTGTTCTACACTGTTTCTCCGTGTAGCTTAACTATCGGAGCCCCTATCAGCAGCGGGCTAAAAGGCCTTGCACTGTGATCAGTCACTCATACGTAGCAAACAGGTCTCGTTACTAAAGGCTATGACATGTAATAAAAGGCTATAACCCTTCAACTCACTCTACCACAGGGTTTCACCATAGCACACTGAGAGAGCAAGCCTGTCCTTGATCTGTGTGTATGTGTGTATGTGTGTGTGTGTGTGTGTGTGTGTGTGTGTCTCCCCACATGGCATTACTCTCCTGATTGACGTTACAGTACCAGTGATCTGACCCAGACATTTGTTTTTATAGCCCTTGTAACTGAATGGATCTCTCTAACTCATGGTAATCATCTCGTATTTGTCTTTGAGACTGCTGTCCTCCTCCAGGTCTTCATCCTCCTCATCCTCCTCTTCCTCCTTGTGGGGTTTCTCCGGCTGTTTGTGATGCATCTCGATAAACAGGAAGTAGACCAGGGCCCCGACCACGCCCCCTAGCATCGGCCCCACCACGGGGACCCACCACCAGTAGTCTGCCGTGCTGCACAGAGAAACAACACACAGAGAGAGAGACACACACACACACAACACACAGAGAGTCAGAGAGATACACACACAACACACAGAGAGAGTCAGAGAGATACAACACACACACTTCAGTCCTTTCTGGGGTTTACCTACCGCCACGTAGACTGACCCCCGAGGTGTTGTGGTGTGATGTGTTGCTATGCATGTGAGGTGTTGTGGTTTGATGTGTTGCTATGCATGTGAGGTGTTGTGGTGTGATGTGTTGCTATGCATGTGAGGTGTTGTGGTGTGATGTGTTGCTATGCATGTGAGGTGTTGTGGTGTGATGTGTTGCTATGCATGTGAGGTGTTGTGGTGTGATGTGTTGCTATGCATGTGAGGTGTTGTGGTTTGATGTGTTGCTATGCATGTGAGGTGTTGTGGTTTGATGTGTTGCTATGCATGTGAGGTGTTGTGGTTTGATGTGTTGCTATGCATGTGAGGTGTTGTGGTTTGATGTGTTGCTATGCATGTGAGGTGTTGTGGTGTGATGTGTTGCTA
Organism: Coregonus ussuriensis; assembly: GCA_031479575.1. Classification (NCBI taxonomy): domain Eukaryota; kingdom Metazoa; phylum Chordata; class Actinopteri; order Salmoniformes; family Salmonidae; genus Coregonus; species Coregonus ussuriensis. The sequence goes on along the minus strand of CM062491.1, from coordinate 5,657,483 downwards.
TGCATGTGAGGTGTTGTGGTTTGATGTGTTGCTATACATGTTATGTGAGGTGTAGTGGTTTGATGTGTTGCTATGCATGTGAGGTGTTGTGGTTTGATGTGTTGCTATGCATGTGAGGTGTTGTGGTGTGATGTGTTGCTATGCATGTGAGGTGTTGTGGTGTGATGTGTTGCTATGCATGTTATGTGAGGTGTTGTGGTGTGATGTGTTGCTATGCATGTTATGTGAGGTGTTGTGTTGCTATGCATGTGTGGTGTAGTGGTTTGATGTGTTGCTATGCATGTTAAGTGAGGTGTTGTGGTTTGATGTGTTGCTATGCATGTTATGTGATGTGTAGTGGTTTGATGTGTTGCTATGCATGTGAGGTGAGGTGTTGTGGTGTGATGTGTTGCTGTGCATGTGAGGTGAGGAGTTGTGGTGTGATGTGTTGCTATGCATGTTATGTGATGTGTAGTGGTTTGATGTGTTGCTATGCATGTGAGGTGTGATGTGTTGCTGTGCATGTGAGGTGTGGTGTTGTGGTGTGATGTGTTGCTGTGCATGTGAGGTGTGATGTGTTGCTGTGCATGTGAGGTGAGATGTTGTGGTGTGATGTGTTGCTGTGCATGTGAGGTGAGGTGTTGTGGTGTGATGTGTTGCTGTGCATGTGAGGTGTGATGTGTTGCTGTGCATGTGAGGTGAGGTGTTGTGGTGTGATGTGTTGCTGTGCATGTGAGGTGAGGTGTTGTGGTGTGATGTGTTGCTGTGCATGTGTGGTGTGATGTGTTGCTGTGCATATGAGGTGAGGTGTTGTGGTGTGATGTGTTGCTGTGCATGTGAGGTGAGGTTTAGTGGTTTGATGTGTTGCTATGCATGTGAGGTGTGGTGTGATGTGTTGCTATGCATGTGAGGTGTGGTGTGATGTGTTGCTGTGCATGTGAGGTGTGATGTGTTGCTGTGCAGGTGAGGTGTGATGTGTTGCTGTGCATGTGAGGTGAGGTGTTGTGGTGTGATGTGTTGCTGTGCATGTGAGGTGAGGTGTTGTGGTGTGATGTGTTGCTATGCATGTTATGTGATGTGTAGTGGTTTGATGTGTTGCTATGCATGTGAGGTGTGATGTGTTGCTGTGCATGTGAGGTGAGGTGTTGTGGTGTGATGTGTTGCTGTGCATGTGAGGTGTGATGTGTTGCTGTGCATGTGAGGTGAGGTGTTGTGGTGTGATGTGTTGCTGTGCATGTGAGGTGAGGTGTTGTGGTGTGATGTGTTGCTGTGCATGTGAGGTGAGGTGTTGTGGTGTGATGTGTTGCTGTGCATGTGAGGTGAGGTGTGATGATGTGCATGTGAGGTGAGGTGTTGTGGTGTGATGTGTTGTGGTGTGATGTGTTGCTGTGCATGTGAGGTGAGGTGTAGTGGTTTGATGTGTTGCTATGCATGTGAGGTGTGGTGTGATGTGTTGCTATGCATGTGAGGTGTGATGTGTTGCTGTGCAGGTGAGGTGTGATGTGTTGCTGTGCATGTGAGGTGAGGTGTTGTGGTGTGATGTGTTGCTATGCAGGTGAGGTGTGATGTGTTGCTATGCATGTGAGGTGTGGTGTGATGTGTTGCTATGCATGTGAGGTGTGGTGTGATGTGTTGCTATGCATGTGAGGTGTGGTGTGATGTGTTGCTATGCATGTGAGGTGTGGTGTGATGTGTTGCTATGCATGTGAGGTGTGGTTTGATGTGTTGCTATGCATGTGAGGTGTGGTGTGATGTGTTGCTATGCATGTGAGGTGTGATGTGTTGCTATGCATGTGAGGTGTGATGTGTTGCTATGCATGTGAGGTGTGATGTGTTGCTATGCATGTGAGGTGTGATGTGTTGCTGTGCAGGTGAGGTGGGGTGTTGTGGTGTGATGTGTTGCTGTGCATGTGAGGTGTGATGTGTTGCTGTGCAGGTGAGGTGTGATGTGTTGCTGTGCATGTGAGGTGAGGTGTTGTGGTGTGATGTGTTGCTATGCAGGTGAGGTGTGATGTGTTGCTATGCATGCGAGGTGTGGTGTGATGTGTTGCTATGCATGTGAGGTGTGGTGTGATGTGTTGCTATGCATGTGAGGTGTGGTGTGATGTGTTGCTATGCATGTGAGGTGTGATGTGTTGCTATGCATGTGAGGTGTGATGTGTTGCTATGCATGTGAGGTGTGATGTGTTGCTATGCATGTGAGGTGTGATGTGTTGCTGTGCAGGTGAAGTGAGGTGTTGTGGTGTGATGTGTTGCTGTGCATGTGAGGTGTGATGTGTTGCTGTGCAGGTGAGGTGTGATGTGTTGCTGTGCATGTGAGGTGAGGTGTTGTGGTGTGATGTCTTGCTATGCAGGTGAGGTGTGATGTGTTGCTATGCATGTGAGGTGTGGTGTGATGTGTTGCTATGCATGTGAGGTGTGGTGTGATGTGTTGCTATGCATGTGAGGTGAGGTGTGATGTGTTGCTGTGCATGTGTTGTGTTGTGTGATGTGTTGCTATGCATGTGAGGTGTTGTGTGATGTGTTGCTATGCATATGAGGTGTGATGTGTTGCTATGCATGTGAGGTGTTGTGTGATGTGTTGCTATGCATGTGAGGTGTTGTGTGATGTGTTGCTATGCATGTGAGGTGTGATGTGTTGCTATGCATGTGAGGTGTGATGTGTTGCTATGCAGGTGTTGCTATGCATGTGAGGTGTGATGTGTTGCTATGCATGTGAGGTGTTGTGTGATGTGTTGCTATGCATGTGAGGTGTGATGTGTTGCTATGCATGTGAGGTGTGATGTGTTGCTATGCATGTGAGGTGTGATGTGTTGCTATGCATGTGAGGTGTGATGTGTTGCTATGCATGTGAGGTGTGATGTGTTGCTGTGCATGTGAGGAGTGATGTGTTGCTATGCATGTGAGGTGTGATGTGTTACTATGCATGTGAGGTGTGATGTGTTGCTATGCATGTGAGGTGTGATGTGTTGCTGTGCATGTGAGGTGTGATGTGTTGCTATGCATGTGAGGTGTGATGTGTTGCTATGCATGTGAGGTGTGATGTGTTGCTATGCATGTGAGGTGTTGTGTGATGTGTTGCTATGCATGTGAGGTGTGATGTGTTGCTATGCATGTGAGGTGTTGTGTGATGTGTTGCTATGCATGTGAGGTGTGATGTGTTGCTATGCATGTGAGGTGTGATGTGTTGCTATGCATGTGAGGTGTGATGTGTTGCTGTGCATGTGAGGTGTGATGTGTTGCTATGCATGTGAGGTGTGATGTGTTGCTATGCATGTGAGGTGTGATGTGTTGCTATGCATGTGAGGTGTTGTGTGATGTGTTGCTATGCATGTGAGGTGTGATGTGTTGCTATGCATGTGTGATGTGTTGCTATGCTGTGAGGTGTGAGTGTTGCTATGCATGTGAGGTGTGATGTGTTGCTATGCATGTGAGGTGTGATGTGTTGCTATGCATGTGAGGTGTGATGTGTTGCTATGCATGTGAGGTGTGATGTGTTGCTATGCATGTGAGGTGTGATGTGTTGCTATGCATGTGAGGTGTGATGTGTTGCTATGCATGTGAGGTGTGATGTGTTGCTATGCATGTGAGGTGTGATGTGTTGCTATGCATGTGAGGTGTGATGTGTTGCTATGCATGTGAGGTGTGATGTGTTGCTATGCATGTGAGGTGTGATGTGTTGCTATGCATGTGAGGTGTGTGATGTGTTGCTATGCATGTGAGGTGTGATGTGTTGCTATGCATGTGAGGTGTGATGTGTTGCTATGCATGTGAGGTGTGATGTGTTGCTATGCATGTGAGGTGTGATGTGTTGCTATGCATGTGAGGTGTTGTGTGATGTGTTGCTATGCATGTGAGGTGTTGTGTGATGTGTGAAGTGTTGCTATGCATGTGAGGTGTGATGTGTTGCTGTGCATGTGAGGTGTGATGTGTTGCTATGCATGTGAGGTGTTGTGTGATGTGTTGCTATGCATGTGAGGTGTGATGTGTTGCTATGCATGTGAGGTGTTGTGTGATGTGTTGCTATGCATGTGAGGTGTGATGTGTTGCTATGCATGTGAGGTGTGATGTGTTGCTATGCATGTGAGGTGTGATGTGTTGCTGTGCATGTGAGGTGTGATGTGTTGCTATGCATGTGAGGTGTGATGTGTTGCTATGCATGTGAGGTGTGATGTGTTGCTATGCATGTGAGGTGTGATGTGTTGCTATGCATGTGAGGTGTGATGTGTTGCTATGCATGTGAGGTGTGATGTGTTGCTATGCATGTGAGGTGTGATGTGTTGCTATGCATGTGAGGTGTGATGTGTTGCTATGCATGTGAGGTGTGATGTGTTGCTATGCATGTGAGGTGTGATGTGTTGCTATGCATGTGAGGTGTTGTGTGATGTGTTGCTATGCATGTGAGGTGTGATGTGTTGCTATGCATGTGAGGTGTGATGTGTTGCTATGCATGTGAGGTGTGATGTGTTGCTATGCATGTGAGGTGTGATGTGTTGCTAGTGCATGTGAGGTGTGATGTGTTGCTATGCATGTGAGGTGTGATGTGTTGCTATGCATGTGAGGTGTGATGTGTTGCTATGCATGTGAGGGGTTGGTGATGTGTTGCTATGCATGTGAGGTGTGATGTGTTGCTATGCATGTGAGGTGTGTGTGATGTGTTGCTATGCATGTGAGGTGTGATGTGTTGCTATGCATGTGAGGTGTGATGTGTTGCTATGCATGTGAGGTGTGGATGTGTTGCTATGCATGTGAGGTGGTGATGTGTTGCTATGCATGTGAGGTGTGATGTGTTGCTATGCAGGTGAGGTGTGATGTGTTGCTGTGCATGTGAGGTGTGATGTGTTGCTATGCATGTGAGGTGTGATGTGTTGCTATGCATGTGAGGTGTGATGTGTTGCTGTGCATGTGAGGTGTTATGTGTTGCTATGCATGTGAGGTGTGATGTGTTGCTATGCATGTGAGGTGTGATGTGTTGCTATGCATGTGAGGTGTGATGTGTTGCTATGCATGTGAGGTGTGATGTGTTGCTATGCATGTGAGGTGTTGTGTGATGTGTTGCTATGCTTGTGAGGTGTGATGTGTTGCTATGCATGTGAGGTGTTGTGTGATGTGTTGCTATGCAGGTGAGGTGTGATGTGTTGCTATGCATGTGAGGTGTGGTGTGATGTGTTGCTATGCATGTGAGGTGTGGTGTGATGTGTTGCTATGCATGTGAGGTGTGATGTGTTGCTATGCATGTGAGGTGTGATGTGTTGCTATGCATGTGAGGTGTGATGTGTTGCTATGCATGTGAGGTGTGATGTGTTGCTGTGCAGGTGAAGTGAGGTGTTGTGGTGTGTTGCTGTGCATGTGAGGTGTGATGTGTTGCTGTGCAGGTGAGGTGTGATGTGTTGCTGTGCATGTGAGGTGAGGTGTTGTGGTGTGATGTGTTGCTATGCAGGTGAGGTGTGATGTGTTGCTATGCATGTGAGGTGTGGTGTGATGTGTTGCTATGCATGTGAGGTGTGGTGTGATGTGTTGCTATGCATGTGAGGTGAGGTGTGATGTGTTGCTGTGCATGTGTTGTGTTGTGTGATGTGTTGCTATGCATGTGAGGTGTTGTGTGATGTGTTGCTATGCATATGAGGTGTGATGTGTTGCTATGCATGTGAGGTGTTGTGTGATGTGTTGCTATGCATGTGAGGTGTTGTGTGATGTGTTGCTATGCATGTGAGGTGTGATGTGTTGCTATGCCTGTGAGGTGTGATGTGTTGCTATGCAGGTGTTGCTATGCATGTGAGGTGTGATGTGTTGCTATGCATGTGAGGTGTTGTGTGATGTGTTGCTATGCATGTGAGGTGTGATGTGTTGCTATGCATGTGAGGTGTTGTGTGATGTGTTGCTATGCATGTGAGGTGTGATGTGTTGCTATGCATGTGAGGTGTGATGTGTTGCTATGCATGTGAGGTGTGATGTGTTGCTGTGCATGTGAGGAGTGATGTGTTGCTATGCATGTGAGGTGTGATGTGTTACTATGCATGTGAGTTGTGATGTGTTGCTATGCATGTGAGGTGTGATGTGTTGCTATGCATGTGAGGTGTGATGTGTTGCTGTGCATGTGAGGTGTGATGTGTTGCTATGCATGTGAGGTGTGATGTGTTGCTATGCATGTGAGGTGTGATGTGTTGCTATGCATGTGAGGTGTTGTGTGATGTGTTGCTATGCATGTGAGGTGTAATGTGTTGCTATGCATGTGAGGTGTTGTGTGATGTGTTGCTATGCATGTGAGGTGTGATGTGTTGCTATGCATGTGAGGTGTGATGTGTTGCTATGCATGTGAGGTGTGATGTGTTGCTGTGCATGTGAGGTGTGATGTGTTGCTATGCATGTGAGGTGTGATGTGTTGCTATGCATGTGAGGTGTGATGTGTTGCTATGCATGTGAGGTGTTGTGTGATGTGTTGCTATGCATGTGAGGTGTTGTGTGATGTGTTGCTATGCATGTGAGGTGTGATGTGTTGCTATGCATGTGAGGTGTTGTGTGATGTGTTGCTATGCATGTGAGGTGTTGTGTGATGTGTTGCTATGCATGTGAGGTGTGATGTGTTGCTATGCATGTGAGGTGTGATGTGTTGCTATGCAGGTGAGGTGTGATGTGTTGCTGTGCATGTGAGGTGTGATGTGTTGCTATGCATGTGAGGTGTGATGTGTTGCTATGCATGTGAGGTGTGATGTGTTGCTGTGCATGTGAGGTGTGATGTGTTGCTATGCATGTGAGGTGTGATGTGTTGCTATGCATGTGAGGTGTGATGTGTTGCTATGCATGTGAGGTGTGATGTGTTGCTGTGCATGTGAGGTGTGATGTGTTGCTATGCATGTGAGGTGTGATGTGTTGCTATGCATGTGAGGTGTGATGTGTTGCTATGCATGTGAGGTGTGATGTGTTGCTATGCATGTGAGGTGTGATGTGTTGCTATGCATGTGAGGTGTTGTGTGATGTGTTGCTATGCATGTGAGGTGTGATGTGTTGCTATGCATGTGAGGTGTTGTGTGATGTGTGAAGTGTTGCTATGCATGTGAGGTGTGATGTGTTGCTGTGCATGTGAGGTGTGATGTGTTGCTGTGCATGTGAGGTGTGATGTGTTGCTATGCATGTGAGGTGTTGTGTGATGTGTTGCTATGCATGTGAGGTGTTGTGGTTTGATGTGTTGCTATGCATGTGAGGTGTTGTGTGATGTGTTGCTATGCATGTGAGGTGTGATGTGTTGCTATGCATGTGAGGTGTGATGTGTTGCTATGCATGTGAGGTGTGATGTGTTGCTATGCATGTGAGGTGTGATGTGTTGCTATGCATGTGAGGTGTGATGTGTTGCTATGCATGTGAGGTGTGATGTGTTGCTATGCATGTGAGGTGTGATGTGTTGCTGTGCATGTGAGGTGTGATGTGTTGCTATGCATGTGAGGTGTGATGTGTTGCTATGCATGTGAGGTGTGATGTGTTGCTATGCATGTGAGGTGTTGTGTGATGTGTTGCTATGCATGTGAGGTGTGATGTGTTGCTATGCATGTGAGGTGTTGTGTGATGTGTTGCTATGCATGTGAGGTGTGATGTGTTGCTATGCATGTGAGGTGTGATTTGTTGCTATGCATGTGAGGTTTGATGTGTTGCTGTGCATGTGAGGTGTGATGTGTTGCTATGCATGTGAGGTGTGATGTTTTGCTATGCATGTGAGGTGTGATGTGTTGCTATGCATGTGAGGTGTTGTGTGATGTGTTGCTATGCATGTGAGGTGGTGTGTGATGTGTTGCTATGCATGTGAGGTGTGATGTGTTGCTATGCATGTGAGGTGTTGTGTGATGTGTTGCTATGCATGTGAGGTGTTGTGTGATGTGTTGCTATGCATGTGAGGTGTGATGTGTTGCTATGCATGTGAGGTGTGATGTGTTGCTATGCAGGTGAGGTGTGATGTGTTGCTGTGCATGTGAGGTGTGATGTGTTGCTATACATGTGAGGTGTGATGTGTTGCTATGCATGTGAGGTGTGATGTGTTGCTGTGCATGTGAGGTGTGATGTGTTGCTATGCATGTGAGGTGTGATGTGTTGCTATGCATGTGAGGTGTGATGTGTTGCTATGCATGTGAGGTGTGATGTGTTGCTATGCATGTGAGGTGTGATGTGTTGCTATGCATGTGAGGTGTGATGTGTTGCTATGCATGTGAGGTGTTGTGTGATGTGTTGCTATGCATGTGAGGTGTGATGTGTTGCTATGCATGTGAGGTGTTGTGTGATGTGTTGCTATGCATGTGAGGTGTGATGTGTTGCTATACATGTGAGGTGTGATGTGTTGCTATGCATGTGAGGTGTGATGTGTTGCTGTGCATGTGAGGAGTTATGTGTTGCTATGCATGTGAGGTGTGATGTGTTGCTATGCATGTGAGGTGTTGTGTGATGTGTTGCTATGCATGTGAGGTGTGATGTGTTGCTATGCATGTGAGGTGTTGTGTGATGTGTTGCTATGCATGTGAGGTGTGATGTGTTGCTATGCATGTGAGGTTTGATGTGTTGCTATGCAGGTGAGGTGTGATGTGTTGCTGTGCATGTGAGGTGTGATGTGTTGCTATGCATGTGAGGTGTGATGTGTTGCTATGCATGTGAGGTGTGATGTGTTGCTGTGCATGTGAGGTGTAATGTGTTGCTATGCATGTGAGGTGTGATGTGTTGCTATGCATGTGAGGTGTGATGTGTTGCTATGCATGTGAGGTGTTGTTCGATGTGTTGCTATGCATGTGAGGTGTGATGTGTTGCTATGCATGTGAGGTGTTGTGTGATGTGTTGCTATGCATGTGAGGTGTGATGTGTTGCTATGCATGTGAGGTTTGATGTGTTGCTATGCAGGTGAGGTGTGATGTGTTGCTGTGCATGTGAGGTGTGATGTGTTGCTATGCATGTGAGGTGTGATGTGTTGCTATGCATGTGAGGTGTGATGTGTTGCTGTGCATGTGAGGTGTGATGTGTTGCTATGCATGTGAGGTGTGATGTGTTGCTATGCATGTGAGGTGTGATGTGTTGCTGTGCATGTGAGGTGTGATGTGTTGCTATGCATGTGAGGTGTGATGTGTTGCTATGCATGTGAGGTGTGATGTGTTGCTATGCAGGTGAGGTGTGATGTGTTGCTATGCAGGTGTGGTGTGATGTGTTGCTATGCAGGTGAGGTGTGATGTGTTGCTATGCAGGTGTGGTGTGATGTGTTGCTATGCAGGTGTGGTGTGATGTGTTGCTATGCAGGTGCATGTGAGGTGTTGCTATGCATGTGAGGTGTGATGTGTTGCTGTGCATGTGAGGTGTGATGTGTTGCTATGCATGTGAGGTGTGATGTGTTGCTATGCATGTGAGGTGTGATGTGTTGCTATGCAGGTGAGGTGTGATGTGTTGCTATGCAGGTGTGGTGTGATGTGTTGCTATGCAGGTGAGGTGTGATGTGTTGCTATGCAGGTGTGGTGTGATGTGTTGCTATGCAGGTGTGGTGTGATGTGTTGCTATGCAGGTGCATGTGAGGTGTTGCTATGCATGTGAGGTGTGATGTGTTGCTGTGCATGTGAGGTGTGATGTGTTGCTATGCATGTGAGGTGTGATGTGTTGCTATGCATGTGAGGTGTGATGTGTTGCTATGCAGGTGAGGTGTGATGTGTTGCTATGCAGGTGTGGTGTGATGTGTTGCTATGCAGGTGAGGTGTGATGTGTTGCTATGCAGGTGTGGTGTGATGTGTTGCTATGCAGGTGTGGTGTGATGTGTTGCTATGCAGGTGAGGTGACGTAACATCAATCAACACAGGGCGGACTCGTTTTTCAATAAGAGACGATCAAAGGACGATCTGATTGAAATGGTCAACTAATCATCAAGCTAGTTTTAGAATGATCCAATAAGTGAACTGGGGGTACTGGAGGAGAACTTACCTGAACGCTTCTATACGAGTTACCTGAACACTTCTATACGAGCTACCTGAACACTTCTATACAAGCTACCTGAACGCTTCTATACAAGTTACCTGAACACTTCTATACAAGTTACCTGAACACTTCTATACAAGTTACCTGAAAACCTCCCAGCCCCAGCCTGCTACAGCAGTGAAGACCCGTGGCCCCAGGTCCCTGGCAGGGTTGAGGGGATACCCACAGTTCAGCCCCATGGACACCCCGATAGCCATGATGACCAGGCCGATGCACAGTGGCTCCATGCCCCTAGGGGCGCCGATGTTCTTCCCATCGATGATGGCCAGGATACACAGCACCAGCATGCCTGTTCCCACTACCTGGAGGAGCAAGACAACCATGTGCATTGAAATCAATATATATATATATATATATATATATATATATATATATATATATAACTTTATTGTTTGAATAGAATAATACTTTGTTGATCCACAGTGGAAATGTAATGTGTTCAGTATTTATTAAGTATGTTCAGTAAGCAGTAATATTGTTGAGGAATTCCTTTTGGATATTCCAGGAGGATATAACAGCAGATACAAAAACAGAAATGTAATTCTGTGAATTTGTTGACGTCATCTCAAGTGAGAACATGTTTGTTTTTCAGTAGATCCATGTTGCACTGCATTCTATAGTTTTTATTTGTATTTATTAGGGATCCTGGGGTCCAAACATATTAAAGCACTTACATTACATATAAAACAAAATATAAAACAGTACATCATATGACAGTATTACACCACTACCTATCTACAATACAAAATGTTTAATACCACCATACAACAATATCACAATGTGTGCGTATGCATGTGTCTGCTAGTTCCCGCTCAGCCCAGTCAAAACTGTTCGCTGCTCTGGCACCCCAATGGTGGAACAAGCTCCCTCACGACGCCAGGACAGCGGAGTCACTCACCACCTTCCGGAGGCATTTGAAACCCCACCTCTTTAAGGAATACCTGGGATAGGATAAAGTAATCCTTCTACCCCCCCCCCCCCCCCCCCCCAAAATTGTAAAGTGGTTATCCCACTGGCTATAGGGTGAACGCACCAATTGGTGAGTCGCTCTGGATAAGAGCATCTGCTAAATGACGTAAATGTGCCCTTGAGCAAGGCACCTAACCCTAATTGCTCCTGTAAGTCGCTCTGGATAAGAGCGTCTGCTAAATGACTAAAATGTAAATGTAAAATGTCTGTACCTTTTGTGTGTGTCTCTTCACAGTCCCCGCTGTTCCACAAGGTGTATTTTTACCAGTTTTTTAAAATCTGATTCTACTGCTTGCATCAGTTACCTGATGTGGAATAGAGTTCCATGTAGTCATGGCTCTATGTAGTACTGTGCACCTGCCATAGTCCGTTCTGGACTTGGGGACTGTGAAGAGACCTCTGGTGTCATGTGTTGTGGGTTTCCGAGCTGTGTGATTAGTAGTTTAAACAGACAGTACATTCAGCTTGTCAACACCTCTTACAAAAACAAGCAGTAATGAAGTCCATCTCTCTTCCACTCTGAGCCAGGGAGAGAGACTGACATACATGTCGTTGATGTTAGCTCCACGTGTGCTAAGCTAAAGGCTAGCCACTACACCATAATGACTGACTGACAGACAGACAGTCGCCTGCGTTGGTTCTAAAAGTGTCCAGGATGTTAATGTAGTCTGGTGTGAACATCCGAAACGCAGCTAACGGGGGGGGGGGATGTTCTGTGTAGGAAATTAGGACAATCAATTTGCATTAGCAACATTTCCCAGAGAAGTGGGAATTTAAGGGTTTAATGGCTAACTCTGACGAAACATTGTGTAACTACCGGTAACTAGAGCAGACTGGAGTATCAGAGGAGTCACCTCTCCTCTCAACCCCTGACTCTGTCTGCCTGGGTGGTGTTCATTAAGGCACGCAATGGAATTGTTTTGCAACAGAAAATTACTGTATGTTTCTAATTCGGTTAGTCTAGGTACAGTTGAAGTCGGAAGTTTACATACAGCTTAGCCAAATACATTTAAACTCAGTTTTTCACAATTCCTGACATTTAGTCCTAGTATAAATTCCCTGTCTTAGGTCAGTTAGTATCACCACTTTATATTAAGAATGTGAAATGTCAGAATAATAGTAGAGAGAATTATTTATTTCAGCTTTTATTTCTTTCATCACATTCCCAGTGGGTCAGAAGTTTACATACACTCAATTAGTATTTGGTAGCATTGCCTTTAAATTGTTTAACTTGGGTCAAACGTTTCGGGTAGCCTTCCACAAGCTTCCCACAATAAGTTGGGTGAATTTTGGCCCATTCCTCTTGACAGAGCTGGTGTAACTGAGTCAGGTTTGTAGGTCTCCTTGCTCGCACACGCTTTTTTAATTCTGCCCACACATTTTCTACAGTGAGGATTTGACGGTACATGGCCCCGTCCATCGTCCCTTTGATGCGGTGAAGTTGTCCTGTCCCCTTAGCAGAAAAACACCCCCAAAGCATAATGTTTCCACATCCATGTTTGACGGTGGGGATGGTGTTCTTGGGGTCATAGGCAGCATTCCTCCTCCTCCAAACACGGCAAGTTGAGTTGATGCCAAAGAGCTCGATTTTGGTCTCATCTGACCACAACACTTTCACCCAGTTCTCCTCTGAATCATTCAGATGTCGGCAAACTTCAGACGGCCTGTATATGTGCTTTCTTGAGCAGGGGGACCTTGCGGGTGCTGCAGGATTTCAGTCCTTCACGGCGTAGTGTGTTACCAATTGTTTTCTTGGTGACTATGGTCCCAGCTGCCTTGATATCATTGACAAGATCCTCCCGTGTAGTTCTGGGCTGATTCCTCACCGTTCTCATGATCTTTGCAACTCCACGAGGTGAGATCTTGCATGGAGCCCCAGGCCGAGGGAGATTGACAGTTATTTTGTGTTTCTTCCATTTGCGAATAATCGCACCAACTGTTGTCACCTTCTCACCAAGCTGCTTGGCGATGGTCTTGTAGCCCATTCCAGCCTTGTGTAGGTCTACAATCTTGTCCCTGACATCCTTGGAGAGCTCTTTGGTCTTGGCCATGGTGGAGAGTTTAGAATCTGATTGATTGATTGCTTCTGTGGACCGGTGTATTTTATACAGGTAACAAACTGAGATTAGGAGCACTCCCTTTAAGAGTGTGCTCCTAATCTCAGCTCGTTACCTGTATAAAAGACACCTGGGAGCCAGAAATCTTTCTGATTGAGAGGGGGTCAAATACTTATTTCCCTCATTAAAATGCAAATCAATTTATAACATTTTTGACATGCGTTTTTCTGGATTTTGTTGTTGTTATTCTGTCTCTCACTGTTCAAATAAACCTACCATAAAAATTATAGACTGATAATTTATTTGTCAGTGGGCAAACGTACAAAATCAGCAGGGGATCAAATACTTTTTTCCCTCACTGTATAGGATTGAGGTCAGGGCTTTGTGATGGCCACTCCAATACCTTGACTTTGTTGTCCTTAAGCCATTTTGCCACAACTTTGGAAGTATGCTTGGTGTCATTGTCCATTTGGAAGACTCATTTGCGACCAAGCTTTAACTTCCTGACTGATGTCTTGAGATGTTGCTTCAATATATCCACATAATTTTCCTTCCTCGTGATGCCATCTATTTTGTGAAGTGCACCAGTCCCTCCTGCAGCAAAGCACCCCCACAGCATGATGCTGACACCCCTGTGCTTCACGGTTGGGATGGTGTTCTTCGGCTTGCAAGTTACCCCCTTTTTCCTCCAAAAATAACGATGGTCATTATGGCCAAACAGTTCTATTTTTGTTTCATCAGACCAGAGGACATTCCTCCAAAAAGTATGATCTTTGTCCCCATGTGCAGTTGCAAACCGTAGTCTGGCTTTTTTATGGCGGTTTTGGAGCAGTGGCTTCTTCCTTGATGAGCGGCCTTTCAGGTTATGTCGATATATGACTTGTTTTACTGTGGATATAGATAATTTTGTACCTGTTTCCTCCAGCATCTTCACAAGGTCCTTTGCTGTTGTTCTGGGATTGATTTGCACTTTTCACACCAAAGTACGTTCATATCTAGGAGACAGATAGGCGTCTCCTTCCTGAGCGGTATGACGGCTGCGTGGTCCCATGGTGTTTATACTTGCGCACTATTGTTTGTACAGATGAACGTGGCACCTTCAGGCGTTTGGAAATTGTTCCCAAGGATGAACCAGACTTGTGGAGGTCTACAATTTTTCTCTGAGGTCTTGGCTGATTTCTTTTGATTTTCCCATGATGTCAAGCAAAGAGGCACTGAGTTTGAAGGTAGGCCTTGAAATACATCCATAGGTACACCTCCAATTGACTCAAATGATGTCAATTAGCCTATCAGAAGCTTCTAAAGCCATGACATCATTTTCTGGAATTTTACAAGCTGTTTAAAGGCACAGTCAACTTAGTGTATGTAAACTTCTGACCCACTGGAATGGTGATACAGTGAATTCTAAGTGAAATAATCTGTCTGTAAACAATTGTTGGAAAAATTACTTGTGTCATGCACAAAGTAGATGTCCTAACCGACTTGCCAAAACTATAATTTGTTAACAGGAAATGTGTGGAGTGGTTGAAAAACAAGTTTTAATGACTCCAACCTAAGTGTATGTAAACTTCCGACTTCAACTGTATTCCCTCAGTCCATTCTCTTCTGTTTGGGACCTAATGAACATGACCCTGGTTTCTCTCCATGTGACCCTTGACCTTGTCTCATCTGGTCTATGAGGCCACCTAGGATCGTCAGGCACCTGACAGGGTAGGACTAGGACTCAACACACACACACACACACACACACACACACACACACACACACACACACACACACACACACAGACAGACACACAGAAACAAACACACACATAGACACACACACACACACACAGAGACAGAGACAGAGACACACACACACACAGACACACACACATAGACACACACACACACACACACACACACAGAGACACACACACAGTGACACACACAGACACACACACACACACACACACACAGACACACACTGACACACACATAGAGACACACAGACACACACACACACACACAGAGACACACACACACACACAGAGACACACACACACAGACACACACACAGAGACACACACAGACACACACACACACAGACACACACAGACACACACACACACACAGACACACACACACACACACACAGACACACACACAGAGACACACACACACAGACACACACACAGAGACACACACAGACACACACACACACAGAGACACACACACACACAGACCTCACCTGGTCAATGAGGCCTCCAAGGATGGTCAGGCACCTGACAGGGTAGGAGGCAAAGATGTGACCGGTGGCGTTAATACCAGTCACTGATAAAATCCCATTGGTGAAGTCCATGAACACATCTACATGGGGATGACATTGTGACAGTAAGAAAATAAAACATTTAGTAATTCAGAAGTCAGTAAATATGCCTTGATTGGTACATTTTTACCACCAGGGATGAACGATAACAGCAGACAATGGCTTCAAATATCAATCTTCTATTGCACCTGGGTTAGACAGTGGGATATCGACAGCAT
The DNA here is from genome assembly GCA_031479575.1 of Coregonus ussuriensis. Lineage (NCBI taxonomy): Eukaryota > Metazoa > Chordata > Actinopteri > Salmoniformes > Salmonidae > Coregonus > Coregonus ussuriensis. Next base: position 5,641,962 of record CM062491.1, on the reverse strand, counting down.
CTTTACTTCCAGAGCACATAGCAGTTTATAACAGTTTATAACAACAGTTTATAACAACAGTTTATAGCAGTTCATAACAACAGTTCATAACAACAGTCCATAACAACAGTCCATAACAACAGTTCATAACAGCAGTTCATAACAACAGTTCATAACAGCAGTTCATAACAGCAGTTCATAACAGCGGTTCATAACAACGGTTCATAACAACAGTTCATAACAACGGTTCATAACAGCAGTTCATAACAGCAGTTCATAACAGTCCATAACAACAGTTCATAACAACGGTTCATAACAACAGTTCAGAACAGCAGTCCGTAACAACAGTCCATAACAACAGACATATAAAATATGTTTGTTTTTGAGTGAAGTTGATATGAGATAGACCAGTTGACCTGATGGGTTACAATACGCCACAAGGCTTTTAAACACGTGCAATCTGTTGGAACGGTTCAATGTGAATTTGGTCATCAACTGCAGTAACGGACCATAGCAGAATGCAGCAATGTGTTGTTTGTTGTATCACAGTAAGCTATTCAATAACCACATTAGGCTGGGTATCTGTAAAGCATTTTGTGACAACTGCTGATGTAAAAAGGGCTTGATAAAATAAATGTGATTTGAATTGGCAGCAGCAAACAGTGAGCGGGCATTCCGTTATTGCATGCAGTGGATCATTGTACTGTCAAGCTCCTGTTGTTATTTTTCAATGTGCGTAACAGAATGCAGACCTGGGTCATACTACTCACCATAATACAGCCCAAACACTGCAGAAACAGAATGCAGACCTGGGTCATACCACTCACCATAATACAGCCCAAACACTGCAGAAACAGAATGCAGACCTGGGTCATACCACTCACCATAATACAGCCCAAACACTGCAGAAACAGAATGCAGACCTGGGTCATACCACTCACCATAATACAGCCCAAACACTGCAGAAACAGAATGCAGACCTGGGTCATACTACTCACCGTAATACAGCCCAAACACTGCAGAAACAGAATGCAGACCTGGGTCATACTACTCACCGTAATACAGCCCAAACACTGCAGAAACAGAATGCAGACCTGGGTCATACTACTCACCGTAATACAGCCCAAACACTGCAGAAACAGAATGCAGACCTGGGTCATACTACTCACCGTAATACAGCCCAAACACTGCAGAAACAGAATGCAGACCTGGGTCATACTACTCACCGTAATACAGCCCAAACACTGCAGAAACAGAATGCAGACCTGGGTCATACTACTCACCGTAATACAGCCCAAACACTGCAGAAACAGAATGCAGACCTGGGTCATACTACTCACCGTAATACAGCCCAAACACTGCAGAAACAGAATGCAGACCTGGGTCATACTACTCACCGTAATAAAGCCCAAACACTGCAGCAGCTCCAGAGAAAGCACCGAGGAACTGGGCCACGACATAGATGGGGAACTTATAGAACTTGAGTTTTCCCAGGATCACCATGGCCAGGGAGACAGCAGGGTTCACATGGGCACCTGGAAGGGAAGAAAGAGGAAGGTGATTCCCCCATCCTATCTCCGATACCTCCTTCTCAACCATACGGGAGAAGAAGGACCTCCCCTCTGACCTTTGTCTCCAACGGGGCGGCAGGTAGCCTAGCAGCTAAGAACATTGGGCCAGTAACTGAAAGGTCGCTGGTTTGAAATCCCCATGCCGGCAAGGTGGAAAAATCTGCCATTCTGCCCTTGAGCAAGGCAGTTAACCCCCAACAACAACTGCTCGTTGTGGACATTGATTAAGGTAATCCCCCCCTGCACCGCTCTGATTCAGAGGGGTTGGGTTAAATACTGATGACACATTTCAGTTGAATACATTCAGTTGTACAACTGACTAGGTATCCACTTCCTGTTTTGAGAAGGAAGCAGAGGAGGGATGGAAATAGCCAATGAAAGAGGGGAGGTTGGAAAGATGGCCATCTACACTGTAAGGCCCAATCCCAAACCGACCCCTATGCACTTGTGGAGATACAGTATGAGAGGATTTGATTGGTATAAGCAATATGGTGAAACTTCCACTTAGCCAATCAGAGGGCAAGGTGGAGCTACTACCAGATTGATTGCAGCTGTCAAATCCTCTCAGATCTCCACAAGTGCGTCGGGTGTAGAGCAGGACTGCCCAACCCTGTTCCTGGAGAGCTACCGTCCTGTAGGTTCACTCCAACCCTGTTCCTGGAGAGCTACCGTCCTGTAGGTTAACCCCAACCCTGTTCCTGGAGAGCTACCGTCCTGTAGGTTAACTCCAACCCTGTTCCTGGAGTTCTCGCTCCAACCCTGTTCCTGGAGAGCTACCGTCCTGTAGGTTAACTCCCAACCCTGTTCCTGGAGAGCTACCGTCCTGTAGGTTAACTCCAACCCTGTTCCTGGAGAGCTACCGTCCTGTAGGTTAACTCCAACCCTGTTCCTGGAGAGCTACCGTCCTGTAGGTTAACTCCAACCCTGTTCCTGGAGAGCTACCGTCCTGTGGGTTAACTCCACCCCTGTTCCTGGAGAGCTACCGTCCTGTAGGTTAACTCCCAACCCTGTTCCTGGAGAGCTACCGTCCTGTAGGTTAACTCCAACCCTGTTCCTGGAGAGCTACCGTCCTGTAGGTTAACTCCCAACCCTGTTCCTGGAGAGCTACCGTCCTGTAGGTTAACTCCCAACCCTGTTCCTGGAGAGCTACCATCCTGTAGGTTAACTCCCAACCCTGTTCCTGGAGAGCTACCGTCCTGTAGGTTAACTCCAACCCTGTTCCTGGAGAGCTACCGTCCTGTAGGTTAACTCCCAACCCTGTTCCTGGAGAGCTACCGTCCTGTAGGTTAACTCCAACCCTGTTCCTGGAGAGCTACCGTCCTGTAGGTTAACTCCAACCCTGTTCCTGGAGCGCTACCGTCCTGTAGGTTAACTCCAACCCTGTTCCTGGAGAGCTACCGTCCTGTAGGTTAACTCCAACCCTGTTCCTGGAGAGCTACCGTCCTGTAGGTTTTCACTCCAACCCTGTTCCTGGAGAGCTACCGTCCTGTAGGTTAACTCCAACCCTGTTCCTGGAGAGCTACCGTCCTGTAGGTTAACTCCAACCCTGTTCCTGGAGAGCTACCGTCCTGTAGGTTAACTCCAACCCTGTTCCTGGAGAGCTACCGTCCTGTAGGTTAACTCCAACCCTGTTCCTGGAGAGCTACCGTCCTGTAGGTTAACTCCAACCCTGTTCCTGGAGAGCTACCGTCCTGTAGGTTAACTCCCAACCCTGTTCCTGGAGAGCTACCGTCCTGTAGGTTAACTCCCAACCCTGTTCCTGGAGAGCTACCATCCTGTAGGTTAACTCCCAACCCTGTTCCTGGAGAGCTACCGTCCTGTAGGTTAACTCCAACCCTGTTCCTGGAGAGCTACCGTCCTGTAGGTTAACTCCAACCCTGTTCCTGGAGAGCTACCGTCCTGTAGGTTTTCGCTCCAACCCTGTTCCTGGAGTTCTCGCTCCAACCCTGTTCCTGGAGAGCTACCGTCCTGTAGGTTAACTCCAACCCTGTTCCTGGAGTTCTCGCTCCAACCCTGTTCCTGGAGAGCTACCGTCCTGTAGGTTAACTCCAACCCTGTTCCTGGAGTTCTCGCTCCAACCCTGTTCCTGGAGAGCTACCGTCCTGTAGGTTTTCGCTCCAACCCTGTTCCTGGAGTTCTCGCTCCAACCCTGTTCCTGGAGAGCTACCGTCCTGTAGGTTAACTCCAACCCTGTTCCTGGAGAGCTACCGCCCTGTAGGTGTTAACTCCAACCCTGTTCCTGGAGAGGTACCGTCCTGTAGGTTTTCACTCTAACCCTGTTCCTGGAGAGCTACCGTCCTGTAGGTGTTAACTCCAACCCTGTTCCTGGAGAGCTACCGTCCTGTAGGTTTCCGCTCCAACCCTGTTCCTGGAGAGCTACCGTCCTGTAGGTTAACTCCAACCCTGTTCCTGGAGAGCTACCGTCCTGTAGGTTCTCGCTCCAACCCTGTTCCTGGAGAGCTACCGTCCTGTAGGTTTACACTCCAACCCTGTTCCTGGAGAGCTACCATCCTGTAGGTTAACTCCAACCCTGTTCCTGGAGAGCTACCGTCCTGTAGGTTAACTCCAACCCTGTTCCTGGAGAGCTACCGTCCTGTAGGTTCTTGCTCCAACCCTGTTCCTGGAGAGCTACCGTTCTGTAGGTTAACTCCAACCCTGTTCCTGGAGAGCTACCGTCCTGTAGGTTAACTCCAACCCTGTTCCTGGAGAGCTACCGTCCTGTAGGTTAACTCCAACCCTGTTCCTGGAGAGGTACCGTCCTGTAGGTTCTCGCTCCAACCCTGTTCCTGGAGAGCTACCATCCTGTAGGTTCTCGCACCAACCCTAATCTAGCACACCTGATTCTAATAATTAGCAGGTTGATAAAATGAATAGGATTAGTAACACCTGGGGTTGGAGCAAAAACCTACAGGAGGGTAGCTCTCCAGGAACAGGGTTGGGCAACCCTGGTGTAGAGCTTTGGGGTCGATTTGGGATTGGTTCAGTGGATAAAAGTGTCTGCTAAGTTGTACATTAGACCAACTATGCTCCCTGTTTCTCTTCACAATATGTAGAACGCTTGAGCATAAGCTTTAAACCTGCATGATGTTACTGTTGTTGTTCAACTCCCCCTCTGTGAATTATTTGTTGTATTCACTATCAGCCTAGCAGTGTGTTGGGGCTGGGATTGGTTTCTGACATAGAGAGGCCACAGTCTGAGATCAATGGAGTTGGTAGGTCATTTACTGCCCAAGGTTATAAATGACCTCGATTGGGCTGAAACTTCAACAGGGCTAGGGGTGAGAAATGTAAATCAATGGCCAGTTGAGATTCATTGGTTCGGGATTGGAGCTGGCACGTTCTGCATGGATCTAGAGCGTGGGGTGACAACATGACTGTTGATGAGGCTGCAGGAGGTTATACTATTACAAAAACAATGTTTACGTTTTAGTAATTTAGCATTTAGCACAGCGTTTCCCAACCCTGGTCCTCCAGTACCCCCAGCAGTCATTTGGCACAGTGTTTCCCAACCCTGGTCCTCCAGTTCCCCCTACAGTGTTTCCCAACCCTGGTCCTCCAGTTCCCCCAACAGCGTTTCCCAACCCTGGTCCTCCAGTTCCCCCAACAGCGTTTCCCAACCCTGGTCCTCCAGTTCCCCCTACAGTGTTTCCCAACCCTGGTCCTCCAGTTCCCCCTACAGTGTTTCCCAACCCTGGTCCTCCAGTTCCCCCAACAGCGTTTCCCAACCCTGGTCCTCCAGTTCCCCCAACAGCGTTTCCCAACCCTGGTCCTCCAGTTCCCCCAACAGCGTTTCCCAACCCTGGTCCTCCAGTACCCCCAACAGCGTTTCCCAACCCTGGTCCTCCAGTTCCCCCAACAGCGTTTCCCAACCCTGGTCCTCCAGTACCCCCAACAGCGTTTCCCAACCCTGGTCCTCCAGCACCCCCAACAGCGTTTCCCAACCCTGGTCCTCCAGCACCCCCAACAGCGTTTCCCAACCCTGGTCCTCCAGTTCCCCCAACAGCGTTTCCCAACCCTGGTCCTCCAGTTCCCCCAACAGCGTTTCCCAACCCTGGTCCTCCAGTTCCCCCAACAGCGTTTCCCAACCCTGGTCCTCCAGTACCCCCAACAGCGTTTCCCAACCCTGGTCCTCCAGCACCCCCAACAGCGTTTCCCAACCCTGGTCCTCCAGCACCCCCAACAGCGTTTCCCAACCCTGGTCCTCCAGTACCCCCAACAGTGTTTCCCAACCCTGGTCCTCCAGTACCCCCAACAGTGTTTCCCAACCCTGGTCCTCCTGTACCTCCAACAGTGTTTCCCAACCCTGGTCCTCCAGTTCCCCCAACAGTGTTTCCCAACCCTGGTCCTCCTGTACCCCCAACAGTGTTTCCCAACCCTGGTCCTCCAGTACCCCCAACAGCGTTTCCCAACCCTGGTCCTCCAGTTCCCCCAACAGTGTTTCCCAACCCTGGTCCTCCAGTTCCCCCAACAGGAAGGTTCTGACGGAGAAGTGGTATCCATTCCGGAACCTTTTAAAAGGATTCAGAGGGCTGATACTGAACATAGTTCTGTACACACAGACTCATCTGCTCAAGTACGCATAACGCTGATAGAGCACGTGTTAAATGTATGTTATCACCACATTTATGTTACTATAGTACTATTGTAATTAAGATGGCAGCCCCCATTGATTGAACTGAATTCCAATATCCAATTTGAAGAGGAATTGATCGTAGCAAACTCCAATTAATAACAACACACCATTCATGACATAATAGTGCACAATGCACATGCACGTGCGTCTGCTTCATTTTCTCCGTATAGAGGAGCAAGCATGCATGTTATATTCACAACACAACTATCCATTCTAAAGCATTTTTCGGTCGACGTCTGAAAGCTTTCCTGTGTTCTTGCCGCTGCCTTATTCAGCCATGTATTGGGTGAGCTCATGATTTCAATGCAAAGTAGACCTCTTTGATACAAGTTTACTGGAACATTGAACTCTGGCAAAGTGGCAGAGAGAGAGTCTGTCACATGTATGTTGCTGCAGCACAGGCATTAAAAAAAAATAAAAATAATTTAACGCACGCAATTGGAGTGGTATTGTATAGTGTGATATCGTATTTACCTGACACTCCTCCGGCAACGTACACTGCCATCATCAGTCCTACAGAGAAGCCTATGTGGATGGTGAGCGTCTCCCCCATGGCATTACGACTCAGGACCGTCTGAGCAACAGACCCGACGCCAAACAACTAAACACAGAGATGATGAGGGGGAGGAAGAGTTAGTCCAAGCAAATATACATGAATCCCATTCAGTAACAGCACTATCAGTTACATTTAGTTAGTAAGAATTAGAATTCATTCTGATTACACTTTACTTACTTCACTACATTTTACTAACCCTAACCCTCATTTAATCATAACCCTAACCATAATTTATTCATAACCCTAACCCTAATTTAATTACAACCCTAACCCTAATTTAATCATAACCCAAATGCATTCATAACCCCGATCCTAAATTAATCATAACCCTAACCATCATTTTTCATAACCCTAACCATCATTTAATCATAACCCCAACCCTAACCCTGATTTAATCATAATCCTGACCCAATTTAACCCTAAACCTAATTGAATCATAAGAAACAGCATGTATTTTTAAAATGTAATTGTTCAATAAGATCAGTCATATTGAGGGGTTAAATAGGTAGTCCATGAAAGGCAATTTCTCACCAAAAACACATATTGAATATGAAGCCAGAATTACTTACAACCAAGATAAATGTCCCCAGGAACTCAGCCAGGAACTCCTTGAGTATCCCATGTTTCAGAGCATAGCGTTGCCTCATAGTTCTCATGTGTTTCATCTCCATGTATCACCGTGGTAACGTGCTGTCAGAAACGGGCGGTTGCTCAACAGTCTCTGTGTCTCTGGGGCATTGCTACACCCCCCCCCACCTCCCAAACACTCCCACGTCCTCCACCCCGACCAGACACTAGTCTCCACCCATTCAGCATGTCTCATTGATCTCCAGTGTTCATACCCACGGCCGTCGCTTTCACTCTGGCATCTCAAATAACTTCATGGTTTCAAGAGAGAGTGAGAGCAGGAGGAGTAAAATAGACATTTGGGGATAAAATTACACTGAACAAAAATATAAGCGCAACATTGTAAAGGGTTGGTCCCCATGTTTCATGAGCTGAAATAAAAGATCCCAGAAATGTTGCATATGCACAAAAAGCTTATTTCTCTCAAATGTTGTGAACAAATTTGTTTACATCCCTGTTAGTGAGCGTTTCTCCTTTGCCAGATAATCCATCCATCTGACAGGTGTGGCATATCAAGAAGCTGATTAAACAGCATGATCATTACACAGGTGCACCTTGTGCTGGGGACAATTAAAGGCCACTTTAAAATTGCTGTTTTGTCACACAACACAATGCCACAGATGTCTTAAGTTTTGAGGGAGCATGCAATTGGCATGCTGACTGCAGGAATGTCCACCAGAGCTGTTGCCAGAGAATTTAATGTAAATGTTTCTACAATACACTGCCTCCAACGTTGTTTTAGTGAATTTGGCAGTCCGTCCAACCGGCCTCACAACCGCAGACCACGTGTAACCACACCAGCCCAGGACCTCCACCTCCGGCTTCTTCCCCTGCGGGATCGTCTGAGACCAGTCACCCGGACAGCTAATGAAACTAAGGAGTATTTCGTCTGTAATAAAGCCCTTTTGTGGGGAAAAACTCATTCTGATTGGCTGGGCCTGGCTCCCAAGTGGGTGGGCTTATGCCCTCCCAGGCCCACCCATGGCTGTGCCCCTGCCCAGTCCATAGATTAGGGCCTAATAAATGTAATTCAATTGTTGCGTTAATATTTTTGTTCAGCATATACAAAAGTATGTGGACACCCCTTCAAATTTGTGGATTCGGCTATTTCAGCCACACCCATTGCTGACAGGTGTATAAAATCGAGCACACAGCCATGCAATCTCCATAGACAAACATTGGCAGTAGAATGGCCTTTCTGAAGAGCTCAGTGACTTTCAACGTGGCATCGTCATAGGATGCCACCTTTCCAACAAGTCAGTTCATCAAATTTCTGCCCTGCTAGAGCTGCCCCGGTCAACTGTAAGTGCTGTTATTGTGAAGTGGAAACGTCTAGGAGCAACAACGGCTCAGCCACGAAGTGGTAGGCCACACAAGCTCACAGAACGGGACCGCCGTGTGCTGAAGCACGTAAAAATCGTCTGTCCTCGCTTGCAACACTCACTAACGAGTTCCAAACTGCCTCTGGAAGCAACGTCAGCACAATAACTGTTCATCGGGAGCATCATGAAATGGGTTTCCATGACACAAGCCTAAGATCAACATGAGCAATGCAAAGCGTTGGCTGGTGTGGTGTGAAGCTCGCCACCATTGGACTCTATAGCAGGGGAAATGTGTTCTCTGGAGTGATTAATCACACTTCACCATCTTGTAGTCCGAAGGACGAATCTGGGTTTCGCAGATACCAGGAGAACGCTACCTGCCCCAATGCATAGTGCCAACTGTAAAGTTTGGTGGAGGAGGAATAATGGTCTGGGGCTGTTTTTCATGGTTCGGTGTTACGGATACAGGTATCCTGTGTTTTTGTGTGTTTCTCTCCTTCTGCCCTAATCACAGGTGTCCTGGATGTTCCTGATTGGTGGTCGTTGAGGTGTCTGCTGATTGGACCAATCAGTGAACATTCCTGTGAATTGCACCACCTGTTACTCGTTTGTTCAATCACACATCCCATTTTATAAAAACCAGACTTGTGTTTGTTGGAAGAGAGAGAGATTTTTTGCCATATGTGAGTATGGACACGGTGGTGTCCTGTGTGTTGTGTACTCACTAAGTTGTTGGTTACCCTATTGGTAACTTTGTTAGAATCCATTTCTTTATGTGAGTGTGGATACTGTTGTGTCCTGTGTATTGTGTATGTACTTTATTGCTGATTACCCTGTTTTGTAGCTTTGTGTGTTTCTGGGAAAAGGGGAGTTTAAGCTAGTTGCCCTTGGGCGTACATTACCCGTAGGAAGAAATCTGTCTAAAAACACTAGTTAGACCTGAGCGGACCACCCACTGTACTTTTGTATGACTAGCAGTAGCCTAGCGGTTCTTCAGGCAGGCTAGATCAGTTTAGGGGGTTTTACACTATTGTTTCATTTCTTGGGTCCTGCTCAGCCCTTTTTCCCAAACCCTTACCGTGTGTTCTGAAATAAACCATGTGTGTTTGACGGTAGTTCATGGTAGTTGTGTCCTATTTGTTCTCACTGTTCCATGCCACACTCCTAATTTGCATAATTTATGTTACGGGTCTCATGTCCATCCACCCTAGACGTTTAGAGCCACGGGGTTCGTAACATTCGGGCTAGGCCTCTTAGTTCCAGTGAAGGGAAATCCTAACGCTACAGCATACAATGATATTCTAGACGATTCTGTGCTTCCAACATTGTGGCAACATTTTTGGGAAGGCCCTTTCCTGTTTCAGCATGACAAGGCCCCTGTGTACAAAGCGAGGTCCATACAGAAATGGTTTGTCGAGATCGGTGGGGAAGAATTTGACTGGCCTGCACAGAGCCCTGACCTCGACCCCATCGAACACCATTGGGATGAATTTGAACACTGACTGCGAGCCAGGTCTAATTGCCAAACATCAACGCCCGACCTCACTAATGCTCTTGTGGCTGAGTGGAATCAAGTCCCCGCAGCAATGTTCCAACGTCTAGTGGAAAGCCTTCCCAGGAGAGTGGAGGCTGTTATAGCAGCAAAGGGGGGGACCAACTCCATATTAATGCCCATGATTTTGGAATGAGATGTTCGACGAGCAGGTGTCCACATACTGCTGGTCATGTAGTGTTTCACTGTCACAGGAAGTAACAGGTTTCTGAATGTTGTTGCTGTTAAGGCTGGCTACCTGCACATATATTTATTATAAATTTTAATAAAAACAAGTATTTTGTAGTTTATTTTGATGTTTATGGAATTTTGATATTGTATTTTGTCATTTCTGCACCCAGTTGACTAAATAAAAATGGCGAAAGCCCTCAATGGCGCTTCCCATGCTAACACAGGCTTTTGGCCACTAGAGGCCTCCATACAGCTCCTGGGCCTGGACACACAGTAGGTTGGGTTAGGTTTCAATTATAAATCAATCCTAACGTGACTTGGATTTTAAAGGATAAGTGCCTAGACTGGTGCAAGAAATATGGTAGAAGGACCCTCTCTCTGTTTACAACGATCCAAGGCTTTTTTTTTTTTTACTTTTAGTAGTAGATGTAAAGAAGAATCAAGTACCTTTACCTTTATCTAACAACTACTGAAGTCATGGCACATTTGACAAAGAGATAATGTAAACAAATAAGGTTAATACAAACAGCAATACAACCCTTCTTCACAAATCTATCAGTACACAGCCAGCTTGTGTATGTGTGTGTGTTAGTGTGTGTTAGTGTGTGTGTGTGTGTGTGTGTGTTAGTGTGTATGTGTGTGTGTGTTTCTGTTCAACCAAATAAGTTTCTCAAGCCTGATGACAGTTGTCCACACAGAGAATATTCTCTCCAGGAAGTGTTGGGATGCAGGGGAAGACACCAGATCCAGAACCACAGGGAACAGATTAGATCAAACAGCCATCCTGTCAGAACTGGAGAGGTGACTGTAAACATGACCTCCTTTACCTTCCTCTGCAGTTCACACAAGGCACTTAACGCCCTGCCCGGTTGACCCTCTGGCTGGACAATGCCCTCAGACACAATCTTTGATGCGAGGAAGCTATATTTCTGAAGCGCTATGGTTCGAGATGCTTGCTGGATTCATCGTGCTGGCATCTTCCTGGGGTACTGATGCTCCCCACGGGTGTTCTAGCTTGGCCCAGTCACGCTCCGTGCTCGGCCTCAGATTTCTTCCCTGTTAGCTAGTGATAGCGACGCGCAAGCCTTTTTGATTACATCGGCATCTACTGGCAGCATTTATAATTCAGATTCAGAATGTCAAAAAAAAAACTTTAGAAATTGAGAAGAACAAAAAACAAAAACGTTTTTATTTTATTTTAGTCTGTTTTGCAGTCAAAGAAAATCGTTTCAGAATAGTTTGTTTTGAACTTATTTTTATTTCAGTTTTACTAAATCGTTTTTCAAATTTTAGTTTTTATTTTAGTTTCAGTTTTCGTTTACTGTAATAACCTTGATGTGTAGAATTGCAGGATATTAGTTTTAAAGCTGCAACAACACAAAAAATCTCTGCCCAATGACAGAATGTGTAGAATTGTAGAACATTTACCTGAAAAAGGCTAAACTTTCTCTCCGATGCCTTTTTTCCCCAATGCTTTTAAAAATAAAAATAAAAAATCTGTGCCTGAGACTTGGTTCATCCAGCCCATGCACTGCAGAAGTCATAGTAAAACTCCTTGTAGACTATTTTTTATCACTCTTGAGTTGTGTTCTAGTTATGAGGGGGTCCCTGAGAGCCCCGGCTATAACGTGTGGGGGGGGGACAGGTAGAGAACAGGAGGGGTTCCTAACCAGGTGGGTGGAGAACAGGAGGGGTTCCTAACCAGGTGGGTAGAGAACAGGAGGGGTTCCTAACCAGGTGGGTGGAGAACAGGAGGGGTTCCTAACCAGGTGGGTGGAGAACAGGAGGGGTTCCTAACCAGGTGGGTGGAGAACAGGAGGGGTTCCTAACCAGGTGGGTGGATTACATAAGGTGTGAAATGGGGGAGGGTGTGAGTGTGGGGGACACTGTATGAGAAATCCTGAGATACCTTAGAACCTTGCAGATATACAGCCTGTTTTCATCATATATTTCACACAAATTAGTTAATAGATAACCTTTATTTATTCATAGGTTAAATACATAATGCAAATAAAAGATGATGGGAGCACACAATATAGTCATTGACTGTTTTATGATGGTGAAAAGTGAAAACATTGCTTTGCATTAGTGTTCTTTCTCCTGGAACTGCATGGAACTCTGCAGTTTTAGAAAAAGCCACTGGATGGCAGTCTAAAGCAAAGGGTTATGAAGTCCACAGATAGGCCTAGACCCACACCTTGAGTTGTACATGGAAACGTTGTTAATGAGAAACTTCTGCACTGTCAGCGCATCACAACATGTCACCAAGGACAGGAAGACGTGGAAGGAGCTCCTTGTGACCCAGTGGGAATGAAGAGCTCCATGCGACCTTGTGACCCGGTGGGAATGAAGAGCTCCATGCGACCTTGCGACCCGGCGGGAATGAAGAGCTCCATGCGACCTTGTGACCCGGTGGGAATGAAGAGCTCCATGCGACCTTGTGACCCAGTGGGAATGAAGAGCTCCATGCGACCTTGTGACCCAGTGGGAATGAAGAGCTCCATGCGACCTTGTGACCCAGTGGGAATGAAGAGCTCCATGCGACCTTGTGACCCGGTGGGAATGAAGAGCTCCATGCGACCTTGTGACCCGGTGGGAATGAAGAGCTCCATGCGACCTTGTGACCCGGTGGGAATGAAGAGCTCCTTAAGTAAGTACTGTAGTATGTAAGTTAGTGCATCTTTCAGTCAGAGTTGACGTCATCTTCAAAGACAGCATCATCATCCTTCTCCATCATCAGGAGCGGCGCTGATTTCTGTTGCTTACGCCTGGGGAAAAAAAAGCACATTTCAGGAGAAGCATTATAAAAACGACAGTAATGCAGGGTACAAAAAACTAGTCATAAATGAAAGATACATACCCACACACTGTTGCATTTAACTCACCTCATCTCTGAGCGCAGGGCGTTGAGCTGACTCAGTATCTGGTCGTTAGTCTCCAGCTGTTCATCCAGATCTCTCTGTAACTTCCTCTTAGAGTTTTCCAGACGTTCTATCTCCTCCTCAGCCCCGTCCATCTGTCTCTTCGCTGTCTTCAGCCTCTGGTTCAGCTAGGGGAGGAGAGGGGGGGTTACATTACATTTACATTTTTAGTCATTTAGCAGACGCTCTTATCCAGAGCGACTTACAGTTAGTGAGTGCATACATTATTTTTATTTTTCATATTGCCCCCCCCCCCCGTGGGAATCGAACCCACAACCCTGGCGTTGCAAACGCCATGCTCTACCAACTGAGCTACATCCCTGCCGGCCGTTCCCTCCCCTACCCTGGACGACGCTTTAGTTGTCTTGATAGATGTGGAGGGTCAACATCTTTAGTTGTCTTGGTAGACGTGGAGGGTCAACATCTTTAGTAATTAAAAAAAAAAACTTTATCTGATCTTCCCTGTTTTCATTTTGCTCTACTTGTTGGTTTGCTTCCTGTCTTTAAGTTTGGGGTTTTTCTTTTGTCTGCCTCTTCTCGGGCAAATTTACTGGGCGCTCATGGTGGGTGTCTTTTAGGTTCCAGTTGTTGTGGCTAGTCATCTTCCAGTGGACACCCCCATGAGTGTCTTTCAGAACCCCTTCTAGAACCCCACCTGCTCAGTTTTGGTCGTTGTCAGTGACTCTTTGTTAGTTCCCCCTTCTGTTTGAGAGACATTTTTGGTTTTCTTGCTGGGGAACGCAACACTGGTGTTTCTGGTTCTGCATAGATATGTGTTCATCATCCACTTTACCTGGTCTTTCTGGTTCTGCATAGATATGTGTTCATCATCCACTTGCATCATCATCTCCTTCACTTTTCTCTCTAGTTTCCTGTTGGCTTGTTGCAGGTTGATGTTGTCTCTGAGAAGCAAATATGAAACCCTGTAAGACACTCATGATCATAGCCCTCAACACCATCTAAACATTCAATCCTGTCAGACTCTCATGATCATAGTCCTCAACACCATCTAAACATTCAACCTTGTCAGACACTCATGATCATAGCCCTCAACACCAACTAAACATTCAATCCTGTCAAACACTCATGATCATAGCCCTCAACACCAACTAAACATTCATCCCTGTCAGACACTCATGATTATAGCCTTTAACACCATCTAAACATTAAACTCTTGTACCGTAGATGCCTTGTCATTGCTGTACTGGCGGTGATGTATTTGAACCACAGCATTGTAATAAACCAAGGGAAGAATCGAACTAGCTAAATTGTAGTCCAGGGTTGAGCACGCTAACAACTGCGCCAAGAAAGATAGCTCCCTTGGGGGAATGAGGAATAGTGCTTATCAACGGCGGGATCACTTCAGTATATTTAACACCTCTCCTCTCTCTCCAGTCTCCCCTCCACCTCACCTCTCATCTCCTCTCCCATCCACCCCTTCTCTCCCCCTCTCATCTCCCCTCCACCTCACCTCATCTCTCCCCTTCACCTCACCTCTCATCTCCTCAACCTTCCACTTCTCCTCTCCCTGCAGCCTCCCCTCCACCTCTCCTCTCCCTGCAGCCTCAGCTCTCCTCTCCCTGCAGCCCCCGCTCCACCTCAACTCTCCAGTTCCCCTCCATCTCTCCTCTCCTCTCCACTCAACCGCACCTCTCCTCTCTCTCCAGCCTCCCCTCCACTTCACCTCTCCTTTCCACCTCTCCCCTCCATCTCACCTCACGTTACCTCTCCTCTCCTCTCCCCTCCACCTCACCTCTCCCCTCCACCTCACCTCTCCCCTCCACCTCTCATCTCCTCTCCCCTCCACCTCTCATCTCCTCTCCCCTCCACCTCACCTCTCCCCTCCACCTCACCTCTCCCCTCCACCTCACCTCTCCCCTGACACCTCACCTCTGCCCTCCACCTCTCATCTCCTCTCCCTTCCACCGCACCTCTCCTCTCTCTCCAACCTCCCCTCCACTTCACCTCTCCTCTCCTTTCCACCTCTCATCTCCACCTCACCTCATCTCTCCCCTCCACCTCTCCTCTCCCTGCAGCCTCGCCTCACCTCTCCCCTCCATCTCTCATCTTCTCTCCCCTCCTCCTCACCTCTCCTCTCCCTGCAGCCTCAGCTCTCCTCTCCCTGCAGCCCCCGCTCCACCTCACCTTTCCAGTTCCCCTCCACCGCCCATCCATCTCACCTCTCTTCTCCCTCCAGCTTCCCCTACACCTCTCCTCTCCCCTCCACTTCACCTCTCCTCTATCCTAAACCTCACCTCTCATCTCCTCTCCCCTCCACCTTTCATATCCTCTCCCTGCAGCCTCACCTCTCCTCTCCCTCCACCCCACATCTATTTTCTCCCTCCAGCCTCACCTCTCTTCTCCCTCCAGCATCCCCTACACCTCTCCTCTCCCCTCCACCTCACCTCACCTCTCATCTCCTCTCCCCTCCACCTCTCATCTCCTCTCCCTGCAGCCTCACCTCTCCTCTCCCTCCAGCCTCACCTCTCACCTCTCCTCTCCCTCCAGCCTAATCTCTCCTCTCCCTCCAGCCTCACCTCTCCTCCCCCTGCAGCTTCAACTCTCCTCTCCCTCCAGCCTCCAGCCTCACCTCTCCTCTCCCTGCAGTCTCACCTCTCCTCTCCCTCCAGCCTCACCTCTCCTCTCCCTCCAGCCTCACCTCTCCTCTCCCCTCCACCTCTCATCTCCTCTCCCTGCAGCCTCATCTCCTCTCCCTCCAGACTCACCTCTCCTCTCCCTCCAGACTCACCTCTCCTCTCCCTCCAGCCTCACCTCTCCTCTCCCCTCCACCTCTCATCTCCTCTCCCTGCAGCCTCACCTCTCCTCTCCCTCCAGCCTCATCTCCTCTCCCTCCAGCCTCACCTCTCCTCTCCCTCCAGCCTCACCTCTCCTCTCCCCTCCACCTCACCTCTCATCTCCTCTCCCCTCCACCTCTCATCTCCTCTCCCTGCAGCCTCACCTCTCCTCTCCCCTCCACCTCACCTCTCATCTCCTCTCCCCTCCACCTCTCATCTCCTCTCCCTCCAGCCTCACCTCTCCTCTCCCTCCACCTCTCATCTCCTCTCCCTGCAGCCTCACCTCTCCTCTCCCTCCAGCCTCATCTCCTCTCCCTCCAGCCTCATCTCCTCTCCCTCCAGCCTCACCTCTCCTCTCCCTCCAGCCTCACCTCTCCTCTCCCCTCCACCTCTCATCTCCCTGCAGCCTCATCTCCTCTCCCTCCAGACTCACCTCTCCTCTCCCTCCAGACTCAACTCTCCTCTCCCTCCAGCCTCACCTCTCCTCTCCCCTCCACCTCTCATCTCCTCTCCCTGCAGCCTCACCTCTCCTCTCCCTCCAGCCTCATCTCCTCTCCCTCCAGCCTCACCTCTCCTCTCCCTCCAGCCTCACCTCTCCTCTCCCCTCCACCTCACCTCTCATCTCCTCTCCCCTCCACCTCTCATCTCCTCTCCCTGCAGCCTCACCTCTCCTCTCCCTCCAGCCTCATCTCACCTCTCCCTCCAGCCTCACCTCTCCTCTGCCTCCAGCCTCACCTCTCCTCTCCCTCCAGCCTCACTTCTCCTCTCCCTCCAGCCTCACCTCTCCTCTGCCTCCAGCCTCACCTCTCCTCTGCCTCCAGCCTCACCTCTCCTCTCCCTGCAGCCTCAGCTCTCCTCTCCCTCCAGCCTCACCTCTCCTCTCCCTCCAGCCTCACCTCTCCTCTGCCTCCAGCCTCACCTCTCCTCTCCCTGCAGCCTCACCTCTCCTCTCCCTGCAGCCTCACCTCTCCTCTCCCTCCAGTCTCCCCTCCAGCTCCTGGATCCTTCCCTCCAGTCTGGAGACCACAACATCTTGGTTGGACTTCTGGGAGCCCTCTACATGAGACACTCTGCTCTTCAGGTCTTTATTCTGTAAGAGAACAATACAGGGTGAGCAGGACATACTGTATACGTAGGGCCAGGAAGCATGGGGTCCTCTATGGGAGGTTCAACCATCAACTGTAGAGAGATTGGTGATGTCACAGAGGTTAAAACCTACCTGTCTCTCCAAGGTGATCTTGTCACACTCCAGGTCCTGTCTGACTGCTCTCTCCTGCAGCAGCTCACTTCTTATCTGCTCCATCTGTCAGATAAGGAAACCATGAATAGACCATCACTACATACTGCAGAATACATAGTGAAATTATTATGGAAATGATGTATGGTCTGTCAGACTGTCTGTTTGCATTTCATTCTTGATCAGACAGCAAGTGAACAGGATCCAAAGACTGTATTCTCTACTGACAGTTAGTCAGAGGACCTGGCCGAGAGGAGGACTGTACTGACAGTTAGTCAGAGGCCCTGGAGGAGAGGAGGACTCTAATGACAGTTAGTCAGAGGCCCTGGAGGAGAGGAGGACTCTACTGACAGTTAGTCAGAGGACCTGGCCGAGAGGAGGACTCTACTGACAGTTAGTCAGAGGCCCTGGAGGAGAGGAGGACTCTAATGACAGTTAGTCAGAGACCCTGGCCAAGAGGAGGACTCTACTGACAGTTAGTCAGAGGCCCTGGAGGAGAGGAGGACTCTACTGACAGTTAGTCAGAGGCCCTGGAGGAGAGGAGGACTCTACTGACAGTTAGTCAGAGGCCCTGGAGGAGGAGGAGGACTCTACTGACAGTTAGTCAGAGGCCCTGGAGGAGAGGAGGACTCTACTGACAGTTAGTCAGAGGCCCTGGAGGAGAGGAGGACTCTACTGACAGTTAGTCAGAGGCCCTGGAGGAGAGGAGGACTCTACTGACAGTTAGTCAGAGGCCCTGGCCAAGAGGAGGACTCTACTGACAGTTAGTCAGAGGCCCTGGAGGAGAGGAGGACTCTACTGACAGTTAGTCAGAGGCCCTGGAGGAGAGGAGGACTCTACTGACAGTTAGTCAGAGGCCCTGGAGGAGAGGAGGACTCTACTGACAGTTAGTCAGAGGCCCTGGAGGAGAGGAGGACTCTACTGACAGTTAGTCAGAGGCCCTGGAGGAGAGGAGGACTCTACTGACAGTTAGTCAGAGGACCTGGCCGAGAGGAGGACTCTACTGACAGTTTTAGTCAGAGGCCCTGGGAGTGAGAGGGAGGACTCTACTGACAGTTAGTCAGAGGCCCTGGCCGGAAGAGGAGGACTCTACTGACAGTTAGTCAGAGGCCCTGGAGGAGAGGAGGACTCTACTGACAGTTAGTCAGAGGGCCCTGGAGGAGAGGAGGCTCGAGCCTGATAGGAGGACTCTACTGACAGTTAGTCAGAGGGCCCTTGAGGAGAGGAGGACTCTACTGACAGTTAGTCAGAGGCCCTGTGAGGGGGGGGTCTGAGTTAGAGAGGCCTGGTCTCTACTTGACAGAGTTAGTCAGAGGCCCTGGCCAGAGAGGAGGACTCTTACTGACAGTTAAGTCAGCAGGCCCTGGAGGAGAGGAGGACTCTAATGACAGTTAGTCAGAGACCCCTGGCCAGAGAGGAGGACTCTACAGACAGTTAGTCAGAGGCCCTGGAGGAGAGGAGGACTCTACCTGACAGTTAGTCAGAGGCCCTGGAGGAGAGGAGGACTCTACTGACAGTTAAGTCAGAGGCCCTGGAGGAGAGGAGGACTCTACTGACAGTTAGTCAGAGGCCCTGGAGGAGAGGAGGACTCTACTGACAGTTAGTCAGAGGCCCTGGAGGCAGAGGAAGACTCTACTGACAGTTAGTCAGAGGCCCTGGAGGAGAGGGAGGACTCTACTGACAGTTAGTCAGAAGGCCCTGGAAGGAGAGGAGGACTCTACTGACAGTTAGTCAGAGGCCCTGGAGGAGAGGAGGACTCTACTGACAGTTAGTCAGAAGCCCTGGAGGAGAGGAGGACTCTACTGACAGTTAGTCAGAGGCCCTGGAGGAGAGGAGGACTCTACTGACAGTTAGTCAGAGGCCCTGGAGGAGAGGAGGACTCTACTGACAGTTAGTCAGAGGCCCTGGAGGAGAGGAGGACTCTACTGACAGTTAGTCAGAGGCCCTGGAGGAGAGGAGGACTCTACTGACAGTTAGTCAGAGGCCCTGGAGGAGAGGAGGACTCTACTGACAGTTAGTCAGAGGCCCTGGAGGAGAGGAGGATCTACTGACAGTTAGTCAGAGGCCCTGGAGGAGAGGAGGACTCTACTGACAGTTAGTCAGAGGCCCTGGAGGAGAGGAGGACTCTACTGACAGTTAGTCAGAAGCCCTGGAGGAGAGGAGGCCTCTACTGACAGTTAGTCAGAGGCCCCTGGAGGAGAGGAGGACTCTACTGACAGTTAGTCAGAGGCCCTGGAGGAGAGGAGGACTCTACTGACAGTTAGTCAGAGGCCCTGGAGGAGAGGAGGACTTAATGACAGTTAGTCAGAGGCCCTGGAGGAGAGGAGGACTCTACTGACAGTTAGTCAGAGGCCCTGGAGGAGAGGAGGACTCTACTGACAGTTAGTCAGAGGCCCTGGAGGAGAGGAGGACTCTACTGACAGTTAGTCAGAGGCCCTGGAGGAGAGGAGGACTCTACTGACAGTTAGTCAGAGGCCCTGGAGGAGAGGAGGACTCTACTGACAGTTAGGTCAAGGCCCTGGAGGAGAGGAGGACTCTACTGACAGTTAGTCAGAGGCCCTGGAGGAGAGGAGGACTCTTACTGACAGTTAGTCAGAGGCCCTGGAGGAGAGGAGGACTCTACTGACAGTTAGTCAGAGGCCCTGGGAGGAGAGGAGGACTCTACTGACAGTTAGTCAGAGGCCCTGGAGGAGAGGAGGACTCTACTGACAGTTAGTCAGAGGCCCTGGAGGAGAGGAGGACTCTACTGACAGTTAGTCAGAGGCCCTGGGGATGAGAGGAGGACTCTACTGACAGTTAGTCAGAGGCCCTGGAGGAGAGGAGGACTCTACTGACAGTTAGTCAGAGGCCCTGGAGGAGAGGAGGACTCTACTGACAGTTAGTCAGAAGCCCTGGAGGAGAGGAGGACTCTACTGACAGTTAGTCAGAGGCCCTGGAGGAGAGGAGGACTCTACTGACAGTTAGTCAGAGGCCCTGGAGGAGAGGAGGATCTACTGACAGATAGTCAGAGGCCCTGGAGGAGAGGAGGACTCTACTGACAGTTAGTCAGAGGCCCTGGAGGAGAGGAGGACTCTACTGACAGTTAGTCAGAGGCCCTGGAGGAGAGGAGGACTCTACTGACAGTTAGTCAGAGGCCCTGGAGGAGAGGAGGACTCTACTGACAGTTAGTCAGAGGCCCTGGAGGAGAGGACTCTACTGACAGTTAGTCAGAGGCCCTGGAGGAGAGGAGGACTCTACTGACAGTTAGTCAGAGGCCCTGGCAGGAGAGGAGGACTCTACTGACAGTTAGTCAGAGGCCCTGGAGGAGAGGAGGACTCTACTGACAGTTAGTCAGAGGCCCTGGCCAGAGAGGAGGACTCTACTGACAGTTAGTCAGAGGCCCTGGAGGAGAGGAGGACTCTACTGACAGTTAGTCAGAGGCCCTGGAGGAGAGGAGGACTCTACTGACAGTTAGTCAGAGGCCCTGGAGGAGAGGAGGACTCTACTGACAGTTAGTCAGAGGCCCTGGAGGAGAGGAGGACTCTACTGACAGTTAGTCAGAGGCCCTGGAGGAGAGGAGGACTCTACTGACAGTTAGTCAGAGGCCCTGGAGGAGAGGAGGACTCTACTGACAGTTAGTCAGAGGCCCTGGAGGAGAGGAGGACTCTACTGACAGTTAGTCAGAGGCCCTGGAGGAGAGGAGGACTCTACTGACAGTTAGTCAGAGGCCCTGGAGGAGAGGAGGACTCTACTGACAGTTAGTCAGAGGCCCTGGAGGAGAGGAGGACTCTACTGACAGTTAGTCAGAGGCCCTGGAGGAGAGGAGGGACTCTACTGACAGTTAGTCAGAGGCCCTGGAGGAGAGGAGGACTCTACTGACAGTTAGTCAGAGGCCCTGGAGGAGAGGAGGACTCTACTGACAGTTAGTCAGAGGCCCTGGAGGAGAGGAGGACTCTACTGACAGTTTAGTCAGAGGCCCTGGAGGAGAGGAGGACTCTACTGACAGTTAGTCAGAGGCCCTGGAGGAGAGGAGGACTCTACTGACAGTTAGTCAGAGGCCCTGGAGGAGAGGAGGACTCTACTGACAGTTAGTCAGAGGCCCTGGAGGAGAGGAGGACTCTACTGACAGTTAGTCAGAGGCCCTGGAGGAGAGGAGGACTCTACTGACAGTTAGTCAGAGGCCCTGGAGGAGAGGAGGACTTACTGACAGTTAGTCCAGGGAGGCCCTGGAGGAGAGGAGGACTCTACTGACAGTTAGTCAGAGGCCCTGGAGGAGAGGAGGACTCTACTGACAGTTAGTCAGAAGCCCTGGAGGAGAGGAGGACTCTACTGACAGTTAGTCAGAGGCCCTGGAGGAGAGGAGGACTCTACTGACAGTTAGTCAGAGGCCCTGGAGGCCAAGAGGAGGACTCTACTGACAGTTAGTCAGAGGCCCTGGAGGAGAGGAGGACTCTACTGACAGTTAGTCAGAGGCCCTGGAGGAGAGGAGGACTCTACTGACAGTTAGTCAGAGGCCCTGGAGGAGAGGAAGACTCTACTGACAGTTAGTCAGAGGCCCTGGAGGAGAGGAAGGACTCTAACTGACAGTTAGTCAGAGGCCCTGGAGAGGAGGACTCTACTGACAGTTAGTCAGAGGCCCTGGAGGAGAGGAGGACTCTACTGACAGTTAGTCAGTGAGGCCCTGGAGAGAGGAGGACTCTACTGACAGTTAGTCAGAGGCCCTGGAGGAGAGGAGGACTCTACTGACAGTTAGTCAGAGGCCCTGGAGGAGAGGAGGACTCTACTGACAGTTAGTCAGAGGCCCTGGAGGAGAGGAGGACTCTACTGACAGTTAGTCAGAGGCCCTGGAGGAGAGGAGGACTCTACTGACAGTTAGTCAGAGGCCCTGGAGGAGAGGAGGACTCTACTGACAGTTAGTCAGAGGCCCTGGAGGAGAGGAGGACTCTACTGACAGTTAGTCAGAGGCCCTGGAGGAGAGGAGGACTCTACTGACAGTTAGTCAGAGGCCCTGGAGGAGAGGAGGACTCTACTGACAGTTAGTCAGAGGCCCTGGAGGAGAGGAGGACTCTACTGACAGTTAGTCAGAGGCCCTGGAGGAGAGGAGGACTCTACTGACAGTTAGTCAGAGGCCCTGGAGGAGAGGAGGACTCTACTGACAGTTAGTCAGAGGCCCTGGAGGAGAGGAGGACTCTACTGACAGTTAGTCAGAGGCCCTGGAGGAGAGGAGGACTCTACTGACAGTTAGTCAGAGGCCCTGGAGGAGAGGAGGACTCTACTGAACAGTTTAGTCAGAGGCCCTGGAGGAGAGGAGGACTCTACTGACAGTTAGTCAGAGGCCCTGGAGTAGAGGAGGACTCTACTGACAGTTAGTCAGAGGCCCTGGAGGATAGAGGACTCTACTGACAGTTAGTCAGAGGGCCCTGGAGGAGAGGAGGACTCTACTGACAGTTAGTCAGAGGCCCTGGAGAGATAGGAGGACTCAACTGACAGTTAGTCAGAGGGCCCTGGAGGAGAGGAGGACTCTACTGACAGTTAGTCAGAGGCCCTGGAGGAGAGAGGACTCTACTGACAGTTAGTCAGAGGCCCTGGAGAGCCGGACTCTACTGACAGTTAGTCAGAGGCCCCTGGAGGAGAGGAGGACTCTACTGACAGTTAGTCAGAGGCCCTGGAGGAGAGGAGCGACTCTACTGACAGTTAGTCAGAGGCCCTGGAGGAGAGGAGGACTCTACTGACAGTTAGTCAGAGGCCCTGGAGGAGAGGAGGACTCTACTGACAGTTAGTCAGAGGCCCTGGAGGAGAGGAGGACTCTACTGACAGTTAGTCAGAGGCCCTGGCAGGAGAGGAGGACTCTACTGACAGTTAGTCAGAGGCCCTGGAGGACAGGAGGACTCTACTGACAGTTAGTCAGAGGCCCTGGAGGAGAGGAGGACTCTACTGACAGTTAGTCAGAGGCCCTGGAGGAGAGGAGAACTCTACTGACAGTTAGTCAGAGGCCCTGGAGGAGAGGAGGACTCTACTGACAGTTAGTCAGAGGCCCTGGAGGAGAGGAGGACTCTACTGACAGTTAGTCAGAGGCCCCTGGAGGAGAGGAGGACTCTACTGACAGTTAGTCAGAGGCCCTGGAGGAGAGGAGGACTCTACTGACAGTTAGTCAGAGGCCCTGGAGGAGAGGAGGACTCTACTGACAGTTAGTCAGAGGCCCTGGAGGAGAGGAGGACTCTACTGACAGTTAGTCAGAGGCCCTGGAGGAGAGGAGGACTCTACTGACAGTTAGTCAGAGGCCCTGGAGGAGAGGAGGACTCTACTGACAGTTAGTCAGAGGCCCTGGAGGAGAGGAGGACTCTACTGACAGTTAGTCAGAGGCCCTGGAGGAGAGGAGGACTCTACTGACAGTTAGTCAGAGGCCCTGGAGGAGAGGAGGACTCTACTGACAGTTAGTCAGAGGCCCTGGAGGAGAGGAGGACTCTACTGACAGTTAGTCAGAGGCCCTGGAGGAGAGGAGGACTCTACTGACAGTTAGTCAGAGGCCCTGGAGGAGAGGAGGACTCTACTGACAGTTAGTCAGAGGCCCTGGAGGAGAGGAGGACTCTACTGACAGTTAGTCAGAGGCCCTGGAGGAGAGGAGGACTCTACTGACAGTTAGTCAGAGGCCCTGGAGGAGAGGAGGACTCTACTGACAGTTAGTCAGAGGCCCTGGAGGAGAGGAGGACTCTACTGACAGTTAGTCAGAGGCCCTGGAGGAGAGGAGGACTCTACTGACAGTTACAGAGGCCCTGGAGGAGAGGAGGACTCTACTGACAGTTAGTCAGAGGCCCTGGAGGACAGGAGGACTCTACTGACAGTTAGTCAGAGGCCCTGGAGGAGAGGAGGACTCTACTGACAGTTAGTCAGAGGCCCTGGAGGAGAGGAGGACTCTACTGACAGTTAGTCAGAGGCCCTGGAGGAGAGGAGGACTCTACTGACAGTTAGTCAGAGGCCCTGGAGGAGAGGAGGACTCTACTGACAGTTAGTCAGAGGCCCTGGAGGAGAGGAGGACTCTACTGACAGTTAGTCAGAGGCCCTGGCAGGAGAGGAGGACTCTACTGACAGTTAGTCAGAGGCCCTGGAGGAGAGGACTCTACTGACAGTTAGTCAGAGGCCCTGGAGGAGAGGAGGACTCTACTGACAGTTAGTCAGAGGCCCTGGAGGAGAGGAGGACTCTACTGACAGTTAGTCAGAGGCCCTGGAGGAGAGGAGGACTCTACTGACAGTTAGTCAGAGGCCCTGGAGGAGAGGAGGACTCTACTGACAGTTAGTCAGAGGCCCTGGAGCAGAGAGGAGGACTCTACTGACAGTTAGTCAAGAGAAGCCCTGGAGGAGAGGAGGACTCTCTACTGACAGTTAGTCAGAGGCCCTGGAGGAGAGGAGGACTCTTACTGACAGTTAGTCCAGAGGCCCTGGACAAGAGAGGAGGACTCTACTGACAGTTAGTCAGAGGCCCTGGAGGAGAGGAGGACTCTTACTGACAGTTAGTCAGAGGCCCTGGAGGAGAGGAGGACTCTACTGACAGTTAGTCAGAGGCCCTGGAGAGAGGAGGACTCTACTGACAGTTAGTCAGAGGCCCTGGAGGAGAGGAGGACTCTACTGACAGTTAGTCAGAGGCCCTGGAGGGAGAGGGACTCTACTGACAGTTAGTCAGAGGCCCTGGAGGGGGGAGAGGAGGACTCTACTGACAGTTAGTCAGAGGCCCTGGAGGAGAGGAGGACTCTACTGACAGTTAGTCAGAGGCCCTGGCCTGGAGAGGAGGACTCTACTGGACAGTTAGTCAGAGGCCCTGGAGGAGAGAGGACCTACTGACAGAGAGCAGAGCCCTGAGGGAGGAGACTCTACTGAAAGGTTAGTCAGAGGGCCCTTGGAGGAGAGGAGGACTCTAGCTGACAGTTAGTCAGGCCCTGAGCATGAGGAGGACTCTACTGACAGTTAGTCAGAGGCCCTGGAGGAGAGGAGACTCTACTGACAGTTAGCCAGAGGACCCTGGCCGGAGAGAGGAGGACTCTACTGACAGTTAGTCAGAGGCCCTGGAGAGACGGAGGACTCTACTGACAGTTAGTCAGAGGCCCTGGAGAGGAGAGGACTCTAACTGACTGTTAGTCAGAAGCCCTGGAGGAGAGGAGGTCTCTCCTGACGTTAGGTCCGAGGCCCTGGAGGAGCGGTAGGACTCTACTGACAGTTAGTCCAGAGGGCCCTGGAGGAGAGGAGGGACTCTACTGACAGTTAGTCAGAGGCCCTGGAGGAGAGGAGGACTCTACTGACAAGTTAGTCAGAGGCCCTGGAGGAGAGGAGGACTCTACTGACAGTTTCGTCAGAAGGCCCTGAGGAGATGAGGACCCTCTACAGACAGTTAACGAAGGCTCTGGAGGAGAGGAGGACTCTACTGACAGTTAGTCAGAGACCCTGGCCAAGAGGAGCCTCTATCTGACAGTTAGTCCAGAGGCCCTGGAGGAGAGGAGGACCTACTGACAGTTAGTCAGAGGCCCTGGAGGAGAGGAGGACCTACTGACAGTTAGTCAAGGCCCTGGAGGAGAGGACTCTACTGACAGTTAAGTCAGGAGGCCCTGGAGACAGGACTCTACTGACGAGTTTTAGTCAGAGGACCCTGGAGGATAGGAGGACTCTACTGACAGTTAGTCAGAGGCCCTGGAGAGAGGAGGACTCTACTGACAGTTAGTCAGAGGCCCTGGGAGGAGAGGAGTGACTCTACTGACAGTTAGTCCCAGAGGCCCTGGAGGAGAGTAGACTCTACTGACAGGTTAGTCCAGGAAAGGCCCTGGAGGAGAGAGGAAACTACTACAGTTAGTCAGAGGCCCCTGGAGAGAGGAGGACTCTAATGACAGTTAGTCAGAGGCCCAGCCAAGAGGAGGACTCTACTGACTGTTAGTCAGAGGCCCTGGAGGAGAGGACTCTACTGACAGTTAGTCAGAGGCACCTGGAGGAGAGGAGGACGCTACCTGACAGTTAGTCAGAGGCCCTGGGAGGAGAGGAGGACTCTACTGACAGTTAGTCAGAGGCCACTGGAGGAGAGGAGGACTCTACTGACAGTTAGTCAGAGGCCCTGGAGGAGAGGAGGACTCTACTGACAGTTAGTCAGAGGCCCTGGAGGAGAGGAGGACTCTACTGACAGTTAGTCAGAGGCCCTGGAGGAGAGGAGGACTCTACTGACAGTTAGTCAGAGGCCCTGGAGGAGAGGAGGACTCTACTGACAGTTAGTCAGAGGCCCTGGAGGAGAGGAGGACTCTACTGACAGTTAGTCAGAGGCCCTGGAGGAGAGGAGGACTCTACTGACAGTTAGTCAGAGGCCCTGGAGGAGAGGAGGACTCTACTGACAGTTAGTCAGAGGCCCTGGAGGAGAGGAGGACTCTACTGACGTTAGTCAGAGGCCCTGGAGGGAGAGGAGGACTCTACTGACAGTTAGTCAGAGGCCCTGGAGGAGAGGAGGACTCTACTGACAGTTAGTCAGAGGGCCCTGGAGGAGAGGAGGACTCTACTGACAGTTAGTCAGAGGCCCTGGAGGAGGAGGAGGAGGACTCTACTGACAGTTAGTCAGAGGCCCTGGAGGAGAGGAGGACTCTACTGACAGTTAGTCAGAGGCCCTGGAGGAGAGGAGGACTCTACTGACAGTTAGTCAGAGGCCCTGGAGGAGAGGAGGACTCTACTGACAGTTAGTCAGAGGCCCTGGAGGAGAGGAGGACTCTACTGACAGTTAGTCAGAGGCCCTGGAGGAGAGGAGGACTACTTATGACAGTTAGTCAGAGGCCCTGGAGGAGAGGAGGACTCTACTGGACAGTTAGTCAGAGGCCCTGGAGGAGAGGAGGACTCTACTGACAGTTAGTCAGAGGCCCTGGAGGAGAGGAGGACTCTACTGACAGTTAGTCAGAGGCCCTGGCCAAGAGAGGAGGACTCTACTGACAGTTAGTCAAAGGCCCTGGAGGAGAGGAGGACTCTACTGACAGTTAGTCAGAGGCCCTGGAGGATGAGGTAGGACTCTACTGACAGTTAGTCAGAGGCCCTGGAGGAGAGGAGGACTCTACTGACAGTTAGTCAGAGGCCCTGGAGGAGAGGAGGACTCTACTGACAGTTAGTCAGAGGCCCTGAGGAGAGGAGGACTCTACTGACAGTTAGTCAGAGGCCCTGGAGGAGAGGTGGACTCTACTGACAGTTAGTCAGAGGCCCTGGAGGAGAGGAGGACTCTACTGACAGTTAGTCAGAGGCCCTGGAGGAGAGGAGGACTCTACTGACAGTTAGTCAGAGGCCCTGGAGGAGAGGAGGACTCTACTGACAGTTAGTCAGAGGCCCTTGGAGGAGAGGAGGACTCTACTGACAGTTAGTCAGAGGCCCTGGAGGAAGGAGGACTCTACTGACAGTTAGTCAGAGGCCCTGGACGGAGAGGAGGACTCTACTGACAGTTAGTCAGAGGCCCTGGAGGAGGAGGAGGACTCTACTGACAGTTAGTCAGAGGCCCTGGGGAGGAGAGGAGGGACTCTACTGACAGTTAGTCAGAGGCCCTGGAGGAGAGGAGGACTCTACTGACAGTTAGTCAGAGGCCCTGGCAGGAGAGGAGGACTCTACTGACAGTTAGTCAGAGGCCCTGGAGAGAGGAGGACTCTACTGACAGTTAGTCAGAGGCCTGGAGGAGAGGAGGACTCTACTGACAGTTAGTCAGAGGCCCTGGAGGAGAGGAGGACTCTACTGACAGTTAGTCAGAGGCCCTGGAGGAGGAGGACTCTACTGACAGTTAGTCAGAGGCCCTGGCAGAGGAGGACTCTACTGACAGTTAGTCAGAGGCCCTGGTGGAGAGGAGGACTCTACAAGACAGTTAGTCAGAAGGCCCCCTGGACGGAGGAGGAGGACTCTACTGACAGTTTAGTCAGAGGCCCTGGAGGAGAGAGGAGGACTCTACTCGGGACTGTTAGGTCAGAGCACTGGAGGAGAGGAGGACTCCTACTGACGAGTTAGTCAGACGAGGCCCTGGAGGAGAGGCAGGACTCTACTGACAGTTAGTCAGAGGCCCTGGAGGAGAGGGAGGACTCTACTGACAGTTAGTCAGAGGCCCTGGAGAGAGGAGGACTCTACTGACAGTTAGTCAGAGGCCCTGGAGGAGAGGAGGACTCTACTGACAGTTAGTCAGAGGCCCTGGAGGAGAGGAGGACTCTACTGACAGTTAGTCAGAGGCCCTGGAGGAGAGGAGGACTCTACTGACAGTTAGTCAGAGGCCCTGGAGGAGAGGAGGACTCTACTGACAGTTAGTCAGAGGCCCTGGAGGAGAGGAGGACTCTACTGACAGTTAGTCAGAGGCCCTGGAGGAGAGGAGGACTCTACTGACAGTTAGTCAGAGGCCCTGGAGGAGAGGAGGACTCTACTGACAGTTAGTCAGAGGCCTGGAGGAGAGGAGGACTCTACTGACAGTTAGTCAGAGGCCCCTGGAGGAGAGGAGGACTCTACTGACAGTTAGTCAGAGGCCCTGGAGGAAGAGGAGGACTCTACTGACAGTTAGTCAGAGGCCCTGGAGGAGAGGAGGACTCTACTGACAGTTAGTCAGAGGCCCTGGAGGAGAGGAGGACTCTACTGACAGTTAGTCAGAGGCCCTGGAGGAGAGGAGGACTCTACTGACAGTTAGTCAGAGGCCCTGGAGGAGAGAGGACTCTACTGACAGTTAGTCCAGAGGCCCTGGAGGAGAGGAGGACTCTACTGACAGTTAGTCAGAGGCCCTGGAGGAGAGGAAGACTCTACTGACATTAGTCAGAAGGCCCTGGAGGAGAGGAGGACTCTACTGACAGTTAGTCAGAGGCCCTGGAGGAGAGGAGGACTCTACTGACAGTTAGTCAGAGGCCCTGGAGGAGAGGAGGACTCTACTGACAGTTAGTCAGAGGCCCTGGAGGAGGAGGAGGACTCTACTGACAGTTTAGTCAGAGGCCCTGGAGGAGAGGAGGACTCTACTGACAGTTAGTCAGAGGGGCCCTGGAGGAGAGGAGGACTCTACTGACAGTTAGTCAGAGGCCCTGGAGGAGAGGAGGAGGACTCTACTGACAGTTAGTCAGAGGCCCTGGAGGAGAGGAGGACTCTACTGACAGTTAGTCAGAGGCCCTGGAGGAGAGGGTGGAGGACTCTACTGACAGTTAGTCAGAGGCCCTTGGAGGAGAGGAGGACTCTACTGACAGTTAGTCAGAGGCCCTACCCTGGCAAGAGGAGGACTCTACTGACAGTTAGTCAGAGGCCCTGGAGGAGAGGAGGACTCTACTGACAGTTAGTCAGAGGCCCTGGAGGAGAGGAGGACCTCTACTGACAGTTAGTCAGAGGCCCTGGAGGAGAGGAGGACTCTACTGACAGTTAGTCAGAGGACCCTGGAGGAGAGGAGGACTCTACTGACAGTTAGTCAGAGGCCCTGGAGAGGAGGACTCTACTGACAGTTAGTCAGAGGCCCTGGAGGAGAGGAGGACTCTTTTTTACTGACAGTTAGTCAGAGGACCCTGGCCAAGGAGAGGAGGACTCTACTGACAGTTAGTCAGAGGCCCTGGAGGAGAGGAGGACTCTACTGACAGTTAGTCAGAGGCCTGGAGGAGAGAGGAGGACTCTACTGACAGTTAGTCAGAGGCCCTGGAGGAGAGGAGGACTCTAATGACAGTTAGTCAGAGGCCCTGGAGGAGAGGAGGACTCTACTGACAGTTAGTCAGAGGCCCTGGAGGAGAGGAGGACTCTACTGACAGTTAGTCAGAGGCCCTGGAGGAGAGGACTCTACTGACAGTTAGTCAGAGGCCCTGGAGGAGAGGAGGACTCTACTGACAGTTAGTTCAGAGGCCCTGGAGACTCTAACTGAGAGAGAGGACTCTACTGACAGAGTTAGTCAGAGGCCGCTGGAGGAGAGGAGGACTCTACTGACAGTTAGTCAGAGGCCCTGGAGGGAGAGGAGACTCTACTGACAGTTAGTCAGAGGCCCTGGAGGAGGAGGAGGACTCTACTGACAGTTAGTCAGAGGCCCTGGAGGAGAGGAGGACTCTCTACTGACAGTTAGTCAGAGGCCCTGGAGGAGAGGAGGACTCTACTGACAGTTAGTCAGAGGCCAGGGACTTAAGACCTGGAGGAGAGGCCCTGGAGGACTCTACTGACAGTTAGTCAGAGGCCCTGGACCAGGAGAGGAGGACTCTACTGACAGTTAGTCAGAGGCCCTGGCCAAGAGGAGGACTCTACTGACAGTTAGTCAGAGGCCCTGGAGGAGTGGAGGACTCTACTGACAGTTAGTCAGAGGCCCTGGAGGGAGAGTAGGACTCTACTGACAGTTAGTCAGAGGCCCTGGAGGAGAGGAGGACTCTACTGGACAGTTAGTCAGAGGCCCATGATGGCCAAGAGAGAGAGGAGGACTCTACTGACAGTTAGTCAGAGGCCCTGGAGGAGAGGAGGACTCTACTGACAGTTAGTCAGAGGCCCTGGGAGGAGAGGAGGGACTCTACTGACAGTTAGTCAGAGGCCCTGGAGGAGAGGAGGACTCTACTGACAGTTAGTCAGAGGCCCTGGAGGAGGGGGGTGGGGGGAGGAGGACTCTACTGACAGTTAGTCAGAGGCCCTGGAGGAGAGGAGGACTCTACTGACAGTTAGTCAGAGGCCCTGGAGGAGAGGAGGACTCTCTACTGACAGTTAGTCAGAGGCCCTGGCCAGGAGAGGAGGACTCTACTGACAGTTAGTCAGAGGCCCTGGAGGAGAGGAGGACTCTACTGACAGTTAGTCAGAGGCCCTGGAGGAGAGGAGGACTCTACTGACAGTTAGTCAGAGGCCCTGGAGGAGAGGAGGACTCTACTGACAGTTAGTCAGAGGCCCTGGAGGGAGAGGAGGACTCTACTGACAGTTAGTCAGAGGCCCTGGAGGAGAGGAGGACTCTACTGACAGTTAGTCAGAGGCCCTGGATCGAGAGGAGGACTCTACTGACAGTTAGGTCAGAGGCCCTGGAGGAGAGGAGGACTCTACTGACAGTTAGTCAGAGGCCTGGAGGAGAGGAGGACTCTACTGACAGTTAGTCAGAGGCCCTGGAGGAGAGGAGGACTCTACTGACAGTTAGTCCAGAGGCCCTGGAGGAGAGGAGGACTCTACTGACAGTTAGTCAGAGGCCTGGAGGAGAGGAGGACTCTACTGACAGTTAGTCAGAGGCCCTGGAGGAGAGGAGGACTCTACTGACAGTTAGTCAGAGGCCCTGGAGGAGAGGAGGGACTTCCTTACTGACAGTTAGTCAGAGGCCCTGGGGAGGAGAGGAGGACTCTACTGACAGTTAGTCAGAGGCCCTGGAGGAGAGGAGGACTCTACTGACAGTTAGTCAGAGGCCCTGGAGGAGAGGAGGACTCTACTGACAGTTAGTCAGAGGCCCTGGAGGAGGAGGAGGACTCTACTGACAGTTAGTCAGAGGCCCTGGAGGAGAGGAGGACTCTACTGACAGTTAGTCAGAGGCCCTGGAGGAGAGGAGGACTCTACTGACAGTTAGTCAGAGGCCCTGGAGGAGAGGAGGACTCTACTGACAGTTAGTCAGAGGCCCTGGAGGAGAGGAGGACTCTACTGACAGTTAGTCAGAGGCCCTGGAGGAGAGGAGGACTCTACTGACAGTTAGTCAGAGGCCCTGGCCAAGAGGAGGACTCTACTGACAGTTAGTCAGAGGCCCTGGAGGAGAGGAGGACTCTACTGGACAGTTAGTCAGAGGCCCTGGAGGAGAGGAGGACTCTACTGACAGTTAGTTCAGAGGCCCTGGAGGAGAGGAGGACTCTACTGACAGTTAGTCAGAGGGCCCTGGCCAAGAGGAGGACTCTACTGACAGTTAGTCAGAGGCCCTGGAGGAGAGGAGGACTCTACTGACAGTTAGGTCAGAGGCCCTGGAGGAGAGGAGGACTCTACTGACAGTTAGTCAGAGGCCCTGGAGGAGAGGAGGACTCTACTGACAGTTTAGTCAGAGGCCCTGGAGGAGGAGGAGGACTCTACTGACAGTTAGTCAGAGGCCCTGGATCGAGAGGAGGACTCTACTGACAGTTAGTCAGAGGCCCTGGAGGGAGAGGAGGACTCTACTGACAGTTAGTCAGAGGCCCTGGAGGAGAGGAGGACTCTACTGACATGTTCGTCAGAGGCCCTGGGAGGAGAGGACTCTACTGACAGTTATTTTTTTTTTTTCAGAGGGCCCTGGAGAGAGGAGGACTCTACTGGACAGTTAGTCAGAGGCCCTGGAGGAGAGGGAGGACTCTACTGACAGTTAGTCAGAGCCCTGGAGGAGAGGAGGACTCTACTGACAGTTAGTCAGAGGCCCTGGAGGAGAGGAGGACTCTACTGACAGGTTAGTCAGAGGCCCTGGAGGGAGAGGAGGGGACTCTACTGACAGTTAGTCAGAGGCCCTGGAGGAGAGAGGACTCTACTGACAGTTAGTCAGAGGGCCCTGGAGGAGAGGAGACTCTACTGACAGTTAGTCAGAGGCCCTGGAGGAGAGGAGGACTCTACTGACAGTTAGTCAGAGGCCCTGAGGAGAGGAGGACTCTACTGGACAGTTAGTCAGAGGCCTGGAGGAGAGGAGGACTCTATGACAGTTAGTCAGAGGCCCTGGAGGAGAGGAGGACTCTACTGACAGTTAGTCAGAGGCCCTGGAGGAGAGGAGGACTCTACTGACAGTTAGTCAGAGGCCCTGGGTCGAGAGGAGGACTCTACTGACAGTTTAGTCAGAGGCCCTGGAGGTTCGAGAGGAGGACTCTACTGACAGTTAGTCAGAGGCCCTGGAGGAGAGAGGACTCTACTGACAGTTAGTCAGAGGCCCTGGAGGAGAGGAGGACTCTAACTGACAGTTAGTCAGAGGCCCTGGAGGAGAGGAGGACTCTACTGACAGTTAGTCAGAGGCCCTGGAGGAGAGGGAGGACTCTACTGACAGTTAGTCAGAGGCCCTGGAGGAGAGGAGGACTCTACTGACAGTTAGTCAGAGGCCCTGGAGGAGAGGAGGACTCTACTGACAGTTAGTCAGAGGCCCTGGAGGAGAGGAGGACTCTACTGACAGTTAGTCAGAGGCCCTGGAGGAGAGGAGGACTCTACTGACAGTTAGTCAGAGGCCCCGGAGGAGAGGAGGACTCTACTGACAGTTAGTCAGAGGCCCTGGAGGAGAGGAGGACTCTACTGACAGTTAGTCAGAGGTCTGGAGGAGAGGAGGACTCTACTGACAGTTAGTCAGAGGCCCTGGAGGGAGAGGAGGACTCTACTGACAGTTAGTCAGAGGCCCTGGAGGAGAGGACTCTACTGACAGTTAGTCAGAGGCCCTGGAGGAGGAGGAGGACTCTACTGACAGTTATTCAGAGGCCCTGGCCAGAGAGGACTCTACTGACAGTTAGAGTCAGTCGCCCTGGAGGAGGGAGGGGAGGTGACTCTACTGACAGTTAGTCAGAGGCCTCTGGAGGAGAGGAGGACTCTAAACTGACAATTAGTCAGAGGCCCCTGGCCAAGAGGAGGACTCTACTGACAGTTAGTCAGAGGCCCTGGAGGAGAGGAGGACTCTACTGACAGTTAGTCAGAGGCCCTGGAGGAGAGGAGGACTCTACTGACAGTTAGTCAGAGGCCCTGGAGGAGAGGAGAATCTACTGACATGTTAGTCAGAGGCCCTGGAGGAGAGGAGGACTCTACTGACAGTTTTAGTCAGAGGCCTGGAGGAGAGGAGCAGGACTCTACTGACAGTTAGTCAGAGGCCCTGGAGGAGAGGAGGACTCTACGACAGTTAGTCAAGGCCCTGTCTCTCGCCTGGTGGAGAGGAGGAGGACTCTACTGACAGTTAAGTCAGATTGGCCCGGAGCTAAGAGAGGAGGACTCTACTGACAGTTTAGTCAGAGGCCCTGGAGGAGAGGAGGACTCTACTGACAGTTAGTCAGAGAGGCCCACTGGCCAAAGGGAGGACTCTACTGACAGTTTAGTCCAGAGGCCCTAAGAGCCAGAAGAGAACTCTACTGACAGTTAGTCAGAGGCCCTGGAGGAGAGGAGGACTCTACTGACAGTTAGTCAGAGGGGGCACCTGGTGGAGAGGAGGACCTCTACTGACAGTTTGTCGGAGGCCCTGGAGGAACAGGAGGACTCTACTGACAGTTAGTCAGAGGCCCTGGATGGAGAGGACTCTACTGACAGTTAGTCAGAGGCCCTGATCGAGGACATACCTCTAACTCTACTGACAGTTAGTCAGAGGCCCTGGAAGGAGAGGAGGACTCTACTGAACAGTTATGTCAGAGGCCCTGGAGGTGAAGAGGAGGACTCTACTGACAGTTAGTCAGAGCCCTGGAATCGAGAGGAGACTCTACTGAAAAGGACAGTTAGTCAGTAGGCCCTGGAGGAGAGGAGGACTCTACTGACCAGTTAGTCAGAGGCCATGGAGTGCGGAGAGGAGGACTCTACTGACAGTTAGTCAACCAGGCCCTGGAGGAGAGGAGGACTCTACTGACAGTTAGTCAGAGGCCCTGGAGGAAGAGGAGGACTCTACTGACAGTTAGTCAAGAGGCCCTGGAGGAGAGGAGGACTCTACTGACAGTTAGTCAGAGGCCCCCTGGAGGAAGAGGAGGACTCTAATGGACAGTTAGTCAGAGACCCCTGGAGGTAGAGGAGAGGAGGACTCTACTGACAGTTAGTCAGAGGCCCTGGAGGAGAGAAGGACTCTACTGGACAGTTAGTCAGTCAGGCCCTGGAGGAGAGGAGAGAGGACTCTAAATGACATTAGTCAAGGCCCTGGAGGAGGTAGGAGACTCTACTGACAGTTAGTCAGAGGCCCTGGAGGAGAGGAGGACTCTACTGACAGTTAGTCAGAGGGCCCTGGAGGAGAGGAGGGACTCTACTGACAGTTAGTCAGAGGCCCTGGAGGAGAGGAGGACTCTATACAGTTAGTCAGAGGCCCTGAGGAATGAGGAGGACCTACTGACAGTTAGTCAGAGACCCTGGCCCCAAGAGAAAGCTGGACTCTACGACAGTTAGTCAGAGGCCCTGGAGGAGCGGAGGACTCTACTGACATTAGTCAGAGGCCCTGGAGGAGAGGAGGACTCTACTGACAGTTAGTCAGAGGCCCTGGAGGGAGAGGAGGACTCTACTGACAGTTAGTCAGAGGCCCTGGAGGAGAGAGGACTCTACTGACAGTAGTCAGAGGCCCTGGAGGAAGGAGGACCCTACTGACAGTTAGTCAGAGGCCCTGGAGGAGAGGAGGACTCTACTGACAGTTAGTCTGAGGCCCTGGAGGAGAGGAGGACTCTACTGACAGTTAGTCAGAAAGACCCTGGCCAGGAGAGGAGGACTCTACTGACAGTTATCAGAGGCCCTGGAGGAGAGGAGGACTCTACTGACAGTTAGTCAGTGGAGGCCCTGGAGGAGAGGAGGACTCCTACTGACAGTTTAGTCGAAAGGCCCCCTGGAGGACAGGTGAGGACTCTACTGACAGTTAATTTAGTCAGAGCCCTGGAGGAATAACCCATAAAGGAGGACTCTACTGACAGTTAGTCAGAGGCCCTGGAGGAAGGCAGGAGGACTCTACTGACAGTTAGTCAGAGGCCCTAGAGGAGAGGAGGACTCTAATGACAGTTAGTCAAGGCCCTGGCCAAACCAATGAGAGGAGGACTCTAATGACAGTTAGTCAGAGGCCCTGGAGGAAGAGGACTCTACTGACAGTTATTCAGAGGGGCCCTGGAGAGAGGAGGACTCTACTGACAGTTAGTCAGAGGCCCTGGAGGAGAGGAGGACTCTACTGACAGTTAGTCAGAGGCCCTGGCCAAGAGGAGGACTCTACTGACAGTTAGTCAGAGGCCCTGGAGGAGAGGAGGACTCTACTGACAGTTTAGTCAGAGGCCCTGGAGGAGGGGGGGAGGAGGACTCTACTGACAGTTAGTCAGAGGGCCTGGAGGAGAGGAGGACTCTACTGACAGTTAGTCAGAGACCCTGGCCAAGAGGAGGGACTCTACTGACAGTTAGTCAGAGGCCCTGGAGGAGAGGAGGAAAAAAAAACCCCCTCTACTGACAGTTAGTCATAGGCCTGGAGGAGAGGAGGACTCTATGACAGTTAAAAAGTCAGAGGCCCTGGAGGAGATGAGGGACTCTACTGACAGTTAGTCAGAGGCCCTGGAGGACAGGACTCTACTGACAGTTAGTCAGAGGCCCTGAGGAGAGGAGGACTCTACTGACAGTTAGTCAGAGGCCCTGGAGGAGAGGAGGACTCTACTGACAGTTAGTCAGAGGCCCTGGAGAGAGGAGGGGGGGTCTACTGACAGTTAGTCACAGGGCCCTGGAGAGGAGGGAGGATTCTACTGACAGTTATCAGACAGCCCTGGAGGAAGGAGGACTCCTACTGACAGTTAGTCAGAGGCCCTGGAGGAAGGAGTGACTCTAATGACAGTTAGTCAGAGGGGCCCTGGCAAGAGGAGGACTCTACTGACAGTTAGTCAGAGGCCCTGGAGGAGAGGACCTACTGACAGTTAGTCAGAGGCCCTGGAGGACAGGAGGGACTCTACTGACAGTTAGTCAGTGGCCCTGGAGGAGAGGAGGACTTACTGACAGTTAGTCAGAGGCCCTGGAGGAGAGGAGGACTCTACTGACAGTTAGTCAGAGGCCCTGGAGGAGAGGATGGACTCTACTGACAGTTAGTCAGAGACCCTGGCCAAGAGGAGGACTCTACTGACAGTTAGTCAAGAGGCCCTGGAGGAGAGGAGGACTCTATGACAGTTAGTCAGAAGCCCTGGAGGAGAGGAGGACTCTACTGACAGTTAGTCGGAGGCCCTGGAGGACAGGAGGACTCTACTGACAGTTAGTCAGAGGCCCTGGAGGACAGGAGGACTCTACTGACAGTTAGTCAGAGGCCCTGGAGGACAGGAGGACTCTACTGACAGTTAGTCAGAGGCCCTAGAGGAGAGGAGGACTCTACTGACAGTTAGTCAGAAGGCCCTGGAAGGAGAGGAGGACTCTAACTGACAGTTAGTCAGAGGGCCTGGAGGAGAGGAGGGACTCTACTGACAGTTAGTCAGAGGCCCTGGAGGAGAGGAGGACTCTACTGACAGTTAGTCAGAGGCCCTGGAGGAGAGGAGGACTCTACTGACAGTTAGTCAGAGGCCCTGGCCAAGAGGAGGACTCTACTGACAGTTAGTCAGAGGCCCTGGAGGAGAGGAGGACTCTACTGACAGTTAGTCAGAGGCCCTGGAGGAGAGGAGGACTCTACTGACAGTTAGTCAGAGGCCCTGGAGGAGAGGAGGACTCTACTGACAGTTAGTCAGAGACCCTGCCAAGAGGAGAGGGACTCTACTGACAGTTTGTCAGAGGCCCTGGAGGAGAGTGAGGACTCTACTGACAGTTAGTCAGAGGCCCTGGAGGAGAGGAGGACTCTACTGACAGTTAGTCAGAGGCCCTGGAGGAGAGGACTCTACTGACAGTTAGTCAGAGGCCCTGGAGGACAGGACTCTACTGACAGTTAGTCAGAGGCCCTGGAGGAGAGGAGGACTCTACTGACAGTTAGTCAGAGGCCCTGGAGGAGAGGAAGGACTCTACTCGACAGTTAGGTCAGAGGCCCTGGAGAGAGGAGGACTCTACTGACCAGTTCAGTCAGAGGCCCTGGAGGAGGAGGACTCTACTGACAGTTAAGGATCTGAGGCCCTGGAGGAGAGGAGGACTCTACTGACAGTTAGTCAGAGGCCCTGGAGGAGAGGAGGACTCTACTGACAGTTAGCGTCAGATGCCCTGGCCAAGACGAGGACTCTATGACAGTTAGTCAGAGGCCCTGGAGAGTGAGGACTCTCTGACAGTAGTCAGAGGCCCCCTGGCGGAGAGGACTCTACTGACAGTTAGTCAGAGGCCCTGGAGGAGAGGAGGACTCTACTGACAGTTTAGTCAGAGGCCCTGGCGGAGAGGAGGACTCTACTGACAGTTAGTCAGAGGCCCTGGAGGAGAGGAGGACTCTACTGACAGTTAGTCCAGAGGACCCTGGCCAAGAGGAGGACTCTACTGACAGTTAGTCAGAGGCCCTGGAGGAGAGGAGGACTCTACTGACAGTTAGTCAGAGGCCCTGGAGGAGAGGAGGACTCTACTGACAGTTAGTCAGAGGCCCTGGAGGAGAGGAGGACTCTACTGACAGTTAGTCAGAGGCCCCTGGAGGAGAGGAGGACTCTACTGACAGTTAGTCAGAGGCCCTGGAGGAGAGGAGCACTCTACTGACAGTTAGTCAGAGGCCCTGGAGGAGAGGAGGACTCTACTGACAGTTATGTCAGAGGCCCTGGAGGAGAGGAGGACTCTACTGACAGTTAGTCAGAGGCCCTGGAGGAGAGGAGGACTCTACTGACAGTTTAGTCAAGGCCCTGGAGAGAGGAGGACTCTACTGACAGTTAGTCAGAGGCCCTGGAGGAGAGGAGGACTCTACTGACAGTTTAGTCAGAGGCCCTGGAGGAGAGGACGGACTCTACTGACAGTTATCAGAGACCCTGGCCAAGAGGGAGGACTCTACTGACAGTTAGTCTCAGAGGCCCTGGAGGAGAGGAGACTCTACTGACAGTTAGTCAGAGGCCCTGGAGGAGAGGAGGACTCTACTGACAGTTAGTCAGAGGCCCTGGAGGAGAGGAGGACTCTACTGACAGTTAGTCAGAGGCCCTGGCGCGCAGGAGAGGAGGACTCTACTGACAGTTAGTCCCCCCCCCCCCCCCCAGAGGCCCTGGAGGAGAGGAGGACTCTACTGACAGTTAGGCAGAGGTCCTGGTCGAGAGGAGGACTCTACTGACAGTTAGGCAGAGGCCCTGAGGAGAGGAAGACTCTACTGACAGTTAGTCAGAGGTCCCTGGAGAGAGGAGGACTCTACTGACAGTTAGTCAGAGGCCCTGGTCGAGAGGAGGACTCTACTGACAGTTATTCATAGGCCCTTGGAGGAGGAGAGGACTCTACTGACAGTTAGTCAGAGGCCCTGGAGGAGAGGAGGACTCTACTGACAGTTAGTCAGAGGCCCTGGAGGAGAGGAGGACTTCTACTGACAGTTAGTCAGAGGCCCTGGAGGAGAGGAGACTCTACTGACAGTTAGTCAGAGGCCCTGGAGGAGAGGAGGACTCTACTGACAGTTAGTCAGAGGCCCTGGAGGAGAGGAGGACTCTACTGACAGTTAGTCAGAGGCCCTGGAGGAGAGGAGGACTCTACTGACAGTTTAGTCAGAGGCCCTGGAGGAGAGGAGGACTCTACTGACAGTTAGTCAGAGACCCTGGCCAAGAGGAGGACTCTTACTGACAAGTTAGTCAGAGGCCCTGGAGGAGAGGAGGACTCTACTGACAGTCTAGTCAGAGGCCCTGGGAGGAGAGGAGGACTCTACTGACAGTTAGTCCAGAGGCCCTGGAGGAGAGGACTCTACTGACAGTTAGTCAGAGGGCCCTGGAGGACAGGACTCTACTGACAGTTAGTCAGAGGCCCCTGGAGGAGAGGGAGGACTCTACTGACAGTTTAGTCAGCAGGCCCTGGAGAGAGGAGGACTCTACTGACAGTTTGTCAGAGGCCCTGGAGGAGAGGAGGACTCTACTGACAGTTAGTCAGAGGCCCTGGAGGAGAGGAGGACTCTACTGACAGTTAGTCAAGAGGCCCTGGAGGAGAGGACTCTACTGACAGTTAGTCAGAGGCCCTGGAGGAGAGGAGGACTCTAATGACAGTTAGTCAGAGGCCCTGGCCAAGAGGAGGACTCTACTGACAATTAGTCAGAGGCCCTGGAGGAGAGGACTCTACTGACAGTTAGTCAGAGGCCCTGGAGGACAGGACTCTACTGACAGTTAGTCAGAGGCCCTGGAGGAGAGGAGGACTCTACTGACAGTTAGTCAGAAGCCCTGGAGGAGAGGAGGACTCTACTGACAGTTAGTCAGAGGCCCTGGAGGAGAGGAGGACTCTACTGACAGTTAGTCAGAGACCTGGCCAAGAGGAGGACTCTCCTGACAGTTAGTCAGAGGCCCCCTGGAGGAGAGGAGGACTCTACTGACAGTTAGGTCAGAAAAGCCCTGGGGGAGGAGAGGAGGACTCTACTGACAGTTAGTCAGAGGCCCTGGAGGAGAGGAGGACTCTACTGACAGTTAGTCAGGAGGCCCTGGAGGAGAGTAGGACCTCTACTGGAGAGTTAGTCAGAGGCCCTGGAGGAGAGGAGGACTCTACTGACAGATAGTCAGATGTCCTTCGGTGGAGGGAGAGGGAGGCTCGGAGGATGAGGATCGGACTTATGATAGTTGCTAGAAGGTCCCCTGGCCAGGAGAGAGGGACTCTACTGACAGTTAGTCAGAGGCCCTGGAGGAGGAGGACTCTACTGACAGGTTATTCATAGGCCCTGGAGGAGCAGGGACTCTAGCTGACAGTTAGTCAGAGGCCCTGGAGGAGAGGAGGACTCTACTGACAGTTAGTCAGTAGGCCCGTGGAGGAGAGGAGGACTCTACTGACAGTTAGTCAGAGGCCCCTGGAGGAGAGGAGGACTCTACTGACAGTTAGTCAGAGGCCCTGGAGGTGACGGAGGACTCTACTGACAGTTAGTCAGAGGCCCTGGGGAGAGGAGGACTCTACTGACAGTTAGTCAGAGGCCCTGGAGGAGAGGAGGACTCTACTGACAGTTAGTCAGAGGCCCTGGAGGAGAGGAGGACTCTACTGACAGTTAGTCAGAGGCCCTGGAGGAGAGGAGGACTCTACTGACAGTTTTAGTCAGAGGCCCTGGAGGAGAGAGGACTCTAATGACAGTTAGGCAGAGGTCCCTGGTCCAAGAGAGGGAGGACTCTACTGACAGTTAGGCACTAGAGGCCCTGGAGGAGAGGAAGACTCTACTGACAGTTAGTCAGAGGTCCTGGAGGAGAGGAGGACTCTACTGACAGTTAGTCAGAGGCCCTGGTCGAGAGGAGGACTCTACTGACCAGTTATATTCATTAGGCCCTGGAGGAGAGGACTCTACTGACAGTTAGTCAGAGGCCCTGGAGGAGAGGAGGGACTCTACTGACAGTTAGTCAGAGGCCCTGGAGGAGAGGAGGACTCTACTGACAATTAGTCAGAGGCCCTGGCCAAGAGGAGGACTCTTACTATGACAGTTAGTCAGAGGCCCTGGAGGAGAGAGGACTCTACTGACAGTTAGTCAGAGGCCCTGGAGGAGAGGAGGACTCTACTGACAGTTAGTCAGAGGCCCTGGAGGAGAGGAGGACTCTACTGACAGTTAGTCAGAGGCCCTGGAGGAGAGGAGGACTCTACTGACAGTTAGTCAGAGGCCCTGGCCAAGAGGGAAGGACTCTACTGACAGTTAGTCAGAGGCCCTGGAGGAGAGGAGGACTCTACTGGACAGTTAGTCAGAGGGAGTCCCTGGAGGAGAGGAGGACTCTACTGACAGTTAGTCAGAGGCCCTGGAGGAGAGGAGGACTCTACTGACAGTTAGTCAGAGGTCCTGATCGAGAGGATGGACTCTACTGACAGTTAGGCAGAGGCCCTGGAGGAGAGGAGGGGACTCTACTGACAGTTAGTCAGAGGTCCTGGGAGGAGAGGAGGACTCTACTGACAGTTAGTCAGAGGCCCTGGTCGAGAGGAGGACTCTACTGACAGTTATTCATAGGCCTGGAGAGAGGACTCTAACTGACAGTTAGTCAGAGGGGCCCTGGAGGAGAGGAGGACTCTACTGACAGTTAGTCAGAGGCCCTGGAGGAGAGGAGGACTCTAACTGACAATTAGTCAGAGGCCCTGGCCAAGAGGAGGACTCTACTGACAGTTAGTCAGAGGCCCTGGAGGAGAGGAGGACTCTACTGACAGTTAGTCAGAGGCCCTGGAGGAGAGGAGGACTCTACTGACAGTTAGTCAGAGGCCGCTGGAGGAGAGGAGGGACTCTACTGACAGTTAGTCAGAGGCCCTGGAGGAGAGGAGGACTCTACTGACAGTTAGTCAGAGGCCCTGGAGGAGAGAGAGGACTCTACTGACAGTTAGTCAGAGGCCCTGGAGGAGAGGAGGACTCTACTGACAGTTAGTCAGAGACCCTGGCCAAGAGGAGGACTCTACTGACAGTTAGTCAGAGGCCCTGGAGGAGAGGAGGACTCTACTGACAGTTAGTCAGAGGCCCCTGGAGGAGAGGAGGACTCTACTGACAGTTAGTCAGAGGCCCTGGAGGAGAGGAGGACTCTACTGACAGTTAGTCAGAGGCCCCTGGACGAGAGGAGGGACTCTACTGACAGTTAGTCAGAGGCCCTGGAGGAGAGGAGGACTCTACTGACAGTTAGTCAGAGGCCCTGGAGGAGAGGAGGACTCTACTGACAGTTAGTCAGAGGCCCTGGAGGAGAGGAGGACTCTACTGACAGTTAGTCAGAGGCCCTGGAGGAGAGGAGGACTCTACTGACAGTTAGTCAGAGGCCCTGGAGGAGAGGAGGACTCTACTGACAGTTAGTCAGAGGCCCTGGAGGAGAGGAGGACTCTACTGACAGTTAGTCAGAGGCCCTGGCAGGAGAGGAGGACTCTACTGACAGTTAGTCAGAGGCCCTGGAGGAGAGGAGGACTCTACTGACAGTTAGTCAGAGGCCCTGGAGGAGAGGAGGACTCTACTGACAGTTAGTCAGAGGCCCTGGAGGAGAGGAGGACTCTACTGACAGTTAGTCAGAGGCCCTGGAGGAGAGGAGGACTCTACTGACAGTTAGTCAGAGGCCCTGGAGGAGAGGAGGACTCTACTGACAGTTAGTCAGAGGCCCTGGAGGAGAGGAGG
This sequence comes from Coregonus ussuriensis, assembly GCA_031479575.1. Taxonomy (NCBI): domain Eukaryota; kingdom Metazoa; phylum Chordata; class Actinopteri; order Salmoniformes; family Salmonidae; genus Coregonus; species Coregonus ussuriensis. Next base: position 5,598,920 of record CM062491.1, on the reverse strand, counting down.
ACTCTACTGACAGTTAGTCAGAGGCCCTGGAGGAGAGGAGGACTCTACTGACAGTTAGTCAGAGGCCCTGGCCAGAGAGGAGGACTCTACTGACAGTTAGTCAGAGGCCCTGGAGGAGAGGAGGACTCTACTGACAGTTAGTCAGAGGCCCTGGAGGAGAGGAGGACTCTACTGACAGTTAGTCAGAGGCCCTGGAGGAGAGGAGGACTCTACTGACAGTTAGTCAGAGGCCCTGGAGAGAGGAGGACTCTACTGACAGTTAGTCAGAGGCCCCTGGAGGAGAGGAGGACTCTACTGACAGTTAGTCAGAGGCCCTGGAGGAGAGGAGGACTCTACTGACAGTTAGTCAGAGGCCCTGGAGGAGAGGAGGACTCTACTGACAGTTAGTCAGAGGCCCTGGAGGAGAGGAGGACTCTACTGACAGTTAGTCAGAGGCCCTGGAGGAGAGGAGGACTCTACTGACAGTTAGTCAGAGGCCCTGGAGGAGAGGAGGACTCTACTGACAGTTAGTCAGAGGCCCTGGAGGAGAGGAGGACTCTACTGACAGTTAGTCAGAGGCCCTGGAGGAGAGGAGGACTCTACTGACAGTTAGTCAGAGGCCCTGGAGAGGGACTCTATGAAGTAGTCAGAGCGCCCTGGAGGAGAGGACTCTACTGACAGTTAGTCAGAGGCCCTGGAGGAGAGGAGGACTCTACTGACAGTTAGTCAGAGGCCCTGGAGGAGAGGAGGACTCTACTGACAGTTAGTCAGGAGCCCTGGAGGACGGGAGGAGGACTCTACTGACAGTTAGTCAGAGGCCCTGGAGAGATGGAGGACTCTACTGACAGTTAGTCAGAGGCCCTGGGAGGAGAGGACTCTACTGACAGTTAGTCAGAGGCCCTGGAGGAGAGGAGGACTCTACTGACAGTTAGTCAGAGGCCCTGGAGAGGAGGAGAGGAGGACTCTACTGAAAAAAAAACAGTTTTTTTTTAGTCAGTGGAGGCCCTGGCCAAGAGGAGGACTCTTTACTGACAGTTAGTCATAAAGTCAAGGCCCTGGAGTACATAGGAGAACTCTACTGACAGTTAGTCAGAGGCCCTGGAGGAGAGGAGGACTCTACTGACAGTTTCGAGTCAGCAGGCCCTGGAGAGAGGAGGACTCTACTGACAGTTAGTCAGATAGTGGGCCCTGGAGGAATCAAGAGGGGACGACTCCTACTGACAGTTAGTCAGAAGCCCTGGAGGAGAGGAGGACTCTACTGACAGTTAGTCAGGCCAGGAGGCTTTGTCCTGGGGGGGGAGGGGGCAGAGAGGAGGACTCTACTGACAGTTAGTCAGAAAGGCCCTGGAGGAAAGGAGGACTCTACTGACAGTTAGTCAGAGGCCCTGGAGGAGGGGGGGAGGAGGACTCTACTGACAGTTAGTCAGAGACCCTGGCCAGAGAGGAGGACTCTACTGACAGTTAGTCAGAGGCCCTGGAGGAGAGGAGGACTCTACTGACAGTTAGTCAGAGGCCCTGGAGGAGAGGAGGACTCTACTGACAGTTAGTCAGAGGCCCTGGAGGAGAGGAGGACTCTACTGACAGTTAGTCAGAGGCCCTGGAGGAGAGGAGGACTCTACTGACAGTTAGTCAGAGGCCCTGGAGGAGAGGAGGACTCTACTGACAGTTAGTCAGAAGGCCCTGGAGGAGAGGAGGACTCTACTGACAGTTAGTCAGAGGCCTGGAGGAGAGGAGGACTCTACTGACAGTTAGTCAGAGGCCCTGGAGCGAGAGGAGGACTCTACTGACAGTTAGTCAGAGGCCCTGGAGGAGAGGAGGACTCTACTGACAGTTAGTCAGAGGCCCTGGAGGAGAGGAGGACTCTACTGGACAGTTAGTCAGAGGCCCTGGAGGAAGAGGAGGACTCTACTGACAGTTAGTCAGAGGCCCTGGCACGAGAGGAGGACTCTACTGACAGTTAGTCAGAGGCCCTGGAGGAGAGGAGGACTCTACTGACAGTTAGTCAGAGGCCCTGGAGGAGAGGAGGACTCTACTGACAGTTAGTCAGAGGCCCTGGAGGAGAGGAGGACTCTACTGACAGTTAGTCAGAGGCCCTGGAGGAGAGGAGGACTCTACTGACAGTTAGTCAGAGGCCTGGGAGAGAGGACTCTACTGAAGTTAGTCAGAGGCCCTGGAGAGAGGACTCTACTGACAGTTAGTCAGAGGCCCTGGAGGAGAGGAGGACTCTACTGACAGTTAGTCAGAGGCCCTGGCGGAGAGGAGGACTCTACTGACAGTTAGTCAGAGGCCCTGGAGGAGAGGAGGACTCTACTGACAGTTAGTCAGAGGCCCTGGAGGAGAGGAGGACTCTACTGACAGTTAGTCAGAGGCCCTGGAGGAGAGGAGGACTCTACTGACAGTTAGTCAGAGGCCCTGGCCCAAGAGGAGGACTCTACTGACAGTTAGTCAGAGGCCCTGGCCAAGAGGCGAGGACTCTACTGACAGTTAGGTCATAGGCCCTGGAGGAGAGGAGGACTCTACTGACAGTTAGTCAGAGGCCCTGGAGGAGAGGAGGACTCTACTGACAGTTAGTCAGAGGCCCTGGAGGAGAGGAGGACTCTACTGACAGTTAGTCAGAGGCCCTAGGCCAAGAGGAGGACTCTACTGAACAGTTAGTCAGAGGCCCTGGAGAGAGGAGGACTCTACTGACAGTTAGTCAGAGGCCCTGGAGGAGAGGAGGACTCTACTGACAGTTAGTCAGAAGGCCCTGGAGGAGAGGACTCTACTGACAGTTAGTCAGAGGTCCTAGTCGAGAGGACTCTACTGACAGTTTAGGCAGAGGCCCTGGAGGAGAGGAGGACTCTACTGACAGTTAGTCAGAGGCCCCTGGAGGAGTGGAGGACTCTACTGACAGTTAGTCAGAGGCCCTGGAGGAGAGGAGGACTCTACTGACAGTTAGTCAGAGGTCCCTGGCCAAGAGGAGGACTCTACTGACAGTTAGTCAGAGGCCCTGGAGGAGAGGAGGACTCTACTGACAGTTAGTCAGAGGCCCTGGAGGAGAGGAGGACACCTCTACTGACAGTTATCAGAGGCCCTGGAGGAGAGGAGGACTCTACTGACAGTTAGTCAGAGGCCCTGGAGGAGAGGAGGACTCTACTGACAGTTAGTCAGAGCCCTGGAGGGGGGGGGGGGGGGGGAGAGGTAAAAAAAAAGGACTCTACTGACAGTTAGGCAGAGGCCCTGGAGGAGAGGAGGACTCTACTGACAGTTAGTCAGAGGCCCTGGAGGAGAGGAGGACTCTACTGACAGTTTAGTCAGAGGCCCTAGGGGAGAGGAGGACTCTACTGACAGTTAGTCAGAGGTCCTGATCGAGAGAGGACTCTACTGACAGTTAGGCAAAGAGGCCCTGGAGGAGGAGGACTCTACTTACAGTTAGTCAGAGGCCCTGGAGGAGAGGAGGACTCTACTGACAGTTAGTCAGAGGCCCTGGTCGAGAGGAGGACTCTACTGACAGTTATTCATAGGCCCTGGAGGAGAGGACTCTACTGACAGTTAGTCAGAGGCCCTGGAGGAGAGGAGGACTCTACTGACAGTTAGTCAGAGGCCCTGGAGGAGAGGAGGACTCTACTGACAATTAGTCAGAGGGCCCTGGCAAGAGGAGGACTCTACTGACAGTTAGTCAGAGGCCTGGCAGAGAGGAGGACTCTACTGACAGTTAGTCAGAGGCCCTGGAGGAGAGGAGGACTCTACTGACAGTTAGTCAGAGGCCCTGGAGGAGAGGAGGACTCTACTGACAGTTAGTCAGAGGCCCTGGAGGAGAGGAGGACTCTACTGACAGTTAGTCAGAGGCCCTGGCCAAGAGGAGGACTCTACTGACAGTTAGTCAGAGGGCCCTGGAGGAGAGAGGACTCTACTGACAGTTAGTCAGAGGTCCCTGGAGGAGAGGAGGACTCTACTGACAGTTAGTCAGAGGCCCTGGAGGAGAGGACTCTACTGACAGTTAGTCAGAGGTCCTGGTCGAGAGGAGGACTCTACTGACAGTTAGGCAGAGGCCCTGGAGGAGAGGAGGACTCTACTGACAGTTAGTCAGAGGCCCTGGAGGAGAGGAGGACTCTACTGACAGTTAGTCAGAGGCCCTGGAGGAGAGGAGGACTCTACTGACAGTTAGTCAGAGGCCCTGGCCAAGAGGAGGACTCTACTGACAGTTAGTCAGAGGCCCTGGAGGAGAGGAGGACTCTACTGACAGTTAGTCAGAGGCCCTGGAGGAGAGGAGGACTCTACTGACAGTTAGTCAGAGGCCCTGGAGGAGAGGAGGACTCTACTGACAGTTAGTCAGAGGCCCTGGTCGAGAGGAGGACTCTACTGACAGTTAGTCAGAGGCCCTGGAGGAGAGGACTCTACTGACAGTTAGTCAGAGGCCCTGGAGGAGAGGAGGACTCTACTGACAGTTAGTCAGAGGCCCTGGAGGAGAGGAGGACTCTACTGACAGTTAGTCAGAGGCCCTGGCCAAGAGGAGGACTCTACTGACAGTTAGTCAGAGGCCCTGGAGGAGAGGAGGACTCTACTGACAGTTAGTCAGAGGCCCTGGAGGAGAGGAGGACTCTACTGACAGTTAGTCAGAGGCCCTGGAGGAGAGGAGGACTCTACTGACAGTTAGTCAGAGGCCCTGGCAGAGAGGAGGACTCTACTGACAGTTAGTCAGAGGCCCTGGAGGAGAGGAGGACTCTACTGACAGTTAGTCAGAGGCCCTGGAGGAGAGGAGGACTCTACTGACAGTTAGTCAGAGGCCCTGGAGGAGAGGAGGACTCTACTGACAGTTAGTCAGAGGCCCTGGAGGAGAGGACTCTACTGACAGTTAGTCAGAGGCCCTGGAGGAGAGGAGGACTCTACTGACAGTTAGTCAGAGGCCCTGGAGGAGAGGAGGACTCTACTGACAGTTAGTCAGAGGCCCTGGAGGAGAGGAGGACTCTACTGACAGTTAGTCAGAGGCCCTGGAGGAGAGGAGGACTCTACTGACAGTTAGTCAGAGGCCCTGGAGGAGAGGAGGACTCTACTGACAGTTAGTCAGAGGCCCTGGAGGAGAGGAGGACTCTACTGACAGTTAGTCAGAGGCCCTGGAGGAGAGGAGGACTCTACTGACAGTTAGTCAGAGGCCCTGGCCGAGAGGAGGACTCTACTGACAGTTAGTCAGAGGCCCTGGAGGAGAGGAGGACTCTACTGACAGTTAGTCAGAGGCCCTGGAGGAGAGGAGGACTCTACTGACAGTTAGTCAGAGGCCCTGGAGGAGAGGAGGACTCTACTGACAGTTAGTCAGAGGCCCTGGAGGAGAGGAGGACTCTACTGACAGTTAGTCAGAGGCCCTGGAGGAGAGGAGGACTCTACTGACAGTTAGTCAGAGGCCCTGGAGGAGAGGAGGACTCTACTGACAGTTAGTCAGAGGCCCTGGAGGAGAGGAGGACTCTACTGACAGTTAGTCAGAGGTCCTGATCGAGAGGAGGACTCTACTGACAGTTAGGCAGAGGCCCTGGAGGAGAGGAGGACTCTACTGACAGTTAGTCAGAGGTCCTGGAGGAGAGGAGGACTCTACTGACAGTTAGTCAGAGGCCCTGGTCGAGAGGAGGACTCTACTGACAGTTATTCATAGGCCCTGGAGGAGAGGACTCTACTGACAGTTAGTCAGAGGCCCTGGAGGAGAGGAGGACTCTACTGACAGTTAGTCAGAGGCCCTGGAGGAGAGGAGGACTCTACTGACAATTAGTCAGAGGCCCTGGCCAAGAGGAGGACTCTACTGACAGTTAGTCAGAGGCCCTGGCAAAGAGGAGGACTCTACTGACAGTTAGTCATAGGCCCTGGAGGAGAGGAGGACTCTACTGACAGTTAGTCAGAGGCCCTGGCCAAGAGGAGGACTCTACTGACAGTTAGTCAGAGGCCCTGGAGGAGAGGAGGACTCTACTGACAGTTAGGCAGAGGCCCTGGAGGAGAGGAGGACTCTACTGACAGTTAGTCAGAGGCCCTGGAGGAGAGGAGGACTCTACTGACAGTTAGTCAGAGGCCCTGGCCAAGAGGAGGACTCTACTGACAGTTAGTCAGAGGCCCTGGAGTAGAGGAGAACTCTACTGACAGTTAGTCAGAGGCCCTGGAGGAGAGGAGGACTCTACTGACAGTTAGTCAGAGGCCCTGGAGGAGAGGAGGACTCTACTGACAGTTAGTCAGAGGCCCTGGAGGAGAGGACGACTCTACTGACAGTTAGTCAGAGGCCCTGGAGGAGAGGAGGACTCTACTGACAGTTAGTCAGAGGCCCTGGAGGAGAGGAGGTCTCTACTGACAGTTAGTCAGAGGCCCTGGAGGAGAGGAGGACTCTACTGACAGTTAGTCAGAGGCCCTGGCCAAGAGGAGGACTCTACTGACAGTTAGTCAGAGGCCCTGGAGGAGAGGAGGACTCTACTGACAGTTAGGCAGAGGCCCTGGAGGAGAGGAGGACTCTACTGACAGTTAGTCAGAGGCCCTGGAGGAGAGGAGGACTCTACTGACAGTTAGTCAGAGACCCTGGCCAAGAGGAGGACTCTACTGACAGTTAGTCAGAGGCCCTGGAGGAGAGGAGGACTCTACTGACAGTTAGTCAGAGGCCCTGGAGGAGAGGAGGACTCTACTGACAGTTAGTCAGAGGCCCTGGAGGAGAGGAGGACTCTACTGACAGTTAGTCAGAGGCCCTGGAGGAGAGGAGGACTCTACTGACAGTTAGGCAGAGGCCCTGGAGGAGAGGAGGACTCTACTGACAGTTAGTCAGAGGCCCTGGAGGAGAGGAGGACTCTACTGACAGTTAGTCAGAGGCCCTGGGGGAGAGGAGGACTCTACTGACAGTTAGTCAGAGGTCCTGATCGAGAGGAGGACTCTACTGACAGTTAGGCAGAGGCCCTGGAGGAGAGGAGGACTCTACTTACAGTTAGTCAGAGGTCCTGGAGGAGAGGAGGACTCTACTGACAGTTAGTCAGAGGCCCTGGTCGAGAGGAGGACTCTACTGACAGTTATTCATAGGCCCTGGAGGAGAGGACTCTACTGACAGTTAGTCAGAGGCCCTGGAGGAGAGGAGGACTCTACTGACAGTTAGTCAGAGGCCCTGGAGGAGAGGAGGACTCTACTGACAATTAGTCAGAGGCCCTGGCCAAGAGGAGGACTCTACTGACAGTTAGTCAGAGGCCCTGGCAAAGAGGAGGACTCTACTGACAGTTAGTCATAGGCCCTGGAGGAGAGGAGGACTCTACTGACAGTTAGTCAGAGGCCCTGGAGGAGAGGAGGACTCTACTGACAGTTAGTCAGAGGCCCTGGAGGAGAGGAGGACTCTACTGACAGTTAGTCAGAGGCCCTGGCCAAGAGGAGGACTCTACTGACAGTTAGTCAGAGGCCCTGGTCGAGAGGAGGACTCTACTGACAGTTAGTCAGAGGCCCTGGAGGAGAGGACTCTACTGACAGTTAGTCAGAGGCCCTGGAGGAGAGGAGGACTCTACTGACAGTTAGTCAGAGGCCCTGGAGGAGAGGAGGACTCTACTGACAGTTAGTCAGAGGCCCTGGCCAAGAGGAGGACTCTACTGACAGTTAGTCAGAGGCCCTGGAGGAGAGGAGGACTCTACTGACAGTTAGGCAGAGGCCCTGGAGGAGAGGAGGACTCTACTGACAGTTAGTCAGAGGCCCTGGAGGAGAGGAGGACTCTACTGACAGTTAGTCAGAGACCCTGGCCAAGAGGAGGACTCTACTGACAGTTAGTCAGAGGCCCTGGAGGAGAGGAGGACTCTACTGACAGTTAGTCAGAGGCCCTGGAGGAGAGGAGGACTCTACTGAAAGTTAGTCAGAGGCCCTGGAGGAGAGGAGGACTCTACTGACAGTTAGTCAGAGGCCCTGGAGGAGAGGAGGACTCTACTGACAGTTAGGCAGAGGCCCTGGAGGAGAGGAGGACTCTACTGACAGTTAGTCAGAGGTCCTGGGGGAGAGGAGGACTCTACTGACAGTTAGTCAGAGGCCCTGGTCGAGAGGAGGACTCTACTGACAGTTATTCATAGGCCCTGGAGGAGAGGACTCTACTGACAGTTAGTCAGAGGCCCTGGAGGAGAGGAGGACTCTACTGACAGTTAGTCAGAGGCCCTGGAGGAGAGGACTCTACTGACAGTTAGTCAGAGGCCCTGGAGGAGAGGAGGACTCTACTGACAGTTAGTCAGAGGCCCTGGCCAAGAGGAGGACTCTACTGACAGTTAGTCAGAGGCCCTGGAGGAGAGGAGGACTCTACTGACAGTTAGTCAGAGGCCCTGGAGGAGAGGAGGACTCTACTGACAGTTAGTCAGAGGCCCTGGAGGAGAGGAGGACTCTACTGACAGTTAGTCAGAGGCCCTGGTCGAGAGGAGGACTCTACTGACAGTTATTCATAGGCCCTGGAGGAGAGGACTCTACTGACAGTTAGTCAGAGGCCCTGGAGGAGAGGAGGACTCTACTGACAGTTAGTCAGAGGTCCTGGTCGAGAGGAGGACTCTACTGACAGTTAGTCAGAGGCCCTGGAGGAGAGGAGGACTCTACTGACAGTTAGGCAGAGGCCCTGGAGGAGAGGAGGACTCTACTGACAGTTAGTCAGAGGTCCTGGGGGAGAGGAGGACTCTACTGACAGTTAGTCAGAGGCCCTGGTCGAGAGGAGGACTCTACTGACAGTTATTCATAGGCCCTGGAGGAGAGGACTCTACTGACAGTTAGTCAGAGGCCCTGGAGGAGAGGAGGACTCTACTGACAGTTAGTCAGAGGCCCTGGAGGAGAGGAGGACTCTACTTAAAATTAGTCAGAGGCCCTGGCCAAGAGGAGGACTCTACTGACAGTTAGTCAGAGGCCCTGGAGGAGAGGACTCTACTGACAGTTAGTCAGAGGCCCTGGAGGAGAGGAGGACTCTAATGACAGTTAGTCAGAGGCCCTGGAGGAGAGGAGGACTCTACTGACAGTTAGTCAGAGGTCCTGGTCGAGAGGAGGACTCTACTGACAGTTAGTCAGAGGCCCTGGAGGAGAGGACTCTACTGACAGTTAGTCAGAGGCCCTGGAGGAGAGGAGGACTCTACTGACAGTTAGTCAGAGGCCCTGGAGGAGAGGACTCTACTGACAGTTAGTCAGAGGCCCTGGAGGAGAGGAGGACTCTACTGACAGTTAGTCAGAGGCCCTGGCCAAGAGGAGGACTCTACTGACAGTTAGTCAGAGGCCCTGGAGGAGAGGAGGACTCTACTGACAGTTAGTCAGAGGCCCTGGAGGAGAGGAGGACTCTACTGACAGTTAGTCAGAGGCCCTGGAGGAGAGGAGGACTCTACTGACAGTTAGTCAGAGGTCCTGGTCGAGAGGAGGACTCTACTGACAGTTAGTCAGAGGCCCTGGAGGAGAGGACTCTACTGACAGTTAGTCAGAGTCCCTGGAGTAGAGGAGGACTCTACTGACAGTTAGTCAGAGGCCCTGGAGGAGAGGAGGACTCTACTGACAGTTAGTCAGAGGCCCTGGCCAAGAGGAGGACTCTACTGACAGTTAGTCAGAGGCCCTGGAGGAGAGGAGGACTCTACTGACAGTTAGTCAGAGGCCCAGGAGGAGAGGAGGACTCTACTGACAGTTAGTCAGAGGCCCTGGAGGAGAGGAGGACTCTACTGACAGTTAGTCAGAGGCCCTGGCCAAGAGGAGGACTCTACTGACAGTTAGTCAGAGGCCCTGGAGTAGAGGAGGACTCTACTGACAGTTAGTCAGAGGCCCTGGAGGAGAGGAGGACTCTACTGACAGTTAGTCAGAGGCCCTGGAGGAGAGGAGGACTCTACTGACAGTTAGTCAGAGGCCCTGGAGGAGAGGAGGACTCTACTGACAGTTAGTCAGAGGTCTTGGTCGAGAGGAGGACTCTACTGACAGTTAGTCAGAGGCCCTGGAGGAGAGGAGGACTCTACTGACAGTTAGTCAGAGGCCCTGGAGGAGAGGAGGACTCTACTGACAGTTAGTCAGAGGCCCTGGAGGAGAGGAGGACTCTACTGACAGTTAGTCAGAGGCCCTGGAGGAGAGGAGGACTCTACTGACAGTTAGTCAGAGGCCCTGGAGGAGAGGAGGACTCTACTGACAGTTAGTCAGAGGTCCTGGTCGAGAGGAGGACTCTACTGACAGTTAGTCAGAGGCCCTGGAGGAGAGGACTCTACTGACAGTTAGTCAGAGGCCCTGGAGGAGAGGAGGACTCTACTGACAGTTAGTCAGAGGCCCTGGAGGAGAGGAGGACTCTACTGACAGTTAGTCAGAGGCCCTGGCCAAGAGGAGGACTCTACTGACAGTTAGTCAGAGGCCCTGGAGGAGAGGAGGACTCTACTGACAGTTAGTCAGAGGCCCTGGAGGAGAGGAGGACTCTACTGACAGTTAGTCAGAGGCCCTGGAGGAGAGGAGGACTCTACTGACAGTTAGTCAGAGACCCTGGCCAAGAGGAGGACTCTACTGACAGTTAGTCAGAGGCCCTGGAGGAGAGGAGGACTCTACTGACAGTTAGTCAGAGGCCCTGGAGGAGAGGAGGACTCTACTGACAGTTAGTCAGAGGCCCTGGAGGAGAGGAGGACTCTACTGACAGTTAGTCAGAGGTCCTGGTCGAGAGGAGGACTCTACTGACAGTTAGTCAGAGGCCCTGGAGGAGAGGACTCTACTGACAGTTAGTCAGAGGCCCTGGAGGAGAGGAGGACTCTACTGACAGTTAGTCAGAGGCCCTGGAGGAGAGGAGGACTCTACTGACAGTTAGTCAGAGGCCCTGGCCAAGAGGAGGACTCTACTGACAGTTAGTCAGAGGCCCTGGAGGAGAGGAGGACTCTACTGACAGTTAGTCAGAGGCCCTGGAGGAGAGGAGGACTCTACTGACAGTTAGTCAGAGGCCCTGGAGGAGAGGAGGACTCTACTGACAGTTAGTCAGAGACCCTGACCAAGAGGAGGACTCTACTGACAGTTAGTCAGAGGCCCTGGAGGAGAGGAGGACTCTACTGACAGTTAGTCAGAGGCCCTGGAGGAGAGGAGGACTCTACTGACAGTTAGTCAGAGGCCCTGGAGGAGAGGAGGACTCTACTGACAGTTAGTCAGAGGCCCTGGAGGAGAGGAGGACTCTACTGACAGTTAGTCAGAGGTCCTGGTCGAGAGGAGGACTCTACTGACAGTTAGTCAGAGGCCCTGGAGGAGAGGAGGACTCTACTGACAGTTAGTCAGAGGCCCTGGAGGAGAGGAGGACTCTACTGACAGTTAGTCAGAGGCCCTGGAGGAGAGGAGGACTCTACTGACAGTTAGTCAGAGGCCCTGGAGGAGAGGAGGACTCTACTGACAGTTAGTCAGAAGCCCTAGAGGAGAGGAGGACTCTACTGACAGTTAGTCAGAGGTCCTGGCCAAGAGGAGTACTGACAGTTAGTCAGATTGCCCTGGCTGAGAGGGGGACAGTAAAGGGAGTGTGGGTAATGGGCTGGCTAAGAGGGGGACAGTAAAGGGAGTGTGGGTAATAAGCTGGCTGAGAGGGGGACAGTAAAGGGTGTGTGGGTAATGGGCTGGCTAAGAGGGGGACAGTAAAGGGAGTGTGGGTAATGAGCTGGCTGAGAGGGGGACAGTAAAGGGAGTGTGGGTAATGAGCTGGCTGAGAGGGGGACAGTAAAGGGTGTGTGGGTAATGAGCTGGCTGAGAGGGGGACAGTAAAGGGAGTGTGGGTAATGAGCTGGCTGAGAGGGGGACAGTAAAGGGAGTGTGGGTAATGGGCTGGCTGAGAGGGGGACAGTAAAGGGTGTGTGGGTAATGGGCTGGCTGAGAGGGGGACAGTAAAGGGAGTGTGGGTAATGAGCTGGCTGAGAGGGGGACAGTAAAGGGAGTGTGGGTAATGGGCTGGCTGAGAGGGGGACAGTAAAGGGAGTGTGGGTAATGAGCTGGCTGAGAGGGGGACAGTAAAGGGTGTGTGGGTAATGAGCTGGCTGAGAGGGGGACAGTAAAGGGTGTGTGGGTAATGAGCTGGCTGAGAGGGGGACAGTAAAGGGAGTGTGGGTAATGAGCTGGCTGAGATGGGGACAGTAAAGGGAGTGTGGGTAATGGGCTGGCTGAGATGGGGACAGTAAAGGGAGTGTGGGTAATGAGCTGGCTGAGAGGGGGACAGTAAAGGGAGTGTGGGTAATGGGCTGGCTGAGAGGGGGACAGTAAAGGGAGTGTGGGTAATGAGCTGGCTGAGAGGGGGACAGTAAAGGGTGTGTGGGTAATGAGCTGGCTGAGAGGGGGACAGTAAAGGGTGTGTGGGTAATGAGCTGGCTGAGAGGGGGACAGTAAAGGGAGTGTGGGTAATGAGCTGGCTGAGATGGGGACAGTAAAGGGAGTGTGGGTAATGGGCTGGCTGAGAGGGGGACAGTAAAGGGAGTGTGGGTAATGAGCTGGCTGAGAGGGGGACAGTAAAGGGAGTGTGGGTAATGAGCTGGCTGAGAGGGGGACAGTAAAGGGAGTGTGGGTAATGAGCTGGCTGAGAGGGGGACAGTAAAGGGAGTGTGGGTAATGGGCTGGCTGAGGGTAATGGGTGACATCAATAGTTAGCTCTTCTTTTTGTATTTTTATATTTATACCAAAACATAGTAATATTATGAGTTCATTAGTCTGGGCTACTCTACCAGCACACGCACGCATGCACGCGCACACACACACACACACACACACACACACACACACACACACACACACACACACACACACACACACACACTTATAGCTGCATCAGCGTTTCACAAACATACACAAACACAGTAGACTTTGAGAGAGTGTGTTGGAGGCAGTTGCTGACAGAACGATTGTATACTGGAAACAAAGGAACACCCTGGATCTCAGTCTAACGTTCCCCTTACTCAGCAACTTTCAATGTTGGAAGAGGAAGAAATGTGAGAACTCAGACCTAAATGTGTTATTGATTAAAATGTGTGTGTGTGTAAGTGTGTGTAAGTGTGTGTGTAAGTGTGTGTGTGTAAGTGTGTGTAAGTGTGTGTGTGTAAGTGTGTGTAAGTGTGTGTGTGTAAGTGTGTGTAAGTGTGTGTAAGTGTGTGTGTGTGTGTGTGTGCCTCTGAGTACTGGCCTGTTGTTTCCCTTGGTCCACTCTGTTCATCAGGAGATCTGCACTTCTCCTCTCCTCACTCAGGTCTTGCTCCATCTGGCCCATCTGACCCTGAAATAGGAAACACCTGTCATAAAACCTGTAGTTATGTGTAATAACACTGTCACGACATATCTTATAACCACTCATGACGATTTATGAAGCTTTCTTTTCTATGAGCTGTTAAATTACTTCTATATGTCCCAGGACTGGCTGGTCTGTGGAGTTCAACAGGACCTCAATGGAAAGAAGTTCCAGACTTGATTGTGTGTTATCCTCCATGATTTTACTCATGCGCATGTATGGCTTTTTCAAGTTTTATGTGTGCTTGTTTTTAAAATATGGTTGAATTATTTACCTAAAGTAAACTAAACCTGCCACTGTTATAGGTGACAACGTGACCCTTTGGTCTGTGGAGTCGACCTGTCACTGGTACCGGTGACAACGTGACCCTTTGGTCTGTGGAGTCGACCTGTCACTGGTACCGGTGACAACATGTTTTGCCATCAGCAACACGAACACCAGCTATCGGTACGTCTCAGTGGTAATCAGCAACTGCTGTGCTTTTCCACCCCCCCCTCATCTCTACAAGGACATGCAGGTGGAAATAATGGTATTTTCCACCCCCCTCATCTCTAGAAGGACATGCAGGTGGAAATAGCGGAATTTTCCACCTCCCTCATCTCTACAAGGACATGCAGGTGGAAATAGAGGAAGTTTCCACCCTCCTCATCTCTACAAGGACATGCAGGTGGAAATAACGGAATTTTCCACCTCCCTCATCTCTAGAAGGTCATGCAGGTGGAAATAGCGGAATTTTGAAGAGGTGAACGGTCAAAGAGTCCGAGTGGGAAACGGACTATCCAACAGTGTGTTTTTTGTCTTCTTGTTACATGATCCCTTTCCAGCATGGTTCCTGCTACTATGGTGAATGTGTAACGAGGTCAGCCCAGTACAGCTCGGCTCGGTAGCGTGAAGCGGGTGTGTGGCCCACAGTAACAGTGCCTCCAAGACTTTGACCTGTCTGGCTGTGTACCTCCCCCTCCACACTAAGGCTGCACAATGAATCGGCTTCATGTCAAAATCGCAATATTGACGTGCAAGATCCCATTATCGCAAGAGATCCATATTTGCACGCAACGTTTTGAAATGCATTCAGACGCGTGTAACGTCCGTTAATTTTTTTAAATAGTTTGTCAGGCTGTGTCTCTCCTCCACACACACACACACACACACACACACACATACACACACACACACACACACACACATTACCTCCATGAGTTTGACTTGTCGGGCGTGGTCCTCCAGGGCATGTGTGTGCCTCTCCTCCACCTCCTCCACCTTCCTCTCCAGCTGTCTGCCTCTCTGCTGGGCCTCCTCCCACTCCTGACGACACCGCTCCAGACTCTGCTCCAGGGGAAGCAGCTGAACACACACACAGAACATATTATTAGCACGTGTAACGTGGAGTTAAGAGCCCCTCAGCTAGCTTGAAAATGTTGCCAACGGAGCTATCAAATAGAACGCTTTTTCTTATAGCTCAATCGGCTCGTACGTTGTCGAGCAGGCGGTCACGTGTGTTTGGCGAGGTAGAGGACCCTGGTTTCAAGCCCAGACGGAGCCAAGTTCAGGAAGGGAACGCTACATGCTAAGCTAGCACACACAGAACATATTAAAACATGAAATAACTGGTTGTGTATCTGGACAGCCTTCATCTCAACATGTTTACGGCTTAACTTTGCATTACTGTCTCCTCTCCCGATAAACCTTTCAACTCTTCAATCATTCCTCAGCTCCTTATCTCTGAAGCACGAGAGACTGATAGACAGAGAGAGTATAATCACAGATAGAATATGATCCATCCACTCGTGACTCAATAGGGGAAAATGTCCACCACACCTCTTCCTGTAGTTTTCTGGCGTTCTGTTGTGATTTCTCCAGCTCCATTCCCTTTTCCTGCAGCTGTTGTTGGACCTCAGTCAGCTCTGTGTGGCTCTTCTCTCTGACTTCATCAACCTGGAGCTGGAGCTTCTCAGCCGACGCCTCACACTCCTTCACTTTAGCACTCATCTGGAGCAGAGAGAGAGAGGGGGAGAGAGAGAGGGGGAGAGAGGGAGAGAGAGAGAGAGAGAGAGAGAGAGAGAGGGAGAGAGAGAGAGAGAGAGAGAGAGGGAGAGAGAGAGCGAGAGAGAGAGAGAGAGAGGGGGAGAGAGAGAGAGAGAGAGAGAGAGAGAGAGAGAGAGAGAGAGAGAGAGAGAGAGAGAGAGAGAGAGAGAGAGAGAGAGAGAGAGAGGGGGGGGGGGGGAGAGAGAGAGGGGGAGAGAGAGAGAGAGAGAGAGAGAGAGCGAGAGAGAGAGAGAGAGAGAGCGAGAGAGAGAGCGAGAGAGAGAGGGAGGGGGGGGGGGTGAGAAGGAGGGCGAGATAGTGAGTGGAAGGGGGTAGACAGACTGAATGGTGTTCATTGAACATTCCCCCCATGATAGATTATGTTTTTCATGCAACGCCTATGATTTGCACTGGTGACAACTCTAGGGTAATTCACGAGTATCATAACTTCTAGTACTTATAGATAAACCCAGCAGCACTGAAGGGCGGAGACAAATGGAGGTCAATAAAATGATACCACTCCTCTTCATAGAAACACAATGTTCTTCTCAGTGGCTTCTGACCTCCAGTACAGCTTCTCCCTTTCCCTCCTCCTCTCCATTCCTCCACTCTACTCCTGCAGTTTCTCCACCGTGCTGACTTGCAACCCCCTCTCCCCTCCAGATAACTGTTCTCCTCCTCCAGATAACCACTCTCCTCCTCCAGATAACTCCTCTCCTCCTCCAGATAATCCTCTCCTCCTCCAGATAACTCCTCTCCTCCTCCAGTTAACTCATCTCCTCCAGATAACTCCTACCCCTCCAGATAACGTATCTCCTCCTTCAGATATCCGCTCTCCTCCTCCAGATAACAAATATCCTCCTCCAGATAACTATTCTCCTCCTCCAGACAACAGCTCTCCTCCTCCAGATAACTAACCTCCTCCTCCAGATAGCTCCTCATCCTCCTCCTCCTCCAGATAACTCCTCCCCCCTCCTCCTCCAGATAACACCTATCCTCCTCCAGATAACGCATCTCCTCCTCCAGATAACTATTATCCTCCTCCAGATAACTAACCTCCTCCTCCAGATAACTCTCATTCTCCTCCGGATAACTAATCTCCTCCTCCAGATAACTCCTATCCTCCTCCAGATAACTCCTCTCCTCCTCCAGATAACTCATATTCTCCTCCAGATAACTCATCTCCTCCTCCAGATAACTCCTCTCCCCCTCCAGATAACTCATCTCCTCCTCCAGATAACTCATATTCTCCTCCAGATAACTAATCTCCTCCTCCTCCAGATAACTCCTCTCCCCTTTCTCCCTACTCCCCTCCTCTACCCATCCCCCCTCCCACCCTCCGCACCTCCTCCCCTCCTCCCCTCCTCACCTCCTCCTTCAGTTTCTCAACAGTGCTGTTCTGCAGTCTCCTCTGCTCCTCCAGATCACTCTTCATCCTCCTCAGCTCCCCTGTTCTTCTCTCCTCCTCCTTCAGCCTCTCCTTCACCTCCCTGTGCTGGTGGTTCAGCTGGGTCAGCTCGCTCTGTGAGAGGGAAGAAACACAGAAACAGGACTGTGTCAGTGTGTGGAGAAACTAAGGAGAAGGAGAAAACAACAGGTTGTCCAAGTTGTTTCCCTGTATAAAGTTGGAACTATTTTGAAGAGTTGTTTCCCTGTATAAAGTTGGAATCTTACAACAAGCCTACTATTTATTTCACCTGTACGTTCTCCAGCCTTATTAGTAGGGCTTTGTTTGCCTGGCACAGGTCCTCTTCCTTCTCCCTCACCTCCGCTAGCGTCCCCTCAACCTGCTGCTTCTCTCTCTGTGGGATCACATTTTAGTATTGTATTATTACGTTAGGATACACTCTATCTAAAAACTCAGTTGATATTTCAACACTTGAGGATGCATTTTAAAGAACATCCTACTTCATTGAGAGTCTGTATTTCCCTCCCTCCCTCCCTCTCCCTACCTCACCTTGAGTTGCTCTATGCATTTCACCAGCTGTCTCTGCAGAGATTTGGACTCCTTGATGACGAGGTTGAGCTTCTCCACCCTGCTCTCCAGCTCCTCTACCTGGGTTAGTGTAGAGATGGGATACATTATGTCAGCTTCGGGACAACCTGGTCTCAGAGCAAAACGTATAATATTTACTAAAGTCGGCGCCACTCCATTTAGTATGATATGTTAGGCTACATTACATTGGGCTACCAATGTAATAGCGGTAGTACAATATAATATGAATTGTAGGACATCTAGTATCCTACGTCTTGATCGTTTAGTATGATATATTACGTTCAACTGCTTTAGTATGATATGTTACGTTAGGTTACACTGTAAAAAAAATCTTGATGATTCCACTAATAAATGTTTAGTAACTGGTTCCACAGCCATTTTTTCTTCACTCAACTTTTCAGTCAAAGTGTTACCTGAACTTAACATTTTTAGTGGGCCCAAACTTTGGCTAGGGACACACACAGTGCTTTTAACATACATATTTCACACACAACGACATTGTGGATGTTCGTTGATGCAGTAAATGTTATTCAACACCTTCCTCATCTGGGATTTGAACTCACAACCTCTTTGTTCACAGTATTCTGATCTTCCTGCTACGCCACCAACCATGTCTTTGTCAGTTATCAGGTAATCTGACTATTCTCTCCTCATTTAATTTATTTACTTATTGACTTATTTCAGGGTTTTTCTGTTTTAATGTTACTCCTTAATCACTATAATAAATAAAATTGTTTGAAAAGGCTGAGATTGACTTTGAAATGCAAAGTGTAGGAATACAAGTGAATTCAGTCATTGACACATCATGGTAGCAGGAAGATAGTAATGCTGTGGACCAAGAGCTTGTGAGGACGTGTTGAATGTGAATTACTGTGAACATGCACAATGTCAACGTGTGTCAAATATGTAAGTTGAAAACATTGTATTAAAATCTCTATTTGAATGTGTGGGTGTCCCTAGCCTAAGTTTTCTCAAGTTGGAGCTAAGTTTGGGCCAACTAAAAACTTCCAAGTTCAGGTAAAACTTTGACCGAAAAGTTGAGTAAACTAAAAAAGGCTGTGGAACCAGTTACTAAATAATAATTAGTTAAATTAAAAATCTATATTTCATTTTTTTTTTTACAGTGTAGGTGTTAAGGTTAGGAGATAGATTAAAGGGTTAAGGTTAGGGTTAGGGTTGGCTAACATGCTAAGTAGTAAGTCGTTTAAAAGTTGCTAAAGTTGTCCGTGATGAGATTCAAACATGCAACATTGGATTGCTAGATGTTCGCGTTATACATCAACACATCCACCCCGAACAACCACCCTCTTTTAGTTTTTTCCTTAAGTAGCCTACTGTCATACCAAAGGTAACATATCATACTAATTTAAGTGTCCCGGATTTACGTAGGCCAATGTAATGTAACCTAACATAAAGTAACATCTCGTACTAAATGGAGTGGCATGGATTTTAGTCAAATATAAAATGTTTTGTCTGAGACCATTATGGGTATTGTAGTACATCATTATGGGTATTGTAGTACATCATTATGGGTATTGTAGTACATCATTATGGGTATTGTAGTACATCATTATGGGTATTGTAGTACATCATTATGGGTATTGTAGTACATCATTATGGGTATTGTAGTACATCATTATGGGTATTGTAGTACATCATTATGGGTATTGTAGAACATCATTATGGGTATTGTAGTACATCATTATGGGTATTGTAGTACATCATTATGGGTTTTGTAGTACATCATTATGGGTATTGTAGTACATCATGCCCCAGTACCTGTCCCCTAAGCTCCTCTCTCTCCTGGATCAGCTCCTTCACCTGGCCCCGGGCCTCCCCTCTCTCCTCCTCCACCTCCTTCTTCTCCTGGCCCAGCACTGTGTTACTCTGACAGGGAGACAGAGGGAGTCAGAATACACACAGGATACAGTATGTTCAGTGGGAAATTAAGTTACGCCAATGAGCCACTGACTGGGATGTTCAATTCAACTCAATTCAATTCAACTCTACTCAACTTAACTCAACTCAATCTGCCACCCTGTCTCTCCCGTTGTTACCTCTTTCACCTCCTCCACCTCCTCACGGAGCTTCTGCACCTCCTTGCCGTACACCTCCTTCATAATGCCCAGCTCCTTGTCATGGCTCTCCACCTCCTCCTTCAGTGCTCCCTTCAGGGCGGTCAGCTCCCTCTCCCTCCAGTGTAGCACCTCCTCCTGCTCCTCTTGCACCTGAATGAGCCCCTGGAAGTCCAACCGCAGCTGGGCCAGGTCCTAACACAGGCAAGTACACTCAGTTAACCTGGGCCAGGTCCTAACACAGACAAGTACACTCAGTTAACCTGGGCCAGGTCCTAACACAGACAAGTACACTCAGTTAACCTGGGCCAGGTCCTAACACAGGCAAGTACACTCAGTTAACCTGGGCCAGGTCCTAACACAGGCAAGTACACTCAGTTAACCTGGGCCAGGTCCTAACACAGGCACTCAGTTAACCTGGGCCAGGTCCTAACACAGACAGGGACACTCAGTTAACCTGGGCCAGGTCCTAACACAGACAGGGACACTCAGTTAACCTGGGCCAGGTCCTAACACAGACACTCAGTTAACCTGGGCCAGGTCCTAACACAGACACTCAGTTAACCTGGGCCAGGTCCTAACACAGACAGGGACACTCAGTTAACCTGGGCCAGGTCCTAACACAGACACTCAGTTAACCTGGGCCAGGTCCTAACACAGGCACTCAGTTAACCTGGGCCAGGTCCTAACACAGGCACTCAGTTAACCTGGGCCAGGTCCTAACACAGACACTCAGTTAACCTGGGCCAGGTCCTAACACAGACACTCAGTTAACCTGGGCCAGGTCCTAACACAGACACTCAGTTAACCTGGGCCAGGTCCTAACACAGACACTCAGTTAACCTGGGCCAGGTCCTAACACAGGCACTCAGTTAACCTGGGCCAGGTCCTAACACAGGCAAGTACACTCAGTTAACCTGGGCCAGGTCCTAACACAGACACTCAGTTAACCTGGGCCAGGTCCTAACACAGGCACTCAGTTAACCTGGGCCAGGTCCTAACACAGGCACTCAGTTAACCTGGGCCAGGTCCTAACACAGACACTCAGTTAACCTGGGCCAGGTCCTAACACAGACAAGTACACTCAGTTAACCTGGGCCAGGTCCTAACACAGACACTCAGTTAACCTGGGCCAGGTCCTAACACAGGCACTCAGTTAACCTGGGCCAGGTCCTAACACAGGCACTCAGTTAACCTGGGCCAGGTCCTAACACAGACAAGTACACTCAGTTAACCTGGGCCAGGTCCTAACACAGACAAGTACACTCAGTTAACCTGGGCCAGGTCCTAACACAGGCACTCAGTTAACCTGGGCCAGGTCCTAACACAGGCACTCAGTTAACCTGGGCCAGGTCCTAACACAGGCACTCAGTTAACCTGGGCCAGGTCCTAACACAGGCACTCAGTTAACCTGGGCCAGGTCCTAACACAGACACTCAGTTAACCTGGGCCAGGTCCTAACACAGGCAAGTACACTCAGTTAACCTGGGCCAGGTCCTAACACAGACACTCAGTTAACCTGGGCCAGGTCCTAACACAGGCACTCAGTTAACCTGGGCCAGGTCCTAACACAGACAAGTACACTCAGTTAACCTGGGCCAGGTCCTAACACAGGCACTCAGTTAACCTGGGCCAGGTCCTAACACAGGCACTCAGTTAACCTGGGCCAGGTCCTAACACAGACACTCAGTTAACCTGGGCCAGGTCCTAACACAGGCAAGTACACTCAGTTAACCTGGGCCAGGTCCTAACACAGACAAGTACACTCAGTTAACCTGGGCCAGGTCCTAACACAGACACTCAGTTAACCTGGGCCAGGTCCTAACACAGACACTCAGTTAACCTGGGCCAGGTCCTAACACAGGCACTCAGTTAACCTGGGCCAGGTCCTAACACAGACAAGTACACTCAGTTAACCTGGGCCAGGTCCTAACACAGGCACTCAGTTAACCTGGGCCAGGTCCTAACACAGGCACTCAGTTAACCTGGGCCAGGTCCTAACACAGACACTCAGTTAACCTGGGCCAGGTCCTAACACAGGCAAGTACACTCAGTTAACCTGGGCCAGGTCCTAACACAGACACTCAGTTAACCTGGGCCAGGTCCTAACACAGGCACTCAGTTAACCTGGGCCAGGTCCTAACACAGGCACTCAGTTAACCTGGGCCAGGTCCTAACACAGACAAGTACACTCAGTTAACCTGGGCCAGGTCCTAACACAGGCACTCAGTTAACCTGGGCCAGGTCCTAACACAGACACTCAGTTAACCTGGGCCAGGTCCTAACACAGGCACTCAGTTAACCTGGGCCAGGTCCTAACACAGACACTCAGTTAACCTGGGCCAGGTCCTAACACAGACACTCAGTTAACCTGGGCCAGGTCCTAACACAGACAGGGACACTCAGTTAACCTGGGCCAGGTCCTAACACAGGCACTCAGTTAACCTGGGCCAGGTCCTAACACAGACAAGTACACTCAGTTAACCTGGGCCAGGTCCTAACACAGACACTCAGTTAACCTGGGCCAGGTCCTAACACAGACAAGTACACTCAGTTAACCTGGGCCAGGTCCTAACACAGACAAGTGCACTCAGTTAACCTGGGCCAGGTCCTAACACAGACACTCAGTTAACCAGTAGTTCAGACTCAAACCCTGTGCTTCAGAACCATCCTAAAAGCGGGCCTGGGTTTACTTCCTGTGTGTTTATGTGTGTCAGAGGGGTTTGGGACAAAACAGAAGATTAATTTCCGTTTCCCTGCGACAACGGACAATAAAGTAATAATCTTCTTCCTCTCTTCAAAGTAGAAAATACACATCGTATTCGCCTTATTGTGCCAGCCTCGTACTGAACATATAATGCTTGTCAAGTTGATCGATTTTAGGATTATGTAGAATAACATATGTAGTACACCCTCTACATGGAATATTATTATTATTTTTGTAATAGTTTTTTATTGTTTAAAAAAAAAAAAAGTAGATAAAGACAGACCATAATGGATAGTAACAAGTCTGTGCGGAATGTACAACATGGAATATTCTGGATCAAAACACTGTGGTAGATTAAGAATGAACCGAGCTTTCTCACAGCCCGTTCCTTACCTTCAGAAGGAGCTGTTTCTCTGTGCTGTCTGCCTGTGTCGTGTTCTTGGCCTGGTCCAGCTCATCGTGCATCTCAGAAAGCTGCTGCTGGAGGTCCTTCATCTCTGTACGGCCCTGCTCTCTCTCTGCCTTCACCTGGACTAGCCTGAGGAACATACGCATTTGTATCTTGTCTCGAGAAAGGTCACTGGGCTTTAATAATCACGGACTCCAAATATACAGACCACCTCACATTCTGACCTGTATTTGTAACATAAGGCTGAGAAACCACAGAGCACCGGACAGAGAAATCATAAATTGTTCTACTAGACACCAGTGTGAGGTAATTTCACAATTCACAACGGCAGGTTCTGAGATCCGCTCATATCTCCACATAAAGGTGCAGTAGGGTCTAGCCGGGGTCCATTTGGGATTGGGCCTTACTCGTCTACGACAACTTCAAGCTCCGCCTCCATCCCAGCCAGCCTATCCCGTAGCGTGGAGAGTTCCCCCTGTCTCCTGTCCAGTTCCTCCTGAACGGTCCTCGTGTCTGTCTGGGCCCTCTCGCATGCCTCCATTAGGCTCCTCCCACTCTACAGGACACACAGAGTCCCCCCAATGTTATCATTTAAGCCACGGAGGATTTACAGTACGATGTGAACTACACGTTTTATGTCGGTTCGCGTTCATCAGCCACCAAAACAGAAGAAAGAAAACAACTCCGGGTGAAACTGCTTTTACTCTACCGTGGTCTTATGCTCCAACTGTGTCTTCAGCTGTGACACCTCTCTCTCCAGCTCTGCTGTTTTCTGCTGTAGCTCCTTGGCCTCAGCAGCATAGTCCTGCAGTGTTGGGACACACACACACACACACACACACACACACACACACACACACACACACACACGCACACACACACACACACACACACACACACGCACACTCACACACACACACACGCACGCACGCACGCACACACACACACACACACGCACACACACACACACACACACACACACGGCCAATAAACATTCCCCTCATTAGAAACCCTTCGGTTTTACAGGACATTGGTTAAAGTAGCCTAGGTTTCAGTGTGGACAGACCCACCCTGATCTCCCCCTCCACGTTCCCTGCGGTCTTCCACTTCAGTTGGTTGATTCTGTCCAACACCAGGTTCACCTTCTTCTGAGTGGTGGAGGTTTTATCAGTGGTCCTGAAGGAAAACACAAGCATACCACAGTCATTTAACTACTGTCCAGAACAACATACCAGTCATATAACTACTGTGTGTAAGATAATGAAGGCTGCTGTGTGTGTGTGTGTGTGTGTGTGTGTGTGTGTGTGTGTGTGTGTGTGTGTGTGTGTGTGTTTGTGTGTGTGTGTGTGTGTGTGTGTGTGTGTGTGTGTGTGAGCTGAAACAGCAATCCTTTATCAGAAAGTAACAGATCTCGTTCACATTCTCTCCATCATATCATTAAAGGTAGGATATGAGAAATGTGTAATGGTCACTTGGGATCAGAATAGAAGTCATTCTGTTCCATTTAAATTCAGTCAAATCAGAAGTGAACTGAATATTCAAATTCTCCTGATTGGAATGGAATGGGATCAGAATTGACCCTCTTCGATCCCAATCCTCAGTCTCGCTGGCATCTTGCCAAAGAGGTTCTCTCACAGCTCAAGGTTAAATGAGTAGAGAATCATGAAACTAATCGTGCTTGAGCTATTCCAGTGTAATTTACCCATCCTTGAGGTAAGTGAACAGCATCTGTTTAGTGGCGTCTTCATTTGGTTGTTGTGTTTCAGTTGAGCCGTGCTGCGCACCCCTCTGACCTTTCAGAAGATCTGGAGTGATGACCTGGTTACACAACAGAATATCAAGGTGTATCCACCGATGGGGCAGTATTTTAAATGCGTATTCCAGTTACTTTAGAGTATTTTGACATCTGTATTTCTCTGGCCTGAACTACAATACAATATATTCTGTAATACACAAAATACTTTTGAGAGCTGTAATTAGTATTTTCAAAATACAAAATACTTGTCTATAAAAACATTTTTTTTATAGCAGTTCACAGTTTTGTGGCCCCCTATCACCCCAAATGTGCTGCATTGGTAGCAGACGTCTGATGGAACTATAGTGTGATAATAACGTCTGCTAAATTACCAAAATGTAAATGTTAAAAAATGAACACTTGCAAAGCACGCTGGGCATTATTCCAATGAACTCCGCCTCTGAAACAAGGCCAAATGTGGAGCTCATTCGAATAATACCTAGTGTGTTTTGCAGGGGTTAATTTTTACATTTACACTTTGGTTGAGGGCTTAATTGAAAGGGGAAAAAATGAAAACCTGCAAACACTAGGCCCACCATGGAATGAGTTTGACCCCCCCTTATGTGAAACCACACATTTCACTGCACCTATCCAGTGTATGTGACAATACAACATATATATATTTTACTATAATATACAACTTCTACTGTAGTACTATAATATACAGCTCCTACTGCAGTACTACTATAATCTACACCTACTACTGTAGTACTATAATCTACACCTACTACTGTAGTACTATAATATACACCTACTACTGTAGTACCATAATATACACCTACTACAGTAGTACTACAATAATATACACCTACTACTGTAGTACTATAATATACACCTACTACTGTAGTACTACTATAATATACACCTACTACTGTAGTACTACTATAATACACACCTACTACTGTAGTATTATAATATACACCTACTACTGTAGTACTATAATATACACATTTTTACATTTTAGTCATTTAGCAGACGCTCTTATCCAGAGCGACTTACAGTTAGTGAGTGCATAATTTTTTTTTCTTCTTCATACTGGTCCCCCGTGGGAATCGAACCCACAACCCTGACGTTGCAAGCGCCATGCTCTACCAACTGAGCTACACGGGACTACACCTACTACTGTAGTACTATAATATACACATACTACTGTAGTACCATAATATACACCTACTACAGTAGTACTACAATAATATACACCTACTACTGTAGTACTATAATATACACCTACTACTGTAGTACTACTATAATATACACCTACTACTGTAGTACTACTATAATACACACCTACTACTGTAGTATTATAATATACACCTACTACTGTAGTACTATAATATACACATTTTTACATTTTAGTCATTTAGCAGACGCTCTTATCCAGAGCGACTTACAGTTAGTGAGTGCATAATTTTTTTTTCTTCTTCATACTGGTCCCCCGTGGGAATCGAACCCACAACCCTGACGTTGCAAGCGCCATGCTCTACCAACTGAGCTACACGGGACTACACCTACTACTGTAGTACTATAATATATACACCTACTACTGTAGTACTACTATAATATACACCTACTACAGTAGTATTACAATAACATACACCTACTACTGTAGTACTATAATATACATCTACTACTGTAGTACTATAATACACACCTACTACTGTAGTACTATAATATACACCTACTACAGTAGTACTACAATAATATACACCTACTACTGTAGTACTATAATACACACTTACTACTGTAGTACTATAATAAACACCTACTACAGTAGTACTACAATAATATACACCTACTACTGTATTACTATAATATACACCTACTACTGTACTACCATAATATACACCTACTACTGTAGTACTACTATAATATACACCTACTACTGTAGTACTACTATAATATACACCTACTACTGTAGTACTATAATACACACCTACTACTGTAATACTACTATAATATACACCTACTACAGTAGTACTATAATATATACACCTACTACTGTAGTACTACTATAATATACACCTACTACTGTAGTACTACTATAATATACAACTACTACTGTAGTACTATAATATACACCTACTACTGTAGTACTATACCTGTAATACACACTATTAAAACCTCATTACCTGAGTTTCTCTCTTTGACTCCTCATCGGTGTGGTTGAGAGATCTGGATCTGGTCAGGGAGGACTTCTCCACTCTGTACTGTACCTTCAACGCTCTAGGTGACACAACGCTAGGCTCCTCCTCCTTCTCCCACTGGAGCATATTAAACATCAGAGTGGAGGGTCCGTTGGCCCCTCTACCCTTAGGTGATCCGGGGGCGCTGGTGGCTCCCCCTGGAGTCTCTCCCCTGGCCCCTCTGACAGCCGGGGCAGGGCTGGAGGTGTCCGATGGGTCTGAGTGTCGCTGTCGGCTGCTGTCCACGCTGCGTGACCTCCTCCGGACCTCAGGGGCTATTCTCCCTCTCCTAGGCCCAGCTCGGCCCATCTGCTGGGGGCTGTCGAACTGGTTGATAAGGCTACCTATGGAGGAGATGGGCTCTGTGTCCACTGAGTTGGAGGATCTCTTGGGGACGTTGGTGACCTCGCTTGGGGGGCTTAGTAAGGTGGTAAAAGAAGGGTGGTGTGGAGCTTGGGCTGAGACAGGGGCAGGGCCTGGGCCTTGGGTCTGGGTCTGGATGGGAGCTGGGACATGGCCTGGGCCTGGGCCTTGGGTCAGGGTCTGGATGGGAGCTGGGACATGGCCTGGGCCTGGGCCTTGGGTCAGGGTGGGAACTCTCTCTATACCCTCAGCAGGCAGAGGGATCCTGGCTGGTCCTGGTCTAGACCCTGCTCCCTGGGTCAGGGTGGCCCCTGCCCCACTCTGGAGACCCCTGGTGAGATGTCCCGGCCTAGGTACAGAGGCTGTCTGAGTGGGGGTAACAGAGAGTCTCCGGTTGGGGGAGAGGCAGGGGCTGAGGGGGCTACGGCTGTTCCTGTCTGGGTCGTAGGGTTTGAGCAGCTCCGGGTGTCTCTGGAAGTTCAACACCGTGTTAGATGCCGGCATGGTCCTCTGTGACTGCTGTAACTGTGACTCCTGGAAGTCGAACATGGACACGGTGGACGCCAGCGGAGTCCTCTGTGACTCCCTACCCTCCCTAACCCCAGTCAGAGAACCTCCATGAGCATACTCCCCCTGGTGGTTGGGAAGTCTACGCTCCATATAGGGACTACCTAATGGAGATCGTTCCACATATGGACTACCTAATTGAGATCGTTCCACATAAGGACTACCTAATGGAGATCGCTCCACATAGGGACTACCTAATGGAGATCGTTCCACATAGGGACTACCTAATGGAGATCGCTCCACATAAGGACTACCTAATGGAGATCGCCTATCATTCACCGTGGAGGCGTAATCAGACTGGCTGTGGGCGTTGACAGACACTTCCTGGTGGTCCCAGTTCCTGCTGTAGCTCTCCAGGCCACCAGATGGCAGAGCTGCTCTACTATCCCCGTTGTTCAATACAACGTAAGGATGACCCTCAATCCCCTGGACTTGTATCCTCACCCCGAACATGCTGCTCTCGCTGTGGGGGCGAGGGCTGCCTCTGGGACCAGGGCCAGGCTGCTGCATATTGTATTCCTGTTGTAGTCTACTGAAGTCTGAAGAAGAGCCACTCGCTCCGTTTCTGTGAGACTCCATTTACGGGGTGTCAACTTAAGAGACAATGTTAAGACAACGTTGTGTTGTGGTTGTGTGTTTGCTGGGTCTACACTAGTCCTGAATGAACAGAGGACCTCCCTCAGAACTGAAGAGGTTCACAGCTGGGTCCACACTAGTCCTGAATGAACAGAGGACCTCCCTCAGAACTGAAGAGGTTCACAGCTGTGTCCACACTAGACCTGAATTAACAGAGGACCTCCCTCAGAACTGAAGAGGTTCACAGCTGGGTCCACACTAGTCCTGAATTAACAGAGGACCTCCCTCAGAACTGAAGAGGTTCACAGCTGGGTCCACACTAGACCTGAATTAACAGAGGACCTCCCTCAGAACTGAAGAGGTTCACAGCTGGGTCCACACTAGACCTGAATTAACAGAGGACCTCCCTCAGAACTGAATAGGTTCACAGCTGTAAAGAAGCAAATACAACGGGTTAGAGGCTGATGCTTTATTAGTTGACTAACCATTACCAAGGCTCTTCTTAACCTGGAGGCTCCAATAACTCCAGTATAAAAAAAATATGTAATCACTAACTGTAAGTCGCTCTGGATAAGAGCGTCTGCTAAATGACTAAAATGTAAATGTAAATGATAACCACCCTGTCTTTACAACAGTTTACCCCATGGAAAAAATACATCACTTTCTATGGCATCAGGTGGATGAGGTGACTGTTTACAAAACAGAGAGAAGTCATGTGGCCCAACTAACAACAATGACATCCCAAGAGCCTATGATGTCACTCAGACAGCTGCGCTAAGCAGCAAGCCACAGACAGTTACAGAAAACACCACCATCAACAGCACATTGAAATGGAAAACAACTCCTTCAGTGTGCTAACAGTGTAACTATTGTATACAGGACACTATTGCTGCATGACGACTACCACTGGCCGTGATCGCTCCTACCACGTTGTCATCATACATACATACACACACACACACACACACACGCACGCGCCGATCACACTGTTGTCATCTACAGTTGATGATGTGATGAGATGGCACTTGAGGGAAAATCAGTTGCGGACGGAACGAGCACACACACACACACACACAAAGACACAGACACAGACACACACACACACAAAGACACACACACCACACTCATTTGTTTGTTTTAGAACAATGTATATTGTTCTTGAAATAATCAAAATGCAAAAGCACAGTATTCAAATATACAGTAGGTAACACTTGGTTACCTTATTCCAGTAGTTTAATCTCTTTTGGCCGTGTTTTCACAAGGGCTGTATGTGGTCCATTTTCTAAACTCCAAACTGGTAAGATTTGTAAACACAGCCGGTCTTACATTCAAAACCTTTCATTGTGCATTCATTTTGTTTGTAGAAATATTTCACCACACAACCATTGACCCAAAATATAAGTTTACCTTGAAATATAATGAGTTATTTTAACTACCAGTTAATCCAATAGCAACAACTTTAAGATACGTGTTTAAAAATTGCCCTTTGAACGTAATATGCTACAGAACTGTACATGACAGTATATTACACTGTTTTCACATTAGGCTTACACTACCCATTAAAATGTACTGAACATAAAATGTCCATCATTTCTCTCCCATGTGTGATCATTGAAGACATCTTTCACAATTAATACAATTAAGGAAATGAAAGAAACAACGTTTAGCAGACACTAGTTTGCATCAAGCCTGTCTTGAACATTTGACCATAGGTTCTCATAGAAATCGCAGTAAATATCCTAATTGTTCATTCAGCTGGGGGGAAAAACCTTTTGGCATGGCGAATCAAAGCCTGACATAGGTCTGGATTGAAATCATTGCATGTCTCATCCTCATGGCCTGAAGTACGGTGGTACGTTAATTGGTTATGGCGATCATACATCTTCCACCTGTGTTGTAATCGTGTATTGTATTATACACTATGTATTTTAGTGGTCTTGTATGGCTCAGTTCCTAAGAGCATGGCACAAGCAACACCAGAGTTTTGGGTTCGATTCTCAATGGGGTCACCTACCAAAATGTGTGGACTGCTACGCAAATGGCATACATTGCGGTATTATAGACTCTCCCCATGAATACGTTTACCAAACGTTTAAGTGATCATCAATTAAGGAAAGTCGGATTAAGTAATAGTAAAATGTCTCTTAACAACAGAGAAGAGAATCATATCGAAAGTAATGTGAGCATTGCATTGTTGAAAGGCAAGTACTTTATATGAACAAGTATTGCAATGTGAAACCTGTACAGTATTTCTAGATGAAACATTGATTACATTTGATGAAAAAGTTTTAGAGTTTTGAAACAACTTACTTTTTGATTATCTGTTTTGAGTTTTGTACAAAAGAGTTGTGAAAATGTACTACATACTTGTGAAAATGGCACCAAAGCGATAAAAAAAAAACGGTATTGGTTACAGTTTTAAAATAGGTCTACACTTCTTAATGAAAATAAATAGGACATAACTTTTTTTAAGTAACCAATACCAAAAGAGTGTCTCCTTCAGAAGTACCTTATCAGCCTCTATTTGTACGATTGTAATTAAAGACAAAGGATACACGCATGAATACTCCTCTATGCAATTTCACCAGCGGATAATAGAACGCCACCTTTTACTACCGGATCAATCGATGTTCTTGAACAATAAGATAGCCTACCAGGCAATGCCGAAACTAGAATCACATCATAAAGCACTAACTGTGCAATTGGTTCAAGTAACAGCTAGACAGTTTAGAAAAGTGTTCCTGCGCGCAAATCCGTTTTAATGGACTTACCTAAATTCGCGTAGTTCTGTTTAAAAGTAGTGCAGCACACGCTGGCTGAAGTGACGGTCCACTTGTGGGAGCTGTTGTATGGAGCTCGGGGGATTCTCCCTCCGCATTCCAGACTGTCTCTATTCAAAAGTAGGCCTACTTGTTCCCCCTAGCGGAGCTGTCCAGCGACTCAGCAAATTGCGCAGTTGTTCATCATCTCGTCATCATCCTCGTCATCATTATTAACGCCTCGAATAATAAATACTCTATGTCTGATAAAAACATTTTTTTAGGGCGAAATAAGAAATACTTCTGATATCTTAAAAACATTTATTGCATTTTATGAACAAAACTTCTGTACACAGACTGTACATTTTATGGTTTACATTTACTGAAGATGACATAGGGGACAACATACATGTAAATAGCTGGAAGGTATAGGTTTTACAAAGACATCCCCCGTTATGGAACTCTCCAATATACACTATGTTGTGGATTGCTCAAGGAATTAAACATAATTATTTACAATGTCTAGTAAAATATGTGACAAAAAATACTTCTGACGAAGGGTTAACCCTAACCCTAACCCATTTTTAGTTTAAAATTAAAGATCTGTAATTCAGATATTTACTTATTATTAATTGTAGAAAATATAAACTATAAAAAGCTAGTACAAAGTCATCAATATTTTCAATAAAAACTCTGAACAATTAGGCTACAAATGGACTAGTACTTAACCAAAAAGCACACATAGCTCCAAAAAATCTGACTCAGCCAAGCGCACACATGCGCGTACAACTAAGCTTGTATCAGCCTAAGAGGTCAATACTGACGTAGGAGAATAGAATCAAAAGATGAATTAAACATTGCATTATTACACAAGAAAGTGTTACGTTATTTTTCTTCACTGTACATTTTTCTTTCACTGTACATAACGAATATAAAACATACAAAACATTTGCTGGTTAAAATACATTTGTCAGGAACAAGTTATAAGTTTAGGCACAAGTCAAATTCCAACAGGAGGATCAGGAAATGTCACTATCATGACCATTTAGCTGCAGCAACACTTCCTCTGTCTCTTCGGCAGCAACACTTCCTCTGTCTCTTCGGCAGCAACACTTCCTCTGTCTCTTCGGCAGCAACACTTCCTCTGTCTCTTCGGCAGCAACACTTCCTCTGTCTCTTCGCTACTTGGTCTTAGATCCTACTTTACAGAGAAACAATGAAATGTCCTTGGATGGTGTCGGATGGTCTTTAACGTCTCAGGATGATCCTCCTCCACACTTCATATGTAGAAAGAAAGAATAGATTATTTAACTTGGATCAACAGCAGATCAACACATGCTACCAAAGAAGAAGAAGAAGAAGAAGAAGAAGAAGAAGAAGGAGTAGTAGTAGTAGTAGTAGTAGTAGTAGTAGTAGTAGTAGTAGTAGTAGTAGTAGTAGTAAAAGTAGTAGTAGTAGTAGTAGTAGTGTAGTAGTGTAGTAGTAGTAGTAGTAGTAGTAGTAGTAGTGTAGTAGTGTAGTAGTAGTGTAGTAGTAGTAGTAGTAGTAGTAGTAGTAGTAGTAGTAGTAGTGTTAGTAGTAGTAGTGTAGTAGTAGTAGTAGTAGTAGTAGTAGTAGTAGTAGTAGTAGTAGTAGTAAAAGTAGTAGTAGTAGTGTAGTAGTGTAGTAGTAGTAGTAGTAGTAGTAGTGTAGTAGTAGTAGTAGTAGTAGTAGTAGTAGTAGTAGTAGTAGTAGTAGTAAAAGTAGTAGTAGTAGTGTAGTAGTGTAGTAGTAGTAGTAGTAGTAGTAGTGTAGTAGTAGTAGTAGTAGTAGTAGTAGTAGTAGTAGTAGTAGTAGTAGTAGTAAAAGTAGTAGTAGTAGTGTAGTAGTGTAGTAGTAGTAGTAGTAGTGTAGTAGTAGTAGTAGTAGTAGTAGTAGTAGTAGTAGTAGTAGTAGTAGTAAAAGTAGTAGTAGTAGTGTAGTAGTGTAGTAGTAGTAGTAGTAGTAGTAGTGTAGTAGTAGTAGTAGTAGTAGTAGTAGTAGTAGTAGTAGTAGTAGTAGTAGTACTGAGAGATGTTACTACCATATATGCCTGAGCCATGGAGCAAACAAAGCATGTGCACCCTCACTATTAAAATAAGGGGGTGCAAACTGTTTTTGCACCTCCACTTTCTGTACCAGAAAATTATTATAATCCATTGGGTAATTTGTCAATTTTCACTTAATTTTTTAGCTAGTCTATAAATTATATAACAATTACCATCTAAGCATGCTTGTTTATTACAATGCAGAAAACCGCATGTCTCGAGCCGAAACCGTTCAAAGGTGAGGCCAGGACCCATATTACCAGAGCATAATCTTATTATTTATTTCTATCAGGTTTCACAGCAGCAATTTATGGAGTTATATAGGTGCCAATTAAAACACATTTATGGAGGTATATAGATGCCAATTAAAACACATTTAAAGCTGATAACGGCAAATAAATAATACCTTTGCAATTTATTTTACAATTTATGTACACATAATCTGTGACCAAATTAAAATGCAAAACTCCAGTATGTACTTCCAACTTCAAGTATGCATACTGTCTGCCAAATATATTATGCAGTATGCAGTATACTGTCTGCCAAATTGAAAATGAAAAAGCAAAGTACATTTGAGAGTTATTTTTCAATGCCCTACAAGATTAACACTGCCATATTGAAAATGAAAAATAAAATGGTTAATAGATACATCAAAGTTGAGATTTGCATTGCATTACATTGTTGTAATCTTCTTATTTGTGACAAAAATAAAATGTAAACATTATGTGCAAGTTGACAATGTTGCGTTCTGTCAAGTAAACATGGATTCCCCTTGTTGAGAAACAATATAGAATTGCAGGAAAATGGTTAAAAAAAATATCTAAAATGTTCTGGGGGAGGACCCCCAGAACCAGCCGTAGATTGTGCACCCCCCGCTTTTATACAAAGTCAGGCGCCCATTCCCATACCTGTCAAATGTTTATAGATGTCCCATGGGGTTAGCTGCCTCTAGTCCAGGATGTAGTGATGCCTGGTGTTGCTGCAGGCCCTGGGCGTCCGTTAACCCAGCTGACGTATTCTCCTGCTCCCTCCTCCTCAGACAGGCTGCCTTAGGGTTCAGGTTACGCTCTAGAGGTAGCAGATCACAAGGACATCAACGTTAGGACTGTCCCATAGACCAGACAGGGAACCAGGACATCAACGTTAGTACTGTCCCATAGACCAGCCAGGGAACCAGGACATCAACGTTAGGACTGTCCCATAGACCAGACAGGGAACCAGGACATCAACGTTAGGACTGTCCCATAGACCAGCCAGGGAACCAGGACATCAACATTAGGACTGTCCCAGAGACCAGCCAGGGAACCAGGACATCAACATTAGGACTGTCCCATAGATCAGACAGGAAACCAGGACATCAACATTAGGACTGTCCCATAGACCAGACAGGGAACCAGGACATCAACATTTGGACTGTCCCATAGACCAGACAGGGAACCAGGACATCAACGTTAGTACTGTCCCATAGACCAGCCAGGGAACCAGGACATCAACGTTAGGACTGTCCCATAGACCAGACAGGGAACCAGGACATCAACGTTAGGACTGTCCCAGAGACCAGCCAGGGAACCAGGACATCAACGTTAGGACTGTCCCATAGACCAGACAGGGAACCAGACAGGGAACCAGGACATCAACGTTAGGACTGTCCCATAGACCAGACAGGGAACCAGGATCAGACATGGTATGACTCTATTATCTTACGTATCCCCCTCTGGTGTTTATTTTTCAGTACGTTTAGTACTTGTTAGGATTCTTTCTCTCCTTCAATCTCTTGTTCCCTCTCTCTTTCTCTCCTTCAATCTCTCGTTCCCTCTCTCTTTCTCTCCTTCAATCTCTCGTTCCCTCTCTCTTTCTCTCCTTCAATCTCTCGTTCCCTCTCTCTTTCTCTCCTTCAATCTCTCGTTCCCTCTCTCTTTCTCTCCTTCAATCTCTCGTTCCCTCTCTCTTTCTCTCCTTCAATCTCTCGTTCCCTCTCTCTTTCTCTCCTTCAATCTCTCGTTCCCTCTCTTTCTCTCCTTCAATCTCTCGTTCCATCTCTCTTTCTCTCCTTCAATCTCTCGTTCCCTCTCTCTTTCTCTCCTTCAATCTCTCGTTCCCTCTCTCTTTCTCTCCTTCAATCTCTCGTTCCCTCTCTCTTTCTCTCCTTCAATCTCTCGTTCCCTCTCTCTTTCTCTCCTTCAATCTCTCGTTCCCTCTCTCTTTCTCTCCTTCAATCTCTCGTTCCCTCTCTCTTTCTCTCCTTCAATCTCTCGTTCCCTCTCTCTTTCTCTCCTTCAATCTCTCGTTCCCTCTCTCTTTCTCTCCTTCAATCTCTCGTTCCCTCTCTCTTTCTCTCCTTCAATCTCTCGTTCCCTCTCTCTTTCTCTCCTTCAATCTCTCGTTCCCTCTCTCTTTCTCTCCTTCAATCTCTCGTTCCCTCTCTCTTTCTCTCCTTCAATCTCTCGTTCCCTCTCTCTTTCTCTCCTTCAATCTCTCGTTCCCTCTCTCTTTCTCTCCTTCAATCTCTTGTTCTCTCGCTCTCGCACTCCCCCCTCTCTTTGCCTCTCTTTCTTTCTCGCTCTCGTTCATGCTTTCTCCCCAACTCTCTCTCTCTCCATCTCTCCCGCACACCCACCTCTCTCTCTGTCTGTCTCACACACCCTCATCTCTCCCTCTCTTTCTCCATCTCTATCTTTCTCCATCTCTGACCTTAATGGAGGAGAGAGGGAAGAAGCCGTGCCCACGCCATCCCGTAGACAGAGAGGAGGATAAATAGCTTAATGTTCCACTGTAGTGAAGTACTTATTCATTCAACCTTTATATACAGTGCATTCGGAAAGTATTCAGACCCCTTCCCTTTTTCCACATTGTTACGTTACAGCCTTATTCTAAAATGGATAAAAATTAAAAATTTCCCTCATCAATCTACACACAATACCCCATAATGACAAAGTGAAAACAGGTTTTTGCAAATTTATAAAAAAATAAAAAACAGAAATACCTTATTTACATAAGTATTCAGACCCTTTCCTTTGAGACTCGAAATTGAGCTCATGTGCATCCTGTTTCCATTGATCATCCTTGAGATGTTTCTGCAACTTGATTGGAGTCCACCTGTGGTAAATTCAATTGATTGGACATGATTTGGAAAGGCACACACCTGTCTATATAAGGTCCCACAGTTGACAGAGCAACTGAGAGCAAAAACCAAGCCATGAGGTCGAAGGAATTGTCCGTAGAGCTCCGAGACAGGATTGTGTCGAGGCACAGATCTGGGGAAGTGTACCAAGAAGTGCACTGAAGGTCCCCAAGAACACAGTGGCCTCCATCATTCTTAAATGGAAGAAGTTTGGAACCACCAGGACTCTTCCTAGGAGCTTACAGAACAGGACTGCAGGAAGCTGAGAAAAAATGGAGGAAAACTAGACTTCCGGTAGACAAGATGGCGTATTGAATACACAGCGGTACAAACCACCTCAAGATAAAAACATAATATTCAATATCAGTAATCGGTCGAATAAAGGAACACCCGATACTAGCCAATTAGGGATTGTAATAATAAAGCACATTTTATAGTATTTCTAGTATTTTATAAAGGGATAAGACGGTATTACAAGCAAAATAATACATCTTCAAATACAACTAATTAGAACACAAGTACTCAATCAACATAGTGGATATAAAAACATAGCAAACAGAAGACATAGAAGGCACAGTATGTGGGTATGTGTGGATGAATTGTGATGGAAGGTGTGGTGTGCGTTTTGGTGTTTGGAAAAGTGTGGCGTTAATTGAGTGAGAAAGGAAATGGTTGCATATCCCAGAACCAACGCGTGTCTGTGAGCAGGGGTTGTGAGAGAGAGCTTTCAATGTTGTGCAGATGAGGGATATACATTTTAAAATAAAGTATACATCTAATTTATTTATTTATTGTCCTATCATGATGGAACGGTCCCCAACCCTATATCCTAGACACCCACCTGAGCGACCCATACACCAAAGAGAAGTCCCCATCTGTTTTATGGACCTGCTGTGAGTTGCCTATATGCAGCCAAAACAGAAAGATAAATACGGTCAGAGACCTACTTGAGCAGCACCGCCCCCTCAAGATTCTGAGCCTGCCTGGCAGGGTTGGTCCTACAAAGCCAGAGCCCCCTGAAGGGAGAGCATAATATACAAGGAAATTCTCAAAGCTGCTAATGAGAACCTTGATGACCTTGTACCTAGCCGGTGGGGATTCCGGTGGGGTACCCTCAACCAGGTAGTGGCAGTGCTGGCAACACTGGCTGCAGTAACCAATGGGGAGGGGGTCACACTCTGACAATCAGAGAGGGGGCTTATCATTGTGGCCCAGGTGGCACAAAATAATCAAAGGTCTGACTGCAGAGAGATGCTTGGGGAAAATGGTTACAACGGGGGACCAGAGTGTTTGTGTCTCAGGGGAAGAGGGTGGATCTGATCTCCATCACCTAGGACTTTACATAGATTAATCAAATCTCACATTGTTGTCAATTTTTGCTCGATCTTGCATGCTTTCTCAAACAGCTGTAACTCTATATGCATTCGTAAATCAGGTCCTTTCTTGAGTTGGGCTCTGGGATGTAACAACAGTTGAGCATCTGATCTTATGGTTGATTGTGGAGGAAAGGGGTGGAGTGTGTTAGAGTGTGTGCGTGCGTGTGTGCGTGCGTGCGTGCGTGCGTGCGTGTGTGTGTGCGTGTGTGTGTGTGTGTGTGTGTGTGTGTGTGTGTGTGTGTGTGTGTGTGTGTGCGTGCGTGCGTGCGTGCGTGCGTGTGTGTGTGTTTATCCCACATCTGTTGAAAGGGGATAAGGATGTTAGGGAGAATATAGGATGAACCACAATAATTGTTTGCTAAAATAATAATTGCATGACAAAAATGTAATGTAATACAATGGCAATTTGGTAGCATTGCTTTTAAATTGTTTAACTTGGGTCAAACGTTTCGGGTAGCCTTCCACAAGCTTCCCACAATAAGTTGGGTGAATGTTGGCCCATTCCTCCTGACAGAGCTGGTGTAACTGAGTCAGGTTTGTAGGCCTCCTTGCTCGCACACGCTTTTTCAGTTCTGCGGCCTTTCAGGTTATGTCGATATAGGACTCGTTTTACTGTGGATATACAGTAGATACTTTTGTACCTGTTTCCTCCAGCATCTTCACAAGGTCCTTTGCTGTTGTTCTGGGATTGATTTGCACTTTTCGCACCAATGTACGTTAAATCTCTAGGATACAGAACGCGTCTCCTTCCTGAGCGGTATGACGGCTGCGTGGTCCCATGGTGTTTATACTTGCGTACTATTGTTTGTACAGATGAACGTGGTACCTTCAGGCATTTGGAAATTGCTCCCAAGGATGAACCAGACTTGTGGAGGTCTACAATATTTTTCCTGGTGTCTTGGCTGATTTCTTTTGATTTTCCCATGATGTCAAGCAAAGAGGCACTGAGTTTGAAGGTAGGCCTTGAAATACATCCACAGGTACACCTCCAATTGACTCAAATTATGTCAATTAGCCTATCAGAAGCTTCTAAAGCCATGACATAATTTTCTGGAATTTTCCAAGCTGTTTAAAGGCACAGTCAACTTAGTGTATGTAAACTTCTGACCCACTGGAATTGTGATACAGTGAATTATAAGTGAAATAGTCTGTATGTAAACAATTGTTGGAAAAATGACACAAAGTAGATGTACTAACCAACTTGCCAAAACTATAGTTTGTTAACAAGAAATTTGTGGAGTGGTTGAAAAACGAGTTTTAATGACTCCATCCTAAGTGTATGTAAACTTCCGACTCCAACTGTATATATTGAGGTGAGAGCATTGGAAATGCTTTTGGTGGTTGACCTGCTTCTGTTCTGTGGGTGGCACTGCGTGCTGTTTTCGATGGATGGGTCCTGGCCTCTCGGGGGCCCTAGGGATTCAGGGGGACGGGGGTGGTATGCTGATCACTGGGATGACGGCTCAACTTGGGATGGGGAGGGGCTTTAGCGGGCGGAATAGTGGAGAACAAAATATACTTCTCCCATGGGCAAAGAAATGGGCAAAGAAACTCAAAAGGGGTAATGATATTAATTAACAGTAATTTCGATCCGAATGTGCAAATTGTCCAAACAGATCCGCAAGGTAGATGGATTATTTTAAATATGTTATTGGACCATAAACAGATATGGCTCATTAACCTTTACGGACCAAATAATGATGATCCACACTTCTTTGACAACATATGTAATAAATTGTCAACCCTGCAAGCAATACAAGACTCTATTATTATGGTGGGAGATTATAATACCGTTTTAAATAGCTCAATGGACCGTAAAGGAAATCACACTACAAACTATCACCCTCATGCTCTTAAGGAAATCGTGAATGTCATGGATACATTAGAACTAGTAGATATATGGAGGCTTAAATATCCTGATCTAGTGAGATATACATGGCGGAGGCTCAATCAAGCTAGTCATCTTGACTTCTTTCTTATGTCATTCTCATTGGCACCAAAAGTTTAAAAAGTGTTGATAGAGGACAGAATGCGGTCGGACCATCATATAATTGGCATATACATTACTCTTACTGAATTTCCACGTGGGCGAGGATATTGGAAATGTAATCAAAGCCTATTGGATGATAACTTGTTTTTAACTAGGACAGAGGAATTTATAACTGATTTTTTCCGACATAACATAGGTACACAAATCCCCTTATTGTATGGGACACTTTTAAATGTGCCTTTAGAGGCCATGCAATTCAGTACTCATCTCGAAAACAAAAGCAATTTAGGTCAAAAGAGTCCATACTAACAAAGGAAATAGAAGGTCTAACAGAACAGATAGATAGCAATAAAAATTTAACATAGAGGCTCAGAATAAATTAGAGGAAAAACTAAAAGAAATGGAGAAACTTATTCAAGAAAGATCAAGTGTAATATATTAAATGAATAAAGCAAACTGGATGGAATATGGGGAAAAATGCACCCAATTATTTTTTAATCTTCAACATAGAAATGCTACCAAAAATAATTTACTGAAACTGGTTACAAATGACAGTCAACCATGATTCACCAAATTATATATTGAAGTAGGAAGCAAAGTACTTTAAGCACATGGGCGGCAGGTAGCTTAGTGGTTAAGAGCGTTGTGCCAGTAACCGAAAGGTCGCTGGTTCTAATCCCCGAGCTGACTAGGTGAAAAATCTGTCTGTGCCCTTGAGCAAGGCACTTAACCCTAATTGCTCATGTAAGTCGCTCTGGATAAGAGCGTCTGCTAAATGACGTAAATGTAATATGTTTTCGTTTCAGTCGCCTCCATCTCCTCTAACTGAAGCTAATTGTAGAGATTTGTTTTCTATTGATAATGTAAAATTAACAGCCATACAGAAAGACTCATGTGAAGGTTGAAATTACAGAGGAGGAACTTCTGGATGCAATTAAAGACTTTAAGTCCGTGAAAACTCCAGGGTT
Source organism: Coregonus ussuriensis (assembly GCA_031479575.1). Classification (NCBI taxonomy): domain Eukaryota; kingdom Metazoa; phylum Chordata; class Actinopteri; order Salmoniformes; family Salmonidae; genus Coregonus; species Coregonus ussuriensis. The sequence goes on along the minus strand of CM062491.1, from coordinate 5,558,788 downwards.
GGATGGCATACCAGTCGAGGTATACCAAACCTTTTTTAACCACTCCTATGTAAATGGTAGATTATCAGACACTCAAGATGAAGGTCTGATTTCATTATTACTGAAACAGGATACAAGTGGAAAATATAAAGATCCAGTCCATTAAAAAAATTGGAGGCCCATTACACTTCAGTGTTGTGGTGCAAATATTCTAGCAAAATGTATAGCACGTAGAATTAAAAAGGTATTGTCGGACATTATTAATTCTAATCAGACAGGTTTTTTACATGGACGATACATTGGAGATAATATAAGGCAAGTACTGGAAACAATAGAACACTATGAAAACTCTGGGAAACCAGGCCTGGTATTCATAGCAGACTTTGAAAAGGCATTTGATAAAGTACGGCTGGGATTTATATATAAATGCCTGGAGCATTTCAATTTTGGAGAATCTCTTATAAAATGGGTTAAAATCATGTATAGTAACCCTAAGTGTAAAATAGTAATTAATGGCTATTTCTCCGAAAGTTTTAAACTGTCAAGAGGAGTGAAACAAAGTTGTCCACTATCGGCATATCTATTTATTATGGCCATCGAAATGTTAGCTATTAAAATCAGATCCAACAATAATATCAAGGGATTGGATCACTAAGAAATACAATTTTCACATTACCATGTAGTTCACCAATTAAATGGTCTGATGGTGATGTGGATATACTTGGAATACATATCCCGAAAGAAATAAATTCTCACTCCAATACATTTTTATATAAAGTTAGCAAAAATAGATAAGATCTTGCTACCATGGAAAGGTAAATACCTGTCAATTTGTGGAAAAATCACCCTGATTAACTCTTTAGTATTATCCCAGTTTATCTATTTGCTTATGGTCTTGCCTACGCCTAGCAAACAGTTTTTGAAATTATATGAGAAAATAAATATTCCATTTTATTTGGAACGGCAAGCCAGACAAAATCAAACAGGCCTATTTAAATAATGAATATGAATTCGGAGGACAGAAATTATTAAATATTAAAGCATTAGACCTATCACTAAAAGCTTCAGTCATACCAAAGTTATACTTAAATCCGAACTGGTTCTCTAGCAAATTATTAAGTTTGTCTCACCCAATGTTCAAGAATGACCTTTTTCCCTTTATTCAGATTACAACCTCTCACTTTCAGTCATTTGAAAAGGAAATCTCCCAAATATCACTATTTCTAAAACAAGTGTCACGAACGTCAGGAACAGATGAGGACCAAGGCGCAGCGTTGCAGGCAAACATACTCTTTATTTAGCGTCAAACGACCAAAACAACAAAACGATATCGTGACAGTTCACGGTTTAACACAAACCGACTGGAAACAAAATCCCACAAACACGAATGAAAAACAGACTGTTTAAATATGGCTCCCAATCAGAGACAACCAGCAACACCTGACACTCGTTGCCTCTGATTGGGAGCCACTCTGGCCAACATAGAAATAGCACCCATAGAAACAAAACACATTGATCTACACACCCTGGCTCAACATAACAGTGTCCCCAGAGCCAGGGCGTGACAGTACCCCCCCTAAAGGCGCGGACTCCGACCGCGTCAACCAAATACCACAGGGGAGGGACCGGGTGGGCACTCCGCCTAGGCGGCGGATCCGGCTCCGGGCCTGATCCCCGCTCCCTCTCCAACCCCCCAAAGTACCCCTGGTCCGGTCTGGCCCCGCTGGCCGGAGCTGGACTGCACACTGATGGAGCGGATTGCTCTAGCTCCGGCGTAAAACATCTGACCAGTGCCGAACCAGGCACCAGTGGAACAGGCACGGGCCGTGCCGGACTGACGACGCCCACCACTGGCTTGGTGTGGAGAACAGGCACGGGCCGTGCTGGACTGACAACGCACACCACTGGCTTGGTGTGAGGAGCAGGAGTGAGCCGAACCGGGCTGACGAAACGCACCACTGACTTGGTGCGGGGAGCAGGAACGGGCCGAGCCGGGCTGACGAAGCGCACCACTGACTTGGTGCGGGGAGCAGGAACGGGCCGAGCCGGGCTGACGAAGCGCACCACTGACTTGGTGCGGGGAGCAGGAACGGACCGAGCCGGGCTGACGAAGCGCACCACTGACTTGGTGCGGGGAGCAGGAACGGGCCGAGCCGGGCTGACGAAGCGCACCACTGACTTGGTGCGGGGAGCAGGAACGGGCCGAGCCGGGCTGACGAAGCGCACCACTGACTTGGTGCGGAGAGCAGGAACGGGCCGAGCCGGGCTGACGAAGCGCACCACTGACTTGGTGCGGGGAGCAGGAACAGACCGGACCGTACTGGGGACACACACCACTGGCCCTACACCGGGATCTGGAACGGGCCGGACCGGACTGGTAACACACCCCAGTACCTCTCGCCGTGCCTCTACACCTTCCATCCCCTCTTCGACCAGTGGCCCCCGTAACCTGTCGGCCTCCTCTGCCAACCCGCTGGACCGCTCTATCGCGGCCTCCTGCTGCCCCGACGTCGTGAGCCCCCCCCTAAAACATTTCTGGGGGTCTCTCTTCCCCGTGGGCCAGGCCTCTATAGTTCTCGCCCAACTCTCGCTCTTCTGCTTCCAACTCCCGCTATTCAGCTCCTCAATTGGCTTGACCCAGTCGAAGCTCTTCCTCCACTGTTCCCAAGTCGACCCTCTCTGCTCTTTACTCGGCTTGACCCAGTCGAGGCTGCCATGGAGATCTGCTAGGGATTTCCCTGGCGATGGCTCCTCGACTCGCTGCTTGGTCCAGTTTTGGTGGGATTTTCTGTCACGAACGTCAGGAACAGATGAGGACCAAGGCGCAGCGTTGCAGGCAAACATACTCTTTATTTAGCGTCAAACGACCAAAACAACAAAACGATATCGTGACAGTTCACGGTCTAACACAAACCGACTGGAAACAAAATCCCACAAACACGAATGAAAAACAGACTGTTTAAATATGGCTCCCAATCAGAGACAACCAGCAACACCTGACACTCGTTGCCTCTGATTGGGAGCCACTCTGGCCAACATAGAAATAGCACCCATAGAAACAAAACACATTGATCTACACACCCTGGCTCAACATAACAGTGTCCCCAGAGCCAGGGCGTGACAACAAGCCATAGAAAGTTGGTTGCAATTTCAATTTAATCCTCCAGAAACGACAGAACAAATAATGCAACAAATATTGTGGTTAAACTCAAATATACTAATTGATAAAAAACCATTATTTTTTTAATAAAAAAAATAAAAAAAGGTATAATCTTCGTAAATGATATCATAGGTAGGACTGGTGGAGTTATGTTGCACATGCAGCTAACAAAAACATATGGAAATGTCTGCTCTACCCAAAATTACAACCAAATAATTGCAGCCTTACGCAAAAATGGAAGAGGAAAGTGGAAGGGGGAAAAAGTAAGGAACTTGTCTGTCTGCCCTGCATTAAAGAACACAATTGGTTAAAGAAAATTGTGATAAATAAAAAAAGTATACCAGTTTCATTTAAGGACAAAAGGATTGACAGCCGTCCCATATAGATTGCAAAATAGTTGGGAAGAGATTTTTGACGTACTGATTCAATTGCATAGTGTTTATGAACTGATACGCAAAACGACACCGGATTCAAAACTTAGAATCTTTCAATTTAAATTATTATATAAATTTCTTGCTACCAATAGAATGGTATTTATATGGGGGATACAATCTTCCCAGCTCTGTAGATTTTGCTGCGAAGAGACAGAATCATTAGATCATTTGTTTTGGTACTGTCCATTTGTAGCTTGTTTTTGGTCACAGGTCCAGGAATGGCTGAAGGATTGCAATATTTACCTGGAACTAACCTTGCAGATAGCATTACTGGGTGATCTGAAAAGTCATAGTCAATCGATCAATAATATAATACTACTTTTAGCAACAAAAATATTTTCAATTTACAATCTGTAGAAACAATGAGAATAGAAGGGTTCAGAACTTTTGTAAAACATCACAGTACAGTGATGTCTCCTGTAGCTCAGTTGGTAGAACATGGCGCTTGCAACGCCAGGGTTGTGGGTTCGTTTCCCACGGGGGGCCAGTATGGAAAATGTATGCACTCACTAACTGTAAGTCGCTCTGGATAAGAGCATCTGCTAAATGACTAAAATGTAAATGTAAAATGTACAGTTGAAAAATATATAGCAAATAGAAATCCAATATGGATGGTGTTAAGAGATAGGTGGGTGGTGTTGAATGGAAATCCAATATGGATGGTGTTAAGAGATAGGTGGGAGGTGTTGAATGGAAATCCAATATGGATGGTGTTAAGAGATAGGTGGGTGGTGTTGAATGGAAATCCAATATGGATGGTGTTAAGAGATAGGTGAGAGGTGTTGAATGGAAATCCAATATGGATGGTGTTAAGAGATAGGTGGGAGGTGTTGAATGGAAATCCAATATGGATGGTGTTAAGAGATAGGTGGGAGGTGTTGAATGGAAATCCAATATGGATGGTGTTAAGAGATAGGTGGGAGGTGTTGAATGGAAATCCAATATGGATGGTGTTAAGAGATAGGTGGGAGGTGTTGAATGGAAATCCAATATGGGAGTGAATGGAGTTGAAGGATGGGACTAATAACTAGCAATAACTAATAACAACAAGATAACTCATTTAAAGCATACTGTGTCCATAATAAGTATATAGGTTGAGAGCTTTTGTGAAAGAGCACAGTTAGAAAGATATGGCATATAGAAGCAAACCGGATGGACATCATGAAAATGATCAGAGAGGTTGAGGGTAGAGGAAAATCATGAGTAAAAACAAACAAACTTGGCCTGAATGCCAAGCGTCACGTCTGGAGGAAACCTGGCACCATCCCTACGGTGAAGCATGGTGGTGGCAGCATCATGCTGTGGGGATGTTTTTCAGTGGCAGGGACTGGGAGACTAGTCAGGATCGACAGAAAGATGAACGGAGCAAAGTACAGAGAGATCCTTGATGAAAACCTGCTCCAGAGCACTCAGGACCTCAGACTGGGGCGAAGGTTCACTTTCCAACAGGCCAACGACCCTAAGCACACAGCCAAGAAAACGCAGGAGTGGCTTCAGGACAAGTCTCTGAATGTCCTTGAGTGGCCCAGCCAGAGCCCAGACTTCAACCAGATCTAATATCTATGGAGAGACCTGAAAATAGCTGTGCAGCGACGCTCCCCATCCAACCTGACAGAGCTTGAGAGGATCTGCAGAGAAGAATGGGAGAAACTCCCCAAATACAAGTGTGCCAAGCTTGTAGCGTCATACCCAAGAAGACTCGAGGCTGTAATCGCTGCCAAAGGTGCTTCAACAAAGTACAGAGTAAAGGGTCTGAATACTTATGTAAATGTGATATTTCAGTTTTTTTGTTTTTATAAATTTGCAAAAAATCTAAAAACGTGTTTTTGCTTTGTCATTAAGGGGTATTGTGTGTAGATTCATGAGGGAAATAAACAATTTGATCAATTTTAGAATAAGGCTGTAATGTAAAAAATTTCGGAAAGAGTCAAGGGGTCTGAATACTTTCCGAATGCACTGTATATATATATATACATATATATATATATATATATGTTAGGTTAGTAGTGTGGTCCTCTGTAGCTCAGCTGGTAGAGCACAGCGCTTGTAACGCCAAGGTAGTGGGTTCGATCCCCGGGACCACCCATACACAAAAATGTATGCACGCATGACTGTAAGTCGCTTTGGATAAAAGCGTCTGCTAAATGGCATATTATTATTATTATTAGTCATTGAGATAACAGATATATGTATATTTTCGTGTTTTCCTAATCTCCTTTTCAATCGTATTGTAAGATAAGGTACAAGGTCCTCCCTCAGAACTTCTCCCCCAATGTGTTTTTGAAAAGAAGGTGAGGAGAGAGGATGTGAGGAAAGTTTAATTGAGAAACAGCCATAATCTCTTTTATAAGAGAAATGTGTTTTGGGATAGCAGGAGTACTGACCTCTGACCTGTTGCTCTAGACTAAGTATGACACCCACGGCCTGGTGCAGTACCAGCAGCTTGGTCTGCGGCTTCCCGCTCTTCAGGTGCAGCTGTGTCATGTGACCCAACTCCTTGAACGCTTCGTTGATGTCGCGGACCCGCAGGCGCTCGCGGGCGTTGTTGGCCATCCGCCGCTCTCGTTCCCGCTCAGCCTTCTGCTCCGGGCTCAGGGTGTCCTCGTCCTCGTGGATGCTGCTGTAGAGAGAGAGCAGGAGGTTTTAGGGTTGGGAGTCGTTACATGCCTCTGGTTGAATCTCTCAATCTGATGTGCAGATAAAAATCTAGTTGAATCTTTGAGCCATTATCAGTTTTTTTATCAACTAAACAGACAGACATGGTAGTCTCTCTCTCTCTGCTCAGCCAGCAGACATAAAGGGTTGAAATGACGTCATTACCAACCGTTTTCCCCTGCTGTGTAGAGAGAGAGACTACCCTGCTCGAGGACCTCGTTTCCCAGAGACTTCGTAGCATTAAGATCATCGTTAGAACCATCTTACGATGTGTCTTTAGTAGCCAAGCTGTTTCTTAAAACCATCGTTACTAAAGTTGCACTTGAAATCACTCGTTATTTACCCACTGCATCAGAATTTACATTTTTGTCATTTAGCAGACGCTCTTATCCAGAGCGACTTACAGTTAGTGAGTGCATACATTTGTATTTTTCATACTGGCCCCCCGTGGGAATCGAACCCACAACCCTGGCGTTGCAAATGCCATGCTCTACCAACTGAGCTACATCCCTGCCGGCCATTCCCTCCCCTACCCTGGACCAATTGTGCACCGCCCCATGGGTCTCCCGGTCACGGCCGGCTACGACAGAGCCTGGATTCGAACCAGGATCTCTAGTGGCACAGCTAGCACTGCGATGCAGTGCCTTAGACCACTGCGCCACTCGGGAGATACAGATCACTCGTAGAACAGCTAAGTGCGTCGTTAGATGCTTATTTTTTGCCCTTCCGCATCATTTTATACACAGAAGATCTCTGCTAAACACAGAATCAAGAGGTTTCTCTGTCTCTCTGTGACCACTGATAACTCCAGAATGAAGTTGACTACAAATAGCCTACAAAGTTGCCAATGTCTTTGCAACTGTTACAAAAAAAGCAAAGAATAAAATGATGCTTCAAATGAAAACCGAGATGACTGCAAAATATGAATACATTATAGGCTACGTAGGCCTATACACTTCAATCACATTTCATTTTTATGTTCATTCAATTGAATTCTATTTTACTAAATTATAGATAGATGTTTTTATTGTCACATACACCGGCTAGGCGCAATGAAATGTGTTTTTTTACAGGGTCAGACATAGTGGTAAGGCGCCCCTGGAGCAAATTAGGGTTAAGTGCCTTGCTCAAGGGCACATACCAAATCTTTATTTAGTGCGTTAGCCTATTATAGGGATTATTATAGGCCTATTATAGGGATTATAATAGGCCTATTATAGGGATTATTATAGGCCTATTATAGGGATTATTATAGGCCTATTATAGGGATTATTATAGGCCTATTATAGGGATTATTATAGGCCTATTATAGGGATTATTATAGGCCTATTATAGGGATTATTATAGGCCTATTATAGGGATTATTATAGGCCTATTATAGGGATTATTATAGGCCTATTATAGGGATTATTATAGGCCTATTATAGGGATTATTATAGGCCTATTATAGGGATTATTATAGGCCTATTATAGGGATTATTATAGGCCTATTATTTAGAATAAGCCGCCTCAATATTTGCAGCCATAAGTGATAATTGCTCTCTAGGAGCTGATCCGTCGTCAGTATCGTGGAATAAGTCTAATACAAAGGAAAGATTTGAATGGTGAAAACTGATCCGAGAGCAGCGCTGCGTTTCTTTCGATCCTATCAGTATCGACACGTAGTCACGACGGACTTCGCGAATGTTCTCTCTACCTGCTTGTTTGGGAAACATTCTTAAAAGTTGGCTCATAAATAAAGATGCATCTGGTATGATCTAATGCTTAAATATGCACTATGCAGAAATCGCTCTGCCATTTCCTGGTTGCTAAAATTCTAATAGTTTGCCTAATTTCAGTTTATGTGACAAAACAAGAAAGTATAGTGTAGAGAATCATTGTACCATCTAAACTGCTGTGAAATATATTATTTCCATAAGCAAAAATGTTGTATTTTCAGCTGTTTCAACCTGGTGTACAAAACCAAAAGTAAAAGAGGCAAAAAGGAAATTTAAGAAAGGGAAGCATAGAAATAGCGCACATAGAACAGATCTACCACTTCTTAGACTTGCTTTCAATGACAATGACAGACCTATAACAAACATTTCTATGTGAATTTGATCAACCTAAAAGTTACATATTGCACACAACTGATTGGCTCAAACGCATTAAGAAGGAAAGAAATTCCACAAATTATATTTTAACAAGTTGCAGCTGTTAATTGAAATGCATTCCAGGTGACTACCTCATGAAGCTGGTTGAGAGAATGCCAAGCGTGTGCAAAGCTGTCATCAAGGCAAAGGGTGGCTATTTGAAGAATCTCAAAAAATATATATATTTTGATTTGTTAAACACTTTTTTGGTTACTACATGATTCCATATGAAGTATTTCATGTCTTCACTATTATTCTACAACTTAGAAAATAGTAAAAATAAAGAAAACACTTGAATGAGTTGGTGTGTCCAAACTTTTGACTGGTACTGTATGTGTTAAAAAAAAACCCAGCACAAACAGATCTGGGACCAGTCTAGAGTTAAAGAGAGAAAGCATTTAGCTGATCTGGGACCAGGCTAGAGGCAGAGGCAGAGGCAGAGATAGAGAGAGAGGCAGAGAGAGAGAGAGAGAGAGAGAGGAGGGGGGAGAGATAGATGGAGAGAGAGAGAGAGATGAGAGAGAGAGAGAGAGAGAGAGAGAGAGAGAGAGAGAGCGAGAGAGGCAGAGAGAGAGAGAGAGAGAGGAGGGGGGAGAGATAGATGGAGAGAGAGAGAGAGATGAGAGAGAGAGACACCGCAGCAGAACAGTACACCCTAGACCCTGACCATAGCCTCGACATCACACCCAGACAAACAAATGAAGAACCCCAAGCCCTGGGGACCCCAACCCCTCTGAGCAACCCCCCAGTTAGACACCCTGATAGCCCTCATGACGACCCCCCCCACACCCACTGAGGACATACACAAGCCACAGATTGTACTCCTTATGGACTCAAACGGGAAATACATACAAGAAAATAAACTTTTTCCAAAACACACAGTGTCTAAACTCTGGTGTCCAAATACCCAGCGCGCCCTAGACCTTCTGTCTAAGGACCGACTAGGATCACCCAGCCACATAATAATACACACAGGCACAAACGACCTGAGAACACAGCAGGAAAGGGTGGCCACATCACTCAAGGGCGTGATAGAAAAAGCTTCTTCTACTTTCCCCAACGCACAAGTGGTTATCTCAACCCTGTTACCACGAAAAGACTTCCACCCTGCTACCATACAGCGGGTAAACGCAAGTATTTCCAGTGACTGTGCATCAAAACCAAATGTCTTCCTGGCCCACCACTCCACCCTGGACGTGAACAGCCTTTACGACCAGGTCCACCTATTCAAGGCAGCAGTGCCCACCTTCGCCCGGACCCTAAAGGATATCGCCCTCAACCGCAGACCCAACACCTCACACAGGAGCAACAGATCAACAGAAATCCCGCCCAGACCAGCGAGACACTCTCCCAGACCTGCGGGACCCCACCCAGGACCTACACATAGAGGACCCCCGCAGAGAGGACCTACATCCAGACCACAGCACCATCAACCACATCTACACCCCCACCCCAACCAATTAACTCCCCCCCAAGTCAACCATGCCCACACCCCATTTAGGCCCCCTCAGATCAGACCTATGCCCCTCCTACCCACCCCAAGCCCCCCACTCCCACAAAGAGGGCCTCAACATGAAAGTCACACATACGCCCAGGCCGTGAGCAGGCAAACAGGCCCAACACCCACTCTTACACTAGCCCAAGCCAATGGCATGTACCAGATGCTCAGCAGGCTCTGCTCACAATTACTGGCCTGAGGCCAAACCACACAACCAACAACATTAGACACTTTATGGAACACAAAGCCTTCACTCTTTCATCCTGGAATATCCAAGGCCTGAGGTCATCTGCCTTTGGCCTAAAGAGCAGGAATCTGGACTTCACCAAAGAAATCGGAAATACAGACATTGTCATCCTACAAGAAACATGGTATAGAGGAGATGGACCCACTGGTTGCCCTCTAGGTTACAGAGAGCTGGTAGTCCCATCCACCAAACTACCAGGTGTGAAACAGGGAAGGGACTCAGGGGGTATGCTAATTTGGTATAGAGCAGACCTAACTCACTCTATTAAATTAATCAAAACAGGAACATTTTACATTTGGTTAGAAATTCAAAAGGAAATTATCTCAACTGAGAAAAATTTCCTCCTGTGTGCTACCTATATCCCCCCACTAGAATCCCCATACTTTAATGAAGACAGTTTCTCCATCCTGGAGGGGGAAATCAATCATTTCCAGACCCAGGGACATGTACTAGTCTGTGGTGACCTAAATGCCAGAACTGGACAAGAACCTGACACCCTCAACACACAGGGGGACAAACACCTACCTGGAGGTGACAGCATTCCCTCCCCCATATGCCCCCCTAGGCACAACTACGACAACATAACCAACAAAAATGGGTCACGACTCCTGCAGCTCTGTCGCACACTGGGTATGTACATAGTCAATGGTAGGCTTCGAGGGGACTCCTATGGTAGGTACACCTATAGCTCATCTCTTGGCAGTAGTACTGTAGACTACTTTATCACTGACCTCAACCCAGAGTCTCTCAGAGCGTTCACAGTCAGCCCACTGACACCCCTATCAGACCACAGCAAAATCACAGTCTACTTGAACAGAGCAATACTCAATCATGAGGCATCAAAGCCAAAAGAACTGAATAATATTAAGAAATGCTATAGATGGAAGGAAAGTAGTGTTGAAACCTACCAAAAAACAATTAGGAAACAACAAATTCAATCCATTCTAGACAACTTCCTGGACAAAACGTTCCACTGTAATAGTGAAGGTGTAAACTTGGCAGTAGAAAACCTAAACAGTATATTTGACCTCTCAGCTTCCCTATCAAATCTAAAAATCTCTAACAGAAAACCAAAGAAAAGTAATAACAGTGATAAATGGTTTGATGAAGAATGCAAAAACCTAAGAAAGAAATTGAGAAACCTATCCAACCAAAAACATAGAGACCCAGAAAACCTGAGCCTACGCCTTCACTATGGTGAATCACTAAAACAATACAGAAGTACATTACGGAAAAAGAAGGAACAGCATGTCAGAAATCAGCTCAATGTAATTGAAGAATCCATAGACTCTAACCACTTCTGGGAAAATTGGAAAACACTAAACAAACAACAACACGAAGAGCTATCTATCCAAAACGGAGATGTATGGGTAAACCACTTCTCCAATCTTTTTGGCCCTATATCAGAGAACAAACAGCAAAAAAATATACATGATCAAATGCAAATCTTAGAATCATCTATTAAAGACTACCAGAACCCACTGGATTCTCCAATTACATTGAATGAACTACAGGACAAAATACAAACCCTCCAACCCAAAAAGTCCTGTGGTGTTGATGGTATCCTCAATGAAATGATAAAATATACAGACCACAAATTTCAATTAGCTATACTTAAACTCTTTAACATCATCCTTAGCTCTGGCATCTTCCCCAATATCTGGAACCAAGGACTGATCACCCCAATCCACAAAAGTGGAGACAAATTTGACCCCAATAACTACCGTGGGATATGCGTCAACAGCAACCTTGGGAAAATCCTCTGCATTATCATTAACAGCAGACTAGTTCATTTCCTCAGTGAAAACAATGTACTGAGCAAATGTCAAATTGGCTTTTTACCAAATTACCGTACGACAGACCACGTATTCACCCTGCACACCCTAATTGACAAACAAACAAACCAAAACAAAGGCAAAGTCTTCTCATGCTTTGTTGATTTCAAAAAAGCTTTTGACTCAATTTGGCATGAGGGTCTGCTATACAAATTGATGGAAAGTGGGGTTGGGGGAAAAACATACGACATTATAAAATCCATGTACACAAACAACAAGTGTGCGGTTAAAATTGGCAAAAAACACACACATTTCTTTCCACAGGGCCGTGGGGTGAGACAGGGATGCAGTTTAAGCCCCACCCTCTTCAACATATATATCAACGAATTGGCGAGGGCACTAGAACAGTCTGCAGCACCCGGCCTCACCCTACTAGAATCTGAAGTCAAATGTCTTCTATTTGCTGACGATCTGGTGCTTCTGTCACCAACCAAGGAGGGCCTACAGCAGCACCTAGATCTTCTGCACAGATTCTGTCAGACCTGGGCCCTGACAGTAAATCTCAGTAAGACAAAAATAATGGTGTTCCAAAAAAGGTCCAGTTGCCAGGACCACAAATACAAATTCCATCTAGACACCGTTGCCCTAGAGCACACAAAAAACTATACATACCTCGGCCTAAACATCAGCGCCACAGGTAACTTCCACAAAGCTGTGAACGATCTGAGAGACAAGGCAAGAAGGGCCTTCTATGCCATCAAAAGGAACATAAAATTTGACATACCAATTAGGATCTGGCTAAAAATACTTGAATCAGTTATAGAACCCATTGCCCTTTATGGTTCTGAGGTCTGGGGTCCGCTCACCAACCAAGAATTCACAAAATGGGACAAACACCAAATTGAGACTCTGCATGCAGAATTCTGCAAAAACATCCTACGTGTACAACGTAAAACACCAAATAATGCATGCAGAGCAGAATTAGGCCAATACCCGCTAATTATCAAAATCCAGAAAAGAGCCGTTAAATTCTATAACCACTTAAAAGGAAGCGATTCCCAAACCTTCCATAACAAAGCCATCACCTACAGAGAGATGAACTTGGAGAAGAGTCCCCTAAGTAAGCTTGTCCTGGGGCTCTGTTCACAAACACAAACAGAGCCCACACAGCCCCAGGACAACAACAACAACAACAACACAACTAGACCCAACCAAATCATGAGAAAACAAAAAGAGAATTACTTGACATATTGGAAAGAACAAACAAAAAAACAGAGCAAACTAGAATGCTATTTGGCCCTAAACAGAGAGTACACAGTGGCAGAATACCTGACCACTGTGACTGACCCAAACTTAAGGAAAGCTTTGACTATGTACAGACTCAGTGAGCATAGCCTTGCTATTGAGAAAGGCCGCCGTAGGCAGACCTGGCTCTCAAGAGAAGACAGGCTATGTGCACACTGCCCACAAAATGAGGTGGAAACTGAGCTGCACTTCCTAACCTCCTGCCAAATGTATGACCATATTAGAGACACATACAGTGGGGAAAAAAAGTATTTAGTCAGCGATCAATTGTGCAAGTTCTGCCACTTAAAAAGATGAGAGAGGCCTGTAATTTTCATCATAGGTACACGTCAACTATGACAGACAAAATGAGGAAAAAAAATCCAGAAAATCACATTGTAGGATTTTTAATGAATTTATTTGCAAATTATGGTGGAAAATAAGTATTTGGTCAATAACAAAAGTTTCTCAATACTTTGTTATATACCCTTTGTTGGCAATGACACAGGTCAAACGTTTTCTGTAAGTCTTCACAAGGTTTTCACATACTGTTGCTGGTATTTTGGCCCATTCCTCCATGCAGATCACCTCTAGAGCAGTGATGTTTTGGGGCTGTCGCTGGGCAACACGGACGTTCAACTCCCTCCAAAGATTTTCTATGGGGTGGAGATCTGGAGACTGGCTAGGCCACTCCAGGACCTTGAAATGCTTCTTACGAAGCCACTCCTTCGTTGCCCGGACGGTGTGTTTGGGATCATTGTCATGCTGAAAGACCCAGCCACGTTTCATCTTCAATGCCCTTGCTGATGGAAGGAGGTTTTCACTCAAAATCTCACGATACATGGCCCCATTCATTCTTTCCTTTACACGGATCAGTCGTCCTGGTCCCTTTGCAGAAAAACATCGCCAAAGCATGATGTTTCCACCCCCATGCTTCACAGTAGGTATGGTGTTCTTTGGATGCAACTCAGCATTCTTTGTCCTCCAAACACGACGAGTTCAGTTTTTACCAAAAAGTAATATTTTGGTTTCATCTGACTATATGACATTCTCCCAATCCTCTTCTGGATCATCCAAATGCACTCTAGCAAACTTCAGATGGGCCTGGACATGTACTGGCTTAAGCAGGGGGACACGTCTTGCACTGCAGGATTTGAGTCCCTGGCGGCGTAGTGTGTTACTGATGGTAGGCTTTGTTACTTTGGTCCCAGCTCTCTGCAGGTCATTCACTAGGTCCCCCCGTGTGGTTCTGGGATTTTTGCTCACCGTTCTTGTGATCATTTTGACCCCACGGGGTGAGATCTTGCATGGAGCCCCAGATCGAGGGAGATTATCAGTGGTCTTGTATGTCTTCCATTTCCTAATAATTGCTCCCACAGTTGATTTCTTCAAACCAAGCTGCTTACCTATTGCAGATTCAGTCTTCCCAGCCTGGTGCAGGTCTACAATTTTGTTTCTGGTGTCCTTTGACAGCTCTTTGTTCTTGGCCATAGTGGAGTTTGGAGTGTGACTGTTTGAGGTTGTGGACAGGTGTCTTTTATACTGATAACAAGTTCAAACAGGTGCCATTAATACAGGTAACGAGTGGAGGACAGAGGAGCCTCTTAAAGAAGAAGTTACAGGTCTGTGAGAGCCAGAAATCTTGCTTGTTTGTAGGTGACCAAATACTTATTTTCCACCATAATTTGCAAATAAATTCATTAAAAATCCTACAATGTGATTTTCTGGATTTTTTCTTCTCAATTTGTCTGTCATAGTTGACGTGTACCTATGATGAAAATTATAGGCCTCTCTCATCTTTTTAAGTGGGAGAACTTGCACAATTGGTGGCTGACTAAATACTTTTTTTCCCCACTGTATTTCCCTCAGATTACAGCGATCCACAAAGAATTCGAAAACAAACCCAATTTTGATAAACTCCCTTATCTACTGGGTGAGAAACCACAGTGTGCCATCACAGCTGCAAGATTTGTGACCTGTTGCCTCAAGAAAAGGGCAACCAGTGAAGAACAAACACCATTGTAAATACAACCCATATTTATGTTTATTTATTTTCCCATTTGTACTTTAACTATTTGCACATTGTTACAACACTGTATATATACATAATATGACATTTGAAATGTCTTTATTCTTTTGAAACTTCTGAGTGTAATGTTTACTGTTAATATTTATTGTTTATTTCACTTTTGTTTACTATCTACTTCACTTGCTTTGGCAATGTTAACACACGTTTCCCATGCCAATAAAGCCCTTAAATTGAAATTGAAATTGAGAGAGAGAGAGAGAGAGAGAGAGAGAGAGAGAGAGAGAGAGAGAGAGAGAGAGAGAGAGAGAGAGAGAGAGAGAGAGAGAGAGAGAGAGAGAGAGAGAGAGAGAGAGAGAGAGAGAGAGAGAGAGAGAGAGAGAGGAGAGGGGAGAGATAGATGGAGAGAGAGAGAGATGAGAGAGAGAGAGAGAGAGAGAGAGAGAGAGAGAGAGAGAGAGAGAGAGAGAGAGAGAGAGAGAGAGAGAGAGAGAGAGAGAGAGAGAGAGAGAACCAAGGACTGATCACCCCAATCCACAAAAGTGGAGACAAATTTGACCCCAATAACTACCGTGGGATATGCGTCAACAGCAACCTTGGGGAAATCCTCTACATTATCATTAACAGCAGACTAGTTCATTTCCTCAGTGAAAACAATGTACTGAGCAAATGTCAAATTGGCTTTTTACCAAATTACCGTACGACAGACCACGAATTCACCCTGCACACCCTAATTGACAAACAAACAAAACAAAACAAAGGCAAAGTCTTCTCATGCATTGTTGATTTCAAAAAAGCTTTTTACTCAATTTGGCATGAGGGTCTGCTATACAAATTGATGGAAGGTGGGGTTGGGGGAAAAACATACGACATTATAAAATCCATGTACACAAACAACAAGTGTGCGGTTAAAATGGGCAAAAAACACACACATTTCTTTCCACAGGGCCATGGAGTGAGACAGGGATGCAGTTTAAGCCCCACCCTCTTCAACATATATATTAATGAATTGGCGAGGGCACTAGAACAGTCTGCAGCACCCAGCCTCACCCTACTAGAATCTGAAGTCAAATGTCTACTGTTTGCTGATGATCTGGTGCTTCTGTCACCAACCAAGGAGGGCCTACAGCAGCACCTAAATCTTCTGCACATATTCTGTTAGACCTGGGCCCTGACAGTAAATCTCAGTAAGATAAAAATAATGGTGTTCCAAAAAAGGTCCAGTTGCCAGGACCACAAATACAAATTCCATCTAGACACCGTTGCCCTAGAGCACACAAAAAACTATACATACCTCGGCCTAAACATCAGCGCCACAGGTAATTTCCGCAAAGCTGTGAACGATCTGAGAGACAAGGCAAGAAGGGCCTTCTATGCCATCAAAAGGAACATAAAATTTGACATACCAATTAGGATCTGGCAAAAAATACTTGAATCAGTTATAGAACCTATTACTCTTTATGGTTGTGACGTCTGGGTTCCGCTCACCAACCAATAATTCACAAAATGGGACAAACACCAAATTGAGACTCTGCATGCAGACTTTGACTATGTACAGACTCAGAGAGCATAGCCTTGCTATTGAGAAAGGCCGCCGTAGGCAGACCTGGCTCTCAAGAGAAGACAGGCTATGTGCACACTGCCCACAAAATGAGGTGGAAACTGAGCTGCACTTCCTAACCTCCTGCCAAATGTATGACCATATTAGAGACACATATTTCCCTCAGATTACACAGATCCACAAAGAATTTGTAGACAAAACCCAATTTTGATAAATGCCCATGTCTACTGGGTGAAATACTACAGTGTGCAATCACAGCAGCAAGATTTGTGACCTGTTGCCACAAGAAAAGGGCAACCAGTGAAGAACAAACACCATTGTAAATGCAACCCATATTTTTTTTAGTTTATTTATTTTCCCATTTGAACTTTAACTATTTGCACATTGTTACAACACTGTATATAGACATAATATGACATTTGAAATGTCTTTATTCTTTTGAAACTTCTGAGTGTAATGTTTACTGTTAATTTGTATTGTTTATTTCACTTTTGTTTACTATCTACTTCACTTGCTTTGGCAATGTTAACATATGTTTCCCATGCCAATAAAGCCCTTAGAGAGAGAGAGAGAGAGAGAGAGAGAGAGAGAGAGAGAGAGAGAGAGAGAGAGAGAGAGAGAGAGAGAGAGAGAGAGAGAGAGAGAGAGAGAGAGAGAGAGAATATAGCTGATCTGTGACCAGTCTAAAGGCAGAGAGAGAGAGAGAGCATATAGCTGATTTGGGACCAGTCTAAAGGCAGAGAGAGAGCACATAGCTGATCTGGGACCAGTCTAAAGGCAGCGAGAGAGAGCCTATAGCTGATCTGGGACCAGTCTAAAGGCAGAGAGAGAGAGCATATAGCTGATCTGGGACCAGTCTAGAGGCAGAGAGAGAGAGCATATAGCTGATCTGGGACCAGTCTAAAGGCAGAGAGAGAGAGCATATAGCTGATCTGGGACCAGTCTAGAGGCAGAGAGAGAGAGAGCATATAGCTGATCTGGGACCAGTCTAGAGGCAGAGAGAGAGAGCATATAGCTGATCTGGGACCAGTCTAAAGGCAGAGAGAGAAAGCATATAGCTGATCTGGGACCAGTCTAGAGGCAGAGAGAGAGAGAGCATATAGCTGATTTTGCTGTCCTCACCTGGTCATGCTGTCTCCTTGTGTCTTGTGTGACTCGCTCCCCTCGTCAGAGTGCTGGCTGTGGCTGTCAGAGAGACCCTGGTTGTGATGGCTGTGATGTTCATCTCTCTCCATGCCCTCCAACTTCAACTCCAAGACATTTAGTCCTGCTGGGAAGGAGTGGCCATTTTGATTCTGTGAACGTCTATGCAGTGCATGGTGGTAGTTGTGGTTCAGATTGACAGCCTCTACCTGCAAAACACACAAGATAAAAGGTTAAATAAAGACTTTGTACAAGTTCAGCGTTTCATTACAGTATCATATATTAACTATTAATGAATAAATTAAACATTTAGAACATTTCTTGATGTGGCATGATGGCAAATAGGTCACCAAATCCTGTATCCCTGAATAGATCCCTGTTTCTCTCACAGAATTAATTTAATCACAGAGGATCTTAATCCAAATCCGTCCTTCATAACTCCCCTAAACTCCCCTAAACATACCCCTAATTATTTTCAGGAATGATTCAGTTTAACTGACACATATCCCTGGAAAATAAAAGTAACTGAATTAATTTAATACCCCTCCTAGGGATTTGACTGTACTATATCCTCTGAATGTAATGTAGGCCTATTTCCATTACTCTGTCCTCTAAATGTGATGTAGGCCTACTTCCATCACTCTGTCCTCTAAATGTAATGTAGGACTACTTTCATCACTCTGTCCTCTAAAAGTAATGTAGGCCTACTTCCATCACTCTGTCCTCTAAATGTAATGTAGGCCTACTTCCATCACTCTGTCCTCTAAATGTAATGTAGGACTACTTCCATCACTCTGTCCTCTGTCTGGACTTCCACCACTACAGATGGGATGAATCCCCAGAAAGGAAAGAGGAACACACTGATATGTAAGTGTCATGGTGTAGGATTTATAGCTTGGTTCCAGATCTGTGTGTCCTGTCTTGCTAACTCCATTGCTGTGCCATGACAATGACAATGAGAGCAATGGAGTGGCAAGACAGCACTAACCGTTCTGGGACCAGGCTATGTATTCAAATCAAGTCACATTTTATTGGTCACATACACATATTTAGCAGATATTATTGCAGGTGTAGCAAAATGCTTTTTCCCTGTCCGTATCGTTACCTGGTCCTGGAGAGAACATTATCCACACATAGATAGACTTTCCAGACCAGAACAATAATCCTCCCATTATGGAAAATATATTGAAATTACATGTGGAAAATATGTTGAAATTACATGTGGAAAATATGTTGAAGTGACACGTGGAAAATATATTGAAATGACGTGGAAAATATGTTGAAATTACATGTGGAAAATATGTTGAAGTGACACGTGGAAAATATGTTGAAGTGACACGGAAAATATGTTGAAATGACATGATGGAAAATATGTTGAAATGACACGTGGAAAATATATTGAAATGACGTGGAAAATATGTTGAAGTGACACGTGGAAAATATGTTGAAGTGACACGTGGAAAATATGTTGAAGTGACACGTGGAAAATATGTTGAAGTGACACGTGGAAAATATTTTGAAGTGACATGGAAGATATGTTGAAGTGACACGTGGAAAATATGTTGAAGTGACACGTGGAAAATATGTTGAAGTGACACGTGGAAAATATGTTGAAGTGACACGTGGAAAATATGTTGAAATGACACGTGGAACATTTTTTGAAGTGACACGTGGAAAATATGTTGAAGTGATGTGGAACATTTGTTGAAGTGACACATGGAAAATATGTTGAAATGACATGTGGAAAATATGTTGAAATTACACGTGGAAAATATGTTGAAATTCCACATGGAACATATGTTGAAATGACAACATGGAAAATATGTTGAAATGACATGTGGAAGATATGTTGAAATTACACGTGGAAAATATGTTGAAATTCCACATGGAACATATGTTGAAATGACAACATGGAAAATATGTTGAAATGACATGTGGAAGATATGTGTACCATATCTGGAGTGTGTCTGGTGACTGGTAGAGTAGTGGCAGGGCAAGCCTTTCCCAACACACTCTCCATACACAAAACAGACACAACCTGAAACACTTTCAGAGAATAATGAATGGGTCTCACCATGGCTGTGTCATGTGCCATTGCGGGGCTGTGTCCATGGTGTTGGCTTGGTAGAGGGGTGCTGTGTCCATGGTGTTGGCTTGGTAGAGGGGTGCTGTGTCCATGGTGTGGGCCTGGTAGAGGGGTGCTGTGGCTGTGACCATGGTTGGCCTGGTTCAACGGGCTGTGGATGTCAGAGGGCAGGCTGGGGATGGGTCCCACCGCATGGTTATGCAGAACATAGATCACATCATCCAGTCTGTCTAGACGATCCTCCAACTGAGACTAGAGAGGGGGGGGGGGGCAGTGAGATATGGAGAGAGAGAGAGAGAGAGAGACAGAGAGAGAGAGACAGAGAGACAGAGAGAGAGAGAGAGAGAGAGAGAGAGAGAGAGAGAGAGAGAGAGAGAGAGAGAGAGAGAGATATTTCCCTCAGATTACACAGATCCACAAAGAACTTGAAAACAAACCCAATTTTGATGAACTCCCATATCTTCTGGATGACATACCACAGTGTGCCATCACAGCAGCAATATTTGTGACCTGTTGCCACAAGAAAAGGGCAACCAGTGAAGAACAAACACCATTGTAAATACAACCCATATTTAAGTTTATTTATTTTCCTATTTGTACTTTAACTATTTGCACATTGTTACAACACTGTATATATACATAATATGAAATTTGAAATGTCTTTATTATTTTGGAACTTCTGAGTGTAATGATTACTGTTCATTTTTATTGTTTATTTCACTTTTGTTTACTATCTACTTCACTTGCTTTGGCAATGTTAACATATATTTCCCATGCCAATAAAGCCCTTAAATTGAAATAGAAAATTGAATTGAGAGAGAGAGAGAGAGAAAGAGCGAGAGAGAGAGAGAGAGAGAGAGAGAGAGAGAGAGAGAGAGAGGAGGGGTAGAGGAGAGAGAGGAGGGGTAGAGGAGAGAGAGAGAAAGAGAGAGGTGGACAGAGAGAGAGAGTGTTATTGGGTTATAACCCAGAAAATAATTGTCAGTTTCAGATTAGTTATATCAATTAAAACTCGAGCTACCGTATGTGTAGATTGTCTTGTATGTCAAGTGATGTGTCACAGAGCTCCATGTCCTTACCAGTGATATAGGTGAAGACTGGTAACTGGGGGAGAGAGAGGCCTGAGTGGACGTGCGCCACGGGTTAGCTGGGGGGCCAGTTGCATAGCCTGTGTGTGGAGATGGAGACCTGTCTGATGTGGAGGAGTTTTCACTGCTACTGCTGTGGTCAGGAGAATAAATCTGAAGACAGACAACCAGAGGAAGAGAAGAGGGGGTAAAAAAGGAGGAGAAGGTGAGGGGCAGAGGGGGGGGGGGGTGGAGGGGTAGTGGAGGAGGGGTAGAGGAGGAGGGGTAGAGGAGGAGGGGTAGTGGAGGAGGGGGTAGTGGAGGAGGGGTAGAGGAGGAGGGGTAGAGGAGGAGGGGTAGTGGAGGAGGGGTAGTGAAGGAGGGGTAGTGGAGGAGGGGTAGAGGAGGAGGGGTAGTGGAGGAGGGGTAGAGGAGGAGGGGTAGAGGAGGAGGGGTAGAGGAGGAGGGGTCGAGGA